>CM029018.1:163914776-165132276 GCA_016801055.1 Panax notoginseng | reverse complement strand
AATAATCTTGATAAAATAGAATTATGGTAAACTTATGGTCACTATAGTAGGATCCAAAAAATTTGTTTTATTTCTTTACCTTTTTATTTTTAATTAGTTTACAAAGAGAATTGTTACCACTTTTTTTGTATCACTTTGATGATAAAGTAAAAGCAGAAGAAAAACAAAGGAGAAAAGAAAATACATAAAAAAAAGGGAAGGAAACGAAAAACAAATAATCCTCGGAGATTCCAGGGTGGGGGGTCATATGACCCCCCTTAGTTCCACCTATGTTTCCCTCTTTGCGTATCGGCACTGTATTGGTCAATTGATCAACTTATCATGAAATTAATTTTATGATAACCGAATCCGAATATTCCACTATGCATGAGTAGTTCAGTAATTATAACTAATAATCACCATCCACATTATTTTATATTCTCTTTTTGTAATCAGTCTTTTGTCATCAAAATATTATTGTACATATATTGAATAGCGCAAGTAATTTGTTACTTTTGGCTGGATTTTTGTAGGATTTTTTTTTCTTGCCGAAAGTGCAACTACCGTGCGCATGCATGGCTATACTTCTCCCACATTTGCATACGTCTTGCTTGCATCAATCAAGATATCATGTATAAAATTGACAAACGACAAATTTAAAAATAAAAATAAAAATTAAAGGACGTTTGCAAGAAGTTTTAAAGGGAAATTTACTAAGGGACTGTTTGATTGCAGTTGAATGGCTGACCGATTTAGCCATTCAGTGCGTTTGTTTTGGAAAAAATTCATCTGAATGGCTGAACCGGTCAGCTATTTTGACGATTTTGAGATGAATGATTTAGTCCAATTTTTTTTGGCTAAATGGCTGAATGAACTTTTTTATATAATATTAACTATTATATAAGTAATACTAAATAAATTTACAACAATTTTTTAAATTTTTTTAGAGGGAAAAAATAATAAAAATATGTTATTCAGATGTTTCAGATATGTCAATTATCAAACAACTTTTTTCATTTAGATTTAGATTCAGATTCAACTCATTCATATTCAGATTCAGATTCAGATTTAATTTTTATCAAACACTCCCTAAGAACGAAAGTTATGCCGGATAATACAGCATACATAGGAACTTAGACTATGTTTACAAAATAATGAATGGATGGAATACGAAGGAACTATTTTATTTTATTTTTTGAGTTAGTCTGTTATTAAATTTTATTGATGATTTGTTACGTTTACACCGAAAGAATTAACAATAGCCAAATTGTATCAAAGAAATAATAGCGAAGTTAACTGAAAACGTAAACCTAACAATATAGTAATTTTTTTTAACAGAAGGAAAAATTTTTATTACTGAAAACATTAAGTATCGAAATTACTTAAACCACTAAGTTGGTAAAAAAAATAAAAATAAAAAAGAAGAAAAAAAATATAAACTTTAGAAGTCGCATATCAATCTTTCCCGTACATTTTTGGGCCTCAAATAACATACGTCATGACCAAAGAGCCTCCATCGATTGGTCAATTTATTTTCATTTTTAGGTTATTTGGGATCCGGTTAGCATGAAATTTATTTTTTAGTAAGTTGGTCAATTGACCAATAGAATATTGACACACATTGAGTCTCGCCTACGTGTCAGTGCTCTATTAGCCAATTGACCAACTTACCCAAAAATAAACTTCACGCTAACACTACCTTCCACTTGGAATTATAATCTATAATATGATATTATATAGAAATGACAAAACATAATTTAAAAAATTATAGTGGTAATAAATTAATACAAATATTCTTATATTATACTCTTCATTCTTGCAAATAAGCATAGTGTTAGTGTCTCTAAAAATATTTTAGTGAGATGACAAAATATTATTATTATTAATATATATTAGTGTTAAACTGTTAATAATATTGCTAAATATTAATATTAATATGAGTATTAATAATATTATAAAATATTAATATTAATATGTTAAAGTTGTCCTAGCCGCTACTCCTTGTAGCGGCAGGGAATTAATCCAACTTAATCTTAGTCTTTTATTATTATGATCAACGGTTCAGAGGTTGGTTGCTGAACTAGTGTACGTGACAACCGATTGCCACGGATGGATACCATATATATATATATATATATATATATATATATATATATATATATATATATATATATTGTTTCTGAGCATAAAAAACAAGTAGGATCCATTTAATTTGACATACTAGAAAGACAGACAAGGATCCTCCCCATTTCAAATAAATAGAAACTCTCTATTTCATGGTCCAGATTTAAAATGTGTTGGAATGTGACATCATGTTGACAGAAGAGAGAGATGATTTTAAATCTGAACCGTGAAACGGAGAGTCTCCATTTATTTGAAATGGAGAGGACTAGAAAGACTATAGTCTTGGAAAAGTATACTTCTAATGAAGGAAATAGGGTCCATTTGAAAACTAGACTTCCAGAAGGTTAAACTTCTAATGAAGGTAATTATAGGGGTCCATGTATCATCTATATATGATGTATATAGGAGTGAATTTGACAAATATATTGTGTGTTAGTGATCACAAAAACAAATAGAAAACAAAGGACAGAATTTAGAATGTTGATTAAGGGCAACAATCAAGTTAAGGGCTCCTTAATTCATCCTTGTCCTTGTGGTAGAGACATTCCATCTATATATGAGTTAGTATTAATTAACTTAAATAATAACCATACTGTGCTTCTTATCTCACACTAATTACTTTCTTAATCTCATAATTAAATAGTAGGCCCCATTGTCACTCCATTGCTCCCCCTTAAAGCTAAGAATAATCATTTCTTCTAGATCTTAATTTCTCCAAAGTCTTTCTAACAATCATACTTATACTAATTACTGTCTTTCAAAAGTAAGTAATCTTCACATCAATTTGGTGCCTTATTTGCATCAATCAACAGATCCTTTCTTATTCAAGGCCGTATATGATTAGCATGTAGAATAATATTTTTAATTATACGAACTACGTGATACGAAATTTGTTATATTATGCTAACAAATAAAATAGTTGGTAATTAACTAAATGATATTAAATTAATTTATAAGCTTGATTACTAAGTTTGTTGATCAGTCTTCAGGTTTCATTTTGTTATTTTTTGTCTATTCCCTGTTATATATATTTATGATTTGACAAGAAATACATACCCTAATAAGGCAGAAGGGGTAAATATCTAAAAACTGGCTTTTGCAGTTTAGAGTAATAATTATATACAATGTTCTTGGAGATATATACCAAGCGTGATGAATGCGAATTTGTCCATGAGAGCTTATATTCTTGGGACCTTGTATCATTGCACTAAAATGATGTTTTTCTTTTTACGACTAATATGTTGGGATTCCCAATGGGCCACACACACACACACACACACACACACACACACACACATATATATATATATATATATATATATATATATATATATATATATATATATATATAGATCATTAAAGTTTGTAAAATTTTCAAATGATTTTTTTTATTTGTTTTGGGGGATGAGGTAGCTGGGTGGAGAGAGTATTATAATACATGGCTAGGGTTCTTAGGGATTCAAGGTGTATTCTATAGAGATAAAGATGGTGTTAGATTTAAGATATAATAAAAGGCATAATAACACAAAAATTATATAAAGAACAGAAAATAAAGAATACAACCAGGTTCATCAAATTGTATCTAGTCCTACATGTTTGACGTATATATTAATGTGCCTCTAATACTCTGCGCTCATACTTGCGAGTTGGAGCGCGTATACAGGCCGACCTCCATACTAACCATAAGCATTAATCCCACATCAGTTGCAAATGCAATTTGGTATAACTAACTTTTCAAAGTGATTCAAAGAGTTAAGGTTTGTATCATTATTTTAAGACATTTTCTCGAATCACTATATATAGACATGACTTTTATAAGTTAATTTTATTTTTTGCTTATTGTTTTAATATTAAAATTTGCAATGACACACTATAAGTATAAGTTTATAATAACTTCTTTTTCTCATAATTTTTTCAATACATTTTCTTTACAGTAATAAAATTCTGGGGAAGTATTACTATTAATTATTAAAGTAATATGAATACTTTAAGGTTAACAGTCCCTTTTGTCCCGCATCAACTGGATTTTATCAGGATATTGTCTGGTTTTCAGCTCCCATTACTTTCTTTGGCCTACTTAGTCATATTCTTCAGCCAAGCGCTTTTTTTTTCCTCCTCATCACAAAAGTACTTTCTATTCATCACCAGTTTTTGCAATTGGCTCATACTTCATCGGGTACGAATTATAATTAATTACTACGACAGGATAGTCGGGGTTCATGTGCTTTTGGACTTGGAGATTTATTAGCATCCCGATTTTAAGTTTATTAGCTTCCCGATTATAATCACTAAGACATGTGTTTGAATCCATATTATAGCAGTCATGGCTAGATTTTTTTTAGTTATTGTAATAATAATACAAACATTAGTCTTTTTGACCCACTTTGAAAAGTTAGCTACTCAAAGAGAAATGTTAAGACCTATATCAACTCGCACTAAGTTACATTTGCAATCAATGTGAAATTATTCCTTACAATTTATTATGAAGTTCACATCAAACAAAAAACGGGTTTTATTGTTGCTATAACCAAAGTATAATAAAGTTGGTAAAAAAATAAAAAAGCAATGCATAATTAAAATGTCCGACAAAATGAAATAAATATTTACCTTTCATTTACTCAAAGGAATCGAACTAATGCAATATATATTATTTAATATGTTCTTCTATGCGAACATGATTATTAGATATAAAAATTAGAGACATGAGTACTTTACAATTTTATCTATTTATATTTTGACCTCATTCATATTTAATACCCTTCAAAATCTCCAAGAACTTAGTTTCTCCCTTCCGCCCCTCTAACAGACGGAAGGATACAGGAACTTAGATGAGAATTTGTTTCTCATTTAAAACCTTATCTCATTTTTAACCTATACAATCACATGACTCAAAACCATTAGTTTCCATTCAATAATAAATATCCAAATACATTCAATTAAAAATAAAAATACATGAACCTTGCACTTATTTTGATTTTTGTTTAGGAATGCCTAACATTTTA
Source organism: Panax notoginseng (assembly GCA_016801055.1). Taxonomy (NCBI): domain Eukaryota; kingdom Viridiplantae; phylum Streptophyta; class Magnoliopsida; order Apiales; family Araliaceae; genus Panax; species Panax notoginseng. Next base: position 165,127,171 of record CM029018.1, on the reverse strand, counting down.
TAGTGATTTTTGCTTATCATGATTGGTCAATAAACCACAAATTGAACAATTTCGATAAGACTTAGGGTTTTTTTTGATAAAAACTGATTGAATCTGAATGAAAAAAAATTGTTTGATAATTGACATATCTGAAACATCTAAGTAACATATTTTATTATTTTACCCCTCTAAAAAAATTCAAAAAATTGTTGTAAATTTATTTAATATTACTTAATATAATAATTAATATTGTAAAAAAAAAAAAATCATTCAGCCACTCATTCAATCCATTCATCCAAAAAAATAGAACTAAATTATTCAGTTCAAATCGTCTGAATGACTGACCGGTTCAGCTATTTAGACGATTTTTTCAAAAAAAACAAATGCACTAAATGGCTGAATCAGTCAGCCATTCAACAGAAAACAAACAACCCCTTTGTACCCACAATTCTTTTAACACACTCTTAAATCTGAATGGTTTTTATTTTTTTGCGAGCTTTTGTTTGAGAAGTAATAGGTGGTAAAATCTGTGATGCAGGAACCTCTTGTTACTTCAACCTCTTCTGTTGTGTCAAACTTCATCATCATTTTCCTGGTCTTGACATCTAAGTCATGGGTATCAACATGCCTGTTGTCTCTTCCACTCAATTTTAGCACAATTTTGTAACCTTAAACTGAATGACACCCTTTAAGCAGCTAGCTAACTCATTTAGATCAGTCACCAAATGATTGTATCGCATTGCTTGAGATTGTTCAAAATCAGCCGGAATAGGAGCAACAATTAAACGATGCTTTACCAGATCTACCTAATTAATATAACATCTTTTGTCCATCTCGTGATAATCATATTTTCATGAATTTGAGAAATTCTTTTGAGCATAAAATATCTCAAAATGTGTCGGTAAACTTGACCAGAATGTGGAAACATATAAGTATATGTTATCTCCCCTACCTCACGATTGTTTACAACCTGATACAATCTTTTGTTGTCCTCACTTGTTTCTGCCCAATACACGGAATATGCATTTATATCTGAAGTCAAAAACTAACTAATCTTTTGAATATTGTACTTAAGATAATCCACAATCTGAATTTGAAAAGATCCAAACATGTCGTTTGTACAAATTTCAGCAACATGCACGTTTAGCACTACAAGAAAAAAGACTATTTCTGACAAAATATTCTGTCGGAAATATGCTTATTCAGTCATAATTTGCGTATTTCTGACGGAATAATCCGTTGAAAATTCGGTTGAGTATACCCTCGTTAGAATTAAATCCGTCGAAAAATTAGTCAAAATTAACTATTTTTTACGAAAATTCCGTCGGAAATAAGTTAATTCTGACGGAATTTAAATCCAACAAAATTTTTCGTCGAAAATAACTGTCATGTGTTAGTTTCAAATTAAATTTATCCACCTTATTTTTGACAGAGTTTTCATTAAATATAGCTTATTCCGTCAAGAATTTTTTTTTAAATATTCTTTTTTGGTGTTGTTGCAATTTCCAGATTTTTAAAACCACAATTTGTACCTATAATTGTTTTCAACCAATTTTTCCTAACAATAGCACATACATATATACATCCCAACAACCAACATATACGTCAAAATGACAATGACAACTCCTTCAAACAACACATAAATACATATCCCAACAACATACACGATGTCCTCAACGATTAACAAATATAAACTAAATTACGATATATAACATTAATGCACATGAGTTAAACGAAATATTATAATAAATAATGATCTACAACATAAAATAAGGTCAACTAGAATTACAACTACGCAAGACTACTATTTACAACATAAACAAAGTAAAACTATAACTATTTGCAAACGACGGCTAGTATTGTCATCAGTATGAAGAGAATCATCGGTGACAATGTTGATTTTGTGTACAAAAAATATTGTTGTAAGACCCCAATTTTTTATGAATAAAGATTTAATTTTCTCTAAATATTATTTTGAATAGTAAGGCGTTGATTTGATATAATGCTATAGTTATGGGTGATATGTGCAAATTTTACAAAGTAAGCAAGTTGTCATAAAATATTCGTTAATATTCATTTTGTCGGAAAATATTCGTACGACGACGCAATCATTGGTGGACCACATAACGGAATAACGGTCAAATATAGAAAGTGACAGAAATAACCTTTTTATAAAAAATAACGGCAAGACTTTTACCGTTAAACTGTTGAAATATCCGGTGCTAAAAGTACAGTAATACGTGTTGTTGTACAGTAGCACACGGTATTGCACAGTATCTCTGATTATTGATGCTTACGTAAAAAGTCACTCAGTTTTATTCAATAATTATCACAATAGTTGCTGCATAGTATCTCATATTATTGATTCCATTATTGTCACAGTATCATCTGGGCAATATTTTATACTATTAAATCAATAATTAAGATGACACAGTTATTCATATTATTATTTGCATTATTGACAATGTCTAAAAAATTCTGTCAAGGAAAGGAGTTAGGTTATTTAAGTGCGCGTCAATAAGGAGAAATCTTTATCGGAAGCCCCTTCTTTCCTAGGAACGATCTGGTTATCAATATTGTGAGTTATAATATAAAATGATGAATAATTGTTGAAAGATTAAAAATGTGTTGATTAAAGATAAGTGATTTATGGTCAATATTTATTTAATTTTTGATATAATAGAGGGGTTTGTCATGAGGCGTTTGTTGTAAGTCTGGCTTATTATTTCATGGGGAGATGTGCTAATTTTTCAGACCGTCGGTTGAAATTTTAATAGTAAATCAATATGGAACGTCGATTGAAGTTATAATAGTAAATAAACATGGACCGTCGATTGAAGTTTTAATACTAAATCAATATGGACCGTCGATTGAAGTTATAATAGTAAATCAATATGAACCGTCCGTTTTGGTAGTAAATCATTCTGGACCGTCTGTGAATCAGTTACTATTTAGTCCATTCTCCTATAAATAGAAGCTCATCTCTTTGATCTTTCTCACAAATTTACTAAAACTATAGAGAGAGAAACTATAGAGAGATAATATTAGAGAAAGAAGAAGAGTATTCTGCTACTAAACTATTACAGTATCCAATCTCCTACTAAGGTAAGGGGTATTATTTCTTTCGTATTCGTAAATGATATTATTTTCTTTCATATTCGTACGTGATATTGCTTCATACTCATAAGAGTTGTCCTTTGTATTCATTCTTTATTAATCTGTGTGTATAACCTGTCTACACAGATTACCGCATGCATAGTGAATAACCCTTCGTATTCATCCTTTATTAATCTGTTGGTATAACCTGTCTACGCGGATTACCGCATGCATGGTGAATAACCCTTCGTATTCATCCTTTATTAATCTGTTGTTATAACCTTTCTACGCGGATTACTGCATGCCTGGTGAATAACCCTTTGTATTCATTCTTTATTTGTGGAAATGATATGTCTACGCAAATTACAGCATGACGGGTAAAAATTCATTTACAGTTTCGTATATTCTTTCATACTCGTATGAGATATTATGTTTTTGTATTCATCAAGGGATATCGTCTTTTTTCATATTTCTCCATTTATGGTACGAATTTATTGTTTATTTTCATAACCTTATTATTAAATGGTGAAAACCCTTGAAGTTAGTGGAGTATTCTTATATAATAATTTGTGCTTCATCTAGTATCATTTCACTATTGGTATGAACTTTCTTATTGAAATTTTAATATTTTCATGGCGGGTACTATTCATGTCGGGGTACTATTCATGCCGGAGTACTATTCACGACAAAATTTAGTTTCTCTTATTTGTCCAAATTATCTTTAAAATTTGAATCTTAAATATTATTCTTGAGTTTTACTCCATAATTAGTGACCGTGTTGACAATTTGGACATTCTTGAACTCTGGATAAATTAAATTATAAATCTCTAATATTTATCCTTGATCTCACTTGATTGATTCTTTATATCATTGTCATCATCGTCATGCTTATATTGTGGTGAAAGTCATCTTTGGCCCGTAGTGCATAGATGGACTGTTGATTCGTATGATTATGACCAGAAATTGTGTATTGGTATAATCATGACCTGTAATGTTACAGACAAAGGTTGCGGTGAAATAGTGCATAGATGGACAGTTGTTTGGCATGATCATGACCACTAGTGATACAAACGATTATCTTTGGCCCGTAGTGCATAGATAATTCGTTGATTGGAAATATTTATTGATTGGTGTTAAATGGATAAAATATTGATGATGAACTTTTAAATCTTAGAAGATAGTAAACATCATGCTCTACTTGACTCTTTTAATGTATTGCTATTTCTGCTACAGTTGTTGATCTAAAACTTGTTGTCTATTGTATTGTATCAGATTTTTCACTGTTGAGGACTAAGAATAATTTGTTCTTCATTATCTTAGTCATAATATTTTTTACTGGGCTAGTTGACCTCACCCTTTTCCTTTTGGTTTTATTGCTCTTCTCAGGAGGCGAGAATGTAGCTGAGACTAGTCGGGGAGTGGAGTAATGGTTCAAGATGGTAATTATAGTAGTCCTCACTATTTTGTAAAATAGTGTGATGATAATTGTAATGAGGAATTTATTTGAGTTTGGATATTGTCTACAAGACAATATTTTTATTAAAACTCACTACTTATATTTTATCGTATTTTACACGATAGTTAATAGTTGTATAAATAAAATTTGTATTTGAATTCTGTACCATGTATTTAACAACTCAGAATGGGTTGTGTGGACCTATTTTGAGGGCGTCACAATCGCCATCATCCCTGCTCGACATCACCACCATGTTGATATAATAAAAAATATAGCTTATTAGTAAACATATATGCAAAATAAGAAATAGGTTAAAATGACAAGTCTAATATATAACTTAAAATGAATAAAATACATAAAGCGAAGTGGATGCTGGTTCAGCAACCGCCCAAAAGCCTCTGTAATGAGGGTAACTACCATATGTACAATGCACCTTGTTGCATATCATGGAGAACTGATCTGAAGGGATACTCGTACTCTCCATGGTGACCCCTACTACAATGTCTTAGGTAAGCTGATGTAGACAAATATGGGTAAGCAATACCAGCTGAATGAATATCGAATCCGTGCCAAAAGTCTTTTCATCACATGCGTCATCATCCTCTAGAATAGCTAATCGTCCAACCCAACGCCCGTATGAGATGGTCCAACAAGTGCAATGCAAGTTGACGTTGGCTAGAGCCTGCGAAAATAAAAATAACTTTAAAAAGTATTTACGAAACGAAATAATTAAATTATAAAATAACGAGAAACATATTAGAAAAAAATACCTACATGGAATGTATATGTTAGTACCCTAGGCTAACTCAACACTTTATACCTGCTGGTAGTGTTGCGGCCTGCGGGGGAGATCTGAGACGCGATCAAAAGAGTCATCTTATCCTCTTGAGATAACCTATCCGTTCTTAGAGGTGTATCCTCACTAGTGCCAATCTTGAGCACATTTCTTCTATTTTAAGAAAATTTCGGCATCACCTCCCCATGATCTCCAAGTACACGAAATAGACCAAAGCAACTTAGTTTAAGTATACACTCGGAGAACATGTAGAGACACCAGCTGAAAAATCCTCAAAAGTTTATAAAAACGTACTATGTGAATTGGCAGTGTGGCTTAAGTGAGAGAAATAACATCCAATAACAGTTTAAAACTAATGACTATTCGACGACATTCACTCCTAATGAGTGAATGCAAAACCGGGTTTCTAAGCTCCTATTAACAAGTATATATGCAGTTTATTGTAACCGTGGAAAATTAAGCAAATGCTACTTAGTTTATTTTTTCAATGATAAACTAAGCAAATGCTACTCAGTTTATGAGAACTATTATTTGAATATATTGTTATACCATTTATTTTATTATATTTTAAACTTCTTTATTTTATTTTATTATTATTCATTTTATTTTATTTTGTATTATATTATTATATTATATTATATTTATTTTATTTTAATTAAGTTATTTTATTTTATTTTGTATTATATTATTTAATTAATTTAATTAAACTTAATTTAATTTATTTTCTTTTGTATTATATTATAAAAATAATTAATTTACTTTGTTTTAATTTATTCCATTTAATTTTTATCTTATTAAATATATTATATTATTTAGTGTAATTTAATATAGGTTAATAGTGAATTTTACTTTATTTTATTGTGTATTATATTATATTATATCATATCATATCATATCATATTATTTAATTTAATTTACTTAAAGTAAATCTAATGGCATTTATTTACTTTATTTTATGTTATTTGATTTTATTATTTTATAATATATTATCTTATATTATATTATATTATTTAAATTTAATTTATGTTATTATTGTGACACTTCCAAAATAGGTATACACAACCCATTCTGAGTCGCCAAATACATGATATAGAATTCAAATATAAACTTAGTTATACAACTGTCGTGTAAAATACGACAAAACATAAGCTGAGAGTTTTAACACGAATATTGTCTCGTAGACAATATCCAAACTCAAATGAAGTCATCATTATAATTATTATCACACTATTTTATAAAATAGTGAGGACTACTACATCCACCATCTCGGACCGTCACTCCATTCCTCGACTAGTCCCAGCTATGTTCTCATTTCGTGAAGAGAACAATGAAAGCAAAAGGTGAGCTCAACTAACCCAGTAAATAATATTATGACTAAGATAATGCAGAATAAATTATCGTTAACATTCAACAGTGTAAAACTGATAGAATATAATAGACAACAAGTTTAACTGCAGCGGAACAAACAATCTATTAGAAGAGTCAAGTAGAGCATGATATCTACTATCTTCTATGATTTAAAAGTTCATCATCAATATTTTATCGCTGTAACACAGCTCAATAAATAATCCACATCATCGAATTTTCTATATACTACGGGCCAAGGATATTCGTTAGTATCATATCCACGAATTATCCATGCACTACGGGCCAATGATATCCGTTATTATCACCAATGGTCATAATCATGCCAACAACTGTCCATCAATGTACTACGGGCCAATGAGAACTTTTACCACATCATTTGTAACATTACAGATCATGATTATACCGATACATAATTCATTGTCATAATCATACCAATCAACAGTCCATCTATGCACTACGGGCCAAAGATGACTTTCATCATAATTTAAGTATGAGGATGATGACAATGATATAAGAATTCAATTAAGTGAGAGTAAGGATAAATTTTAAAGATTTATAATTCAATTTATCCAGAGTTCAAGAATGTCAAAATTATCAACATGATAACTGCTTTGTAGAGTAAAATTTAAGAATAATATTCATGTATCAAAAATAATTTGAATAGAAAAGAAATCAATTTTTATCGTGAATAGTGCCTGGGTGAATAGTATCCCGACATGAAAAGATTAAAATTTAACAAGAATGTTCAGAAAAATATTTATGTTAAACGATACTCAATGAAGCGCACATTTCAAGGATATTCTACTAATTTTTAGGAGTATAGAAGCAATACTTATCAACATAAGTGTAGAATTAGGAATATGAAACGAAATAATATTACTTACATACTACAGAGTATGGAAGAAAATATTATTTCTTACGAATATTGAACAAAAATAATATCCCTTACCTTAGTAAGAGAGTAATTCCGACTGGTATAGCGGGCATATTCTTGAAGAAAATTTGTACTATTTTTTACACTCAAAGCTTCTTTAAACTCAAAAGAAATATGCTCAATAATATAGAAGAAGAATTCTCTGATTCTGGTGTGATTTTTATTTCTAAACTAAACATCCTATTTATAGGAGAATGGTAGGGAACTATTTAAGAAATACAATCATGGACGCACAGTGTAGGAATCACAGGTGCAATTCACCGGCGAAAAATTTGATTTACTATGCAGCATTATGCAATAAAATGTTCTAATAAAACAAAAACTTTAAATAAAATATAATATATTCTATTTATAATCTAATAAAACAAAACTTAATATATATATATATATATATATATATATATATATATATATATATATATATATATATAAAACAAAATTGAGATAACTTTCTACCGATGATTTTGAAAAATGAGTAAGTTGGGGTCCATATAATAAGCCAAATTTACAACGAATACTTCATAAAATCCCCCCTCTATTTATCTCAATTCACTTGGCTTCTCTAAACATATTTTTAATAACATTTATTCATCATTAATATTATAACTCACAATATTAAAAACTGATCATTCCAAGAAAAGAGGGGGATTTTCGATAAGGACTTCTTCTTATTGGCGCGCAATTAGGTGACCAAACTCTTTTTCTCGACAGAACTTTCCAGACATTGTCAATAATGCAAATAATAATATGAATAACTTTGTCATCTCAATTATTGATTTAATAATATAAAATATTGTGACAATAATTGAATCAATAATGTGAGATATAATGCATCAATTACTGTTGCAATAATTAAGTAAAATTGAGTGACTTCTCACGTAAGCATAAATAATCAAAGATACTGTACAATACTGTGTACTACTGTACAACCACGCGTATTACTGTACTTTTATCACCGGATAATTCAATAATTAACGGTAAAAGTTTTGCCGTTATTTTTATAAAACGTTTATTTCTGTCACTTTCTAAATTCGACAGTAATTCCGTTGTAGGGTCCACCAATGATTGTGCCATCCACCAATGATTGTGCCGTCCACCAATGATTGTGCCGTCCACCAATGATTGTGCCGTTGTACGAATATTCCCTAATAAAATAAATATTCCCCGACCAAATAAATATTTTATGACAACTTGTTTACTTTGCAAAATTTATAAATATTACCCACAACTATAACATTATAACAAATCCATATCTTATTATTCAAAATAACATTTAGAGAAAAAATAATCTTTATTCATAAAAGTTGGGGTCATACAACCTCCCCTTCTTATGAAATTTCGTCCTCGAAATTGGTGTACGTACCTGGTATGTTGAAGAGGTAAGGATACCTTAATTTTAATTTCAGATTCTAACTCTCAGGTCATTTCCTCAATATCGTCGTTTCTCCACAAAACTTTAACTTGTGGTATAACCTTTGAGCGTAGAATATGTTCCTTCTTATCCAAGATTTTAATAGGTACCTCTTCATACGTTAAATCTTCCGCTATCTCGTTTGGTTCTAATTCAATAATGTGGCTTGGGTCTTCCACATATTTACATAATATAGATATGTGAAAAACGTTATGAACACGAGACATACTTGACGGTAAGGCGAGTCTATAGGCTACAATTCCTACTCGATCGAGGATTTCAAATGGACCAATGAATCAAGGATTGAGCTTTCTTCTCTTTTCAAATCTCGTAACTCCTTTCCATGGAGCAACATGTAACAATACATGATCTCCAATAGTGAATTCCACGCCCCTTCGATGAAGATCAACATAACTCTTTTGTCAATCTTGTGAGATTTTTATACGTTGTCGGATCATTTGAATCTTTTTCGTTATCATGCGTACCAATTTCGGTCCCAACAACATTGCTTCACCCACTTCATCCCAACATACTGGAGAACGACACTTTCGTCTATACAACGCCTCAAATGGAGCAATGCCGATACTTGCTTGATAACTGTTGTTGTAGGAGAATTCCACTAATGACAAGAACTTGTCCCAACTTCCTTTGAAGTCAAGAACACAGAGTCTTAATAGATCTTCAAGAGTTTGAATAGTCCTCTCCGACTGCCCGTCCGTCTGAGGATGATATGCCGAATTGAATCGTAAATTCGTACCCATAGCTTTCTTCAAATTGACCCAAAACCGTGAAGTGAATCTTAAGTCTCGATCAGAAACTATGGATACTGGCACACCATGCAGTCTTACAATCTCATTTATGTATATACAAGCAAGACGTTCAAGTGAATAAGTTTATCGTATGTGTAAGAAAGGAGCAGACTTGATTAATCTATCGAAAATGAACCTAATTGCATTTATGCCTTGAGAAACCTAGGGAAGGCCAGTAATGAAATCCATGATAATGTGCTCCCACCTCCATTTTGGAATTTCAAGTGGTTGGAATGAACCTTTTGGCACTTGATGCTCCGCCTTGACACGTTGACAAGTTAGACACCTTAAGAAAAACTTCGCGATCTCTATTTTCATATTGCTCCACTAAAATGTATGTCGAAGATCACGAGACATTTTGGTACTCCCAGGATGGATTGCAAACTGTGTGTTGTGTGCATCCATCATGATTTTATACTTCAAATCAGAGTCGTTAGGAATACAAAGTCTGGAGTTGACTCGAAGTATTCCTTCTTCATCAATTCTTGCTTATGGAATAACACCTTCTTGTACTCTCTTCCTCATACGCATCAGCTCCAGGTCTGTAGCTTGAGCAACTTTAACTTTATCGATTAAAGTCGGTTATACTTGTATATTTGACATCATCACATGGGTCCCTGGAGTCTTTAACTCTATCTCCATCCTTTGCAAGTCATACAAAATGAGCCTTTGCGTTGACAATATCGTACTCGTACCCGCATATGATCTTCTACTCAACGCATCAGCTACCACGTTTGCTTTTTCAGAATGGTATTGAATGGTATGATCATAATCTTTCAACAGCTCGAGCCAACGTCGTTGCTGCGTGTTGAGTTCCTTTTGGGTGAAAAAATATTTGAGATTTTTATGATCCGTATAGATCTCCACTTTCTCCCCATACAGGTAATGTCTCCAGATCTTTAGTGCAAAAATGACTGCTGCCAACTCTACATCATGAGTAGGATAATTTCTTTCATATTCTTTGAGTTGTCGTGAGGCATAAGCTATGACTTTCCCATGTTGTATGAGAACACATGCTAAACCTTTTCCTGAAGCATCACTGTAGATGACCAATCCCTCCGAACCTGATGGTATTGTCAGAACAGGTGCTGAAATGAGTCTCCTCTTGAGTTTTTGAAAATACATTCCTTTCTTTAATTGATTTTTGTATCTTTTCGAGTCAGTTGAGTTAATAGAGTAGCTATTCGAGAAAATTCTTCCACGAATCTCCGATAATAACCAACTAAGCCCAGAAAGCTACGTACTTCAGTTACTGACTTAGGTTACTCCCAGCTTTGAATTGCTTCAATCTTTATCAGGTCAACAGATATTCCATGATTCGATATCACGTGTCCAAGGAATGCTACTTCCTCAAACTAGAACTTGTATTTCTTCAACTTGGCTTATAGCTTATTTTCACGAAGCTTTTGGAGTATCAGCCTCAAGTGATGCTCATGATCTTCACGGCTTTTGGAGTAAATGAAGATGTCATCAATAAAGACAACCACAAAATGATCCAAATATTCTTTGAATACCTCGGTTCATCATATCCATGAAGGCAGTGTTAGAGTTTATGCCCTAGAGGCCAATTATTTAATATAATTGCTTAATATTTTGATATTATATTTGAATGAATAAATGAATTATTTTATTATGATTTTATTTATTGCGTTATATAAATGTTATCATAATAAAAGTCCTTAGAATAATGATACAAATTATATAGCTTCAAGTATGTGACTTGAACATGAGATTATATAATTACAATTAGTATCATTGCTCTTAAATGTCCCTAGTCAAGTATCATTGTTAATGGGACAACAATGATACATTGAGACTAGTATGTGGATTGAGTGATGACCAAATCTCATTGGTCATAAATATATGAGATATTGAGTCAATGCATAGGTACATATTAGAGAACGATATACTGGACAGACCCACCATGAGAATTCTACGTGGAGCATTATGTAAAGTGTCATTAGCGATTCTCATAGTGAAAATGATGTAATGATCCTCCGACCTGAAATCACTATATTACTACACGAGAATTTATGTACTTTGATATCATCACAAGTCACCTTTAATAGGGTGGACAATAAAGGTGATTATTGGGTACATCATGAATCGTGCGAGGAATATGAGTGATCTAGATGGAATTTAACCCTCCTATATATTAGGGGTGATATCCATAGGCCTCTTGATTGAGTAGGACTATGAAATGCATGGCCATGCTCAAATAGTGATTTGTTTCATATAGTCTACTCATTGATCAAGAAAACTCAGATTAAATTATGAAGAGTGTGACACATTCCATGACTCGAGTTTAATCTAGGATGTCAAGGTTAAAAGGATTAAATTATATTGAAACATTGGTCACGAAAAGGTTGCATCGAATCATCGATCCTATTATTACTTGGGTAGCAGTGATGCATTACTAGATGCCGCTTATTGTTTATAATTTTAGAATATGATTTTAAAATTATTGCCAACATAATAATAACCTATAGGGTCACACACATAGAACGTAATTCAAAAGGGAATTAATTTAAATGGTAAGGATTTAAATATGTTAATATGATTGATAGTATTTAAATTACGAATTTAAATTAATAGGATAATTTATATATATATATATATATATATATATATATATATATATATATATATATATATATATTAATTAAGTAAGACTTAATTAAGATATAATATATAAATTCAGATTTTATAATTGAATTAGGTTTTGATTAATTCTTTTGGACTGCTATATATATAATATATCAGCCATTCCGTAGAATAACAATCATAACCTAAAAACTCTAGCCGCTCTTAGAGAGAGAGAGACTAGAGAGAAATTTCAAAAATCCTGATCCTTGGTGGGTAGTACCACAGTTCTCTTCACTGCAAATCGTGTGATGATTCGCGGGGCATTCGTGTGGATACCGTATAGGGGCAGTTCTATTGGATTGCGTTGAAGATTCGAAGCGGTTTCAGAGATTTCTATAATCGGTATAAAATCTAAACCATTGAATTAATATGTTTTCGCACGGATCCTGTTTTAGGGTTTCAGAATTGTCTTTGAATTTTTTAATTTCCGCTGCCCTTTTGTGCCAAAATCCCTACAGGCAGCATGAACATTAGTCAATCCAAAAGATATGACTAAGAATTCATAATGCCCGTACAGAGTTCTGAAAGCAGCCTTTGGAATGTCTTCAGTTTTAATCTTTAAATGATGATATCCAGAACGAAGATCGATCTTTGAAAAGAATTTGGCACCTTGCAACTGGTCAAACAGGTCATCAATGTGAGGCAACGGGTACCTATTTTTGATGGTGACATTATTCAACTCCCAATAATCAATGCAAAGCCAGCTCCCATATTTCTTCTTTACGAATAGAACAGGAGCACCCCAAGGTGACGCACTAGGACGAATAAAACCGATGTCTAACAATTCTCGCAGTTGGGTTTTTAACTCCTGATGTTCAATAGGAGCCATTTGATATTGTGTTTTGGAAATAGATTTTGTACCGGGTTCAAGGTCAATACAAAACTGGATTTCACGCTCTGGGGGTAGGCTAGGAAGTTCTTCAGGGAATACGGCAGAAAATTTATTAACAATAGAAATATCGTTCAAATATGACGTATTTTTGTTTAAATCCGTGACATGGGCTAAGAAAGCTTGACATCCGTTTTTTAATAAACGAATGACATTATAACTTTGTCGACATCGGGATTTTTATTTATCCCTTTCTGTTCTTATTTTTTTGTGTTCTCATGTTAGGTGAGATTTGTTTGAAAAGACAAGTTGTGAAAAGGTTTGACATTTATATGTCGACTATTAGACTATAAGAGTCGCCAGTTGGTTTTTTAACTGGTTATACCAACACAACCGAGAAAAGGTTTGCACATTGACCTAGTGATGTGACACTGCTAAACGGGTCCGTGAAACCGAGATTTATTAGGGTCCGGAGACTTGCTTATGCGGAGGGAAGGTGTTAGGCACCCCCCGACATCCGTGTTACCACAGTGACCGCCACTTTTTAAAAAACTATTATATGAATGTGTGTGTATGTGGGTCAATGTGCAGTTATTTGAAAGTAGTGTTATGCCTCGTTTGCACCTATATACAAAGGGCTTGAATTTGTGTAAAAATTCAGTTTTAAACAAGATATAGCAGTGATGTTTTATAAAAAGAGATTTTTTAAACCCTGTGTTCAATAGTAATTGACGTCTTTGATACTTCCATTTTATTAAATGTTCGGCTTGATTGCTTTTATTTTTGAGATGCGAAACATCTTTGAGAAAAATAATGTACGAAGCGGTGCCGAACTCCTCGTGGGCATGAAAACCATCTGAGAAAATCTAAGCACCGTGAATAATTTATAAGCTACTTACAGCTGAAAATGTCCATCACGAGAACCGAATCTAGATTCAGTAAACTGAATCTGTGATCACATGATTCCTAGGCTCACATGATACCGCAATTTGTACGACAGAAGTAAGCAGTTATATATATATATATATATATATATATATATATATATATATATATATATATAAGCATTATCACCAACCATGAAGCACCTCCATGGGAGATCGAAAATATAAATAAAGTTGTGAAAGCAATCAACCACCACGAAGTAAACTCTAGGCGGGACGAAATGTAAATAAAGCTGTAAAAGCAATCAACTGCCATGAAGTAAACCCCAGGCGGGATGAAACGTATATATATATATATATATATATATATATATACGAAAGCAATTAAACGCTCCAGACGTAAGTCTAGGCTCATCGAACAAAGTTCGATACACAGTTCATATATATAAGTATATATATACGAAAGCAATTAAACGCTCCAGACATAAGTCTAGGCTCAATCGAGGCATAACTCGATAATGTTAGTCCATATATAAAAATATATATAAGGATATATATATATATATATATATATATATATGCAAGCTGAAATAAAACCACGGACCGAAGTCCGGGCATACACACGCAACACGAGTCTCAACGTGAAGAATGTTGTGTGCTAAGATGAAGAGAAAGGCTTTAAAGTGTGTAAGAAGGCTTACAGTGGACTGCCAAAGAAGACTTCTATAGCTTTAAGTGGATAAACATTCGGCTCTCGCCGGTACAATATTAGCTATATTTGAGCTCATAAGTGTTTAAAATGAAAAAGCACTCAGTTTAGGGGGTGTACAGAGTAAATTAGACAGGGCTTTCTCACCTTTTCCTCTTACAAAATGGCCACCCCAAGCCCTCTATTTATAGAGGGGGAGCCGCCGATGTACCTGCGGCTGCCCAGGTTGCCCCGGGCTTCTCGGGTCCCGCCGTCTCAAAGTACGTGCACGCATGCAACGTGATGTCTGCTTGAACGTTTAGAACTTCAATCCGGGCATTTGATTAAGGTGTATAATACCTATTTTGTACCGCCGTTGTTGAGAGTTACGCAATGACATGGGATTAGAGGTTGTACGAAGTCAGGAAGATAGGCCATGCCCTCTGATCTTTAGGCTTCAAATTCTATCCGTTACCCTGCGCAATAGTCACTCGGGATTGGACTTCCTTGGTTCTTGTGGGACATTGTTGTGTAGAAATGTATGTATGAAACGTTGAGACGGTGCGATATGGCGTTAAGGTGGCAAGATGATGATTATGTCCCTCACCGGGGTTATCAGACGTTGCTCAGGGTTGTCTCTGAGGTTGGACTACTGCAAGTGTTGAAGGTCCTCAGTGTCATCTATGAGGTGTGCCTGTCTTCCCGGTGCTATCTCCGGGTCTTGTACTGAGTGCCTCGGGGTGAGTGCCGAGGTTGAAGCTGATTGTATGCATTTGAAACAAGCATTTCTGGGGTTATCTCCAGAACTGCAACTGCAATTCTCGGGGTTATCTCCGAGGTTGGAAGTATTATTCCCGGTGTTGGGACTGAGACTGAATATCTCGGGGTTATCTCCGAGATGAATCGGCCTTCTCTAATGGAATTTTTGGTATTTGAACTGCATGCCTCGGGGTTATCTCTGAGGTTGGAACTGATACTCCCGGTATGTGTTCCGGGGTTGAGACTGAACTTTCGGTAGTATTCGGATTGAATATGAGCTGTCTTCCAGGGTTATCTTTGAAAGACGAATCTGCCTTCCTGTAATGTTAGTGACAGGTGTACAGAAAATTTTGAGTGTCTACAGATGCCCCTCTTTATCATATTCATGCAATGCAATGACATGGATAGGATAAAGAATTCTAGACACTTGAAATGCCACAAAATAAACATGATGCCATTTGCAACAACATGATCCAAATGTATGATGCAAGTGTGTTATTGGATTGTTCTCCAACATGTTGGGATGATTGCTGGATCCCTGTTGCTCCTGCCTGGGATTGGCAAAAATGACAAGCTTGGACGTGTGATCTAAATCTTTTAGGATGTTGACGTTGGGGTTATCACCAAAGTCTTTAATCCTTGATACAGACTTTAATCCGAAGATGTGCCTCTCGTGTATAAGAGATCTATGGGGATAAAGCTTTGTCTGTTTGAGGATGTGTATAACATATTCCATCATCGATCCTCCCCGATGATGTTGACCCTTTCTGGTTTGTATCGCCAGGACTTATCAATGTTCTGTTGGATTTACTGCCAATAGTATGTATTGTCAGGGCTGCCTGACCTTTGCTGATGTGTGAACCAACGGATGACCACGCGTTGTAACCCCCGCCGGGGATTTACTTGATCTTCATTGATGTGTGAACAAATGGATGACCACGCGTTGTAACCCCCGCCTGGGATTTACTTCGACACATGAAAAAGCATGATTCCCCCGCCGGGGATGGTGCTTTAAGAATGATGACCCCAAACTGACGGCATTGGACCTTCATAAGTGATTACCGAGTGTGATCTGCAACTACTGAGATCATTGGTATAGTGTACCCTGTGGTTAAGCGAATACCAATGATATGAAATGAAAGCCACAGTCGGGTCGAATACCGATCTTGCCTTTTGCCAGGCGTTATTGGCCCGTGTCGTAGTCACCCGTCATTGATATCCCATTATTTGGTGTCGACGGTTTTACATTGTCAGAGGGTCCCTGCACTCAGAAATATTCCAACATTGGTGGTCCCCTCGTACCATTGGAGCCCAAACCCGCGCCACTCAGTTCATGGAGGATATGGTTCCAGGATCCGTGATGATGACAGATTGGCTAGTCTGTGTCCGAGATCTGACTCATATGACACAGATTGACAGTTTGACCCAGCGACTGGACTGAGTACATTTCTTTATCTGACATTTGGGCAGAGTTCCGGCAGAGGCAGATTCGTTTGATCCTTCCAGCGCAGGAGCTGGCCCCTCAGATGATCCATTTGGCTTTGTCGGTGCAGATCCTCCTTTATATAGGCCTGATATCCCTGTTGATAGAGATTCAGTGACTCAGGAGGAGTTACATCAGGTGGACAAGATTGATGATGTAGATATTGACAACATTGTCTTCTTCTGATGTGTATTCTCGTTATCTCTTTTGATAGGCCTCTGTTAGATATTGGGTGGCTGTGCCCCATTCTCGCTATATCTTTTGATAGGCCTCTGTTAGTAGTAAGGCGTCTGCGCCCCATTTCCCTGTATTTTTATCTATACAGAGATGATGTATGTAGATGATGATGTACTTCAGAATGTATGTACTTTCTTCTATTCCCTACATCATATTGCCATCTATTATCTGTTATGTATTTATCATGTTATGCATATGTATGTATGTCTAGAGATATTCAGCATTGACCCCTGGATAGTCTTATGATACGGCCTACACAGATGTCTTCTTCGACAGTCAGCTGCATAGATCACACCCCACCAGTATTAGTGGCATCCCGTCTAAGATCCTGGTATGATAGCATGTCACCCCCAGATAGGGTGACCGTAGATCAGTTATTACAGCATTCTATGACCCTTTTGATGTTTTAGGTTCCCGTAGGATTTGTGGAGGGCATGATAGAGCACTAGGTACCGAAGAGGCAGGTTTTTCGGTTTGGGACCCAAGAGTTAACTCCAACTCTAGAGGAGTATGCACGTTTAATGATGCTGCCACTTGACAGACCTTGTATGCATATGGCTATTGGGGACACGAGTCGACAGTTTATGACCCTCACCGGATTGAGGCGTAGGGTTATGCAGGATGAGATCACATCCAGCCACGTGATATCCCAACATTTTTTAATTGATAGATTTGGCTCTGAGGACAGCTATGCTCGGTATTCTAGGGATTTCACCATACCAGTGGAGTAGTGGCATTTGGCCAGAGTAGATGTATTGCTATTATGTGTATTATCATACTTATACATGCCACGATATATGGATGAGTTGGATATCGGTGTTATCATGGTAGCGAGAGCTCTCAGGGAGGGTCAGACCATCATTCTGATGATTTTGGCTGAGACACTGAGGTCGGCCACGTTCTGCAGCACTTACCCTGCAGGGGTATTCATAGGCAGTTCGATCATGTTATACGTGTGGTTTATGTCACACTTGAGACCAATTGGTACTTTTTGCCGACACGGGTACTGCTTCACCTATGAGATAGCTACGTCGTATTCCTTCCAGCCTGTAGAGTGTATAGATCCTGTATCTTGGTCCATTTTCATGGCTGGGATCGGAGATCTGTTTACTATCTTGCCTTGTACAGGGCTCAGTTCACCCTACAGCTTCATTACTCATGCTCCGGGCATGGATTATCTCCCTCTGGCTGGTTTGAGGGGCATGACTACTTATCACCCCCTGGCCGTGATGTGTCAGTTCGATCAGTTCCAGGATTTCCATCCTTTTGAGGGGGCGTTAGGTCAGCGTTTAGCTTCTCGCCATCATTCAGCAAAGGACCGATCCCAGGTATATGCCTGTTGGGATCAACGTGAGATAGCTACTTTTTCTGTTAGCCATCCGGGTTGGTCGCTAGAGTGTTCTGCATGGATGGAGATAGAGACTTCATCGGGCGTGACAGTATCCACAGTGCCGAGTAGTGATTCAGATGATGGAGAGCCCATAGAGGACATTGATTCTCCCACCGAGGAGGAGCCATTCACTGGGTTGCTAGCAGCTCTTTTAGATTCTCCAAGTACTAGCACTGTCGTGATCCAACATTCAGCACAATATTTTGAGCAGAGTCTTCATCTGATGACCTTTGAGAGAGATCAGGCTAGAGCCCTGATGTTAACAGCCCTTGATAGGAGAGACGCCACTCTATTAGAGAGAGACGAGGTATTAGCCCGTAGAGATGCCGCTGTTGTTGAGCGGGATAAGGCCAGATCAGCCAGAGATGCAATGATAGTTGAGAAGGATAGTGTGATATCTGCCCGGGATGTAGCCATCACAGATAGTACCACAGTGAGGTCCCTCACCACTGCCATGATTGCAGATATGAGCACATACAGATGGCTATAGATTTGTTAGCTCGTGTGATACCCTTGTACAGGAGATCACAACGTTACCTCCTTCTTCTGAGAGAGATACCATGTTGGGCTTGATACCTCGCATATACACTAATTTGTAGATGGGCTTGTATTTTCCTGCACAGACTAGCTTAGCCATTTTGTCATGTACAGTTTATATTGTGTATATCAAACAACATTATATATAGCAGGGAAATACATTTTTGATCACTTCCCTTTTAGATATGCCTGGATACTTGCTTGATATTTGCCTACTTCTTCAGGGCTTGTGATCTTGATATATTCTGACTTTCTCCTTGATGGATGGACATTGAGTTGTCTCTGGATAGTTCAGAATGGATCATTGATCTGCGTGTATCCCTACCATCTTTGGTGTCTTGGGACTAGTTTCTATATGAAAATGTGGAGAGGAGTGTGACTTTTCTCTTCGAGATTGACCACACCACAGATGGTCGCCAGTACTCCTATTTAAGAGGAGCCTAGTTAATTCTATCTCTTATGAATTGGTATTGCTCTTCAAGGTACAACCGCAGCTTAGATGGTCGCCGAGTCTCCTATTTAGGAGGAGGTCAGGTAGTTCCATCCCTTTGGTCTAAAGCCGATGAAATGTAATGGATTGAAGGATGATCCTAGTACCGTTGACAAGTATTTGTGTTTTGGTATGGGGTGAGACCGAACCATAAATGGCTACCTACATACTCCTATTGAAGAGGAGATCAGGTCTGCGTAGTTCAAACCTGGTGTAAGAGGTTCAACGCTATTTGTGGTAGAAAAGGTTGTAGAAAGATTTTTGTTGTTTTTGTTTTTGTAATGAGAAGGGTGTAAAAAGCATTTTTTTTTGCGACCGGGCCATATAAATTGGTTGCCTACGTACTCCCGTGTATCAAGGAGATCAGGTCGACGTAGTTCTCCCCTCAGGACGATTTGTAGTCGATGAAAAGTTTGATCCTATGTGGAGGAAAAATTACAGGGGAGAAGAAAGTTTATTCCTAAGTTCAGGATAAACTACAGGTGTGAAAAGTTTGATCCCGTGTTTGGGGACAAACTGCAAATGTGAAAGGTTCAATCCATAATGGGATAACCAAAGTTGAGTAAGGGTTAAAAAACCAAGTGGAGAGAAAAGGATTTGGTGATCCGAAAACCGAGCTACTGGCTTGAAAAGTGTGTTTCCCTGAGGGGCGCAGTGTGGAAAAGAGTTGTATGTAGTGAAGGGTTAAATAACCGGCATGACTGGTGATCTGATGATCCAACACTAGGATGTTTGCTTGATGGTAACTTCAGATATAGTACCATTTCACGGTGTCCGAATTGATGAGTTGCGGAAATTCATCGCCATCCATTTCCTGCAATCTGAGAGCACCTCCTGTCAATAACTCCTTGACAACAAATGGGCCTTCCCAGTTAGGAGCGAATTTTCCCTTAGATTGATCTTGATTGTCAATGATCTTCTTCAAAACCAATTCATGTTGTTTAAACTGCCGTAGCCGAACTTTTCTGTTGTAGGATCTAGCGATCCTTTGTTGATATAACTGACCATGGAAGATAGCCGCGATTCGCCTTTCGTCTATGAGAGACAATTGGTGATACTTGTCTTGTACCCATTGGTCTTCATCCAGCTGAGCGTCTATCAACACTCTGAGGGATTCTATTTCCACTTCTATGGGGAGCACTGCTTCCATCCCATAGGTTAATGCATAGTGGGTTGCTCCAGTTGAAGTGCACATTGATGTTTTGTAGGCTAACAGAGTAAGAGGCAATAGGTCAGGCCATCCTTTGTGTTTGGTGGACATCTTTTGCATGATCTTCTTGATTTTTTTGTTAGCCGCTTCAAAAACACCATTCATCTTTGGACGATAGATGACGGAGTTAAGGTGTTTGATGTGGAATTTATTGCATAACTCCCCCATCATTTTTTTGTTGAGGTTTTTAGCATTGTCTGATACAATTACCTTTGGTTGTCCATATCGACAGATGATATTATTTCTGATGAAATCAATGATGACTTCTTAGGTAACCTTGGGGAAGGAAACTGCTTCTACCCACTTGGTGAAGTAGTTGATCATGGTGAAAATAAACCGATGCCCATTACTGGCTTTGGGCTCGATGGGCCCGATCACGTCCATTCCCCACATTGAGAAAGGCCAAGGCAAACTCATATTGTGGAGCTCCCTCGGAGGGGTGTGGATAGCATTCCCATAAATTTGGCACTGATAACATCTCCTAACGTAGTCATTGCAGTCAGCCTTGAGAGTAAGCCAGTAATGTCCAGTTCTGAGGATCTTTATTACATGTAGCGGGCCGCTCATGTGTGGGCCGCATACTCCACCATGGACCTTATCCATGAGCCTCTGAGCTTGGTCCTGGTCCAGACATCTGAGGAGACCTAATCCTGTATCTCTTTTGTAGAGTGCATCTCTACTCAGGTAGAATTTCATAGAAAGGCGATGAATCTACCTTTTCTCAGTCGGGCTCACCTCAGCGGGTGTAGATCCATCTTGTAAGTACTCCTTAATGTGCTAATACCAAGGATGTTGGATGGGAGGTAGTTCATCTGATACTTCTCCAACATAGTTCCCATATGTTGGTGCCTTTTGCAGGGCAAATGTGGTGCTTGGCATGTGTTCCTTGTCAGGTATGTAAATCAAGGAGGCCAAAGTTGCAAGCGCGTCTGCAAAGTCATTCCTATTAAGAGGAATATGTAGAAAGGAGATCTCTTCGAACTCCAAAGCCATCTATAAAACTTGTCGATGGTAATTGATAGATTCCCGTGGATTGTTTGACTACCAACTCTGAATCCCCAAAGACAGTTAACCGCCTACTGCCCATTGAATGGGCAAGTTTTAGCCCCATGATACAACCTTCATACTCAGCTGTGTTGTTGGTGCTGACAAACTGCAATTTAAGGGCGATGGGATATTGCTCCCCCGTACCGGATACTAGAACTGCTCCAACTCCAGAACCTTCCATATTAACAGCTCCATCGAAATACATGTTCCATATTTGGCGTGTATTGTACTGATGGTGTTGCTGAATTGCCATTACCCCTTCATTGGGGAAGTATGTTTCCAAGGGTTTGAAATCTCCTGAAGGTGCGACGACCAGTTGATCCTCAATTTCTTGACCTTTAATGAACTTCTGCGTCACGTAAACGATGTCAAATTGTTGTAGGATCAACTGCCATATGGACAGTTGGCAATTCAGTATGGGTTTACTGAACACGTACTTGAAAGGATCCACGCGGGATACGAGATGGGTTGTGTGACCATGGAGGTAATGCTGTAACCCTCATGGAAGTCCATGTTAAAGCATAACAAGTCTTCTTAATCAGAGTGTACTTGTGTTCACTGATGCTGAATCTTTTACTGAGGTAGTAGATAGCTCGTTCTCGGCCTCTTTCGTCTTTCTGACCTAGCATACAGCCCATGACATTATCACTTATGGACAGGTAAATGAATAGGGGAACATCATCCCTAGGTGGTACCAAAATGGGAGCTTTGACTAGATGCTCTTTGATTGTAAAGAAGGCCTTCTGGCACTCATCATTCTATTTCATGAAGAAATTCTTCCTTAACAACTTAAGGATAGGCTCACAGGTTGCTGTGAGTTGAGAGATGAACCTGCTAATGAAGTTGACTTTTCTCAAAAATCCCCGTATTTCCTTCTGTGTCTGAGAAATGGGCATTTTCGTACTGTCCTGAATTTTGGTGGGATCCAGCTCAATCCCTTTGTGGCTGACTGGAAATCCTAGTAACTTGCCTGATTTAACGCCAAAGGCGCACTTGGCTGGATTCAACTTCAAGTTGTACCTACGCAACCTGTTGAAGAGCTTTCTGAGATGGTCTAAGTGGTCTTCCTCCCTTCGGGACTTGACAATGATGTCATCCACATAGATCTCTATCTCTTTGTGAATTAAGTCGTGGAAAAGAGTCATCATAGCTCACTGATAGGTGGCTCCGGCATTGATGAGGCCGAACGACAACCGTTTATAACAAACGGTTCCCCAAGGCGTGATGAAAACAGTTTTCTCACGATCTTCCTTAGCAACTATGATCTGATGGTACCCCGCAAAGCATTCAGCAAAGGAGTGCATGCCGTATTGAGCAGTATTATCAATGAGAATGTGGATAAATGACACGGGAAAGCTATCTTTAAGGCAAGCTTTATTCAAATCCCGATAATCCGTGCAAACTCGCACCTTTTCTCCAGGCTTAGGCACGGGAACGATGTTGGATATCCATTCAGGATATGTGGACACCATGATAATACCAGCTTGAAATTGTTTCACAATTTCTTCTTTCACCTTTAAACTCCACTCAGGTTTCAATCACCCGAGCTTCTGCTTGACTAGCTTGAATCCTTCTTTAATGGGGAGGCGATGAAGGACAATGTCAGTGGACAAACCCACCATGTCTTCATGAGACCATGCAAACACATCCTGGAATTGGGTTAGTAGTGTAACCATGTTATTCCTCTGGTTTGGAGTAAGGTCTGAACCAATCTGGATTAACTTAGGGCTTTCTAAGGTTTCGAGATTGAAGGAGGTGGTTTGATCAAGGTTGGGTTTAGGTTAGTCTTCGACCCATTCTTTGATCTCATGAGGCGCCTCAATGTCCTCTTGTATTTCCATCAAGTCTGAGTCCAACTTTTCATCAAAGTTACAATCCTTGTGGAGAAGAGGCAACTTACCAGCAAGTACAAGCATATCTAAGTTCAGAGTCCTGAAACAAAATATACTTTCACTTAATATATATGAAAATGTTTAATCATATAAAGTGTTAGCATGTACTGACAAAACAACTGCTAATACTGTACAGAAAAGTAAGCAGTTATGATATCTACAGGGCAGAAAGAGGTCCTGCCAATTTTACCCTTGTCGACCAATACAAGGAGTGCTGCTCCAATTGGCAAGGGCAAAGTCCTGGTGGACTACAGTAATGGAGGGGCTGTCATCGTCTTCCTTCTCCCAAATGATGACCATTATGCCTGGGTAATCATCGTCTGGGGTGTATCTGTTTGTATGTTCATTATGGACAATGATGCGTATGTTTGACATCATTCTGACGATGTCTTGTTTAATTCTTCGTTCCTCTTTTTCTACCTTGGGATCTGGAGCAAAGATTTTCTTTTCCTTTATTGGTATCGGATTGGGAAATAACATAGCCATTACGTTGGCTGGCACCTTTATCGGAGGTTGTGTGGACTCAGGATTTGCATGTGGAGATAATCGCCATGTGGCTGAAGTTAGAGGAATCTGCTTATGCTTAAGCGGATTCCTATGACTGGAACTGGTAGAATAGCCTAGTCCAGCTGTCCCCATTTGACTGGACACTTGAATCGGATGCTTAATACCCTGATTATTTTTACCCAGCCCTTGTCCCGGCTGGTGTCCCAATGTCATCATTTCTTGAGTAGTTGCCATCACTTCGGCAGAAATCTTGGGTGCTGGAAATGGCATCCCAATGGAATGGTATTGAGTGTTGCTCACTTCCAAGGTATGAAAACTGACCGGCTCAACATCTGAATTGAAGTTGATCAGTGGTATATCACCATGTTTAGGACATTCCGGTTCAGCGTTAACAGTGACTAGGCTATTATTGATAATGTATTTAAGTTGCTGATGAAGAGTGGAGGGGACGACCCCAGCCATATGAATCCACAGCCTTCCCAATAGCAGGTTATATCCTGAATCTATTTTGAGCACGTGAAAAGATACACAGAAGGTATGAGGACCAATCTCAATAGGCAGCTCAATCTCTCCGACTGAATTCCGACGGGATCCATCAAAAGCTTTGATAATCGTATGACTGCTTCGGATCCATTTGAGATTGACATTCATCTTCACCAACGTAGCGTAAGGATAGATATTCAGAGACGAACCTCCATCTACCAAGACTCCAGCTAGCATGTATCCGGATGACAAAATCGCAATGTGTAACGGTTTGTAATGACCGGTCCCTTCGGGCTGTATGTCATCATCAGTGAAAGATATCACATTATTGTTAAAAATGTGATCAACTAAATGTTAAAATTTCTCCACATCCACTGATTTCGACAAGTAGGCTTCTTCCAAAACCTTTAGTAAGATCTTCCTGTGATCTTCAGAAGTTAATATGACCCATAGTATGGAGGAATTTTTCAATCTTCTCCATGGAAATTTTCCCCTTTGATTTGATGGCAGGTTTCAACACCCGTTGGGGAAGATACAGTGGATTTTCCTTCGACACTGCAGCGGTTGTATGAGAGGTGGATCCTTCAGCTTCTCCATAATTCTATGGGACTTTTTGTAAGCTGATAACAGGATACTGTGGTCTGAATGGTAAGTTGATTGGCTCTGGAGCAACCACTTTCAAAGGATTGTCAACTCTTTTGAGTTGAATTTCTTGTATTGTGAATGGTTTGACAGTCCCATCAGCTTCAGCGGATATAACTGCTACCAGTCCCTTCCATTTAGTAGGACAAGTATTTTCACTCTCAAATAGCACAGTATCGTTGTTTGCCAGTTGCAGGACACTGCTATCAATTAAATTCTGAATAAGGTGGCGGAGTGCCCAACATTCTTCTGTGCTGTGACCGCAAGAATGAGAGTGATACTGACATACTCCATCAGAATTAAACCGTCCTGAACGGGGATTAATTGGAGGTAGAAGGGAAGTGATCCTTCCTTCATTGATCCACATCTGAGGTATCTCCTCCATAGGTTGGCCCAGGTATGTAAATTCCCTTTTATTGGCAAAATCCCGACAGGCTTTGGCATTTGCTCTCTTCGTCACTTTGTCTTCTAGTGTTTCCTTTTCTGAAGGCGACGAGGGAGTATTCATAACAAAAGGGAGGAGACTAGCATGCTCCTGACTGACTAATTAATGTGAGACTTGATGCTGATAGGTCACCAGTTCTGCCAATTGCTCAATCTGCTTACACATCGCTTTTATCTTTCGTTCCATCATAAACTGGAACTTTGCATAATCCCATTTGTCAACACTGTCTTTGATGGTCTGGGATGATTTTCCATTAAAATTGGAAATTTGTCCACTGCTCCAATTAATCATGTTGACCTCTTCCTCTTTGTGTTGAGGAAGAGGATTGTCTTGTACGTGAGGTTGATCTGGTTTGGTGACCACAATCTCACTGTTGTCTATTAAATCTTGGATCTTATGTTTCAAGGCCCAACAATCTTGAGTATCATGTCCAGGTGCCCCGGTATGATAAGCACATTTCCGAGCAGTATTGAAACCCTTCCCATTAGGGTTAGCTGGTAGAAGAAGATGCGTAATTTTCTTCTGAGTGGTCAGAAGATTGAGAATGTTCTCGAGTGAGTCCCCTAGGGGTGTGAACACTCGAGGGCGTTTAACTTCTCCACCTTTAGGCAATGGAGGGTTTGAAGATTGAGCTTGAAAGGGAGTATAATTTCTCCTCTGGATAGGCATATTTTGATTGCCCTTTTGACCTTGTAGTATCAAGGAAACATCTTCCTCTTTCTTTTTATGGACCCTCCGGGGGTTATTTCCATAAGTTCCGGCCTGGATGTGTTCAGCAACTGCTTTAAGAGCGGCTAGGTCTTGAATTTTTCTTGACTTCAATTCCATCTCAGCCATCTCCCCATGCTTAATCATTTCAGAAAATGGTTTTCCAATGCCAGCTAAAACTCTGTCATAGAAAGGAGCTTCTTGTATGTCGATGAAGGTCATGACCATTTCTGACTCTGTCATACAAGGAATAACTTGAACAGCAAGGCGCCTCCACCTTTGAGCATACTCTCTGAAAGACTCATTGGACTGTTTATTGACCTTGGTAATCTGGTACCGGTTAGGAGCCATCTGAGACTGGAAGCTATATTGAGTAAGGAAGGCATGAACTAGTTCTTCCCAACTATAGATCTTTGAGATGTCTAGTCTGGTATACCACGAACGGGCTTCTCCAGTCAGACTCTTTTGGAACAGCTGCATTCTGAGCTTCTCGTCCTCTGCATAAGATCCAAGTTCTCTAATGAACACCTTCAAATGTGTGTACGGATCTCCTAACCCGTCGTACTTTTCGAAATCAGGAGTTTTGAACTTTTATGGATAATGCACACCATGGAATATACAAAGGTCAGCATATGAGACACTCCCATGTGCTCCAATTCCTTTGATAGAATGAAGGGTTTCTTCCATTTGAAGGACCTTCTTCCTGATGTTACCGGTGTCTAGATCTTCTTTGAGATTGGTGGTATCATGAATTTTGTTGGTTGTATCCAACTGCAACTTAGGTACTGTAATGGTTTTATCCGAATTTTGGATTCCTCCCTGTGTAGAGGATTCTGTATGTGTGGGCATTTTTGAGCCCTGCGTAGATTGATGTAGTTCTTTAAGCAGAATAGCCAAATCTGTGATTTATTTACTTAATTCGTCAAATTCTTTGCGAGAAACTGGATTAAGGTCAGTCTGGTCTGATGATGACATAATTGACTGTAGGCTCGTGGCCTTCTTGGATTTTGAACGGATAATAGGTCCGATTGTTTCCCTGCGAAAGACTTGCATAGTTTAGTCTTAGGGAATGTGTAAATGTTTTACATGCTATGTGATGTATCTATTTTAGGAATATTATCTTGCAAAACGGATGTTAACTGTTTGTAATACAGGATAACATGTTAATTTAAATATGCATGTGCACATATTTCTTCATATTTCCCATTACAATGAGATCAACATGGAATGAAATTACAAGTAATTGACTTTACGAGTAATTTGAACTGAGAAAGTATGAAGAGACTTTCCTCCGCGTTTGGTTTATCAGAGGCTGACCTATCTTAGGTTACTCTCGCGGCTTTTTGGCATGAAGGTTCCCAAATCATCGTAATTTACTCAACGGGAAGTTAATCCGGTCTTTCAACTGGAGCGAATTTGGGTGGTGCCTTTCCTGAGCCTCGTTGGAATTAGTCTTCCTACGAGTCCAGTAAACAAACACCGACAGGATAGCCTTCTAATGGAGGAACCACACAACATACATTCACATACAACGTGTCTCACCGTTTATGAAAATGATGACATGTGCGAAGCACTAATATCACAGATAGATATATTGCAGTGCAGTAAAAAAATGGATTCGTACACATCCATCAAATGTTAATGCAACATTCACACACAAGCATATAACAATTTTGAAAAGCTTGTAATAGCGGCTTAAGTCCTCTTACTAGGTCCCCAGCAGAGTCGCCACCTGTCGATGTCAGAATTTTTATTTGTCCCTTTCTGTTCTTATTTTTTTGTGTTTTCATGTTAGGTGAGATTTATTTGAAAAGACAAGTTGTGAAAAGGTCCGACATTTATATGTCGACGATTGGACTATAAGAGTCGCCAGTTGGTTTTTTAACTGGTTATACCAACACAACCGAGAAAAGGTTTGCACATTGACCCAGTGATGTGACACTGCTAAACGGGTCCGTGAAATCGAGATTCATTAGGGTCCGGGGACTTGTTTATGCGGAGGGAAGGTGTTAGGCACCCCCCGACATCCGTGTTACCACAGTGACCGCCACTTTTTAAAAAACTATTATATGAATGTGTGTGTATGTGGGTCAATGTGCAGTTATTTGAAAGTAGTGTTATGCCTCGTTTGCACCTATATACAAAGGGCTTGAATTTGTGTAAAAATTCAGTTTTAAACAAGATATAGCAGTGATGTTTTATAAAAAGAGATTTTTTAAACCCTGTGTTCAATAGTAATTGACGTCTTTGATACTTCCATTTTATTAAATGTTCGGCTTGATTGCTTTTATTTTTGAGATGCGAAACATCTTTGAGAAAAATAATGTACGAAGCGGTGCCGAACTCCTCGTGGGCATGAAAACCATCTGAGAAAATCTAAGCACCGTGAATAATTTATAAGCTACTTACAGCTGAAAATGTCCATCACGAGAACCGAATCTAGATTCAGTAAACTGAATCTGTGATCACATGATTCCTAGGCTCACATGATACCGCAATTTGTACGACAGAAGTAAGCAGTATATATATATATATATATATATATATATATATATATATATATATATATATATATGTGTGTGTGTGTGTGTGTGTGTGTGTGTGTGTGTGTGTGTGTGTGTGACGCCCCCAAAATTAGGTGTACATCACCCATTCTGAGTCGCCAGATACATGGTACAAAATTCAAATAAAACTTCATTTATACAACTGTTGATCTGTTGTATAGAATACGACCACAGTTAACTATGAGTTTTAATACAAATGTATGTAACTCTCATGGTACCTCGACCACAACCTTACAATGATACTTTACATAAAAGTATAGTCAAAAACTGTTTTAGAAATTAAAATATTTGGGAAGTGCTTAAGGAAACCTTCGTACATGGGAGGTCATGCGTCCAGGTTATGATAGATATCATATGTCCACAGAATTATCCTTGGTTACCCAAAAGTCCCCAAATAAAAATAAGAAGATTACTATCATCTTCTTTCCCATGGTGAGTCTTCTCTTGACATAAAAATATCTCCGTTGTCTCCAAGTGAAAATTATACTTCAAATAAACTCCAAGATCATATAGATAGTGCTCGTAGATATATTCAGCAAGTGGATGTGCACAACCATGTCTTATGAGAACATGAGGTTGTATGTCATTAGACATCTTGTATGATAGTGGCAAAAAACCCTTCCAAAGTTGGGTTCGCCTTACCCTATTTGATTCACCAAATATAACTACTAAATGATGTATAGAATACAACACATTTTTCTATACTGTTTAGGGAGAACCTCCACATCTATCACACTATTTCATAGAGTATTGAGACTACTAATGATATCATCTGGACCGTCACTCCGTTCTTCGACTAGTCCCTGCTGCGTTCTCACTTCCTGAAGAGAACAATGAAAGCAAAAGGGTGAGCTCAACTAGCCCAGTAAAGAATATCATAATTAAAGCTAATTTACATCATCAATAGCCTTCATTATTAATAAATTAGAGATTTAGAACATATGGTAGCTGATAAAACTTTTCAACCATAGTTGCAGCGGAACGACCAATCCATTAGAAGAGTCAAATAGACCATTAGGTCTATTATCTTCTCCATGTTAAAAGTCCACCAATAATATTTTATCCCTGTAACATCAATCAACCATTCCTGTTCACAATCATATGAATAACTCATAATCATAATTGTGATTCTAAATTCCTCTTCGCACCCAGGACGAAGATAATTTTCATCACCTATATTCACCTGAAACATCAAAAATCATGGTTATACCAAATCACAATTCTTGTTCATAATCATACTAATAAATTTATCTTTGCACTACGGCCAAAGACATACAACTGTATTTTAGAAGAGTCAAGTAGAGCATGATATCTACTATCTTCTACAAATTAAAAGTGTATAACTAATATTTTATCGCTGAGACTCAGCTTAATAAATAATCCACACCTTCGAATTATCCATGCACTACGGCCAAGGATATTCGTTAGTATCACATCCATGAATTATCCATGCACTACGACAAAAGATATTCATTATTATCACATCTATGAATTAATATTTCATTGCTGAGACTCAGCTCAATAATTAATCCACATCATCGAATCATCCCTGCACTACAGGCCAATGATATTCATTAGTATCACGACCACGAATCATCCCTGCACTACAGGCCAATGATATTCATTAGTATCACGACCACGAATTATCCATGCACTACGGGCCAAAGATAATCGTGTTTTTATCAACGGTCCTGATCATGCCATAAAACAATTCATCTTTGCACCCTTGGCCGAAGAGAATCCATAGTCATAATCATACCAAAAACTGTCCATCAATGCACTACGGGCCAATGAGGACTTTTTCACATCATTTGTAACATTACGGTCATGATTATACCGAATAATCCCTGGTCATAATCATACCAAGTCCATCTATGCACTACAGGCCACAGATGACTTTCAACATAATATAAACATGAGGATGATCAAGGAACCAATAACGTCCAAATTGTCAACATGATACTGCTTTGTGGAGTAAAATTTAAAAATGCTCGGAAGAATATTTTTATGAAAAGATACTGGATGAAGCGCAAATATCAAGGATATTCCACTAATTTCATGGAGTATAAAAGTCAAAACTTTAACCAACTGAATATAATAAAGAATGGAATAACAAAAGAAATCACCATGCATGCGATAGACCGCACAGACAGGTTATTCCAACAGAAAAATAAATAATGGAACCAGGTCATGCGTAAACGCACCGACAGGATATTCCGAAAGAATAATAAATAATAGAACCAGGTCCGGCGTAAACGCACCGACAGGATATTCCGACAGAATAATGAATAATGGAACCAGGTCCGGTGTAAACGCACAGATATGATATTCCTACAGAATAATGAATAATAGAACCAGGTCCGGTGTAAAATGCACAGACATGATATTCCAACAGAATAATAGTAAAGACGAAATAATAGAAGAATGTCACCAAGTATAGGGTAGTCCGCATATACTGGTTATTCCAGCAGAATAATAAAAAATAGAATAACAGAAGTTCTTTTCATGAATACAAAAGAAAATAATACTCCTTACGAGTACAACAAATAATATCCCTTACCTTGAAAGAAAGAGTACTGGATATAGGAGTAGTGAAGTAGCAGAACACTTTTATTCTCTCTCTATAATTTTATCTCTCTAGAGTTTCAGTGAATTCGTAAGAAATACTGAAGGAATGAGATTCTATTTATAGAAGAATGGACTGCATAGTAACTAATTCATGAACGGTCCAGATTGATTTGCTTTTAATCGGACGGTCCATATTTAAAACAAAATCTTTTAAATAAAATATAATATATTCTATTTATAATGTAATAAAACGAATAACTTTATAAAAGATTTTACTATATAAATACTATGCAGGCACTATGCAGAATAAAATATAATATATTCTAATTATTGTCTAATAAAATAGATAACTTTATAAAAGTATTCTATATAAAATTTTTTTACTATTAGCCTAATAAAACGAATAACTTTATAAAAGTATTCTGTTTTATATAAAAAGCTTTTCTGTTTTATTACATTAATAATACCAATAAAACAAAACTGAGTGACTTCTCACGTAAGAATCAATAATCAATACCGTGTGCTACTATGCAACCACGCGTATTAATGTACTTTTAACACCGGGTGTTTCAACAGTTAACGGTAAAACTTCCGTCGTTATTTTCATAAAAATATTTTTGTCATTTTCTCAATCTGACAATAATTCTATTGTGGGGTCCACCAATGATTGTACCATCGTACGAATATTTCTCGACAAAAAGAATATTTCCAGACTAATCGAATATTCCCTGACACAACGAATATTTTATATCAACTTGCTTACTTTGAAAAAAAAAATTCACATATTTCCCTTAACTTTAAACTTTTATCAATTTAACTATTTACCAAAATAGAAAAATTGAATACTTTTATTTCATAAAATTCGGGGTCTCACAATCACCCCTCCTTATGAAATTTCACCCTCAAAATTGACGTACGTACCTGATATTCGAAGAGATGAGAATACCTTGCTTTCTTTTCAGATTGTACCTTCTCGGTAATTTCCTCGCTATCATGATTTTTCCATTTCTCATCTTCTGTATTTCAGATATCATTCTAGAATATAGCTTCAAAACAAAAGTTAATTGACATATCATAATTTGTCAACTTATCAAGTAAACAATTTCAGCTTAGGTAAGTCACACACTAGTGAAGTATATAAATCGTCTCTCCCCTCCTAGTTCTAGACTCTTATCTCCGCTAGCGACCATATCCCTAAGCACTGATACCAACTGTGACGCCCACAAAATAGGTATACATCACACATTCTGAGTCGCCAGATACATGGTACAAAATTCAAATACAACTTCATTTATACAACTATTTAGCTATCGTATAGAATACGACCACAGTTAACTATGAGTTTTAATACAAATGTATGTAACTCTCATGGTACCTCGACCACAACCTTACAATGATACTTTACATAAAAGTATAGTCAAAAACTATTTTAGAAATTAAAATATTTGGGAAGTGCTCAAGGAAACTTTCGTACATGGGAGGCCATGCGTCCAGGTTATGATAGATATCATATGTTCACAGTATTATCCTTGGTTGACCCAAAAGTCCCCAAATAAAAATAAGAAGATTACTATCATCTTCTTTCCAATGGCGAGCCTTCTCTTGACATATAAATATCTCCGTTGTCTCCAAGTGAAAATTATACTTCAAATAAACTCCAAGATCATATAGATAGTGCTCGTAGATATATTCAACAAGTGGATGTGCACAACCATGTCGTATGAGAACACGAGATTGTATGTCATTAGACATCTTGTATGATAGTGGCAATATACCCTTTCAAAGTTGGATTCGCCTCACCCTATTTGATTCACCAAATATAACTACTAAATGATGTAAATAATACAACACATTTTTCTATACTGTTTAGGGAGAACCTCCACAGCTATCACACTATTTCATAGAATAGTGAGGACTACTAATGATATCATCTGGACCATCACTCCGTTCCTCGACTAGTCCCTGCTGCGTTCTCACTTCCTAAAGAGAACAATGAAAGCAAAAGGGTGAGCTCAACTAGCCCAGTAAAGAATATTATAATTAAAGATAATTTACATCATCAATAGCCTTCATCATTAATAAATCAGAGATTTAGAACATATGGTAGCTGATAAAATTTTTCAACCATAGTTGCAACGGAACGACCAATCCATTAGAAGAGTCAAATAGACCATTAGGTCTATTATCTTCTCCTTGTTAAAAGTCCACCAATAATATTTTATCCCTGTAACATCAATCAACCATTCCTGTCCACAATCATATGAATAACTCATAATCATAATTGTGATTCTAAATTCCTCTTCGCACCCAGGACGCAGATAATTTTCATCACCTATATTCACCTGAAACATCAAAAATCACGGTTATACCAAATCACAATTCTTGTTCATAATCATACTAATAAATTCATCTTTGCACTACGGCCAAAGACATACAACTGTATTTTAGAAGAGTCAAGTAGAGCACGATATCTACTATCTTCTACAAATTAAAAGTGTATAACTAATATTTTATCTCTGAGACTCAGCTTAATAAATAATCCACACCTTCGAATTATCCATGCACTACGGCCAAGGATATTCGTTAGTATCACATCCATGAATTATCCATGCACTACGGCCAAAGATATTCATTATTATCACATCCATGAATTAATATTTCATCGCTGAGACTCAGCTCAATAATTAATCCACATCATCGAATCATCCCTGCACTACAGGCCAAGGATATTCATTAGTGTCACGACCACGAATTATCTATGCACTACGGGCCAAAGATAATCGTATTTTTATCAACGGTCCTGATCATGCCATAAAACAATTCATCTTTGCACCCTTGGCCGAAGAGAATCCATAGCTATAATCATACCAAAAATTGTCCATCAATGCACTACGGGCCAATGAGGACTTTTTCACATCATTTGTAATATTACGGTCATTATTATACCGAATAATCCCTGGTCATAATCATACCAAGTCCATCTATGCACTACAGGCCGCAGATGACTTTCAACATAATATAAACATGAGGATGATGACAATGACATAATAATTCAATAAAACAAGTTCAAGAATTAATTTATCCAGGAACTAATAACGTCCAAATTGTCAACATGATACTGCTTTGTGGAGTAAAATTCAAGAATGCTCGAAAGAATATTTTCATGAAAAGATACTGGATGAAGCACAAATATCAAGTATATTCTACTAATTTCATGGAGTATAAAAGTCAAAACTTTAACCAACTGAATATAATAAAGAATGGAATAACAAAAAAAATCACCGTGCATGTGATAGACCGCACAGACAGGTTATTCCAACAGGAAAATAAATAATAGAACCAGGTCATGCGTAAACGCACCGACAGAATATTCTGACAGAATAATAAATAATGGAACCAGGTCTAGCGTAAACGCACCGACATGATATTCTGTTTTATTACATTAATAATACCAATAAAACAAAACTGAGTGACTTTTCATGTAAGCATCAATAATCAATACCGTGTACTACTATGCAACCCACGTATTACGGTACTTTAAACACCAGGTGTTTCAACAGTTAACGGTAAAACTTCCGCCGTTATTTTCATAAAAATATTTTTGTCGTTTTCTCAATCCGACAATAATTCCGTTGTGACCACCAATGATTGTACCGTCGTACGAATATTCCCCGACAAAAAGAATATTCCCCGACTAATCGAATATTCCCCGACACAACGAATATTTTATATCAACTTGCTTACTTTGAAAAAAAAATTTCACATATTACCCTTAACTTTAAACTTTTATCAATTTAACTATTTACCAAAATAGAAAAATTGAATACTTTTATTTCATAAAATTCGGGGTCTCACAATATATATATATATATATATATATATATATATATATATATATATATATATAAGCTGTAAATATATATATAACATGATCACCAACCACTAAGCACCTCCACGGGGGATCGAAAATGTAAATAAAGCTGTGAAAGCAATCAACCGCCATAAAGTAAACTCCAGGCGGGACGAAACATATATATATATATATATATATATATATATATATATATATATATATATATATATATATATATATAAACAGGTAAACGCACCGGATGTAAAATTCATGCTCATCGAACAAAGTCCGACAACAGTTCATATATATATATATATATATATATATATATATATATATATATATATATATATGAAAGCAATTAAACGCTCCAGACGTTTAATATCCATCTCATATCCCGCGTGGATCCTCTCAAGTACGTATTCAGTAAACCCAAACTGAATTGTCGACTGTCCAAATGGCAGTTGATCCTACAATAATTTGACATCGTATATGTGACTCAAAAGTCCATCAAAGGTCAAGAAATTGCGGATAAATTGGTTGCCGCACCATCAGGGGATTTCAAACCCTTGGAGACATATTTCCCTGATAAAGGAGTAATGACAATTCAGCAACACCATCAGTACGATACACGCCAAGTGTGGAAGATGTATTTCGATGGAGCTGTTAATATGGAAGGTTCTGGAGCTGGAGCAGTTCTAGTATCTGATACTGGGGAGCAGTATCCCGTCGCCGTCAAATTACAGTTTGTCAGCACCAACAATACGGCTGAGTATGAAGGCTATCTTATGGGGCTAAAACTTTCCCATTCAATGGGCATCAGGCGGTTAACTGTCCTTGGAGATTCGGAGTTGGTAATCAGACAATCCACCGGAATCTATCAAACCAAGGAACTACATTTGCTGCCTTACCATCGACAGGTTTTAAAGATGGCTTTGGGATTCGAAGAAATATCCTTTCTACATATTTCTCGTAATAGGACTGATTTCGCAGACGCGTTAGCAACTTTGGCCTCCTTAATTCGCATATCAGACAAGGAACATTTACCAAGTGTCACAATTTCCCTGCACAAGGCCCCAACCTAAGGGAATTACGTTGAGGAAGTATCGGATGAGCTACCTCCCATCCAACATCCTTGGTATCAGCATATCAAGGAATATCTGCGAGATGGATCTACACCCGCTGAGGCAAGCCCGACTGAACAAAGGCGGATCCACCGACTGGCTATGAAATTCTACCTGAGTAGAGATGCGCTCTATAAAAGAGATGCAGGATTGGGTCTCCTCAGATGTTTAGACAAAGATCAAGCCCAAAGGCTAATGGATGAAATCTATGGTGGAGTCTATGGGCCCCACATGAGTGGCCCCCTCCTTGTCAAGAAAGTAATCAGGACGGGACATTATTGGCTATCTCTCAAAGCTGATTGCAATGACCACGTCAGGAGATGCTATCAGTGCCAGATTCATGGGAATGCTATACACGCCCCTCCACGGGAACTTCACAATATGAGTTCACCTTGGCCCTTCTCAATGTGGGGAATGGACGTTATCGGGCCCATTAAACCTAAAGCCAGTAATGGTCATCAATTTATCTTTACCATGATCGACTACTTCACCAAGTGGGTTGAAGCAGCCTCCTTCCCCAGGGTTACTAAAGAAGTCATCATTGCTTTCATCAGAAATAATGTTATTTGTTGATATGGACAACCAGAAGTGATTGTGTCCGACAATGCCAAGAACCTCTACAACAAAATGATGGAGGAATTATGCATTAAATTCCACATCAAACACCTCAACTCAGTCATCTATCATCCAAAGATGAACGGTGCTGTTGAAGCGGCTAACAAAAACATCAAGAAGATTATGCAAAAGATGTCCACCAATCACAAAAATTGGCCTGACCTATTGCCTCTGACTCTGTTAGCCTACAGAACCTCAATGCGCACTTCCACTGGGGCAACCCCTTACGCATTTACCTATGGGATGGAAGCAGTGCTCCCCATAGAAGTTGAGATGGCATCCCTAAGAGTATTGATAGACGCTCAGTTGGATGAAGACCAATGGGTACAAGATAGGTATCACCAATTGTCTCTAATAGTCGAAAGGCGAACCGTGGCTATCTTCCATGGTCAGTTATATCAGCAAAGGATCGTCCGACCCTACAACAAAAAAGTCCAGCTACGGCAATTCAGACAACATGACTTGGTTTTGAAGAAAATACTGGATAACCAAGATCAGTCTAAGGGAAAATTCGCTCCTAACTGGGAAGGCCCATTTATTGTCAAGGAAGTATTGACAGGAGGCGCTCTCAGATTACAAGAAATGGACGGCGATGAATTTTCGTAACTCATCAACTCAGACGCCGTGAAACGATACTATGTCTGAAGTTATCATCAAGTAAACATCCTGGTGGTAGACCATCAGGTCACCAATCATTCCGGTTCTTTAAACCTTTACCACAAACAACTTTTCTACACTTTGCCCCTCAGGGAAACATACCTTTCAAGCCAGCAGCCTGGCTTTCTCCTTTGCGTTAGGTTATCCCACCATGGATTGAACCTCTTGCGTATACAGTTTGGCTACCCATACATGGGATCAAACTTTTCACCTACAGTTTATCCTCAACCTAGGATTAAACTCTCTCCTCCCCGCACTCTGACCTGCACATGGGATTACGCTTTTCATCTCGCCCTGAGGGGAGAACTATGTCGACCTGATCTCTTCTTCAATAGGAGTACGTAGGCAACCATTTCATATGGCCCGGTCGCAATAAAACAAAAACAATAAAAACATTCTCACACCATTCCTGCCACATACAACGTTGAATTTCTTACACCAGGTTCGAACTACGCAGACCTGATCTCCTCTTCAATAGGAGTACGTAGGCAGCCATTCATGGTGCGGTCTCGCCCCCTACCAAAACACAAACCCTTATCAGTTGGTACTGGGATCATCCTTCAATCCATTACATTTCATTTGGCTTCAGACCAAAGGGATGGAATTACCTGAACTCCTCCTAAATAGGAGATTCGGCGACCATCTAAGTGGCGGTTGTACCTCGAAGAGCAACACCAATCCATAAGAGATGGAATTAACTAGGCTTCTCCTAAATAGAAGTGCTGGCGACCATCTGTGGTGCGGTCAATCTCAGAGAGGAAAGCCATACTCCTCTCCTCATTTCCATACAGAAACCAGTCCCAAGACACCAAGAGATGGTAGGGATACATACAGATCGATGATCCATTCTGAACTATCCAGAGACAACTCAATGTCCATCCACTGAGAAGGAATTCAGAATACATCACGATCACAAGCCCTGAAGCAGCAGGTAAAATATCAAGCAAGCAGCAAGGCATATCTAAAAGGGAAGTGATCAAAAATATATCTCCCTGTCATATTTATAATGTTGTTTGATATACACAATGTGAACTGTACATGACAAAATGGCTAAGCTAGTCTGTGCAGGAAAATACAAGATCACCTACAAGTCAGGGTATATGTGAGCTAACAAGCCCAACATGGCGTCCCTCTCAGAAGATGGAGGTGAAGCTGTGGTCTCCTGTATGAAAATATCCACACAACCCAACAGATCTGCAGCCATCTGCATGGTGACCATATGATCATCAATATATGCGCTCATCTCTGCGATCATGCCAGTGGTAAGAGACCTCACTGCAGTACTATCTGTGACGGCTACATCCCGGGTAGATATGGCGATATCCTGCTCAACTATCACTGCATCTCTGGCTTATATAGCCTCATCCCGCTCAACGACGGCGGCATCTCTACGAGCTAAGGCCTCGTCTCTCTCTAATAGAGCGGCCTCCCTCCCATCAAGAGCAGTCGACATCATAGATCGAATCTGATCTCTCTCAAAGGTCATCAGATGAAGACTCTGCTCTAAGTACTGTGCCGAGTACTGAATCACAACAGTACTGGTACTAGGAGAATTAGGAAGAAATGCTGGTAACCCAACAGTAGGCTCCTCCTCGATGTAGGTATCAATGTCCTCCATGGGCTCTACATCATCTAACTTGCTCTCTGGTACTGCAAATACTACTGCAGTCGATAAAATTTCTGTCTCTATCCACGCAGAATACTCTGCGGAATAACCAGGATGACTGACAGAAAAAGCCGCTATCTCGTGCTGATCCCAGTAGGCGTATACCCGAGATCGGTCCTCTACTGAAAGGTACCAAGAAGTTGAACGCTGACCTGTCGCCCCCTCAAAAGGATGAAAATCCTGGAACTGGTCGAACTGCGACATCACGACCAATGGTTGATAAGTGGTCACTCCCCTCAAACCAGCCAGAGGGAGATAGTCCATGCCCGGAGCATGAGTAATGAAGCTGTATGGTGAGCTAAGCCTCGAACACAGCAATATGCTGAATGGATCTCTGATATCTGCCAAGAATGTGGACCAGGACAGAGCATCTATACACTCTGATGGCTGAAAAGAGTATGACATAGCTACATCATGGGTGAAGCAGTACCCAAGCAGTCTAAAAGTGCCAATCGGTCTCAAGTGTGACATGAACCACACATATAGCATGATTGAGCTACCTGTGAACACTCCTGTAGGATACGTGCAACAATATGATGCCGACCGCAGGGTCTCTGCTACAATCATAGGTACAATGGTACGACCCTCCCTGAGAGCTCTCACGGCCATGATAACGCCTATATCTATCTCATCCATATACCACGGCATATACACATATGACAATACACATAGCATCAACACGTCAACTCTGGCCAAGCGCCAATGAGCCTCCGGTGTGGTGAAATCCCCTGAATGTCGTGAATAGCTATCCTCCAAGCCAAATCTGTCGTACAGAAAATACTGGGATATCACGTGGCCAGATGTCAACTCATCCTGTACCACTCTGCACCTCAATCTTGTGAGAGTCATAAATTATCTGCTCATGTCTCCCAAAGCCAGATGCACGCAAGGTCTGTCTAGAGGCAGCATCGTCAAACGTGCATACTCTGCCAGAGTAAGAGTCAACTCATGGGTGCCGAATCGAAATACCTGCCTATCCGGTAGCCAATGCTCTATCATCCCGTCCACAAATCCTGCGGGAACCTGAAAAGTCAAAAAGGTCATGGTATGCTGCAATAAATGATCTACAGTCACCCTGTCTAGTGGTGACATGCTATCATACCACGATCGCATACCCGATGCCACCACTGACGGTGGGGTATGATCTATACGGCTAACTGTCAAAGAAGACATCTGTGCGGGTCGTGTCATAAGACCATCCAGGGGTCAATACTGAATATCTCTGGACAAACATATATATGATAACATGATACATGCATAACAGATAATAGATGGCAATATGATATAGGGAATGAAAAAAATAGTGCATACATTCCTAAGTATATCATCATCTAATACATCATCTCTGTACAGCTACAAATACAGGGAAATGGGGCACAGCCACCCAATATCTAACAAAGGCCTATCAAAAGATATAGCGAGAATGAGGCACAGCCACCCAATATCTAACAGAGGCCTATTAAAAGATATAACGAGAATATACATCAGAAGAAGACAATGGTGTCGATGTCCACATCATCAATCCTGTCCACCTGATGTAACTCCTCCTGAGTCACTGGATCTCTATCAATAGGGATGTCAGGCCTATATAAAGGAGGATCCACGCCGGCAAAACCGAATGGGTCACCTGAGGGGCCAGCGCCTGAGCTGAAAGGATCAAATGAAGCCGCATCTGCCGGATCTCTGCCCAAATATCGAATAAATATGTGTGCCAGGTCCAACTGCCGAGTCAAACTATCAATCTGGGTCATATGAGTCGGATCTCGGACACAAGCTATCCAATCTGTCATCATCAAGGATCTTGGAACCATATCCCCCATAAACTGTGTGGCGCGAGACTGAGCTCCAATAGTGTGAGGGGACCACCACCGATGGAACGTCTCCTGAGTACATGGACTCTCTAACAATGCAAAACTGTCAACCCCCAACAATGGGATATCAATGACGGGTGACTGCGATACAGGCCAATAACGCCTGGCAAGAGGCAAGATCGGTATACGAATCTCCCCTGTGGTGCTCCTAATAGCACGCTCTCCTAAATAGAGCTCCCAGTCTCCATCTATGAAGAGAGGAACTCTCCTGGTGGAAATCACATACTCGACTGCAGTCGGGTATCCATCCTCAAAACCCACGGTCAGGTGTTCCCCGGAATAGGAAAGCCATGTGATGGTGTCGGCCGTCAGCAACTCCAGCTGCATACGGCAATGAGTGAATCTCTCAATTACAGGGACCTCTGGCAGAATCGAATGATGCCATCGTCGTCCTCGTGGATAGGTGTCTAAACCTAACACACTCACGGGACGCAAGCATGGAAGCCTCTTATAGGTCCAAAACTGCCAACATAAAGGCAAACATTTGCTGTCAGTTAACACTCTTAACCTATATATGGTAAATGACAAGAGAAATACTCACCAGAAGAAATGGGTAAAATCATAGCCAAGCCTCGATCAAACCCTGTGAGCGCATACGCATGCCCCGGAGGAAATAGGCAAAGGTGTAGGAGCCCCAATCATACTCTCCAATACGGTCCACATCACGTGTAGCGCTGATCAAAGCGAAAGATACCGTAAAAGAGTTATCTATTATGAAGCAGCCTCTAATGATCATCAGGAACAATCGCCGCAGAACGCGATCCCTGATTCTGACATCATCAGGCATAGGCTCACTCAATAGCCTGCTCATAGCATCTACGCTCAAAGGATCTAAACGGACAGTCCTGCCTTTGAGCACCGCCGCCGGAACTCCTAATAAGGATATAACGGTAATAGGGGTAATATTTGTCATGCAAGGCACTGGCTCCCCTCCAAACTATATACCTGTGATAAATCGCTAATCCATAGGCGTCATCATCATCTCGCAATCTAGCAGATGGAGTGACTGAGTCTGATGAAACCATCGCTCAGACAATGCCCTGAGATAACCCTAGGGATAACAACGGGGAAGGATGGAGAAAAATTCCCTAAATCCCCACTCATGTACTACCGCTCTATAGTCAGGATGAAGCGCCTGATACATGGAGTGAATGCTGAACCAGTTCCCTCGAGGCGGTGTAAAATCAGGAACCTGCATGAAATGCAGATCAACATCAAAACCCTTTAATCCTCATCAATAGAAAAGAAGGAAGATCAAAGTCTAACGACATACCTCGTTAGCATGCAAATACATCGATGGATGTCTACCCAAATCACCCAGTAACTCTGGATTCACCACCTGAATGCTCGGAAGCTCCCTGCGAGGGACATGTGCAGCAGGAATGGGATCCTCTATCGGAATATCTGCCTCCTCGTCCTCAACGTCTGGAACATCTACCTGGAAAGGACGTATCACGGCCTCCACCAACCGTCAAGGCTGTCTGACAGAATGGGGACGAGGTACTTCAGATGCCCTCCGCCGTACACCAGAAGTGGTCCTATAGGAACTGCTCGGCTAATCCAGATCCATAGTATCTGGACAACAAGTCTCCAAATCACCTCAGAAAGGGTGTGGTATTTTCTTACCTGGAGCTTTCTAGAATGCATTTTATGACTATATGCATGCATGCATTTACTTTAACATATAATAGAGTTAAAATGCATGACTACCCAATGCCTACATTTGGAAATTTTTTGCCATAGTCCCCTTTGAAAATAGGACTATCCACATGCATACAGGCATGTCTAGGTGGCCATTTAGTAGCACACCTACCCCAAAGTCATATACATAATATATGCATTAAAAATTAAAATCATCCTGCATCAGACCAACCTCAATATCAGGAGTATTTTGCCTTGCTACCTTATGCTCATTGGACCTCAAATAGGACCAAAAATAGCAGAAAAGGTGCCAATTTGACTGTTTCAAAAGTCAAAATTTTTTACATCATTATGTTCAGCATGGTTTAATACTAATATTTACTATATTGAATATTTTTTATCTAGTCGTTTGTGCATACATAATCACTACTATGTGTTTAGATGCATTTCATGCGATAACGCAAAATCCAACGGACAGAAATGAGAGAAAATACAGGCATATATTGCCAGGATAGTGTAGAACACTCATACGGTGACAGAATTTGTAGAAAGCAGCCCGAAATTAGCAGATCTGAAAGAGGCTCACGTATTTTCCTTCGCGCAACAAGTTGAAAGTGACTTGTGAGACCAACCAGCTGGAATTTATCATCCACGGTTGGCCGCAGGCCCATCTGCGGCTGCAGCAGGTGCACCTGCGGCACCTCCATGAGGGTCCCATCCCTCTGGCTCGGTCCAATTCGAGTTGCAAAAGAGTTCTTACAAGCTGAAAAGGCCAAATCAGGGATAAAAACGCTACGTGATTGAGCAGAATAGCCTGAAACCTTGGTTTTTCTAGAATCCAACTGTGGCTTCCTTTTCATCCATTGGTATTCTCCCGAACACAGGGTTTACTATACCGATGATTTAAGTCTGTGCATACCACATTCGGCAATACCGTATAGAGGTTCGATGCCGCCAACGTAAGGTTGTCACCCCAATCTTTTCACACAAGCTAATCCCCGACGGGGGTTACAACGTGAAATCCCCGGCGGGGGTTACAACGCATGCTCATCCGTTGACACACAAATTAACGAAGGTCAAGCAGCCTTGACATTATTACAGTCGATAGCGATTTAAACCTATCAGAGCTCTGGAGCTATTCGAGGTTTTCACACCCGACCCCTTAGATCCCCGGCGGGGGTCACAACACAATGTTCCGTTGATTCACACGTCAGCGGAGGTCAAGCAGCCTTGACAGTATATCCTACAGGATTTTTCAGCCGTTGATTTACATGTTGGTGAAGTACACGTCAACGAAGGTCAGGCATCCCTGACATCATTTGCTGTTGGCAGTAAACCCAACAGAATCTTGGCATATTCTGGCGATACTAACCAGGAGAGGTCAATGTCATCAAAGAGGATAGATGATGTAATATGTTATACACATCCTCAAACAGATCAAGCTTTATCCCCAGAGATCTCTTACATAAAAGAGGTACATCTGCAGGATCAAGTCATTATCCAGGAATGTGGTGATAACTCCAACATCAACATCCTAACATATTCGGATTACACATCAAATCTGGTCATTGTTGCCAATCCCCAGTTGAAGTAA
Organism: Panax notoginseng; assembly: GCA_016801055.1. NCBI lineage: Eukaryota > Viridiplantae > Streptophyta > Magnoliopsida > Apiales > Araliaceae > Panax > Panax notoginseng. Next base: position 165,082,292 of record CM029018.1, on the reverse strand, counting down.
CAGGGAGCCAGCAATCATCCCCAGCGTGTTGGGCTACAACCCCGTACACATGCATCATACATTTGCATCACATTGCTATCCATAGTATCATGTTTATCTTGTTGCATTTCAAGTGTCTAGGATTCTTTATCCTTCCCATGCATCGCCATGCATGAGTATGATAAAGAGGGGCAACTGTAGACACTCGAAATTTTTTGTACACCTGTCACTAACATTGCAGGAGGACAGATTCGTCTTTTAAGAGGGAACCCTGAAAGACAATCTATATCCATGTCAGATACTACCGAAAGTTCAACATCAACCCCGGATCGCAATCTGGGAGTAATAATCTCAGAAATAACCCCGAGGCATGTAGATACAATACCGGAACATACACCGGAGAAGATCGATTAATCTCGGAGATAACCCCGAGGTATCCAGTCTCAGTCCCAACCATGGGAATAGCCAATAACCTTGGTGATAACCCCAAGGAACGCAATTTCGGCGATAACCCCGGAAATGCTTGTTACAAATGCAACCAGCTTCAATCTCGGTGTTCATAACGAGATCCACTATACCAGCCCGGCGATAACATCGGGAAGACAGACACACCTCAAAGATGACAATGAGGACCTTCAACAAATTACAGCAGTCCAATCTCAGCGAAGCTGAGCAACGTCTGCTTTATCAGCCCAATCAACACTGGTGAGGGGCAATATCGTCATCTGACCAACACGATGTCACGCCACGTCTCCTCAGCATATCTACACAACAATGTCCCACAAGACTAATCAATCCTGAGTGACTATTGTGCGGGGTAACGGATGAAAGTTGAAGCTTGAAGACCGGAGGGCACCGTCCCATCTTTAATGACTTCTCACAAACTCTAATCCCATGCCATCGTACAACTCTCGACAACGACTATCCGAAATAGGTCCTGTATACCTCAAACGGATGCCCGGATTGCACTTCTGAAAGTTCGAGTGGATATTACAGTGCCTGAGTGCACTTACTTCGAGATGACCCGAGCCGAAAAACTCGGGCCCACCCGGGTTGCCTCTGGTACACTTGCGGCTCAGCCGCAGGTACACTTGCGGCTCCACCCTCTATAAATAGAGGGCTTGGGGTGGCCATTTTGTAAGAGAAAACGGTGAGGAAGCACTGCCCAATTTGCTCTGCACTCATTCCAGGCAATGTACTTTCCCCTTTTAAACACCTGTGAGCTCATATATAGCCCTTTTGTACCTACAAAAGTCTGTGTTTACTCACTCTAAAGATATAGAAGTCTTCTTTGGCAGCCTACTGTAAGCCTTCTTACACACTTTAGAATCCTTCTCTTCATCTTTGCACACACCCTTCTACACGTTGAGAGTCGTGTTCCTTTCTTTTGCCCGGACTTCAGTCCGTGATTTCATTTCAGTCTATATATATATATATATATATATATATATATATATATATATATATATATATTGACTAACATTATCGAGTTATACCTCGATTGAGCCTAGACTTCGGTCTGGAGCGTTTATTTACTTTCCTATATATATATTTATATATATGAACTGCGTGTAAAACTCTGTTCGATGAGCCTAGACTTCGGTCTGGAGCATTTACCTACTTTAATATATATATATATATATATATATATATATATATATATATATATATATATATATATATATATATTATCTGTGGTCGAACTCTGTTCGATGAGCCTGGATTTTACATCTGGAGCGTTTACGTGTTTTAATATATACTCCCTCCATCCCATAATAACTGTCGCTTTAGCTTGATGCACATGGATTAAGAAAGTCATTTAGTGCTATCATTTATTAATTAAAATTGGTGTGAAATTTCATCACTACCCCTTTATGGGAAGTTGAAAACTATTAATACAAAGGAAAAATTTCTTGGGACAATGAGAGAAGGTAGGGCTGATATAGGAAAGTAAATAATTTATTTTCCTAGAAAGTTGTAAACGACAAATAAATTGAGAAAAAAATTTCCTTCTAAAACGACAGTTATTATGGGATGGAGGTAGTATATACTTATATATATTAACTGTGGTCGAACTCTGTTCGATGAGCCTGGATTTTACATCTGGTGCGTTTATTCGCTTTTATATAAATATATATATATATATATATATATATATATATATATATATATATATACACACACACACACATTTAGTCCTGCCTGGAGTTCACTTCGTGGCAGTTGATTGCTTTTTACAGCTTTCTGTATATTTCGTCCCACCTGGAGTTTACTTCGTGGTGGTTGATCGTTTTTATAACTTTCTGTACATTTCGTCCCGCTTGGAGTTTCCTCTGTGGTGGTTGATAGCTTTTACTGCTTTATTTATATTTTTGATCCCCCATGGAGGTGCTTCGTGGTTGGTGATCATGTATGTATATATATATATATTTATAGCTTTTATATATATACCTGCTTACTGCGTTTATATCAATTGCGGCATCATGTGAGCCTAGGAATCATGTGATCACAGATTCAGTCCTCTGAATCTAGATTCGGTTCCCGTGATGGACCTTTTCAGCTGTAAGCAACATGTAAATATATATGTGATGTTTGGATTCCCTCAAATGGTTTTCATACCCACGAGGAGTTCAGCACCTTTTTGTTAAGTATTTTCGTACGGATGCTTCGCATCTGTCAAATAAAATCAATCCAGCCGAATACGGAATAAAATGGGAGTGTAAAAGGTCTCAATTACTATTGAGCATCAGGGTTTGAAAAACCGCTTTTATAAAACATCACTGTCATATCTTGCTTAAAATTGAATTTTTACATAAAATTCAAACCCTTTGTATATAGGTGCAAACGAGGCCTCGCACTACTTCCAAATAACAGCACATTGACCCACACACACACATTTTGATAACAATTTCTTGAAAAGAGGCGGTCACTGTGATAACACGGATGTTGGGGGGTGCCTAACACCTTCCCTCCGCATAACCAAGTCCCCAGACCCTAACGAATCTCGGTTTCACCGACCCGTTTAGCAGTGTCACATCACTGGGTCAATGTGCAAATCTTTTCTCGGTTGTGTTGGTACAACCATTTAAAAAACCAACTGGCGACTCTTATAGTCCAATCGTCGACATTATACATGTCAGACCTTTTTCACTTGTTTTTTCAAACAAATCTCACCTAAAATGAGAACACCAAAGAACAAGTAACGGAAAGGGACAATTAAAAATCCCGACGTCGACAACTTCAATCTTCGCCGGGTCAACAGATACTCCATGCTTTGACACCACGTGCCCAAGGAATGCTACTTCCTCAAGCCAGAACTCGCATTTTTTTAGCTTGGCATATAGCTTGTTGTCACGAAGCCTTTGCAGTACCAGCTTTAAATGGTGCTCATGATCTTCACGGCTTTTGAAATAGATGAGGATGTCATCAATAAAGACAACAACGAATTGATCTAAATATTCCTTGAACACACGGTTTATCATATCCATGAAAGAAGTAGGAGCATTAGTCAATCCAAAAGATATGACTAAGAATTCATAATGCCCGTACCGAGTTCTAAAGGCAGTTTTCGGAATATCCTCAGTTTTAATCTTCAGCTGATGATATCCAGAATGAAGATCGATCTTTGAAAAGAATTGTGCTCCTTGCAACTGGTCGAACAGATCATCAATGCGAGGTAGTGGATACCTATTCTTGATGGTGACTGGTTTAATTCTCGGTAGTCAATACAAAGTCGCATACTCCCGTCTTTCTTCTTTACGAATAAAACAGGACCACCCCAAGGAGATGTACTATGACGAATGAAACTGATGTCTAACAACTCATGTAGTTCGACCTTTAACTCCTAAAGTTCAATAGGAACCCTTCGATATGGGGTTCTAGAAATGGGCTTTATACCAGGTTCAAGGTCAATAAAGAATTCAACTTCACGTTCTGGTGGTAGACCGGGAAGTTCTTCAGGAAATACGTCAGGAAATTCACTAACAATCGAAATATTATTCAAATTTGACGTGTTTTTGTTCAAGTCCATAACATGGACTAAGAAAGCCTGACATCTGTTTTCAATAAACGAATGGCTTTATGGCTTGATATGACAGTGATTGATTTTAGTGGTTTAGTTGCTTGAATTCGCATAATAGGTTGGTTAGGAATATGAAAACTAACAACCTTACGAAAATAATCAATTTTGGCATGATGAGTAGTTAACCAATCAATCCCTAAAATCACATCAAAAGCAAGTATTTTCAAAGAAATAAGATCGACAGGTAATGTGATGGTACCAACTTGGATCAAACAGGATTTATAAGCAGTAGATGTAACGAAAGTTTCTCCTAACGGAGTTTCAACAGATAAGTCAAAGTCTAATTTCTCCGGAGTCAAGTTCAAACGTTGAGCACAAGCAAGAGAGATAAAAGAATGGGTAGAACCGGTATCTAATAAGGTATAAACTTCACAAGAGTTTATGATTAGCTTACCCGTGATCACCTCGTTTGGGTTCCTCGCATTTTGGGCAGTCACGACAAATGCCCTTCCAGGAACCACATACTTTGACTTGTCCGGGACAGCCTTTGGAGTCACCATCCCCATTGAACTTGGTTTCGTAACTAGACAATCTCTAGCTATATGACCTTCCTTTCCACAGTTATAACACACCTTGGATTGTTGTGGGTAGTTTGGGCTGATGTGTCCCTCTTTCCCGTATTTGTAACAAACGACCGGTGCTCGTTCTCCTCCCCTAGAAACAGTTGATGTTTGTGCTGACGTCTTCACGTTATCATTGTTGTACCTTCTCTTTTTCAAATTTTCACTTGGCTCACCTCTCCTATTATCATGGCCACGATTACCACCCGAGTGGTTACCGCTTTTGTCCGTATATTTCCCTTCGCGCTGGTTATCATCGCTCCGATGACTGCTGTCACCGGTATGACCCTGGTTGTGGTCCCTCGGTTGAACATACTCATTATCTCGCTCTAATAATTGAGCCATGTTTACAACATCTGAATATAAAAAAAATTATGAGAGATAAGATATTGTCGAATCTCGAGTTTTAGACCTCTCAGAAACATCCGTGTCATTCGTTCCTCATTCTCTACCAAATGAGGTGCAAACTTGGATAACTCTACGAACTTCGCCACGTACTGGGACACCGTTATGTTGTTTTGTTCCAGTCTAATAAACTATACCTCCTTCATATGATGAATACTTTCAGGAAAATACTTATCATTGAATAGTTTCTGAAATCTTTCCCAAGAAATATTGAGTGCGGCTAGCTGGGTACGCTTCACAGATTCCCACTAGTAATCGACCTGACCGCGGAACATAAAGGTGGCGAATGGAACCTTCTGTTCTTCTGTGCATCCCAAGACATCGAATATCTTGGTAATTTACTTGACCCACGTTTCCGCCTTAATCGGATCCGACTTTCCCCAGAATTATGGTGGTCCCAACTTTTTAAACTGCTTGGCTGTGATAAATCGCACGTTGCTATCATTTTCACCCGTATTTTGTACACGAGTCTCCCTCATCTAATTTTGTATGAACTGCAAAAAGCTTCTAAACATCCCATCATTCATCGTTTGTTCGGTAGTGTTGTTTACAGGAGGAATATTGTCTTCCTGTTGCACGTTCCCCTAGGTGGTGATTAAAGGTGTTTCCACGGTCTCATACACTCCATTGTTAACTTTCTCAGCTGCCATTCTTAAATACTGCCATAAAACAAGGGTTAATTAAATAAATTAACATATCACATAATATCCCTATATTATGACCGACCAACAAATAAGCTTAGGTAGGACACACTAGCGAAGGATTTACTCGTCTCTTCCCTCCTAGTTCTATTCCCCGATCTCCGCCAGAGACCATATCCCTAAGCTCTAATACCAACTGTGACTCTGGACACCAACTTGTGTCAGCACCTCACCAGTGATACCTATCAGTATGCCACCGCATAACGGCGTCCCCTACGGAGAGTCTGGCTTCGGTGCATCCCTCATCAACAGGAAGTCACCAGATAGAGGCTCAGGGCTCTTTACTTATGGCTCTGATACCAACTGTGACACCCCCAAAATAGGTATACATCACCTATTCTGAGTCACCAAATACATGGTACAGAAATAACTACAACATCATTACTACAATTATCATGCAAAATACAACAACACATAAACTGTGAGTTTAAATATAAATATTATCTAATAGACAGTATTAAAACTCAAAAAGAGTCCTCATTACAATTATTGATACACTATTTTACAAAAATAATGAGGACTGCTAAAATAACTTTCTAGAACCATCACTCCATACCCCGGCTAGTTCCTGCTATATTTTCACCTCCTGAAAAGAAAAATGGAACAAAAAGGAAAAGGGTGAGCTCAACTAGCCCAGTAAAGAATATTATGACTAAGATAATATACAACAAATTATCATTAGTTTTCAACAGGAAAAAATCTGATAGAATATAATAGACAACAAGTTTTAGATCAACAACTGCAGCGGAAACAACAATCCATTAGAAGAGTCAAGTAGAGAATGAATTCTACTATCTTCTAAGATTTAAAAGTCCATCATCAATATTTTATCCTTATAACATCAATCAATATACATCTTGAATCAAATATTTATCTTTGCACTACAGGCCAAATGTATTCATTTGCATCACCAGTTGGTCATGTTCATCTCAACACCTGTTCATTTTTGCACTACGGGCCAAAGATATTCATCAGTTAATCATTCATCTTTGTACTACATGCCAAAGATATTCAGTAATATCATCATTTAGGACTGAGGATGATAAAAAATATTTTAGAGAAAACGAATTCAGTGAGACAAAAAGACAAATATTAGGGATTCGTATTACAGTTTATCCAAGTTCAATAATACTCCATAATAACTAATTGTGAAGCAGAATTCAAAAATTAAAGATCAAAACATGGATGCAATCAAAGATAGTAACCATAATAGACATCTGGGACAAAGAAGAGAAAATTTTATTTTTCGGTGAATAGTACCGTATTTGTGAATAGTGCTGTATACGTGAATAGTATCGTATACGTGAATAGTAATTTCGACACAAAGAGGTAGAAATTCCACAATAAAATTCATATCAATATTTTAGCATAATGATATTGAAGAAAATAATATCATTTACGAAGAAAATAATATCCCTTACCTCAAAATAACAGTATTTTTGATCGGAATATCGGGTGTAAAGTCGAAGAAAACTTGCACTGAATAGCAACTCTCAAAGCATCTAAATACTCACAAAATACGCTCGATAATATATAGAGAGAAAACTTATTTCTGGTGTGATTTTCAATTCTAACTAAGCACCCTATTTATAGGAAAATGCTAGAACGCCAAAGGAGACTAAATTAATAAAATAATATATATATTTTCCTCCTTCTACGCCACCTACCAAGACCAGCCACCAGCATGCCATTTTTGAAAAAAAAATTTACAGCCCAAATGTTTAAAACAAAAGTGGGTCCCACCCATAATTTTAATAAAAATATTTTTTTTCTGAAACTTTAATAATTCATAATAAATAGCTTTTTTAATAGAAAAATTCAAATCTCATGTTCTTTCCATAGGAAATTTAATTCTCTACAACTTTGTAGAAGAAAACTTTTCCAAATTCTAAACAAAAAATGTCCGAAATCTATATACGGATGATTTTTAATACCTCTATTCCGACAAAATAATGATAAAACACCTCAGCATTTATTCCTTCATTTATATCCACATAAAATAAATATTTTCCTATCCATCCACATAAAATAAATATTTCCTTATCATATAAATCAATAATTAATTATTCACAAATAATATTACATAATCACAATTATGACAACCAGGTAGTTCCCAGGAAAGAGGGGGCTTTCCAATAAGGATTTCTCTTTACTGGCGCGCAATAAGATGACCAAACCTCTCTTTAGACAGAGCTTCCTTAGACATTGCCAATAATATTATCTAATAATATTATTCAAATAATATGAATTATTGATCTGATAATGGGAAATACTGTACAGTGACAATTATTGAAACAATAATAATATAAAATATCAACGTAGTAATTATTGAATCAATAAAATAAAATATTGAACAATAATTACTGTAACAATTATTGAGTAGTGCCTTCTTACGTAAGAATCAATAATTCAAAAATACTGTGCAATACCGTGTGCTACTGTGTAACCACGCATATTACTGTATTTTAACCACCGGGTATTCCAACAGTGTTAACGGTAACAATTACACCGTTATTCATAAATACTCAAACTTATCGTTTTCTTTATCCGACCATTTTTCGTTATGGGTCCCACAAATGGCTGCGCCATCGTACGAATATTTCCCGACAGAAAGAATATTTCACGACTAAACGAATATTTCCCGACAACAATGAATATTTTATAACCACTTGCTTATTTTATAAAATTTACACATTTCACCCATAACCAAAGCATTATATGAAATTAACACATTATTATTCAATATAATAAATAGAGAAAATTCGATTTTATTTATAAAAAGTTGGGGTCTTACAACGCAAGTATTTTCAAAGAGATGAAATCGACAGGTAATGTGAGGGTGCCAATTTGAATCAAACAAGATTTATAAACAGTGGATGTAATGAAGATTTCTCCCAACGTAGTTTCAACAGATAAATCAAAGTCTAATTTATCTGGAGTCAAATTTAAATGTTGAGCGCAAGTAGGTGAAATAAAAGAAAGGGTAGAACCGATATCAAATAAGGTATAGACTTCGCAAGAGTTTATGATTAGCTTACCCGTGATAACTTTATTTGGATTCCTCGCTTTTTGGGAAGTCACGACAAACGCTCTCCCTTGAACTACCGGCTTTGACTTGTCTGGGACAGCCTTTGGTGTCTCCATCCCAGTTGGACTTGACTTCACCACACGACAAAATTGAGCTGGGTGACCTTCTCTTCTGCAATTGTAACACGCTTTGGGTTGCTGCGTATAGTTTGGACTGATGTGTCCTTCCCCTCCTCATCTGTAGCATACGACCGGTGGTTGTTCTCCTTCCTTAACAATGGGTGCTGGTGCTACTGTCTTTCTATCATTATTGAACCTTCTCTTTTTGAAATTTTCACTTCTATTATCTTGGCCAGGATTACCACCGAAGTGGTTACCATTTCTGGCATGATGATTTCCTCCACATTTGTTGTCACCACTTTGATGACTGTTACCACTGGTATTATCATTTTTTCGGCTGCTATCTCTTGGTTGGGTTAACTCATTATCGCGCTCCAATAACTGAGCCCTATTCACAACATCTGAATACAAGAAAAGTTTGTGAGAAATGAGATATTGACGTATTTCGGGTTTCAAACCTCGCAGAAACATTCACGTCATTCACTCCTCATTATCAACCAAATGGGATATAAACCAGGATAACTCCATAAACTTAGCCTCGTATTGTGACACGGTCATATTGTTTTACTCCAGCTTAATGAATTATACCTCCTTCATGTGACGAATACTTTCAAGAAAGTACTTGTCATTGAACAATTCTTGAAACTTCTCCCAAAACATCTTCAGTGCGGAAGGTTGAGTACGTTGTACAGATTTCCACCAATAATATGTCTCTCCTCGCAACATGAAGGTGGCAAAGGGGACCTTTTTCTCCTCGGAGCATCCCAAGACATCAAATATCTTGGTGATCTGCTTAATTCACGTCTCTGCCTTAAGTGGTTCTAGCTTTCCCAAAAACTTCGGTGGTCCTAACTCCTTGAATTGCTTAGTAGTGACCAGCCGTGAGTTGCTAGTGTTTCCACCTGCATTTTGAATAGGAGTCTCTCTCGCCTGATGTTGCATGAATTGCAGAAAGCTTCTGAATATTCCATCGTTCATCATTTGGTCGGTGTTGTTGTTTACATGAGGATTATTACCTTCCTAATGCACATTATTCGGGGTATTAATTGGCGGTGACTTAATGGTCTTATGTGCTCCATTGCTTATCTCAATATTTTTATATGCCATTTTTAAACACTGCCACAAAACAAGGGTTAATTGACATCCCACATATTATCCCTATATTCTGATCAACCAATTAAATAACAAATAAGCTTACGTAGGTCATACTAGCGAAGGATTTACCCATCTCTCCCCTCCTAGTTATAGCCTCAAATCTCAGTCAGGGATCATATCCCTAAGCTTTGATACCAACTGTAAAATAGGTATACACAACCCATTCTGAGTCGCCAAATACATGATACAGAATTCAAATATAAACTTAATTATACAACTGTCGTGTAAAATACGACAAAACATAAACTGAGAGTTTTAACACGAATATTATCTCGTAGACAATATTCATACTCAAATGGAGTCCTTATTATAATTATTATCACACTTTTTTATAAAATAGTGAGGACTACTACAGCCACCATCTTGAACCGTCACTCCATTTCCCGACTAGTCCCAGCTATGTTCTCATTTCCTGAAGAGAATAATGAAAGCAAAGGGTGAGCTTAACTAGCCCAATAAAGAATATTATGACTAAGATAATGCAGAATAAATTATCGTTAGCCTTCAACAGTGTAAAACTGATAGAATATAATAGACAACAAGTTTAACTGCAGCGAAACAAGCAATCCATTAGAAGAGTCAAGTAGAGCATGATATCTACTATCTTTTATGATTTAAAAGTTCATCATCAATATTTTATCGCTGTAACACAACTCAATAAATAATCCACATCATCGAATTATCCATGCACTACGGGCCAAGTATATTCGTTAGTATTACTTCCACGAATTATCCATGCACTACGGGCCAAAGATATCCGTTATTATCACCAATGGTCATGATCATGCCAACAACTGTCCATCAATGCACTACAAGCCAATGAGGACTTTTACCACATCATTTATAACATTACAGGTCATGATTATACCGATAAATTCCTTGTCATAATCATACTAATCAACAGCCCATCTATTCACTACGAGCCAAAGATGACTCTCATCACAATTTAAGCATGAGGATGATGACAATGATATAAGAATTAAATTAACTGAGAGCAAGGATAAATTTTAAAGATTTATAATTCAATTTATCCAGAGTTCAAGAATGTCCAAATTGTCAACATGATAACTACTTTGTGAAGTAAAATTCAAGAATAATATTCATGTATCAAAAATAATTTGGACAGAAAAGAAATCAATTTTTATCGGGAATAGTGCCCCGGGTGAATAGTACCCCGTAAATAGTACCCCGACATGAAAAGATTAAAATTTAACAAGAATGTTCAGAAAAATAATTCTGTGAAATGATACTCGATGAAGTGTAAATTTCAAGGATATTCTACTAATTTCAAGGAGTATAGAAGCAATACTTATCAACATAGGCGTAGAATTAGGAATATGAAACGAAATAATATTACTTACAAACTACATAGTATGGAAGAAAATATTATTTCTTACGAATATTGAACAAAAATAATATCCCTTACCTTAGTAGGAGAGTAATTTTGACTGGTATAGCGGGGATATTCTTGAAGAAAACTTGTACTATTTTCTACACTCAAAGCTTCCTTAAACTCAAAAGGAATACGCTCAATATTATAGAAGAAGAATTATCTGATTTTGGTGTGATTTTTATTTCTAAACTAAGTATCCTATTTATAGGAGAATGTCAGGGAACTATTTAAGAAAAATAATCACAGACGCACGGTGCAGGAATCACGGGCACAATTTACTGGCGACAAATTTGATTTACTATGCAGCACTATGCAATAAAATATTCTAATAAAACAAAAACTTTAAATAAAATATAATATATTCTATTTATAACCTAATAAAACAAAACTTATATATATATATATATATATATATATATATATATATAAACAAAATTGAGATAACTTTCTACCGATGATTTTGAAAAATGAGTAAGTGGGGGTCTATGTAATAAGTCAAATTTTCAACGAATACTTCATAAAAAAAACCCTCTATTTATCTCAATTCACTTGATTTCTCTAAACACATTTTTAATAATATTTAATTCATCATTAATATTATAAATCATAATATTAATAACTAAATCATTCCCAGGAAAGAGGGGGCTTTCCGATAAGGACTTCTTCTTATTGGTGCGCAATTAGATAACCAAACCCCTTTCCTCGACAGAACTTTGTAGACATTGTCAATAATGTAAATAATAATATGAATAAATTTGTTGTCTCAATTATTGATTTAATAATATAAAATATTGTGACAATAATTGAATCAATAATGTGAGATACTATGCAGCAATTACTGTTGCAATAATTGAGTAAAACTGAGTGACTTCTCATGTAAGCATCAATAATAAAAAATACTATACAATACCGTGTGCTACTATGCAATTACACGTATTACTGTACTTTTATCACCGGATAATTCAACAGTTAAAGGTAAAAGTTTTACCGTTATTTTTATAAAAAGTTTATTTTTGTCACTTTCTAAATTTGACGGTAATTCCGTTGTGGGGTCCACCAATGATTGTGTCGTCGTACGAATATTTCCCGACCAAACGAATATTTTATGACAACTTACTTTATAAAATTTATAAATATTACCCATAACTATAACATTATAACAAATCCATACCATATTATTCAAAATAACATTTAGAGAAAAATTAATTTTTATTCATAAAAGTTGGGGTCTTATAATTATTTTATTTAATATTGCAAAACTAAGTAAATGCTATTTAGTTTATTTTAATATTAAAAATTTTTAATACTATATAAATACATGTAGGGCCCACAAATTTTGCATTGGAATATTTTTGTCAGAATTTCCGTTAGAAATAACAATCTTACCAAGATTTTAACACAGAAATAGCCCACAAATTTTCCAATAGAAGCATTAGGTAGGATAATATTGCAATTAGAATATTCTCAATTTCAGCAACACATCAAAATTATCCCAATTTCACATTTATATCAAAAATACATTGCAGATATCAACAATTCAGGGAATGTATGTAATCCTAATTTCAATTATGTAATCCCATTTCCAATTTCAAACCCTAATCAATCAATTTCTAACCAATTTCACCAATTCAAACCTTATTTCATACCGATTTCAAACCAATTTCACCAATTCTAGGCAGTATCATATCAATTTCAGACAAATTTCACTAATTCCATACCTAAGTCATACCAATTTCAAAATGTAATCATTTAAGTACTTCTACTAATATCAACTATAAAATTCAAACCAATTTACATATACAAAATTAATTTTCAGACCCAAATACACATACAAAAACCTAAACCCTAATATACACAATTAAATTACAGATTAAAATATACATGTGAAGCTTGAATTTTAGGTTTAATTGAATATTTAATAGCTAACCCAACAACGACACTTAGGCGACGAAAATTTTGGCTGAAGTCATCACTATATAGGGGAGAGTGGCCGGAGAGATAAGGACCGGAGAGGAGCGGCGACACCGGAGAGATGAGAGTGGGCAAGTGAGAGAGTGAGAGATGTGAGGAGAGAGAGTAGAAATGAAATGAGGCGGCTGAAGAAAAAGACTAGGTTTTATTAGTTAATTCTGATGGAATTTCCGTCGAACTTAATTCTCTTGGAATTATGCTAATCTCGACAGAAATTCCGTCGAAAATAACCAATGTTTCGTCGACTTTAAGTTTCGCACTGGAGGGAAACTTAGCGCCAATATTGGGGCCCTTCTATTTTCGATGAAAATTGCCTAGCTTTTTTTCGAGGGACTTATCCTCAACGGACTATTCAATCGAAAATAAGTTCAGTTCGACGGAATGTAGTCTGTCGGGATTAAAAAAATTTCTTGTAGTGGTAGTGTTGCGTCCTACGGGAGATCTCTAAGACGTGATCCAAAGATTCATCTTGTCCTTTTGAGATAACCCAACCTCGGGCGGAGGGACTATAGAATCTAACTGCTCAAGATCTCCCCTAATTGCCATCAACTAGTCCTGAATCTTCTAAAATCGGCCCAATAATTTATTATCTACACGTGAGTTATTTAATGAATTTAATTAACTAAATAAAATTTAAAAAGATTTTTTTTAAAAATTATTACCCGTATAACTAATGATGCGGGAGACATAGTAGAGTCCTTTGGAGTATGAGTTTTATCCTAAAACTCGAGAAGAGGAGGACCCTTCACATAGCGTAATAAATACATTCATATATCATTTAATTAGTAACTAATAACACCATTAAAACTAATAATTAAACACACATACATACCACTTTACACTCCTCAAATGACTATGTATGTACTACTTTGAGCTTGCTACGATTCCTCTTTATTTTTTTCAAACTTTTTCTTATAATCCCCATCCTCCTAGTACGAACAATAAAACATCAAATACAATTTAGGGTTGTTGATCGCTGAAGGTACTCTCGGGATAGTCCTTAAGATCTTGTGTGGCCCTTTGTATAATTAAGCTTATACAACCAACCAGAATAATTCTACGCGACATGAGTGATAATGACCTTGTCACCAGCCATCTGAGATATGTGTTGTGAAACGGATGTTATTGAATGAGAAATTGGTGATAATGAATGAAGGCTTAGTGGGGATGCTATTGAATGGGAAATTGATGGATTTCTTTATGAAGGCTTAGTGGGAATCAATGATGGAATTAATTGGTTTTGGGAGTTACTTTCTCAACTCTTGTTATAAGTTTTTTTTTCTCCAAGGATGTAGAGAAGGGGAATTTTTCGGAGAAAAATAGTGGGAAAAAAAATTAGTTTAGGCCTTCTTCTTTGTTCTTCCTTCCTACTCGGTGATAATCTTTCCACACACGGTAGAGTTCACCTCAGAGCATTGTTGTATCCTGGGAGACAATTTGTCCTGCCACGGCCAAATATTGTCTTAAGGAAACTGTTTTACAGTCCTCAAAGCTACAATTTTCTAGTCTGTTCAACGTCCATTGTATTAAGGTTAAATTTGTTTTATTTTATTTTCGGGTTTTACTTTGATATAAATATAGAATTCTTTTTCGAATTTTACTGTATTTCTGCTTCTGGAAAAAAAAAATTATTACTAACGTGGCTAACAATCTTAAGACAATATTTGTGTTTTGGTTAATCTTTTATTAAGTTGCAGATTATACCTTTGCTTTGGAATACCTTGACTTGGTTTTCTTATTTGGACTGTTCTGGATTAATACTCACTTGGACCGTTCTGGAATAATTAAATAATAATTTGTTTCCTATTCAAAACAGGTTGTTAATTTTTTTTTTTTAGACTAACTGAGTCTGTTTATATTTTCAGAATGAATATTCCTGAGAATGAAATTGTTCCAACTGGTCCACAGAACAATCTAGGTTCTGGTTCACAGAATGGCACCGATGGACAGAACGTATCTGGTTCACAGAACATTGGTTCTGGTCCTATATACGGGTCTGGTTTCCAGATTACAGCTCCCCGCCAAACCATACCTGTCAATCACAGTGAAAAACCAGAAAAATTCACTGGTGTGAATTTTAAGACTTGGCAACAGAAGATGTTGTTTTACCTTACTATGCTGAATTTGGCTAATTGCTTGAAGGATGATCCTTCTGTTATCAGAGATGATGAGGTGGATAATGTCACCGCCTACAATGCAATTGAGGCATGGAAACAATCTGATTTCCTTTGCCGTAATTACATTTTGAACGGTCTAACTGATGCACTTTATAGTGTATACAGTATTAAGAAAACGGCAAAGGAACTTTGGGAATCCTTGGACCGGAAATACAGATCAGAGGATGCTGGCGCTAAGAAATTTTTAGTGAGCCAATTCCTAAATTTCCAAATGGTTGATTCCAAAACTATTGTAAATCAAGTTCAAGAACTCCAGCTGATTATCCATGGGATTCATGCTGAACGTATGGTAATTAGTGAATCTTTCCAAGTGGCTTGTATCATTGAAAAGTTACCACCTGGTTGGAAAGACTTCAAAATTTACCTTAAGCATAAGCGAAAGGAGATGACAGTTGAAGAACTAATTGTTAGACTTCGTATTGAGGAAGACAACAAAGGCTCTGAGAAAAAATCTCCAACGTTGCCCGCCAGTCTGAGGCTAGGGTGAATGTGGTGGAGGTCAATAAAGACTCCAAGAAAGGAAAAAAACCTCAATCTGGGTCCAAACTGGGTCCTAAGGGTGGCATTTCCAAGAAACCAAAATTCAATGGAAAATGCTACAATTGCAACAAGGAGGGGCACAAGTCCTCTGAATGTAGGCTGCCTAGAAAGTTGAAGCCTAAAGAAGCACATGTTGTGGAAGAAATTGCTAGAGATGTGTCTGACATCAACTTATGTGCCGTGATTTCTGAAGTCAACCTCATTGACTCAAATCCAAGGGAATGGTGGCTGGATACCGGTGCCACACGCTATGTCTGTTGTGACAAAGATTCCTTTGCTGAACTGGTTCCCAGCAAGAATGGGGAGAAGCTCTACATGGGCAATGCTGCAACTTCCAAGATCAAGGAAAGTGGTACTGTAATTCTGAAGATGACTTCGGGAAAAGAAGTGACTTTGAAGAATGTTTTATATGTTCCTGAAATTAGGAAGAATCTTGTATCTGGTAGCCTCCTAAGCATTCATGGTTTTAGGATGGTATTTGAATCGGACAAGTTTGTTTTGTCAAAAGGGGGAATGTATGTGGGAAAGGGGTATGTTTGTAATGGCATGTGGAAAATTAATGCTGTCTCTAGCAAGTCCAATGCAATGATTAATAATAAGAATAAGACTTCTTCTGCTTATATCATTGAGTCATTTAATTTATGGCATGGTAGACTTGGACATGTAAATTATAATACCCTACGTAGGTTAATTAATTTACAACATATTCCAACATTCCAAATTGATTATAAACATAAATGTGAAATTTGTGTTGAATCAAAATTAACAAGATCTTCATTTCATACAGTTGAAAGAAATACAGAACCACTTGATCTAATACATAGTGATGTATGTGATTTAAAATTTATCCAAACAAGGGGGGTAATAAATATTTTATCACTTTCATTGATGATAGTACAAAATATTGCTATGTATATTTGCTTAAAAGCAAAGATGAAGCTTTAGAGAAATTTGTTCTTTATAAGCAGGAAGTTGAGAACCAACTTAATATGAAAATTAAGGTGGTAAGGAGTGATCGTGGTGGTGAATACGTTGAACCATTTGGTAAGTTCTGCTCCCAACATGGTATTATTCATGAGGTTACTCCACCTTACTCCCCTCAATCTAATGGAATAGCGGAACGCAAGAATCGTACTCTAAAAGAGATGATGAATGCGATGCTAAATAGTTCTGGGTTGCCACAGAACATGTGGGGGGAAGCTGTCTTATCAGCTAATTACCTTTTAAATAAGGTGCCTCGTAAGAAATTAGACAAGACACCACATGAGTTATGGAAAGGAAGGAAACCTTCCTATAACTACTTAAAAGTGTGGGGGTGTCTTGCAAAAGTTTTGGCTCCATTGCCAAAGAAAATGAAAATAGGTCCAAAGACGGTGGATTGTATTTTCATTGGTTATGCGCTTAACAGTAATGCATATCGGTTTTTTGTTCATGATTCTAAGAATCCTGATATACACAAGAACACATTCATGGAATCAAAGAATGCTTCATTCTTTGAACATATTTTTCCATGCAAACGTGAAGAGATTGAATCGTGTTCGAAACGATCTCTTGAGATTGTTAATGAAGACAATCAAGACATTCAACATGAAGTTGAAGTAGAAGGAAATGAAGAGGTAGAGCCTAGAAGGGGTAAAAGGGCAAGGGTTGAAAAATCTTTTGGACCAGACTTTCTAACCTATATGCTAGAGGTTGAACCTCAGAATTACAGTCAAGCTGTAAATTCAACAGATAGTCCTTTATGGAAAGAGGCTATACGAAGTGAAATTGATTCCATCACGCAAAATCATACCTGGGAATTAGTGGACCTTCCTCTGGGAACGAAACCACTAAGTTCTAAATGGATTTTCACACGAAAAAGGAAAGCAAATGGAACAATTGATAAGTACAAGGCCAGATTGGTTATAAAAGGATATAGACAAAAGGAAGGCCTTGATTACTTTGATACGTATTCTCCAGTGTCGAGAATAACCTCTATTAGGATGATACTTGCTATTGCCGCTTTACGGAATCTTGAAGTACATCAAATGGATGTGAAGACAGCCTTTCTAAATGGAGATCTCGATGAAGAGATCTACATGGAACAACCTGAAGGTTGTGTAGTTCCAGGTCAGGAAAGAAAAGTTTGTAAATTGGTGAAGTCCTTATATTGACTAAAGCAAGCACCAAAACAATGGCATAAGAAATTTGATGATGTCATGATGGCTAATGGCTATAATATAAACGAATGTGACAAATGTATTTATGTCAAAATCACAAACAAAGGATATGTTATTCTGTGTTTGTATGTTGATGACATACTGATTGTGGGTAGTAATGAAAATATGGTGAAGAATATTAAGGACATGTTAAACTCTAAGTTTGATATGAAAGATATGGGGCTGGCTGATGTGATTTTGGGAATCCAAATCAAGCGTTCACCTAATGGTTTCATTTTAACCCAGTCACATTACGTAGACAAGATACTTGGGAAGTTCAGCAAGGATGATTCTAGTGAAGCTAGAACTCCTTTAGACATCAGCCAGCATCTCTGTAAAAACAAAGGTGAAAGCGTTGACCAAGTAGAATACGCAAGGGTTATAGGCAGTCTGATGTATCTCATGACTTGTACAAGACCTGATATTGCTTTCACTGTAAATAGTTTAAGCAAATACACGAGTAATCCAGGGGATAACCACTGGAAAGCTATCGTTAGGATACTTCGGTATCTAAGATACACTCGTAATTATGGACTGCACTATACGAGAGAACCTGCAGTATTAGAAGGATTCTCTGATGCTAGTTGGATTTCTGATATAAAGAACTCCAAAGGTACAAGTGGGTACGTGTTCACTCTGGGAGGAGGAGCAGTGTCCTGGAAATCCTCAAGGCAAACGATCATAACCAGATCCACGATGGAGTCTGAGTTTGTAGCTCTGGATAAAACCAGAGAAGAAGCCGAATGGTTACGAAACTTCTTGGAGGATATTCCTGAATGGCCTAAGCCTGTGCACACAATTTGTTTATATTGTGATAATCAAGCATCGATTAAAAGAGCACAGAACGTGATGTATAACGGTAAGTCGAGACACATGCGTCATCGTCACAATACCGTTAGGCAACTGATCACAACGGGGGTTATCTCTATTGATTATGTAAAATCAAAGGATAACATTGCGGATCCGCTAACCAAAGGTTTAAACCGAGATCAAGTTGAAGCGACATCAAGAAGAATGGGATTGATGGCCATAAATATTTAAAGGTTCTATGTGAAGGAAAACCTAACCTTGTTGACTGGAGATCCCAGAATCTAGGTTCAATGGGACAACCTAATTGCATAGACAATGTATTATCATTGTAGGGCGTCTAACCCTTATCTGTAAACAGTGATATGAAATCGGATAAGGTTAAGCTATGCTTTTAATGATTTTTGTTTGTCAGTAATCTGAACAAAAAGATAGAATCACCTATGTGAGAATGAAGTGGGGTCGCTTCAAGGAAAACTAATGAGTTTAGTTCTCTTCAATTCTTGCAGAACCAGGAGATGTTCACGACCATAATGAACATAACCATGAGAACCAAAACCGTGTTATGTTGGTATTTGTGTGAGGTATATCATCGTTTACACAAACGGCAGAATAGTTCAAGGACATCACGTCTACTAGTCAGCCAGTAAAGTAAATATACTTCACAAGGGAAGGTTCAAGGGTTGATGCCTACCTATCCTATGCTAATATCAACTGTAGAGAGTTATTACCACATCGAATTCCTTTGTTTTCAATTTTCATTCATGTGGGGGATTGTTGTGAAACGGATGTTATTGAATGAGAAATTGGTGATAATGAATGAAGGCTTAGTGGGGATGCTATTGAATGGGAAATTGATGGATTTCTTTATGAAGGCTTAGTGGGAATCAATGATGGAATTAATTGGTTTTGGGAGTTACTTTCTCAACTCTTGTTATAAGTTTTTTTTTCTCCAAGGATGTAGAGAAGGGGAATTTTTCGGAGAAAAATAGTGGGAAAAAAAAATTAGTTTAGGCCTTCTTCTTTGTTCTTCCTTCCTACTCGGTGATAATCTTTCCACACACGGTAGAGTTCGCCTCAGAGCATTGTTGTATCCTGGGAGACAATTTGTCCTGTCACGGCCAAATATTGTCTTAAGAAAACTGTTTTACAGTCCTCAAAGCTACAATTTTCTAGTCTGTTCAACGTCCATTGTATTAAGGTTAAATTTGTTTTATTTTATTTTCGGGTTTTACTTTGATATAAATATAGAATTCTTTTTCGAATTTTATTGTATTTCTGCTTCTGGAAAAAAAAAATTATTACTAACGTGGCTAACAATATGCCATCCTCATATGTATAATAAGTTTATACAAAAATAATAATACATTAGAAAAAGTATAACATTAAACTAATATTTACGTATATGGTTTAACTTATGTAAATTTTACTTTCGTGAAACTCTCATAACACATTCTTTATAAAGGAGGGATCGTAATGCGCATATTGCGTGTAACACATGCAACTGGTGGGAAAGAGGGATACGTAGATGGACAGGAGAGTCTCTTTAGCCGCATGGGTCAATATACTATAATAAAGATGAAAATATTGAGTTATACATTGTGCCATCTTTAAATAAAATTAATACATAAAACATGTTATTAATGACACATATTGATGCGAGCCGATATAGTCATTTTTTTTCTCTTTGGTTAATTATTTTTCAACAACTTTCTATGAATTTACTACAAAATTTTCAATTATCATTGCAGCATTCACATATTCATCTAGAAAATTATATATTCATTCCTTCACTCCTTGATGTAGTTGTCGTTCCAACCATAAAATATCTCGTTGTATATTCCTAGCTCTATCCATTTCTTTCTAACTTCAAATTAATTTGATTCATTCATTGTTATGTAACTCATAATCTCTCATTAGGACTTCCCATCGCTCCTCAAACTCATCGATGGACAAGGATTTAAACATACATATGCTAAAATCATTATTGAACGATGGATATTCAGGATAAATATATATTATACATTTATCATTCTACTAGTTAGGTCCAATCCCTTGCCTTATTTAATATTTCAATTGATTGTCTAGCCACTGGAGTGATATTTCTATGTGTTTCAATCAAATCTATATACTTTGCTAGGATTAATGCATTCACGATTGCGGTTCAACTCAGGGGTTAGAATTATACGCCAATTATCTTCTTTTTTCATTGATAACAAATATTATTGTTTTGCATAATGTCCAATCTATACAATCTCTGTTCGTTTAACATATTCTTCACATTCATCATTAATTGGTAATTTTTTTATGGCTTGGTCCCGTTGTTTTCTTATATGTATATAACCTAGAGGACAAATCATTGGTACAAACATGTTTATGACATGTAACAATTTTAATTTCAAACCCATTTTTATGTGCATATTTCTCTATAAAAAATTTCAGCATCTTCCAATTTGGAGAACAATTAACCAAAATATACTTTCATTTTACATTTATTACTATCAACTTCGCTCACAAATTCAAATTTATTCATACGATCTGTAGTAACAAGAGATTGATAAGAACTTGATCCAAACATTTTTATACGCCATTAAAAAAGATACAAAAAATAATGAAAGATCACCGATCAATAGTTGCTAAAGGAGGAAGAGGAGGAGAAAGAAGAGGATTTTAGATCTATTTTCGAGTAAAGTGCTCACGGATCAACAATTGCTTTAAGAGAGATTTGTCTTTCGCCTCTCAAAGAAGCAGATTGAAAACGACGTCATTTTAATAAGAGTTAAAAAAATCACATCCTTCCACCTATTAGAGTGGTGGAAAGGCATAAAATATTATATAACGTGAGAGTATATTAGTAATTCCTCCATTCGCCCCCTTAAGTTTGTCTTCCACCCCTTAGAGGGGCGGAATGTATTAAATTCGACCATTGGATCCCTATTTCAATGGCTAGAGATGCACTAGTGGAAATAGTTGTCATATCTAATGTTAGTTATATATGAATCACACCCCTGTGTATATATATATAGGGCTATATGTATATACACAGCTGTGTATTATACAGTCGGGCTATATGGCGACTAGTTTTTTGGGCTATAGCGACGGTTCATCCGTCGCCGTAGCCCAGAATAGCTATGGCAACGACCGTCGCTATAGCCCAAAAAACCGTCGTCATAGCCGACTGTGTACTACACAGCTGTGTATATACATTTTTCCCATATATATATATATATATATATATATATATATATATATATATATATATATGGAAATCCATCCATGGCAACCGGTTGCCATGGACACTGTGGCAACAACCCCTTTTCGGACCGTTGATAAATTGATTTGAAGGCTGGGATTGGGTCGTTTGTTGGACAAGCCGACACAGGTTGTTGTGCCTAAATATTTACCTGTACCGGCTTCTATTTTAATAAGAGGGCCCACATATCTTACATAGTGTCAGTATAGTTAAACATAATGAATTTATAATATTAAAATATTATGACCGGTACAAGTTGTACTGGCTTACCCTTTTTTTATGTTTTTTATTCATTATATGTGATGACTCAGCAAATAAAATAGAATAAAAAAATAAAATGAAGACCGGCCGGACCAAGCTGTAACGGCTGGGAATAAAAAAAAATTAATAATGTCGGCCGGTACAGCTTGCCACGGCTGGCAATAAAAAATTTAAAAATAATATCCAACAATTCGCTGCTAAACAGATTCAAACTCGCAACCTCCAGCTCCAAAGCCTCGTCATATGACCACCCAAGCACCACGGGCCTAGCTGTTCATTTCTTGCAAGGATATATCTTTATATTAAAACTTTACCATCCCCCAAAATCTATATATTATTATTATATTACGATTTATTTAATTAATAAATCTATACAATAAATTGGGTTTTCTATATAAATCTATATTCTAGATTATTATTATGTTTCTATTATTATTATTATATTAAGTTTCAATGATAGGAAATGAATGCCTTATCTATTTATGAAAGTGGTACTAAATTGGTAGTGAAATTAATTTTATCCTAAGTTCTAACTTTGAAAATATATCAAGTTTAGTTAGTTTAATAATTAATGATAATTTTTCAAGAATATTAATATAAATAATATGATTATTAATAACTAGACTGCATAATAATATCTATACAGTTCAACCAAATAGATATTTTTTTCCCAATTAATAATATGAAGTGGTTTTATGTGATTAAATAATATTAATATTACTAAGTTATGAATTGGAAAATCTCATACAGTTCAACCAAATAGATATTCTTATTAATTAATATGTACATTAGATAACGCTGGACAAGTTCTACATCTCAGAGGCTGAAAGTAATCTTGCGAATTTCTTGTAGAGCTCCCATACGATGCGGTAACGAAAGACTGTGACATCTTCCAAGGACCACTGTTCTTTGCAAATGTTAACATTGGACCTTACGAAATCGTCAACATACTTGTATACAAAAATGCCACAGTCCGAGTTGCTGTGTTGTTTCGGTCTAATCTTTGTGGTCTGCACAGTAGGATTACCGTTGGGCCACTCACGCATCGGATTACCCTTTCGCAAACAAAATGGTATCAAATTTACCTACATGTACAAAGTAGTTGGTTAATAATTTTTTAATATTAAAGGACATTATAAAAGTAAAATATTTTAAAACTACACATACCGCAACTTTAACGAATTATGAGTACATTTCCTGTAACTTCATATGTTTGGTATCATTGTAGTACGGGTCAATTATCGTAACCATCCAATCTTCAACTGAGAATAGAAATAAGATAAAATGGCTTTGATGTGTACTACACACTGGCATGAATATGTACTGGCATTCGTGTAAAGGTGGGCCAACATCTTGGTTCACATACGGAGTGCAAAAACTCCATGCCTGATTCTTTTCAGTTGGGGGCACATAGGTCTGCCCAAGATGCATGAAAAATGAATTCACAAAACCAAATTGGGCCCACCTTTGTATTCCTTGTGACCTGTAATATTCCTCTCTGTCTCGTAGCAACAATATATAAGCGTCGAGGACATGCTCGAAAATCCAATTCCCAGGCCCTAAGGATAGCAATGCACTATGGTCTAAATTATATAACTGTCGCGGATGTGACAAAGGATATAATATCTCTCCCGAGGCCACCACATTTCAAAACATATGTTTATTTATGAATGCCTCCTTCCAATCTTTCAGTTTTTTGGTTAAGGACCCTTTTGGTCCATAAGAGATGTGATGTCCCGCATCTTGTTCCTGATTGAGACCCAAATGTATATTATTATTATTATTATTATTATTATATAGCATGCCTTTTTTATTTATAAATATGAATATAAGTAATAATTAATATGCTTTAATGAAAACCATCACTATATATACCTTAAATGAACCAGCTCCTATGACGTCAGAAAGTCCCGCAAAGTTAGAGTTAGTTGGAATGTAACACTCCTTATAGGCTTGGGAGGTCGAAATGTAACACTCCTCGTAGGCTTGGGTGGTGGGAATGGAGCTCTCCTCATATGCTTGTGCGGTGCGTATGTAGCTCTCTTGTACAGCATAATCAGTATGTTGCCCAAGCCCTTCATTGAATTGGGGGAATTGGGATTGTGGTCCAAAATTTGTGGGACCCCCCTGCCGAGGTATTTGTTTCCCTCTTGCTTCGAAGTAGTATAGACTGTATTGTGTATCCCAATTGTGTTTTTGCAGAACCAACTCGGGAGGCAGCTGAGTAAGTGCTGAAAACTTATCAAGTAAAGACTTTGCACTCTCAACCTGTCATATAAGATAAACACAAACAAATATCAATAACACATAATATGAATAAATGTAATATTAAGTATTTACTGTAATATAAATAAATTAAAGAAGACTATAATTTTCTACCATTTTAATAAGGTGTTGTTGGTTGTAAATGGCTCGAGGCTCATAACAACTGTCGAGGTCCCTTGCCTGTCGAGGTTGGTGGATTTTCCAACGTGTAATTTTCCTATACCAGTCCATGTAATCATCTACTGACACATAATTAGAAATTTCATATTGTTGTCCTTCTAGATGATCCATGTATGCCTCCCAAATCGAAATGTATTCCCCTCTCAATGCCATGCAATCCTCGACATCAATAAATTTATACTTTTTCTCCTTCCTAAGGTCACCATGGTTTTTGGCAAGTGATGGTATGTCTTGCATGAACCCGAACTGTCTCATCACACGGTCGGGCATCTGGTATTCCATAATATCAAAGTGAATCAAGGGGAACCCACCAGATCCCAACAACCTGCCTTCAAAATTAAATCCACTGATATCATCATCCCACATTTTGTAAGGCCGCCAAACCACATCCCACATAGACTTAATATCTAACTCCCCTCGGTAAAATGACAAATGGTGATGGGGATTCTCACGTCTACCTGGGTAACTGTGGTCACCAAAATATGACCATGCTAAAGCCCTAGGTAACCATAGGGATGATTGTGGCCAAGGGTTTGGCCTTCCAATATTTACACGCTCATAGGCCCAAATTTGTAACAATGTTACACAACCATTAATGTATTTCACTCCTTTCCTAGTAGAAGTATATAAAGACCTGTAGAAATATGCTAACACTGCTGCACCCCAAGAGTAAGTTACACAATCTTCAGCGTTGGCAATAAAAGACGTATATCTTGGGTGCACACTATTCCTATTCCTATTCGGGAATAAAATTGTCCCACACGACCACAACATGTAGGTCTTTGTGTGTCGCCCTACAACATCTTTACTTGCATTTTCGGGACAATTATTAAAATGTTGGTGCAACCACACTAATGAAATTGCACTGCGCTTTTTTGAACTAAAATATTCACCAGCTAAGATATCTCCAAAACAATCCCTAAAATAATTCTAATTAGTGACAGCAAGGGGACCCGTTAAGGGCTTTTTCACCACCGGTAACCCAAAAATAAAGTGAACATCCTCTAACATGATTGTTATTTCTCCACAGTTTAAATGAAAAGTATTGGTCTCTGGGCGCCATCTCTCGACGAGGGCAAATAGGTTGGTCCGGTTGTTATTAAATATCCCAGCCGTGACAGCTTGCTCCGGTCGGCATTAAATGATTTATAATAATATATTATAATAATAATAATAATAATACTAATATATTATTAAAATTGTACAATTCCCCTAGACATATATATTATTATTATTCTATTATTATAATTATTATTTTATTATACATACAAAACCGCTACATATTGCAGCGGCTCTTCAACTTTTTATTTTTTTATTAATAATATTTTTGCCATCTTTTATTGTTGTGCACCAAACAGTTTATACCAACGTAGTCAAACATAATAATGACCACGTCATATCATGTACACTATGGGAATGGGTAAAGTAAATAAGTTTGATATAACATTAGCCGCTAAAAGTTGTACCAGTTGGTCTTTTTGCCCTTTTAATATGCCCTTGCAAGCTGCTATTTTCTCAAGTTGTCTTCCTATCCTTCCTTTCTCACATCTCCTGCAGTTTGGTTTCAGCTCGTTGCCCACTTTCACTTCCCAAGTTCAAGTTGAAGTTCTGATCGAGCAAAATTCATCACTATTATTCAAAAGTAAGTTTTTCAAAATGGCATATAATATCCATAAGAAAGTATTTCAATCTACTTCTTCAGATTCTGTTGCAAGTTTAAATTGTGAAAATACATCTGAGTTTGTCAGTGAAGTTGAAAGTAGTAAATCTGAAATTGTCCCGTATGTTGGTCAATTATTTTGTAAGTTGGAAGAGGTTGAAAATTTTTATAGATCATATGCTTGTAAAAATGGATTTGAGATTAGAATTGCAACTAGTCATAAACATGCTAATACGAATGATATCAGATCTAGGATGTATGTATGTAAAAAAGCTGGTACACCAATTGTTGGCAAGATTTTACCTAATGATGAAGATGGTAGTAATAAAATAACTAGACAGAGAGACTCTATAGGACGAACATTGTGCAAAGCTAGAATATATGTTGTCCACAATAAGAAAGAAGAGAATTGGCATATTTCTACTATTGACTTAGAGCACAATCATCACTTAGTGACCCCCACCAAAGTAGATTTGATAGAGACACACAGAAATATTACTTTTGTTGCAAGAAAATTAATTGACACTTTAAATAAGTCCGGTATTTGTCCTAGTAAGATGATGAATGTTTTGAGCACAATGGGAGGTGGGTTGCAAAATGTTCCTTTCTCTAATGTTAATGTTCAGAATGTGGTGCGAGATTTAAGGCGTGATTATGCAGATGAAAATGATGCACAAGCTGCTGTCAATCATTTGAAAAAACTTGCATCCGGAAGTGCAAGTAAATTTTTTTTCCGAGTGAAACCCGGTGAAGACAACTGCATAGCTTGTATTTTGTGGGTTGACGCCCGATCAAGGATTATGTATCAACGGTTCGGAGATGTTGTGATATTTGATAGTACATACCGGACAAATAAGTATGGCATGCCGTTTGTTCCATTTGCCAGGGTCAACCACCATTATCAGTCTATACTATTTGGATTTGCATTGTTACGAGACGAGACAGAGGACACTTTCGTTTGGGCCTTACAGACATGGCTTGAAGCCATGGACTACAAGGCACCTACAACCATCATCACTGATAAAGACAGAGCCATGAGTAATGCTATTGCTACGGTACTTCCTTCTAGTTATCATTTATTGTGTTCTTGGCATATTAGCAATAAATTTCCTGAAAAATTGCATCATGTTTATTCTGAGCACCCATTATTCAAAAATAATTTTAACAACAGTGTGTATAATTCATTGTCCATCGGGGAATTTGAAGAGCGTTGGCATATTCTTATAAGTTCCTATGAATTGTATACCAATGAATGGCTTGGAAGTTTGTATGATGTACGCCAGAAATGGATTCCAGCATATACAAAGAGATATTTTGTCGTGGGAATGACTACCACCGGAAGAAGCGAGAGCATGAATGCCTTTTTTGATGAGTACGTTAATGCATCAACAGGTATGCTATGTTTTGTACTGAAGAGTCAGAATACTATAGAAAAATAATTTATCAGGGAGAGGAAGGCCGACTACATAACAAAACATGGCAAAAGGATTATGGTACTCGGTTCATCTTTAGAAGTTCATGTTGCACAAATGTACACAAAAGAGATGTTTAGACGTTTCCAACGTCAATTCATCGATTCCATAAAATACAATGTTCATAAACTTAGTGAGTTGTGTGTCACTGATACTAAGGTTTATGCAGTGTATAATGCAGATGCAACTGAAAGTGGTGGAAGATATAAAGAAGTTATCAACAATCGTGAACTAGGATCGGTAACATGTAACTACCAAATGTATTCTCACTCTGGTGAATTATGCAGGCACATCTTGAGATATTTCATAGCAAAAAGTATTTCACAAATACCGAGTTACATGATTCTTCAACGGTGGACAAGAGACGAGAACAAAAGCAATGGTGAAGACTTACTCTTTAACTCCACATCTACTGACTTCGAACAAGATCAAGCAATGCGCTATAATCATTTAATGAGTGATTACCAGGAGTTAGCGAACAAAGTGGCTTGCTCAGTTCGAGGTTACAAAACTGTTCTTAAACAGAATGCACGAGGGAAAGCTTTGGTTGACCAGTATGATCCGGATGAGAATATTACTGAACTGGCAGATGACGACATTGATTGCACAATTGGAGATCCAAATCATGATATGGGATACGATAATGACGATGGAGATGCAGAGGTGGAAGCAGAAGAAGAGTTTTTGCCGCCTATTATTTCTCAAACAAAGGGCCGCAAAAAATAATCTAGATTCAAGAGTGCACTCGAGAAAATCATTCCTTCTAAGCCTCATCGAAAATGTGCAATTTGTGGCTTTAAAATCGACCACAATAAGCAAAATCACTATCGAGTGCTAGGGATTCCTGAGCCAAAAAAATAGGCATCGATTGTATTATTTATGCTATGTTTTTTTTATTTTATGAAAATGAACATATAATCTGTACTATTCATGTTAATGTTATGCAGTACTAGTATTGGTATAATCTATAGTTCTAATATTGATAATCACATTATTATTATTATAATAATACTTAACTACTTTTATAAATTGGATAAGTAAATTAATTTCTTGAAATGTCTTGAAAAATTATCATTACTTATTAAACTAATTGAACTTCATATATTTTCAAAGTTAGAACTTAGGATAAAATTAATTTCACTACCAATTTACTACCACTTTCATAAATAGATAAGGCATTCATTTCCTATCATTGAAACTTAATATAATAATAATAGAAACATAATAATAATCTAGAATATAGATTTATATAGAAAACCCAATCTATTGTATAGATTTATTAATTAAATAAATCGTAATATAATAATAATATATAGATTTTGGGGGATGGTAAAGTTTTAATATAAAGATATATCCTTGCAAGAAATGAACAGCTAGACCCGTGGTGCTAGGGTGGTCATATGACGAGGCTTTGGAGCTGGAGGTTGCGAGTTCGAATATGTTTAGCAGCGAATTGTTGGATATTATTTTTAAATTTTTTATTGCCAACCGTGACAAGCTGTACCGGCCGGTATTATTAATTATTTTTTATTCCCAGCCGTTATAGCTTAGTCCGCCCGGTCTTCATTTTATTATTTTATTTTATTTTATTTGCTGAGTCATGACATATAATGGATAAAAAGCGTAAAAAAAAGGGTAAGTCGGTACAGCTTGTACCGGTCAGAATATTTTATTATAAATTCATTATGTTTAACTATACTGACACTATGTAAGATATGTGGGCCCTCTTATCAAAATAGAAGTCGGTACAGGTAAATATTTAGGCACAACAACCTGTGTCGGCTTGTCCAAAAAATGATCCAATCCCAGCCTTCAAATCAATTGATCAACGGTCCGAAAAGGGGTTGCTGCCACAGTGTCCATGGCAACCGATTGCCATGGATGGATTCCCTATATATATATATATATATATATATATATATATATATATATATATATATATAGTCGCTAACTAGAAATTCCATGGGTTCATTACGCATGAGCAAGTAATACATGCCAACTTTGGCATATAGACATGTACGCCCTTTTTTTTAAGGTGAATCGAATGGAAGCAAGAATCGGGCTGTCGAAAGAAGTGTATACACACACACACACACACACACACACACACACACACACATATATATATATATGAGGGCAGATCAATATGACACTAAGTTTTTTACACAATCTTTTACACAATTCTTTGACTCTTGAATTTGAACACTCTTAATGACGACTAAGATTAAAGTTGATTTTTAATTTATAACTAAATAAAAATAAAAACAAAACCTAGAGCTTTTCATTTTCATATTTTTCACGTCTAAAACTTCAACCTGGAGCTGTCAAACTGTCACCATGATGGAGGAAGATCAAGATGTATCATCCAACTCTCACATATCTCTAGTTTGTTATCATAATCTTTGTTTTTATTTTTATTTAGTTATAAATTAAAAACCAGCTTTAATCTTAGTCATTAAGAGTGTTCAAATCTAAGAGTCTAACAATTATGTAAAAAATTGTGTAAAAAACTTAGTGTCATTGATCTGCCCCCTATATATATATATATATATATATATATATATACGGTCCGGATCTTAAGCTCACCCCTTATCCAATTCACCCGAGCTCACCCCCCTTTAGCGACGGACCCGGCGACAGTTCGGTCATACAACTGTCGTCTATACTTTTAACGACACTATATGTTGTCCGTCGCTAAAAGTATAGACGACGATTGTATGACCGAACTGTCGCCGGGTCTGTCGCTAAAGGGGGGTGAGCTCGGGTGAGTTGGATAAGAGGTGAGCTTAAGATCTGGACTATATATATAGGAAAATGTATATACACAACTGTGTAGCACACAGTCGCTTATAGCGACGATTTTTTTGGGTTATAGCAACGGTTCTCCCGTCGGTATAGCTATTCTGGTCTATAGTGACAGTTCACTATAGCCCAAAAAATCGTCACTATAGGCGACTGTGTACTACACAACTGTGTATATACATATAGCGCGTGCGCGCGCGCGCGCGCACACACACACACACACACACACACATATATATATATATATATATATATATATATATATATATATATATATGAGGTAAGGTAATTTAAGGCATGCATTAACCAAGTTTGGTTAAAGATACTTACTAAATCGATATAGTTTTAATTAAAATTTATAATTAATAATTTTTTTATAAAATTTTAAAATAAAAAATTTAATCCTAAAAAGTAAAACTACGTTGTTTTATTAAGTAGCCTAAACAAACATAGTCGGAAACAAACATAACTAAATATACACCATTCGAGCCCAATTCAACTCTTAAATTTATTATCTTAAAGGTCACGATCACTACAAGAAAAAGGTTTATTTCCGACGGAATTAAGCTCGAATGAACACATTCAGTCGACTTTAAGCTAAGACCGACTAAATATTTCGTCGATATTAAGTCAGTCGACTTTAATGTATCCTCGACGAACATCTGTCGGAATTAAGCCATCCTCTTTGGCGCCAAGATTTCCCGCCAGTGCGAGTATAAACCCAACGGAATATGTGTTATCCTCGATGCAGTAGTTCATCAAAAGTATGTTAAAGTCGACTGAACTAACCTCGACGGAATTCCATCGAGCATATCCTTTAAAACCTAAAACCAGTTCACTTCCCTCAGCTGCCTCAGTGTTATTTCTCATTATCTCTCTCAGCTCGCTCTCTTCCCTCCTCACTCCGGAGACCACCTCTACTCCCTCCTCCCTCTGACGACCACCTCTCCTCCCTCCAGCAACGACCCTGGTAACTTTTCCTCCATCTCATCTCTCCTCCATATTTCTTCTCATCTCCTCCATACTTCTTCCTTCTCTAAGCTCCTGCATTTGGTCCATAGCCCATTTGAGGAGGTGAATTTAACTGGAACTGTTACTATGTGGTGGTACCGGCGACAGCGGCGGTGGCAGCGGTGACGACAACTGGGGTCTTCTTCTTCCTCCATAGTTAAGTTCTTTCAATTTACAGGTTAGGGCTTAATTTTTTTGTTATCAGGTTTAAGAATTCCTAAATTATTTTTAGCCCTAAATAAAAGAAATTAAATTATTGATTGATATGTTCCCTAAAATTATCTATATTGGTTCAGCATATCCATTTTGGTTTGAATTAAGAAATTAAATTATTGATTGATATGTTCCTAAATTAGTTTGAATATTCAGTGAAATGCATATGATTTTCTTTATATTCAATGAAATGAATTATCTATATTGGTTCAACATATCCATTTTGGTTTGAATTAAGGATTCATGTTGGTTTGAAGAATTTGATTTGCCTTGGTTCATGCCCTAATGTTATACTGCTATTGTTTGTTCTGAAAATTTGTGGGTATGTAATTTGGGTCTGAAAATTTGTGGGTATTTTGTTCTCACATTGGCATATTTGTTATATCTGACGGAATTTCCGACGGAATTCTATCAGAATTCATCAATTGCAATTTATGTGGGTCCTTTTTATTATATTAATGTATAGTTAATAGTTTCTCAATACTAAAATACAATTTAAATAAATTAAATTATATAATATAATACAAAATTTGTTAAATTAAATTAAATTAAAATAAAATAAATAATTTAATTTAATTTAAAATAAAATAAAAATATGATTTAATTTAAGATAACACAAATTGAATTAAATTTAATTAAATTCAATAAAAAAAATTGACTTAATTTAATTTAAAATAATATAATACAAAATAAATATAATTAAACTGAGTAGCACTTACTTAGTTAAATAAAATCAAAATTAAATAAAATACAATTACATACAATTAATAACTAAGTAGCATTTGTTTAGTTGGGATGCGATATAATATAATACAATTAAATAAAATTAAGTACAATTTTTTATCAGATGTAGCATGGGTAGCGACGTGTGCGTACTGGGATGATGCTGTGTTCAAGACCAAGTCGGAGCAGATGAAGAAGAATCGCGGCAAGCTGCGAGTTGTACATACTTCTGGCTCGCAGTCGTTTCAGGAGGTTAAGTCGGTATGTATTTCCCTTTAGTTTAGTTTAATATTAAACTGCAACTATAGTAAATTAAGGTGATATTATTTAATTTATATGATTTAGGCCATGCGGAGTAGCTTGGGCCGACCTCCTAATATGATGGAGTTCTGGGATAAAGTCCATACGTCGAAGGGCTCTACTTCGGGGTCGACGATGTCTCCAGCAGCACTAGCTATACGGGTAATACATTTACTATAATAAATATTATTTAGGATAATATTACGTAATGTATATGATGATACCAAGATAACTCACATATACATATATCAAATTACAGAAACAGTTTGAGAAGCTCCGCAGCTAGCGTATAGCAGAGTTGCAGGCTACTAGGAGCAATGCTGAGACGTTAGATTCCACCGTCCCTTTGCCCGAGATTAGTTTATCTCAGGATGAGGAGACGGTTAATTAGGTCGCGTCTCAAGATACTCCCACTAGTACTACCGGTCGGTATCGAGTGCTGGGGTTATCGAGGATACCAGCCTATACACTGCCAGGAGGTATAATATTTTAGTTTATTTCTTGTTTATGAATAAAGTAAACTTATAATATTATTCATGTTATATTTATTTTTGTAGGTTCTAGCTAGCATCTGCGTCCGAGAGCCCCCGTGGGACCATCACATACGGGCGCTGGCTTAGACGATGCTTTGTTCCAGCGTGTTATGGTTGCGGTGTCGGAGAGGTTTGAGACCGATCAGCTGTTCCATCGTCAGAACCTGCCCAGCCGTTCTCGCCTCCATCAGCTTGCGTAGGACGTTGCAGCTGGTGTCATCGCCGAGAGTACAGGTATCCCTCCGGAGCAGTGGGCCGCGATACGCGACAAGATTGTTCGGATGGTGGTTACCTTAGTCGAGGACGCGTTTGGGCCGATGTTGAGTCAACGCTCGACTGCTCAGGTATACTAATTCGTTTTAAATTCAAATATATATTCTGCATGTTATTTAATTTTTATTTTGTTATCTTTAACTGAATCATATATATGGACTAATGAGTTACATTATATTGTATCAACAGGGTGATGAGCGGACTGACGAGCAGGATGACGATGATGGCGATTTTCATACTCCAAAGCAGCGTCGACGCCTGGCCGATGATCCTCCTCACACCGAGGGCTTTACTAGCTTGACTTAGTTTACATTCTTTTGTAGTTTACATTATTTTTGACTTAGTTTACGTTGTGGTTTGACATTTAGTTTAATTTAGCTTAATGGGATGTTTGATATAGTTTAGTTTAGATTAATGGGATATTTTTGATATTTTTACTTCTCATTTAGTTGGTTTTTGACATATTGTTGGCCTTGATAATTGTAATTCATGGTATTGGGCCTTATTAAGCTAATTGTAATTCATCTCATTTAGTTACTTCTCATTTTTACTTTAGTTTTGTTTATGTTTAGTTTAAATTAATGGGATTCATGTTGGCCATATTGTTAGCTTGTGTATGTGTTGTTGGGAAAACATGAACAAGTACAGGTACAACAGATGTGGGTTAAATCCCTGGATATTGCAAAAACAAATAAAACATTTAAAAAATATACACTATTCTCGACGAAATAGTACTATTATCGACGAAGTTCCGTCTGAAATAAGTCCTTATCATTTTGGTCATGGGTCATGTGTCACGTGTCATATATATTCTCGACGGAATAGTGGTAATCTCGACGGACGTCCGTCGAGGTTAAGGTCTTTACCATTTTGAACAGGCTGCCACATGGCATGATTATCATCGACCGAATATCCTCGACAGACTATTTTCAGTCGAAAATATATTAACCCCGACTGAATATTCGGTCGACGATAATTCCGTCGAGTTTAAGTATCCCCGACCGAAAGACCGACGGACTTAATTTCGACCTGCTTATATACGACCGAATTGTCGATCGAATATTCCGTCGGAAATAAGGTTAACCTCGACGGAATATCCTTAATACCGACAGAATATTCCGTCGAAAATAAGCCTTTTTGTTGTAGTGGATGTTGGAGGTCAATCAAATTTCATCACAGTTTACAAAATCGCCATACTAATCGCCAGATCCACCATATTAGTACTACAAATGACCGCTGCTCTGATATTATCCGACCTAACCGGTTTGCCTACTTGAAGCCGGATCAAGCCTCAAACTTAATGTCTCATATTATCTGTGGACTGTGGGTCATATTAGCCCACCCAGAAAGTAAATGCCATGATGTTAATACTCTTAATTGTAAGCCTTGCATATAACATTAAAAGCGAGTCCCACATATACTAGAATAATACACATTATATTCATCTACGTACAATACATAATTGAGCATAATATTGGGCTTCAAAATAGGTAGTAAAAAGCTGAGAGATGATGCCTATAAAAGAACCGGCAAGGTGGTGAGAGTACGTGAAGTTGGTTAATTACGTAATACTACGAGTCTACGTAGAGATTAAAGACTTTAAGAACATAGTTGATGGAATGTCTTTTTTAAGGTTAGATGAAAAATATTAGTAGTGGGGCCAGTCTAAGAAAACCCTAACAGCGGAAATACCATGCAATACATTTAAAAGGGGGGAATAGAGAGCTAAACAATAATATTCAATTGAACAGAAGAAAAGAGTGTGCAAAAGAAATGGGACATCACTCGTGCTGCAACCAACAGAAGGTTAAGAGGGGGCTTTGGTCACCTGAAGAAGATGAAAAGCTTGTCAGATATATCACCAATTTTGGCTATGGCTGCTGGAGTGAAGTCCCTGAAAAAGCTGGCCAGTCTCCTAATTACTTCTCTCTCTCTCTTTCAGCCAGTAGTTTGAAATGCACAGTTCGTCTCTATATATATATATAGAAGAAGTTGCATTGATATCAAAGAGTTGCATTTCATATTACATTTATTATACAATTGGCACTGTTATCTATACAAATGCAACTAGTTTCTATAGAACTGCTCAATATTAAATATGTGGAATCCAAATTCCTCATCAATGATCTCTCTGTCTCTCTCATCTGAACTCTGTAAAGTAAAAATTTGTCAGGCCTATAGTAGCTAGGAAAATTTTGCATCTATATAGTATAGAATGGCATATCGATGATGACCGTTGGTGTTCACAATGCATTCTATATATATATATATATATATATATTATTTCTTATAGGTTTGATAATTTTGAACTTCACTGAATCCGGATCATATTTGCAGTACTGTTGAATGATGCAAGTACAACAATTTATGAGTAATTTTATATATTGTATGTTATGAATATTCTGAGAAAATGTTGCTTTGTTTTCAGGGCTTCAAAGATGCGGTAAGAGTTGTCGGTTAAGATGGATCAACTACTTGAGACCTGATATAAGAAGGGGAAGGTTTACACCTGAGGAAGAGAAGTTGATTATCAGCCTTCACGGTGCTGTTGGAAACAGGTTAATTAATTAATTAACTCCACATTCCCTTGCATTATTCTTTGCTCTACTTTTTTTTCTTTCTATAATTATGGCCAAATAGAAACACATGTATGCACTGTGGATTTGTCTTTAATTTCCTAAATATAATTTGAGAGTTTTTGGCCTTTTTGGTATAGCATTTTGTTCTAAAAACTTTGAATAATCATGCAACTAGGTGTTTCGAAGCAGTTTCAAACACTTTCTATTACTACTTCTAACATCATGTACATTAATTTTGCATACATTTCCAGATGTCTGCATGTGTGCGTACATAATTAATTTATACTCACTCTTTCAACAAACAACAAGTCTACTATCACGTACAACCGTTCACATACACTCATATACATATTTTGATGGCTCACGCGCAGAGTAAGTCACGTATGTGAGCGGTTGTATATAATAGTAAACTTATTTTTCAAATGTGTTTCATTTGCAAATATATACACGGTCCCCTCTCCAGCGAACCTTAAACAGTGAACCAAAAGCGAACCGGCTATAACGAAGGTTTTTTCCGTCGCTATAGCACACAAAGTCGACGACATAACTATGGTGACGGTTCAAACTGTCGTTATAGCTGAAGCTCTTTAAAGTTGGTTGGAGAAGGAGACCGTATATATATATACATATATTCTGTAAATTAAAAGAGTACTTGTATAGTTGATTGTAGTATATATAATGACATAATATATATTCTCATGTTTGTCATTATAATTTATTTATTTTTTTGCTAAATTAAAATTTTATAATCATACATCTTCTTATGTTAGGAAAACTAAAATACATCTTTAATATTTTCAAATCTTACAATTGAGACTTTTTTTATATAGAACGGAAGGAGCTCCTACTAGTAAACTAACTACCCTATTATTTGAAGAAAACAAAATTAAATTCTTAATATTTACAAATATTACACGTTACTTATTTTTTATAGAGCAGAGTAGTATACAAAGAGAAACAATTTCAATACGTACGTAATATAATTTCGCTTTCAAAGTAGTTTCCACTTTCCCATCTGCTTTTAAAAAGTTGTTAAATAGGCTATTTTCAGAGGTTAAAATAGAAGTTTTCAAGTTTGAATAAATCAGGCTTAGGCAACCTGTTTTCAAATTTAGTTTTTCAGTTTCAATTTATCAGTATATATTATAGAGTCCTACTAGCTATATATTGCGATAAAGTTAAACCCAATTATAATTGTAAAACTTATCGATACATGAAATTAGTAAGAATTATAGGAGTATTCCACTTATTACATATTTTCTTTAAAAAAAAGTTACGATTAATACTTATACACGTAACTGACAATCAAATAATCAATGTAAACATTTCTAAGTGGTTGCATTGTATTTACAAAAATGTCACCACGTCCCTCCAAAACGACGTAGTTTTAATAAAAGAATACTATTTAAGGAGGAATGCTATTTAAGGAGAATGCTTTTGGTCCTTACCGATATATATATATATATATATATATATATATATATATATATATATATATATATATGTATGTTATTGTGCATTAAAAGTCATGTCTATATACATTGCTTAGGAGTTCATAACACTCCTTAATATAATAAAATCAAAGGACAAAATTAGTTCCCTTCTCTACCTAATATTTTAATTAATTTCTAATGCGCCCGAGGAAAATACAATGTATACAGGTGGGCTCATATAGCAAGTCATTTACCCGGAAGAACAGATAATGAAATAAAGAATTATTGGAATTCATGGATCAAGAAGAAGATTCAAAAGCCTAATTATTCATCATCAACTAACATTACTACTACTACTTCCACTCCTCTTCCTACTAGTGCCAATAATCAACAAACACAATTTCTTGGTAATTTCTCAACAAACCAACTAGAGTTCTTGAA
Organism: Panax notoginseng; assembly: GCA_016801055.1. NCBI lineage: Eukaryota > Viridiplantae > Streptophyta > Magnoliopsida > Apiales > Araliaceae > Panax > Panax notoginseng. Next base: position 165,043,779 of record CM029018.1, on the reverse strand, counting down.
TCATGATTTGGAGAGAAATAATACCATATTCTCGTCTCCTAGCCCCTTGTTTATGTTTGACACCACCGGCACTTCATTTCAAGCCATAAAGGGCGATTTTCATCCAAAAGAGACAACAGATTTGAATTCCGAAACTTGGCAAGTGAATAATCAACAAGAATTTGAACCAAATATTCCCCTTCCACCATCTTTGATCACTACGGCTTGCATGAATTCTTTTTCGAATTATTTGCCGCCGTTGATAGAGAATAATCTGGAGGTACAAACTTGTAACATGAATGGGGAAGGAGAAATAGCATTGGAGTACTTTCAAAGGAATGAATGGGTTGAAAGTCAACAATCATGTCCAAACTATCTATTTTGGGAAGAAAATGTGCCAACTTCTTCAGATATGGGAGATCTTATGTCTTCTTTTTCTTCAACTTTATGATTAATTTGTCACGACACTTTTGGGGTTTTCTTTGCTTTTTTGATACTACTAATTATATATAATTATTACTAATTTGATTGATGAGAGTGTGATTTGTGAGGGAGTGAAATATATATAAGCATGCCTGCATGTGTAATGTTTCTTGGTTTATGTAAGGAAGCATGAGAACCAAGTGAATTGAAACAAGACAGCAACCAGAAAAATCAAGTTGACTTCATTGGGTCCGTTGATGAGATTTTTTTTAATTTTCCCTTTTTTTGTGTGTGAATTAATTAAGGTATGTGGAGTGTCATGTAATTGTATTAGTTGGTACAGGATTAACATTTAATAGAAAATTCACCAAAGAACAAGTGTGTTGGCTAAGTACTGATCCCAGTCGATGTGTTCAAGTTCTATATATACTATCAATTTTGATTAATAAAACCCTAATTATCTTTTAAACCTTGAAAATAAAAATTAAAGATTAATTGGATCCTGAGGTATATAAATTAATTAAGCATTCCAATCCAACTATTTGACTGACAATCAAGATTAGTAAGGATAAACACTGAGCTTGTTAATTAATGTATCGCACCCTCTTTCGAACTCCTATAATCAAGGGTTCTTTCATAAATTTTTGAAATTTCATTTGCATTAATTCAAATTAATATTTACTAAAACCCTCCCCCACACCCCCAACCCAGTGTTGAAGCCACATAAGAAGGTGTGGGGTCAATTCACCCCACCGGAAAAAAAATTATTTTATAATATATAATAAATTTAGAATAAATTGACCCTGCTGATCAAACTTTATAATTTTTTTAATATACGGGGTCAAATTGAATTTTTTTTATAACTTTCTCAATTCATTATTACTTCTACTTCTTGATATATGCATCTTCCTCTAATATTTTTAAAATAAATAATATTCTAATTTATATTATTTTTATAACATAAGAAATTTAAATATTTATTAACAAATTTGTGATTAGAAAGACGTATTAGGGGTCAATAAGGGATGCGCGTGTGTGTGTGTGTGTGTATATAGAAAGATGTATTAGGGGTCAATAAGGGATGTGTGTGTGTGTGTGCGTGTGTGTGTGTGTGTGCGCGCGTGTGTGTGTGTGTGTGTGTGCGCGCGTGTGTGTGTGTGTGCATATATATATATATATATATATATATATATAATGGTTATTACTTGTTATATTAATAATATTATAATCAAATACATATTTTACATATATGTAATCGGCCAAAAAGCACAAAATTATTTTAAAAAATTGGCCCCTGCAAAATTATTTATAGCATCACAATATTTTGACCACACTGAATCAAGGGCGGAGCCACGTTTGGGCTGAGGTGGGCTATAGCCCGGGTAAGATTCTAGATTTCCCTCCTCTTTCCACCTATGTCTCACCTGTTAATTGTATTTCTATCCTCCCCCCACTAACTAGATGCTCGTAGCAGCCATACTTTCTCTCCCTAAATACCTACTTCCTGTTTCTTTCTCTAATTAAGTGTCATTTCCTATTTCTTTCTCTAAATACACATTCTCTGTTTTTTTCCTCTATATATATATCCATGGCTTTCTTATGCTCTATCAAGTTTTTCTTACTCATATTACTCCTCACAGCCGTCCCAATAGGCATCCTCATATCCCTTAAAACAGTCAAATCAACCTCCCGCATGTTCCAATTTCACAGCACTGACTGGCTCAAGGAGCACCAAATGGGACGACCTCAACAACCACTTCATCATCTCTTTCTTCGAGGGCGGTATGGGTATAGTCTCGGTTCACACCGGAGTCACGCCCTCAAGGTGTTCGATAAAAGTCCTAAAAGAGGGAAAGTTAGTTTTTGAGCAAGTTGGGGGGTGTGTTTAGCCTGCATTGCTTTGTTATTATTTGAAAAATCTAAATGGCACTTGGTAGCCCAGGAGGAAAAAAATTTCTGACTCCGCCCTTGCACTGAATATAAATTCTGGCTTTGCCACTGCCACCCCACCCCACCCCCCACCCCCCACCCCCCACCCCACACCCCAAATAGAATTCATTGTATATATATAAGTGAGTCAATAAGGTCTTAGCCATATGATCTTTAGGTCTATGCTCACATGCATGAGAAAGTGTGTTTTAAGTGTAAAGCACGAGATTATATGTTTATATATTTGGGCAAGCAGTAAACTTAAAAATCAACAATAAGAAAATATGAAACTTAAGTCTCACGAATGGTTACATATTAAGTGAGATAGTAAAATAATTAACAATTTCTTTATTATCACTCGAGGAAAGAATTTTATGAAATTGAGGTCTGCTGTAGTGGTCAAAGGCGTCCATATATAGATGTGGTCCCTTTGACAGAAAGATTGGAGAGAAAATCCAAACAGTACTTCACTAGGCCCGATCAATTACCTCAAATAGTCCAGTAATTTATTAATGAATAAATTACATATTCTATTACATTTTAGAAAATAATTACAATAATAGTTTACTCATAAAATATTTACACAATTAATACAATTTCATATTTATTTACAGTATTAGTGCAATTAAGATTCTTTAATTCAGGGGATTAGTATGCAATTAGGATTTCTTAATTTAAGGATTAGTTATCCCATGGCTTCTTCTCTCTCTCCTCATCTAGAACAACTGCATTAATTAGTTATTATCATTATTCTTCATTCAACGTATACTTTCTATATTGAATTGAGTCTTTGCTGTCATTTATATAAACTTTGAATTCATTGGAGTTTGATTTTTTCTTCTAGTTGTTCGCACGCTCACTGGTCATCGATCAAACTGCATATCCTTGGACTTCCATCCTTTTGGTGAATTTTTTGCTTCTGCATCGTTGGACACAAATTTAAAGATATTGGATATCAGACGGAAAGGATGTATTCACACCTACAAGGGCCACACCCGGGGGGTCAATGCAATCAGATTTACGCCAGATGGTCGTTGGGTTGTTTCCGGTGGAGAGGATAACATTGTTAAGGTTGCAATTGATTATCTTCCTTGTTCACACTGTATCTAGTGTATATGGCAACATGGATATACATCCATTTGAGGAGCATATTGCTTCTGTTGGGTGGGTTAAAAGACATGCCTCTTTAAATTTTGTTCAACCGATGCCTGCACTTTGCATTGAGTGTACAATAGATCTGATCAGGGGCAGGTATATCATGCATTGGGGCTCCTTGTCAATTGTTTCTTGTATTTAAGTCATTAACTCCATGTACGCCCATATCGTGCACCAAATCACCCTCATCATGTTCGTGCAGTTAATTTGTTTGATAAGATTGAGAAAGCCCATTTTGACGTGTTTAATGTGTTCCTTCAAATACTGGATGATGGTAATCAAACCTTCATGCCAAGGTAACCAAAATGTCATATCAAAGTAACCAATCAACCTCCACACTTTTAATTTTTTCTTAGTGCAGTTGGTAACCAACCCTGCAGATCAAGGTAAGCAAACCTTCATACCAAGGTAACAAAACCTTCATACCAAGGTAACCAATTCACATTCACACCTGTAATTTTTTCATAGTGCAGATGGTAGTCAAACCTTCAGACCAAGGTAACCAATTCAGTTTTATTAAGTTACTAATTTCGTTTGAATATGATGCAGTTTGGTAGCCAACCATTCATACAAAGGTAATCATTTTAGTATTTATGAGTAACAAAATAGTCATAAAAAAAATTTTAGAACAGTAAAAGTTACATCTATTTATTTTTAAACTTTTTGTAGGACGAATCATCTTTTTCTTCTCATTGGCGTTTTGGACAACGGAGATTCGCGGCGGAGTAGCGGAAGAGAAGCCGGTGGAAAGAGAGAACTAAAAAAGTAAAAACTGAAACAGAGCTCAATTTACATGTACAGATATTTTATTTATTTATTTACTTATTTGTTAACTATTATTTCAAAGTGTATGTGAGAGAAATGAATATTTGAATTTGAATTATTATTTTGAATTTGAATTTATTTTTGTTGTTAGATCCCAAATATTTGAATTTAAATTATTAATTATGGCTGTTATTTCACCTTGATTTTAGGTTTACTTATTAATGTGAATTGTACTATTTTTGTAATATGGGTCCTAATTACACTCTTTTTGTAATTATTTTGTTGATGCACTAATGGTGTAATTACTTTCTAATTGTTGTATATTTCTGTAAAGAACCCATTAATAGTCCGATCTTGTGTCTTAATAATATTTTGAGCCTCATAAATTTTGAATTCAAGTTATCGAAATTAGGGTTTTTTATGTTTTTATTAAAGTATTATTTGATGTGTGAATCATTATAGACTATGTGAGATATCAAATGAATACATTAGACAAGCAATTAAGACCAGCCAGTTGGTGAACCTATAGATATATCACGTGTCCTATATTTTTCGTTCTTCATTTATTTTGTCTGATTGTGTCTATTGTTCAATTTTAAAATCTAACTAACTTTAATATTAAAATAAAATAAAATAAAGGATGTCTACATGAAGGATGAAGGGACAGATATGTAATTCAACTCATTGTAACTATAAAACACATTAGATTATTAATATTGACACCATTTATATACTAGATAGATCAAGTATTTCTATGCCACTATATTTTCCCTTAATGTGACTACTAAAAAAATGATCATTTGTGATGGTCAAAATTAGGGGTGTAAACGGTATTAAACGGATACGGATACAGGTATATCCGTATCCGTATCCGGAAAACTAATTCGCTATTCGTATCCGTATCCGACGAATTTTAAAAATATTATCCGTATCCGGTATTCGAAAAATTATTCGAATACGGATAATATCCGTTACCGTTTATTTTATCCGAATAGACAAATTATTCGAATATCCAAATATCCGAATTCGTTTATCTGTAACCTAATATAAAATTCATTCAAAATATTTACGAAAAAAAATTAAAGTTTAAATCATACATATTAATTAAACACAATTTAATATTTAAACCATACACATTAATTAAACATCCTAATCATAAGGGGAGGAAAATGTCAAACACATTATCATAAAAATTACAAGATTAATTTTCATCCTAACTTAACTTGATGCATACACCATTGATCATCCTTCATTGAACATTATCATACAAGAAGATTAACTTAATTCACATCATAATACAACATTGATTGTGTAAGACCCCGAATTTTATGAAATAAAAGTATTCAATTTTTCTTATAATTACTATTCAGTAAATGGTTAAATTGATAAATATTAAAGTTAAGGGTGAAATATGAATTTTTTTCAAAATAAGCAAGTGGTTATAAAATAATCATTGTTGTCGGGGAATATTCGTTTGGTCGTGGAATATTCTTTCTGTCGGGGAATATTCGTACGACGGCGCAGCTATTTGTGGGCCTCATAACGAATAACTGTCGGGTGAAAAAAACGACAAATTTGAGTTTTTACAAATAACGGCGTAGTTGTTACCGTTAACACTGTTGGAATATCCGGTGGATAAAATACAGTAATACGAGTTATTGCACAGTAGCACACGGTATTGCATAGTATTTTTAAAATTATTGATTCTTACGTAAGAAGGCACTACTCAATAATTGTTACAGTAATTACTGTTCAATATTTTATTTTATTGATTCAATAATTGCTACGTTGAAATTTTGTATTATTGTTGTTCAATAATTGTTACTGCACAGTATTTCCCATTATCAGATCAATAATTCATATTATTTGAATAGTATTATTAGATAGTATTATTGACAATGTCTAGAAAGTTCTGTCTAAGGAGAGGTTTGGTCATCTAATTGCGCGCTAGTAAGGAGAAATCCTTATTGGAAAGCCCCCTCTTTCCTGGGAACGGCCTGGTTGTCATAAATGTGATTCTGTAATATTATTTGTGAATAATTAATTATTGATTCATATGATAAAGAAATATTTATTTTATGTGGATATAAACGAGGGATATATTTTTGTGGTGAAAAATGAAGGAGTTAATGTTGAGGTTTTTACCCGTATTTTTGTCGGAATGGAGGTATTAAAAATCAGGGTTTTTGAGATATTTTGCGGGGGTTATAATTTTTAATCCGACCGTTGGATCGTGGTAATTTTTGGATATGTTATACATATATAAGTTGAGTATATGCCCACAAATTTTGAACCGTTAAAAATGAACGTATGATTTATTATGAATTTTACGAGATGACTGGTTCAGAAATTGTTGAATTTTCGGAGTTTATCATTTTGGTGGAAAATTCTAGAATTGGTGGGCCCCACTTGTGGTTGGTGAAGAAATGTGCTGAATTATATTTCAAATGTGGTGGGTGGGAATAGTAGCAGGTAAAGCCATCAGGTTGCAGGTCAAACCTACCAAAATTTTCCTATAAATAGAGGGCTAAGTTAGAATTGAAAATCACACCAAAAACATAAGCTTTCTCTCTTTCTCTCTCTATATTATGAAGCATATTTTGTGAGTATTTAGATACTTTGAGAGTTGCTATTCAGTGCAAGTTTCCTTCGGCTTTGCATTCCAGTCAAAAATACTGCACTTTTGAGGTAAGGGATATTAAGGGATTTTAAGGGTTGTTATGATTTTCAGTTTCGTAATTTTTCTGATCTTCAAAAATTCTGAAAAAATTTGAAATGATATTTTGATGAGTTTTATTGATTGTGTCCAAAAATGGTGATTTTTGGATGTATAGATTAAGAGTTACGAATTTTACGGGAAAAGACTATTTTAAAAGTAACCGCTTATAATTCCTTGTGGTTAACTCCAAAATTGATGAAATTTTTATTAGGAGTACATGTATATGATAGAAGTATACTCTGTAAATTTCAGAATTTTTAGACAAAAGTATAATTTTTGATAAATGTCTAAATATTCGGTTATTTTGGCCATATGAAAAATAGTAAATGACTTTTAAAAATTCTGAGAAAAATATATGTTCACTATGGGACTATATTATGCTAAATCCCAGAAAAGAAATATTTTTGGAACTGATTTGGTATTTTTCATGAAAATGGTCTAGTTATGAGTAAATGAATTAAATATGTTTTGTGAATAAAGAAAATTGAAAAATAAGATTTTATGGCTTGAGAATCCTATATGAGGTATATGCAGATTTTTGATGAGGGTTTTGATTATTGATGATGAAATTGTAAGAGTTGGCATTTTATGATGATTAAATGCATTAATTAGTAAAGTGTAAACAATTAAAATAAATTGTTTATAAATTTAAGTAATGTTATTCTTTCAATATCATTATACCGAAATATTGGTATGAATTTTATTGTAGAATTTCTATCTTTTGTGTCGGGGTTACTATTCATGAGTTACGAATATTACTCTTGAGATTAAAACTATATGTTGATCATATTATTTTTATCATCATATATAACATTTTTATAACCCTGATGTTGAAATTCTCTTTCACTGGAGTGTAAAGATGGGTAGATTATTGGTATGATCATGACTAGGGTTCTCTTTGGCCTGTAGTGCAAAGTTAAATTGTGACTGGTATGATCATGACCATTGAATTTATAATTGAATATCTTCAGCTTAAGTGCAAAGGTGAGTTGATCAACATGGTTATAATTATTGTTTATATAAATTCTGAAATGATTATATATTTCTTTGAGATATGAGTATATTTGACCTGTAGTGCAAATATGAATTGTTGATGAATATCTTTGGCATGTAGTGCAAAGATGGCCTGTTGATGAATATCTTTGGCCTGTAGTGCAAAGATGAACTGTTGTTGAATATCTTTGGCCCGTAGTGCAAAGATGGTTTGTTGATGAATATCTTTGGCCCGTAGTGCAAAGATGGTTTGTTGATGAATATCTTTGGCCCGTAGTGCAAAGATGGATTTGTTAGTATGATTATAAATAGGAATTGTGATTTGGTATAACCATGATCTTTGATGTTTCAGGTAAAGACAGGTGATGAAAATATTCTTCGTCCTGGGTGCGAAGAAAAATTTATAGTCACAATTATGATTATGAGTTATTCATATGATTGTGGAAAGGAACTGTTGAGTGATGTTACATGGATAAAATATTATTGGTGGATTTTTAACATGGAGAAGATAATAGACTTTATAGTCTATTTGACTCTTCTAATGGATTGCTCGTTCCGCTGCAACTATGGTTGAAATTTTTATCATTTACCATATGTTCTAAATCTCTGATTTATTATTGATGAAGGCTATTGATAATTTAATTATCTTTAGTCATGATATTCTTTACTGAGCTAGTTGTGATCACCCTTTTGCTTCACAATTCCTTTCAGGTAATAAGAGTGTAGCTGGGTCGAGCGGGGGTAACAAGGAAATAGAACGGTGGTCATCATTTAGTAGTTATATTTGGTGAAGAAAATAGGGTGAGGCGAACCCAACGTTGGAAGGGTGTTTTGTCACTATCATACAAGATGTCTAATGACATACAACCTCGTGTCATCATAGGACAGGGTTGTGCTCATCCACTTGCTGAGTATATCTATGGGCACTACCTATATAATCTTGGTGTTTGTTTGAAGTATAATTCTCAATTAGAGACAGTGGAGATAATGATAAGTCAAGAGAAGACTCACCATTGGGAAGAATATGATAGTAATCTTTTCGTTTTTCTTTGGGGTCTATTGGGTCAACCAAGGATAATTCTGTGGCCATATGATATCTATCATAACCTAGACGCGTGGCCTCCCATGTACGAAGGTTTCCTTGAGCACTTCCCAAAGATTCTAATTTCTAAAATAGTTTTTGACTATACCTTTATGTAAGGTGTTATTGTGAGGTGATGTCCACGGTTGGAACATGAGTCACATTTGATATATATTTGTATCCAAACTCACAGCATATGTGTTGTTGTATTTTGCACGACAATTGTTGTAATAAAGTTGTAGTTGTTTTCTGTACCATGTATTTGACGACTCAGAATGGGTTGGGTGGAATGGACCTATTTTGGGGTCGTTACATTTGGTATCAGAGCTTAGGGATATGATCTCTGGCGGAGATCGGAGAATACAACTAGGAGGGGAGAGATGAGTAAATCTTTCGCTAGTGTGTCCTACCTAAGCTTATTTGTTGGTCAGTCATAATATTGGGATATTATGTGATACGTTAATTTGTTAAATTAACCCTTGTTTTGAAGCTGTATTCTAGAATGATATTTGAAATACAGGAGATGAGCAATGGAGAAATTATGATGACAGGAAAGATGGAATCTGAAATGAAAGGAAGGTATTCTCAACTCTTTGAAATACCAGGTACGTAAATTTCGGGGACGAAATTTCATAAGGAGGGGAGATTGTAAGACCCCGAATTTTATGAAATAAAAGTATTCAATTTTTCTTATAATTACTATTCAGTAAATGGTTAAATTGATAAATATTAAAGTTAAGGGTGAAATATGAATTTTTTTCAAAATAAGCAAGTGGTTATAAAATAATCATTGTTGTCGGGGAATATTCGTTTGGTCGTGGAATATTCTTTCTGTCGGGGAATATTCGTACGACGGCGCAGCTATTTGTGGGCCCCATAACGAATAACTGTCGGGTGAAAAAAACGACAAATTTGAGTTTTTACAAATAACGGCGTAGTTGTTACCGCTAACACTGTTGGAATACCCGGTGGATAAAATACAGTAATACGCGTTATTGCACAGTAGCACACGGTATTGCATAGTATTTTTGAAATTATTGATTCTTACGTAAGAAGGCACTACTCAATAATTGTTACAGTAATTACTGTTCAATATTTTATTTTATTGATTCAATAATTGCTACGTTGAAATTTTGTATTATTGTTGTTCAATAATTGTTACTGCACAGTATTTTCCATTATCAGATCAATAATTCATATTATTTGAATAGTATTATTAGATAGTATTATTGACAATGTCTAGAAAGTTCTGTCTAAGGAGAGGTTTGGTCATCTAATTGCGCGCTAGTAAGGAGAAATCCTTATTGGAAAGCCCCCTCTTTCCTGGGAACGGCCTGGTTGTCATAAATGTGATTCTGTAATATTATTTGTGAATAATTAATTATTGATTCATATGATAAAGAAATATTTATTTTATGTGGATATAAACGAGGGATATATTTTTGTGGTGAAAAATGAAGGAGTTAATGTTGAGGTTTTTACCCGTATTTTTGTCGGAATGGAGGTATTAAAAATCAGGGTTTTTGAGATATTTTGCGGGGGTTATAATTTTTAATCCGACCGTTGGATCGTGGTAATTTTTGGATATGTTATACATATATAAGTTGAGTATATGCCCACAAATTTTGAACCGTTAAAAATGAACGTATGATTTATTATGAATTTTACGAGATGACTGGTTCAGAAATTGTTGAATTTTCGGAGTTTATCATTTTGGTGGAAAATTCTAGAATTGGTGGGCCCCACTTGTGGTTGGTGAAGAAATGTGCTGAATTATATTTCAAATGTGGTGGGTGGGAATAGTAGCAGGTAAAGCCATCAGGTTGCAGGTCAAACCTACCAAAATTTTCCTATAAATAGAGGGCTAAGTTAGAATTGAAAATCACACCAAAAACATAAGCTTTCTCTCTTTCTCTCTCTATATTATGAAGCATATTTTGTGAGTATTTAGATACTTTGAGAGTTGCTATTCAGTGCAAGTTTCCTTCGGCTTTGCATTCCAGTCAAAAATACTGCACTTTTGAGGTAAGGGATATTAAGGGATTTTAAGGGTTGTTATGATTTTCAGTTTCGTAATTTTTCTGATCTTCAAAAATTCTGAAAAAATTTGAAATGATATTTTGATGAGTTTTATTGATTGTGTCCAAAAATGGTGATTTTTGGATGTATAGATTAAGAGTTACGAATTTTACGGGAAAAGACTATTTTAAAAGTAACCGCTTATAATTCCTTGTGGTTAACTCCAAAATTGATAAAATTTTTATTGGGAGTACATGTATATGATAGAAGTATACTCTGTAAATTTCAGAATTTTTAACAAAAGTATAATTTTTGATAAATGTCTAAATATTCGGCTATTTTGGCCATATGAAAAATAGTAAATGACTTTTAAAAATTCTGAGAAAAATATATGTTCACTATGGGACTATATTATGCTAAATCCCAGAAAAGAAATATTTTTGGAACTGATTTGGTATTTTTCATGAAAATGGTCTAGTTATGAGTAAATGAATTAAATATGTTTTGTGAAGAAAGAAAATTGAAAAATAAGATTTTATGGCTTGAGAATCCTATATGAGGTATATGCAGATTTTTGATGAGGGTTTTGATTATTGATGATGAAATTGTAAGAGTTGGCATTTTATGATGATTAAATGCATTAATTAGTAAAGTGTAAACAATTAAAATAAATTGTTTATAAATTTAAGTAATGTTATTCTTTCAATATCATTATACCGAAATATTGGTATGAATTTTATTGTAGAATTTCTATCTTTTGTGTCGGGGTTACTATTCATGAGTTACGAATATTACTCTTGAGATTAAAACTATATGTTGATCATATTATTTTTATCATCATATATAACATTTTTATAACCCTGATGTTGAAATTCTCTTTCACTGGAGTGTAAAGATGGGTAGATTATTGGTATGATCATGACTAGGGTTCTCTTTGGCCTGTAGTGCAAAGTTGAATTGTGACTGGTATGATCATGACCATTGAATTTATAATTGAATATCTTAAGCTTAAGTGCAAAGGTGAGTTGATCAACATGGTTATAATTATTGTTTATATAAATTCTGAAATGATTATATATTTCTTTGAGATATGAATATATTTGGCATGTAGTGCAAATATGAATTGTTGATGAATATCTTTGGCATGTAGTGCAAAGATGGCCTGTTGATGAATATCTTTGGCCTGTAGTGCAAAGATGAACTGTTGTTGAATATCTTTGGCCCGTAGTGCAAAGATGGTTTGTTGATGAATATCTTTGGCCCGTAGTGCAAAGATGGTTTGTTGATGAATATCTTTGGCCCGTAGTGCAAAGATGGATTTGTTAGTATGATTATAAATAGGAATTGTGATTTGGTATAACCATGATCTTTGATGTTTCAGGTAAAGACAGGTGATGAAAATATTCTTCGTCCTGGGTGCGAAGAAAAATTTATAGTCACAATTATGATTATGAGTTATTCATATGATTGTGGAAAGGAACTGTTGAGTGATGTTACATGGATAAAATATTATTGGTGGATTTTTAACATGGAGAAGATAATAGACTTTATAGTCTATTTGACTCTTCTAATGGATTGCTCGTTCCGCTGCAACTATGGTTGAAATTTTTATCATTTACCATATGTTCTAAATCTCTGATTTATTATTGATGAAGGCTATTGATAATTTAATTATCTTTAGTCATGATATTCTTTACTGAGCTAGTTGTGCTCACCCTTTTGCTTCACAATTCCTTTCAGGTAATAAGAGTGTAGCTGGGTCGAGCGGGGGTAACAAGGAAATAGAACGGTGGTCATCATTTAGTAGTTATATTTGGTGAAGAAAATAGGGTGAGGCGAACCCAACGTTGGAAGGGTGTTTTGTCACTATCATACAAGATGTCTAATGACATACAACCTCGTGTCATCATAGGACAGGGTTGTGCTCATCCACTTGCTGAGTATATCTATGGGCACTACCTATATAATCTTGGTGTTTGTTTGAAGTATAATTCTCAATTAGAGACAGTGGAGATAATGATAAGTCAAGAGAAGACTCACCATTGGGAAGAATATGATAGTAATCTTTTCATTTTTCTTTGGGGTCTATTGGGTCAACCAAGGATAATTCTGTGGCCATATGATATCTATCATAACCTAGACGCGTGGCCTCCCATGTACGAAGGTTTCCTTGAGCACTTCCCAAAGATTCTAATTTCTAAAATAGTTTTTGACTATACCTTTATGTAAGGTGTTATTGTGAGGTGATGTCCACGGTTGGAACATGAGTCACATTTGATATATATTTGTATCCAAACTCACAGCATATGTGTTGTTGTATTTTGCACGACAATTGTTGTAATAAAGTTGTAGTTGTTTTCTGTACCATGTATTTGACGACTCAGAATGGGTTGGGTGGAATGGACCTATTTTGGGGTCGTTACAGATTGCATCTTAACTTGTACCTGCAAGAGAAAAATAAATAATATTAGTATAACTATTACATAATGAGTTTACAAACTGTGTAAACATTCTCTAACAAACTAACCATTTATATCATAGATAAATATGATACTACATGATTTATTAGTCTCCAAGAAAATGTGGCAAGTACATTGAAACAGAGGGACAGGGGGAGGGAGTACAGAAAGAGTATGATCCCAGTAAAGCTACTGCATTAGAAAAATAATAATAATAATAATAATGAAAGCGAAATAAGTTTGGGGGACCATGCATGTCTCAAAGGCACTCCAACAAATAAAGTCAAAATGCCATTATTATGAAGTAACTTGCATTAGCCAATAAAAGTAATAGGTTTGGTGAACTCAATTTCAGCTCAAATCAGTTAAGCCTGGAATTCAATGCCAGAACAGTTTGACCAACACTCCAAATCTTCATTAGTTAGCTTACTAGCATGTGCTCTAGTTGGAAAAAAGAGAATTGAGTTATAGGAGGTAAAAAACTTACAAATGTTAAGCTCATGATCCTCACTATCTCCAATGGTAGCACCAACTTCAATTGTGGAATCTCCAGCTGTATATAAATAGTAAACATAAATAAAATTAGTACAAGTATTGAACAATTTAAAAAAATGTTAAATTAATCATACTTACATTTACCCATTTCAACTTCCGGTAACCAATCTTTGACACACATTAGAGTTTCCACCGTTGCCGAATTTAATGATGCACGAATGTCGGTGATAAGTCTACGTGCGTGGCTAAAAGATGACTCCAAAGCAACGGAAGAAGAAGGAATAGCAAGAATATCCCGAGCCATCTTTGCAAGTGTTGGAAACTTAGGTCCATAATGTTTCCACCAATGCAAAATATTAAAATCTAGTGGATTGTCATCATCCAAAGGGTGCAAAGTCTCTTCAAGGTATTCCTCCAACTCACTTTTTTCATAACATTAGATGCACAATCTTTTGCTACAAACTTCTTAAATGAGAAAATTCCACTTGGATTATTTTTTGACTTTGATAAATTATCTTCATGGCTTATGGATGAAATACTAGTGTCACCCCTTGCTTCAAATCCACTAGTATCATCATATTCGGTAAATAACTCAAGCAAAAATTTTTGAACTTTGTTTACATATATTTCGGCATAATCACCGTGTATTTCCCTACAAGCCCACTCAACAATTTTCATCTTATAACGAGGATCAAGAATTACCGCAATCGTAAGAAGCAAGTTAGATTCCTCCCAATACTTATCAAATTTTGTTTGCATCTCAATGGCCATTGTAGAAATATAATAAATATGACTCTCTCTCCACTCCACCAACTTCATGCAAATAGAATGAACTTCCATGTAATACAAATTTGACGTAGGATACTTAACTCCCGAAAATCTTTTTGTCACGTCATTAAACAAACTCAAACAATCACAAACGTTATTTCCCCTTTCCCATGCTTCTGAAGAAGGCAAAAACTTATAACCACTATCTAAATCGGCTAAACGCTCAATTGCATCCCGAAGCTCCAAAGCATTCACAAGCATATCAAAGGTAGAATTCCATCTAGTTTCCACATCGAATGGAATACGCCTTTTAGAATTGAATCTTGTTTGGGTCAAAGCAAGAGCAAATTTTTCATCTCTAGAAGGTGAACTATCAATATATTTGACAGTTTTTCAAATATCCTCAATTAAACCATGAACTATCTTCAAACCTTGTTTAACAATCAAATTTATAATATGAGGACAACATCGAAGATGAAACATGTCACCATTATGCAACAAAGCTTTCTTACCATTCAACCATGTTTTGACACCTTCTAACATTACGAAATTATTTGAAGCATTGTCAACAACAACATTAGATAAATTTCTATCAATATTCCACTCAAAAATTTGATGTTTTAACCACTCACTTAAATTCACACCATGATGTGGATATTCAACAACATGAAAAGCAATTACTTTGTAATTCCCATGCATCATCAATGTAATGATAAGTCACACAAAAATAACCCCGATTTTGAAAGTTTGGTTTCCATCCATCGGTCGTTAAACTAACTCTAGATGATAAACTCTCAATTTCTGTATAAATTTTTGTTAGAATTATAGGATCACACACACGCACTCTAACGATAGAGAATTAAGAAAAACACAAGAGATTTACGTGGTTCCCCAATTTGGGTACTCCACAGGCAGCGTCTAGTTGTTTATTGATGATTCCTTGGTTATATATGACTTTACAATAGATAGTATATATACCTACTAATCCTATTCCAACCCTACTTCATATTATGGTCAATTACCCATAATACCCAATCCAATTAACAATCAGCAAAACTGAGTTACCGACGCAGCGCGGTCTGCGCTGTTCCAAGGACTCCGCAGCGCGCTCCGCGCTACTTGCCCAGACTCCTCCTGCCGAGGCAGCGCGCCCCGCGCTACTTTCCTGCTAGCTCCAGTGCTCTCCGCGCTACTAAGGCAGTACCATACCACGGGGGTGCGTCGCTTCGCTCCGCTCCACTACGCTCCGCTCTGCACTAGCCCTTTTTCAGTGGCTTTTTGTTTATGAGTCACAAGTTCCCAATAATTTTAGCCCTCTCTTCTTCAAACACATCACCCAAATCTTTTTTCACGGTGTTTCGTGAACGGAATTTATAAGTTGGCATAACATATGAAATCCAAAGACGAAAGTAGCTATGCTCAGCCATAAAAAAAGAATAATCATGTTTTGCAACCATTTTCGCATACAAAGATCTTTCAACTAATGGGTCATATTTATATGTAGTTACCTTCGGAGTAGGGTTGTCTTTGGTGACACACTTCCCAAGAAATGGTTGCAAAGGGTCAACACGTTGTCTTTTGGCAAGAGCACAATTTTTTTGATGATTTTTCAAATGAGTTGTGCCTTTATTGCTTGCCCAGTCAAATTTTCTTTTACAATGTTTGCAAGTAGCAACAACATTGTTACCCGTTCCAACCCTATCAAAATCTGCCCAAACAGTTGATGTCAAAACTCTTGTCTTACGACCACTCGCTGTTGGGGCTGTCTCTTCACCAATCGGAGTAGATGTATCATTAGGGACATTAGTTGTAGCATTAGCAGAAGAAGCTAAACTATCAACTTGTGCAATTGAGGCAACACTGCTACTACCTACTTGTTGAGACATTTTTCAACCTGCAATTAATTAACCTCCATATATCAATCATGGAAAAAAAGAAGAGATCCAGTAAATATAAACAGCAAATATACATATACCACATAAATATCAGAAAAACTATCACATTATCACATTAAATAACTACCGATTTGTACTATACACATAAGATGTAATTGGTGTATGAGTAAACTGATGTTTGCGCAATCCAAATATTAACAGATCGAAACACCACAACATTTATCTAAATATTTACAGATCTAACTGGAAATAAGCATATCTAACCGGAGCAGGCGGTGGCGACGGGGACGGGGACGGCGAAGGTGAGGGGCTTGATCTGCTAAAGGACTTGGCCTGAATCCGATTAATCTGCAGATCTAACGCAGAAGGAGAAGAAGAAGAAGAAAAAAGACCCACGAAATAAAGCATATGCAGAGCAGCAGAGAATCTAGAAAAGTTTAGAAACTATTAATTAAACTGAGACCCACGAAATAAAGCATGAGCTTAATTAATTACAATAGATTATCAATTAATTACATTTGAACATGCTAATTGACGTTTTGGGTGAAAATAAAAAGATTCAATAATGTAACCGATACTTTGTTTGATGGATCAAATTGAAATTAAAATCTCAATATTATTCTTTCAAATTTTATTAAATAATAAAAAAGAGAAATAAATTAATATTTAATAAATGAATAGTAATATTTATGGGAGATTTATTTATTAT
Source organism: Panax notoginseng (assembly GCA_016801055.1). Taxonomy (NCBI): domain Eukaryota; kingdom Viridiplantae; phylum Streptophyta; class Magnoliopsida; order Apiales; family Araliaceae; genus Panax; species Panax notoginseng. The sequence continues at coordinate 165,026,390 of CM029018.1, read as the reverse complement.
TTATCCTCAATAAATAAATTACATAGTTATAAGAAATTATTTGATTTCATTATATTTATGGAGAGTGCAAGTTATAATGTATGTGTGACAACTAGTTAATCTAACTTGATTCAAAATTGACATTGAACTTATTTTACATATTTGGACTTCTAGTTTCTAAATAATTAGGTAAATGAAAGTGATAAATACTCTCTCCACCCAAAAATTCATAAACGTGAATTAATTTATTTAACTCTCCCTTCTAGATTAATTTTAAATTAATCCAGACCCAACACATTTTAACAATAAAATTATATTGTCCATTGCTTCCGCCTCTCGACCGTTGATCTAAGAATTCTAAATTATAGTTTTAATTTAGAGCTTTGTCAAATTTAATTAAAGTATAATTCATTAATGAATGAATGCTCTACTTATTGATGTTTAGATATCCATTAATAAGTAGATGTCCCTTTTATGTTTGTTAAGTAATACTGGATTATGGATGAATATTTACAATTTATATATGTAAGTTATTAAATAATGAATATAAGTGATTAATTAATGAATGTAAATTATTAATATATATGTGTGTGTGTGTGTGTATATATATATATATATATATATATATATATATATATATATAAGTTATTCGGATACGGATTCCGGATATCGGATTCCGGATATCTGTATCCGCCGGATATATTTACGGACGGATGTTAATCGAATACGAATACGCCTATATCCGTATTCGTATCCGTTTATTTACGGATACCTTTAACCCGAATACGGATATATCCGTTTTTTTTCAAATACGAATAATATCCGCTTTTTTTTCGAATACGGATGCGGATAAATACGAATTTTCCGTTTACTATTTATAGCCCTAGTCAAAATCCATCACAAAAAGTAGAAAAATCATCACGAAAAGTTTACGTGATGATTTTAAGCATCACAATGGTCGTCTTGTATACGCCCATCATGAAATATTTTACGTGATGGTTTTGGCAATCACGCAAATATTTAGTACTTTTGTAATGATTAATACAATCACATTAACACATAATCTATTGTGATTGTTAAAGTCATCACAAAAAAAATAAGATTTTAGGGATCAAAGGTAAGAACGTGAATCTCTATTTACGTATAATTTATTTCACTCCATTAATTATTTCACTATTTTTAATGATTGTCATGACCTTCATAAAATATTTTGATTATTTCTTACATTAAAATATTAGTGATAGCTTAAATGCAATCACGAGGGTATATCTATAAGTAATGACTTAGTGTGTCACAAAAAAATAATTTATTTTGCGTGAAAAATTTAGTGTGATTGACATGACCATCACAAGTATAATACATTGATGGCAAAATTAGTCATTACTAAGAGTCATCATATATACTATTATTTTGTGATTGCTTAAAAAGTCCATCACAAATTACTATATTTTGTAATTATTTTTAAAAACTGTCACAAAGTTCCGTCACGTATTCTTGTTTTTCTAGTAGTGTGTTGCCAAACTTGGTCTCTTTTAAATTACCTGAAATATTCTTTAAATGTTATTTAACTTTTTTTCTCAGTTAATTATCTCCCAAAAATTTAATACTCCATATACGAGATACGGAAAATAGAAGGTGTCTAGTTGTTGATATTTTATGATCAATAATCTATATAATAAAACAGAACTCATTTTGAATCTTTCATTTGACAAAGCACAAGGACAGTTTAGATTGATTTTAACTTAATTCTTTCAACTTAATCTAAAGGCTCATATTTCTTTCCATCCAAATCAAATTCAACAAAATCTTTCTTTCTCCTCTCTTCTTCACACACACAAACAAATAATAATAATAATATTAATAATTATAATAGTACTACTAATAATAATTATAATAGTACTACTACTAATAATTATAACAGTACTACTACTAATAATAATTAGTATTATAATAATATTATTAATAATTATAATAGTACTACTACTACTACTAATAATAATAATTATAGTAATAAAAATTATTATTATTATTTTAATAATTATAATAATAGTAATAGTAATAGTAATCTATATAATAAAGATTCAGATTCATTCTAATTGATTTGGGCGAGAAAGCACAATTACGATTCAAATTCATTCTAATTTTAATTCAAAATAATAATTATTATTGTAATTATAATACTACTACTACTACTACTAATAATAATAATAATAATAATAATAATAATAATAATAATAATAATAATAATAATAATAATAATAATAACAACAACAACAACAACTATTATTATAATAATAATAAGAACAACAACAACAACAATAACAACAACAACAATAATAACAAAAATAAAGTAATAATAATAATAATAATATTATAATAGTAATAATAATAATAGTAATAAAATAATAATAATTATAATAATATTAATATTATTAATTATTATTATTATTATAATAATAATAGTAATAATAATAACAATAACAATAATAATTATTATTATTATAATAATAATAATTATTATAATAGTAATTATAATAATAATAATTATACTAATACTAATAACAATAATAATAATAATAATAATAACAATAGTAGTTATAATAATAATAATAATAATAATAATAATAATAATAATAATAATAATAATAATAATAATAATAATAATAATAATAATAAGTTTAGATTTTTCTGGATAACTATTTTTAAAGGAATATTAATTATTGTGGTAGTGTGGTAAATTATTATAATTATTATGTTTAATTGTAAATTATTTTAAGTTGCAAAGAGTTTTTACGTAATATAGTATTTTTCGAATTTTAATCTAAATTTTCGTTACGCACAAAGTACAATAGTCCCTCACACTCGCCTTAACAATTATAAGGCCCCAGATAGAGGCATTATTGCCTTTGCAACAAAGCCTCAAGTGTAGTATGAAAATAAGTAACTCAATTTTTGACCTTAGCCCATCCACCCCATACTCGAGTTCAATTTTTGTTTATTGTGTCTTGTCTATTTTTCCCACTCGTATGTACGTACTGCTGTCATCTAATCCTTATCAATTGTGTGGACTGCAATATATAAAATGAGACTGTAAATGAGATAAAAAATGAAACAAGTAGACGAGACAACATAACATATGAGATCAAAAATCTATATAACAAAATACAACTGATTTTGAATTTTTCGTTCACTCTAATAAATTATCTGAACCGTCCAAAGTTTGGATAAATCTCATCGTCTATGTAGTGCCGGAGGCACGGGACACAGCTAGTAAGATAACATATTAGAATTCCCCTAAATTAGGAAGAAAATAGAGAGTAAAGAAGTTAGATAAAATTTATTACGAGACTATAGTTAAGTCATTGCATTTTCTATCTTAAATTTCTCTAGTTTTATAACCAACAACAACAACATAATTTTATTTAAATCTCTTCACTCTCTTCTCAACTAATTAATTATAATGACTCGTTAAATGAGAATTCACAGTTATTTAACAACCCTCTTTCAATGGTTTGATAAAAATATCTATTCTAATAAGTCACTATATTCCTATGTGAAATAATTTTGAACAAATTCATTACGTATCAATTCTCAATAAAGTTACACGTGGCATATAGGTATATTCATATCCTAAATACAAATCATGATATTCAAATCAAAGAATAATCAAGATCACACGTTATCATATCCGGATCTAAACCTAGAATTCATTTTCCAATTTCATCTAAGATATATCATATAATTATAAATTAAGCACAAAATATGATAAACGACTCAGCCATAATCAATAATCAAAAAGAGAATAAATTAATTTAAATTACACATCGGGTTCCATTGCAATCTTAAAAGAAAATCAGTTCATATCAACAAAAGGAAACATCATCAATAATCTAGAAAACAGCTTCAGGTTACAATAATAAAAGAGTTTGCTCTCCATACTCCGCCTTGTATCCTTGCAAGCCTTCGTGTGCTTCTCTTCCAAATCTGATGAAATCAATGTATGTCTCTGTATGTTATCACGTGTGTTCCCTTCTTCTCTTTAAACTCAACCTAGTTGTGGATTTATATAATGATCTTCTCTACTCTTTAGAATTTGCGTCACAATAAACTTCATATGGTAAATGACCAAACTTGATTAGGAAAACTAGCACAACAGCCAGCCAACCTTTAGCATTCAGCAACCCGCGTGCAAAGCCCAAACGCCCAAAATCTTCAACCAGCGCTGCGACCCTCTCATTACGCGCTTAGGCGCTACGTTTTTATGTCCTTGCGCTGCGATGCCCATCATCGAGCGCCTAGGCGCTAGCCATCCTTTATGTGTCCCCATGCGCGTTTATTCAACCCGTGCTGCTTACCTGCTCACCTGCACATGTCATGCCTAGCTCATATCCACCCATGCGCCCCAATGCCTACTCCCAAGCACTCCAAGTCATGCCTTAGCCAATTTGCCCCATAATGTTGCACCTAACTGCACAAGGTCGCACGCCATATACAATTAAGCCCCTTTTTTCTACATTTCGACGCACGACATACCATTGTCCACTTAGCTCGAGATCATTTACACCCTGTTTCTGAGTTTTGAACAGAAAAGAAAAGAATAGAAAACTTAAATTAGAAAAGAAAAGAAAAGAATAGAAAACTTGAAGTTTTCATTTGTGTTGTTTCTGAGTTTTTAATAGAAAATTTAAAATTGAGGACATGAGTTGTAATTTAAAATTTATTATATTAAAAATTGAGGATAATATGGGATTTATAAAAATATTACTTATTCCAATTTCTTTTCCGTCTAAATCAGACCAATTTTGGACGGAAAACTTTGGCAGAAAAAGTGGCAAGGTTTTCTATCCATTTTTTTTTCTTTTCCGTTTATTAAAAAACTCAGAAACATAAGAATTGGAAAGAAAACTTAAATTTTCCGTCCATTTCTTTTTTTTTTCCCATCCATTTTAAAACTCAGAAACATAGCATTAGTGTAAATGTCCACTCCATTCCCTTTTCCTGCGCAAACACAATAAAAATGCATATAGATAAATAGAAAATACTCGAGGACTCGCACTTTCATCAAGCCAAAAGTAATTGATTTGTATGTATAAAACTTATTAGATTCTTAACAAACCAGATTAGAAAATTGCTTAATTAAGGGGAAGTTTGATTAAATCCCTGATTAGATTCCAAATGTATATGATTTGATGATGAAACCTGTATGTGATTTAATGATAAAACTCATAAAATATATTTGTATGGATAAGTTTTGTAAAGTCCTTAACTGAGATATCTATGTACAAGGACTTAGAATAGTTTGATCAAACTTGTTAGCTTGATCTTTATTATGTCTACATATGTAATAAATAGGATCATTGTAAAAGGTTACTCTCTATGATAGCAGCATTGTCAGCGGAGTAATCTATATGTGCTTAAAGTGAAAAATATGATTAATGTATATTTGTATAAGCAAGTTTTGTAAAGTCCTTCAAAAGAACTGATGTACAAGGACTTAGATTAGAAAGATCAAATAATGTTAGGTTGATCTTATGAGAATTAATCTGATGTATAGATGATGATAGCAAATTATGATAGTAAAGTTACTCTACCAATTCATAGTATGAAGATACTTCGTAGAACCAACCATATTCATATATCATCAGTAGATCGCAGAGTTCACTCCATCTCTCAAATAGAGAATTAGTTCGTGAAGTGAACAAATAATCTCAAAATTGCAAGGCTAACACAGAGCTGTAAAAGGAGACGAAGAAGTTGTTAAACATTATCTAGCAAAATCAATCAACTGGTTAAATGGATCACAGAGTAAAGACTGCTCAGTAAAGGGTGATTGTAAAATACTCCAAGCAGACACCGGATAAAAGAGATATCAAAAGAAAATTCCAAGATCGTTCAGAAAGATCAAGTTCGCAAAGTTAGTCTCAGAACAAAGTTGGATAAAATGTAAAGTGATGATTACACAAATCAGAGGAGATCACCAAAGCTCAATGTGTGCCATGGATATAAAGTAAAGTCTATTCAAGAAGCAACATATGGAAAAAGAATATACTCTAATAATATCTGAGTATATCTCCCACAAGAAGAGATCTCCATGAGAAATCTAAAGGTCACAACTGCAAGAATATTCTACCTAATCACAAAATTCAGAACAGATCGTAGAGCAATCAGAACTTCATATAAAAGCAGTCATTACTTGAGAACAAAGAAGAACAACTCACTTAGAAAGATGTAATTGACTTCACAAGATAGCAAAAGTATCAAGAAAACGAAGAAGAGTCTACTAATCAAATCCAATTAAAATGAAGTAATCTAAAAGTAGAAAAGAAGATAAGGCATAGCAGTGAGGATACAAAACATAAGACTACGACATCCCTCACTATACTATAAATAGTTAAAGGATTCAAGAATAGAAAAGTCAAAACAATCCTAAGGCTCAATCTTTTGACTCTTGCGACAGCAGATCGTAGAGTTTGTGTCAGGTTTGACAATGAGACTTACAAATGGAACGTTATAAGAAGATGATCTCAAGGCATCAGAAGATATATTCTTGGAAGAAGATATATTCTTGGAAGAAAATAAAAGTATATCTACCGGCTAGTTGGCCGAAAGCAAACTGTAAGAAAAACTAGAAAGGATACTGATTGATGTGACAAGTCCTAAGTCAGAAAGTACGCTGACACAGAGCCTCAAAAAGTCAACATCAAATATATCAAAGTATCTAAGCATTAAATGCTCCAACGGATACTTCTCAATGGGAAGATTTCATAATAGTATAAAAGACAACATCATTCAATAGAAGAACAGGATGATAAGCACTGAACGTCAATACAAAAGGAGAATCATCATCATAAATGAACATTGAGCTGAAAAAGAAAAAAGTTGAGAAAGGTCAACTCTACGAGTAGAGAAATCTTTAAAGCTGCCAAGTCCAAAACAGAAGGAGATTAAAGTTAATATTGGCAGTACCTCATCAGATTACAAGAAGCTGATAAGTATATACAAAGGTCAGAGTCGCAAAGCCAAAGAACGAAAGAGCTAGAAAGCTCCAAAGAAAATGAGCTAGAGCCGTAAATCCAAGAAAGTGCAGGACATGGCAGAATTGAAGATTCAAACATGAAGAAGTCATGCAGTTGATGTTGATGAAGTGAAAGTGGCACATCAGAAAGCAAACATCAAGGCACCACTATACATTTCATCATGAACACTCAGAATGAACCAGCTGAAGACGTAGAGCTCAAGTCTACGATCCTGTGATTGTTCAATGCTGCTAAACACAAAGTTAAAGAGCTCAAGTGAATAGCTTAGCAGCACATCAACATTGATCATGAAAAGCTGCTGATAATCAGAAAAAATCAAACTTCAACAACAAAGTTCAACAAGCACCAAGAATATGATCAACAATGCTGCTAAGTACCATAAGATGAAGAACATTTAAGCCATCTTAGTAGCACCTTAAACACACTTCTACAAAATAGGAAGAAGGTTCGGTGGATCATGGTCTTGAGGACCGAATTGGGTTCAGTGGATCCTGGTCATTAGTGACCGAATTGTCGAGTCTAAGTGACTCGATGCCGAGACTTTGTGACTCGAAGGAATCCTAGGGATTCATGTAAATGGTTTGCTGGGCCTATATCCTTAGTGGATATTCTACTCGTTGAGTAGAAGAGTGGAGTAGGAGTTGTTTAGTCTCCGAACAACTTAAAACCTCTTGTGTCTTTTACTTTATGCAATTTACATTCTGCAAACTATAACTGTTATATCTACTATGTGTTTGATCATTCATATAACTTGTGTTAAGAACTAAGATCTCTGAATAAATCTTTAAGGGGAGTCTTTCAAACTTAAATTTCGTTGCGTATAAATAATCTAAATTAATTAATTATTTAGTAATTCTCAAATAAGTAATTATGAAAGAATTTCTAAAGAACTATTCAACCCTCCTTCTAAATCTATAGTGTGCCTTTGAAAAATAACAAAACTCACTCATCAAATGCCTCAAAACTTAAATATTTGCTTGCCCTCAAGCAAAACAAAAACTAAAAGTAAGAAAAACTACTCTAGAATGTAACTAACTTGATCAACAAATTAACATTTATCTGAAATATGACCTCAAAGATTTTATATACTCAGTAACTCCCAGCAAAATTCAAAAAACATGCAAAGTCTAAAAACTCAACCTATTCATCAGTTTCACAATAATTCACGATCCTTGAAGTGTGTGCATACATCCAAACTGCTCAAACTAATCAGAACTCAGATAAGATCATATATCAAACACTTTATAAAAGATATTTAATATTAATTCTAGAGCCATATTTTCCACATCAATCTCGGCAAAGGCAAACGTCACATAAACCCGGGGAATAAAAAATTTATTTTTTCCTCTTTTACATTCATTTTCCCAAGTAGATTTTTTAAACTATTTTTTTTAGAGAGTGCAAGTTATGCTCCCTTTCACTCTCACTCCCTACTGAACAAGTTCGTTTTAGCTCCATCTCGCTTTCTATCAAAAGAGTGTATTTTATACTCTCTCGTGTCTGTGTTTATGGGTGAATGTGTTTTACGCTCCTTCTCGGCCCATCACAAAATTTTAAAGATGTTATATTTTTTCCAAAATTTAATTCCCGCAAAACCTATATGAATGCCTAACTTTGTTTTAATTGATGCTCAAATAAGTTCCTAGGGTTTCAACAATATCTTCCACAAGTATTCAGCTATATAAACTCTCAAAAACACAACTAACCCAACAGCTGGGTATATGTGCTTTAAAGTGAAAAGGATCATCAATACCAAAGAACCAACTACCAAGTTAAAATTCAACTAAAACATGCTTCAAAAATTTTACTTTTACCAGAATTAACCAAATTTCATCACTTATCATAAGCCTTCAATATATTCAATTAAGATTGCTCAAATTTTATCCAACTATTCTAACTTATATGCAAAAATAAACAAAATAGCATAAAAACAACTCAAGTACCAAATACATAACAAGTACCCCAAAACTTAAAATATACATTGTCCTCAATGTAAAAGAAATAGGAAAAAATAAAACAAAAGGACTTCACTAGGGTATATCAAGCATCAACATCCTCATTCTCGTCCACCATATCAAGAGTGTAATCAGGAAATATAGGAGGAGCAGGGACTTGGAGTGGACTCGTGCCCAAGTTGAATCCAAAAGTAGTGAACATTAGGGATCTAGTGGAGTTGAAGCCGGTTGAATAATCCAGGAATACGTCCACCCGACTTGGTCAACGCGTTGAGATTGATGCTGAGACACCCGAAGCAACTCATTTTGTCCCCTATGGAGCTCAGTCGATTCCCTACGGAGCTCGCGCATCTCAGCAATCAAACAGTCCAAGGGTGATTGAGAGGAAGAAGCAATTAGATGGCTGGGATGGTTCATCAGTAATAGTCGGATTGGCTGCATCGATAAAACTGGCACCTCTTGGGTGAGAGATTTCGCCTTCCCAAACCTTGTATCGTGAGATTGTGTCGTGGTCAATTACTGCCTATGGTGGCTAAAGCATTTCATCCTCATCCCACGTCACTTTCGCCCATTTTCATAGTCCACAAATCAAATACGGTGCGGTAACCCTTCTGTGGAACCTCCTTAGATGGCATGGCGAATGGAATCATGTATAACTTGACCCACGTCAACAGTCTTCCCCTTCAAATAGCAAAGAGCAGGACGACCCTCTCCTTAATCACGTTGCTCACGTGTTGTTGGCATCATCTTTGTACAAATAAAGTTATATCAAGCTTTACCGTAACCGCTCAATTCCTTGATTGAAAAAGTAATAACCTCCTACTCCTTATACTTCCACTTCGCCCCGGTCGACATAAATATTGATGACTTCATCCAAGTCGAGGTAATTGTGGTAGTACTGAGTAACCTCGTCATCCACAACCATATCTTCAAGTTAATAATATGAATTGATACTCGTTAATTCGAATGGAACTGATTTACCCTGAACTTATACAACAAACCCCTCAGTTTCCTTTGCATTGGCGTAGAATTCTATGACAATAGAAATCACAGCAGCCTCCGGCTGTTTAGTGGATTCCCGCCATCTCCTCACAGCAATCATAACGTCTATTTGGCCCATTTGGGTGGCATCAGGTTGTAGGTCGCGTTCTAGAATCAAATTATTACCAGCCAGAATAGTATGGAACCTCTCAGAAGCCTCCTCAGTCACAAATCACTTCTTGTCTAATGGTTTGGACGATTGTGAGCTTTCACCTTGTTGCCACTTAGGAGCCATGATAGATAATTGATGCACAAAATCCCAACAAAAAGTCCTAGACCAAAGACCAAATACTAACACAAGCTTTCCAATAAACTTTTCCCACTCAGATAATTTACCGAATAGTTAGTGTGCAAATCCCAAGTTCCCAACAATTTCTAACCCTTACTTCAAAGAATTCCCCAAATTCAAGATGCCACAAGTATTATATTCACCAACTCAACCATTTCTATAACCCCTCAAGTAATTGATTGAATTTTAAATAATTTAGAGTACCTTACCTGGAGATGAAACACAAGTGTATTAAGTGTTGGTAATGAACCCTTGGTTGCTTGTAATTGAGAATGACGCCCTTGATGCACTAAAGATGGAAGTTAGTTTATACTTGTGAATTAAAGATGAAATAGGATTAGGGCTATTGTAGTTGGAGTTGAAGAGTTGATATTTGAATTGGAGAGTTGAAGTGTAATAGGAGTAGGAGTGGTTTAATTTTTTTGTTCGATGCTACTTATTAACTAGCTGGGATAAATCCAAGAGTCGTGGTGCTCTAAAGGCTCGCCTAGGCGCTAGTAATGCAGAAGCTTATAGCGCTACGGCACTTAGAAGTAGCGCCTAGGCGCTGGGTTGTCTGAGGCTGGTGCTGAATTAAGCACTGTGACATGCACAATGGGGCGCCTAGGTGCCATATGATCCGTGGCTTTGGGCTATGGAAGCGCTGCGGAGCTCTATGAGGACGCCTAGGCGCTAGGTGATCAAAAGCTTCGTGAAGGCATGGTCCTGGTCCGCGCCTACGCGCTTGGATTTAGCGCCTCGGCTAATGCTCCAATGTGCCCTTGTTGCTTGCTAGGCTGCCCTTAAACGCTCGGGTTCACTTTTATGTTTTGTGCTATTTAATTGGTACCTGAAATTAATTAAAACTAACATGCAATTAAAATGGAACTATGAGAATAAATTAAAGCCAAATATTTATTAATTTTTTTAAGCAAGCATAACAACTTGAAGAATAAAAAGAACTAAAGTTAATTAACATGCAATCTACACAAAATCTAAAAATCCTTGTGTTGCCTCCCAATCAGCGCTTGTTTTATATTCTTCAGCCTGACTTTGATCATTCTTATTCGAGCTCGATTGAGTTGTTTGGGATCTCTTTACTATCAGATGCACATTCCCAGCAATGCTTCAAAATTCGCCCTTTCCCTTCAACTGTCTCTTTTTCCTTATGCAAATTATAATGTCCCACATTCTTGCACTCTTCACAGCAGATCTGGTGCTCACTTGCACACATCTTCCATAACGTAACATTCACCAATAATTTAGTTGGTAAAAACTCGTCTATTATTAACATTATATCAAATTCTTGAACTTCAACCCTGGGTCACAACATGATCTCTACTTCTTTCTTTCATACTAAACTGTGACTCACATCCATTTTTACGGATAGCACCTCACTTATCCAACATTAAATCCTTCTGAGTATATATATTAAAGACTCACAAAACTGACAACCAGATCATTCCTAGAAAAAAGGGGGCCTTTCTTTCGTCAACGACGCACAATCAAGTAACCCTTTTTCTAGTCAAATTTTTTTAGACATTATCAATAATGCTAACTGTTTGATAATATACTACAATCATTGTTCATAGAACTTACCATACATTATGAGTTCAGGAACTTGTCAAAATATTATGAGTTTAGGAACTCGTCATAGTAATACGAGTTCAAGAATAAATCAAGAACTTACACTATGACTATGGGTTCAAAAACTTACCATAGTACTATGAGTCACGAACTTACCATAAGTATGAGTTCAAGAACTCGAATAAAACCTTAACATCAAATAACTTAAATGTAAAAGACACAATACATTTCCATAATAATTCCCAACTCTTTTATCCATACTTCTAAAGTTATTACAACTTACATCCTCAAATTATTAAAACTTACATAATTATATAAGACCAGAATAATATACATCTTGACCTAACTACACTTCTTCAACTTTCTCTTTTATTGCTAGACTCTTCTGGTAATACTTCCTTAACTGTAAATAAAACATATTCGCAAGAATGAGCACAAATGCTCAACAAGTCTAACAGATAACACATTTCACACTTCTCAAGTTTATACTGATAATATAGTTCACATTACTCAAGTTATAGGGTTAGCACTGCCCAAGTTATAGGGTTCACACTGCCCAAGTTATAGGGTTCACAATCCTTAAGTTATAAAGTTCATAATCCTCAAGTTATAGAGTTCACACAACAACTGAATTTCAAAACAGTTTACTTGTGACGCCCCCAAAATTAGGTATACATCACCCATCTTGGGTCGTCAGATCCATTGTACAGAATACAAATACAACTTACTAATACAACTGTCGTGTACAATACGACAAAACATAAACTGTGAGTTTGAATACAAATATTATCTTCTAGAAAGTATTCATACTCAAAAGGAGTCCTCATTACTTTTATTAACACACCATTACATAGAATAGTGAGGACTACTAACTAATACTATCATTCGGACCATCACTCCTTTCCCCGACTTGCCCCAGCTACGTTCTCATTTCTTGAAGAGAACAGTGAAAGAAAGGGTGAGCTCAACTAGCCCAGTAAGAAATATTATGACTAAGATAATGCAGAATAAATTATCATTAGCCTTCAACAATGTTAAACTGATAAAATATAATAGACATCAAGTTTAACTGTAGCGGAACAAGCAATCCATTAAAAGAGTCAAGTAGAAAATAAACTCTACTGTCTTTTATGATTTAAAAGGTTTTTCAACACTGTGATCGCTGGAACTCAGCTTAATAAAATAATCCACATCATCGAATCACCCCTGCACTGCGGCCAAGGATATTCGTGTATTCATTAATGGTCATGATCATGCCAACAACTGTACATCAACGCACTACGGCCAATGAGGACTTTTACCACATCATTTGTAATATTACGGTCATGATTATACCGAATAATCCCTGGTCATAATCATACCAAGTCCATCTATGCACTACAGGCCACAGATGACTTTTAACATTTTATAAACATGAGGATGATGACAATGATATAAGAATTCAATAAAACAAGTTTAAGAATTAATTTATCCAAGAATTAACAACGTCCAAATTGTCAACATGATATTGCTTTGTGGAGTAAAATTCAAGAATGCTTAGAAGAATATTTTCATGAAAAGATACTGGATGAAACGCAATTATCAAGGATATTCCACAAATTTCATGGAGTATAGAAGTCAAAACTTAACCAACTGAGTATAATAAAGAATGGAATAACAAAAGAAATCACCATGCATGCGATAGACCGCACAGACAGGTTATTCCAACAGAATAATAAATAATGGAACCAGGTCCGGCGTAAAACGCACAGACAAGATATTCCAACAGAATAATAATAAAGATGGAACCAGGTCCGGTGTAAAACACACAGATAGGATGTTCCAACAGAATAATAATAAAGACGGAACCGGGTCCGGCGTAAACGCACAGACAGGATATTCCGGCAGAATAATAAATAATGGAACCAGGTCCGGTGTAAAACACACAGACAGGATGTTCCAACAGAATAATAACAAGACGGAACCAAGTCCGGTGTAAAACACACAGACAGGATGTTCCAACAGAATAATAATAAAAACGGAACCAGGTCCGGTGTAAAACACACAGACAGGATGTTCCAACAGAATAATAGAAGAATGTCACCAAGTATAAGGTAGACCGCGTATACAGGTTATTCCAACAGAATAATAAGAAATGGAATAACAACAGTTCTCTTTATGAATAAGAAAGAATAACACCCTTTACCGTTTTAAAGAAGAGCTGAAATAAGGAAGTAGTTAAGTAGCAGAATACTCTTCTTCTCTCTCTCTATAGTTTCTCTCTATAGTTTCTCTCTCTAGAGTTCAGTAAATTCGTAAGAAATAATGAAGGAATGAGCTGCTATTTATAGAAAAATAGAATGCATAGTAACTAATCCATGAACGGTCCAGATCGATTACTTTAATCTGACGGTCCATATTTAAAGAAAAATCTTTTAAATATAATATAATATATTCTATTTATAGAATAACTTTAATAAAGTATTCTGTTTTATATAAAAAGATGTTTTTGTTTTATCACGTTAATAATACAAATAAAACAAAACGTCATTATCGCTAAATAATTCATATTATTAACTGACAATAATTGAATCAAACTAAGTGACTTCTCACATAAGCATTAATAATCAATACCGTGTGCTACTATGCAACAACACGTATTACTGTACTTTTACTACCGAGTAGTTCAACAGTATCAATGGTAAAACTTCCGCCGTTATTTTTAATAAAATATTTTTGTCGTTTTCTCAATCCGACAATAATTCCGTTGTGGGGTCCACCAATGATTGTGCCGTTGTACGAATATTCCCTGTTAAAACGAATATTCCCCGACCAATCGAATATTATATAACAACTTGCGTACTTTGCAAAATTTATAAATATTACCCACAACTATAACATTATATCAAATTAACTCCATAATATTCAAAAATGATATTTATAGAAAATTCATCTTTATTTATAAAAGTTGGGGTCTTACAACCTCCCCTTCTTATGAAATTTCGCCCTCGAAATTAGGGTACGTACCTGGTATGTCGAAGAGGTAAGGACACCTTGATTTCATTTCAGATTCTAACTCCCAAGTCATTTCCTCAACATCGTGGTTTCTCCACAAAACTTTGACTTGAGGTATAACCTTGGAGCGTAGAGTATGTTCCTTCTTATCCAAGATTTGAACAGGAACTTCTTCATACGTCAAATCCTCCGCTATTTCGTCCGGTTCTAACTCAATAACGTGGTTCGGGTCTTCCACATATTTGCGTAACATGGATATGTAAAAAACGTTATGAACATAAGACATACTTGGCGGTAAAGCGAGTTTATAAGCCACAGTTCCTACTCGATCGAGGATTAAAAATGGACCGATAAATCGAGGATTGAGCTTTCCTCTTTTTTCAAATCTCGTAACTCCTTTCCATGGAGCAACACGTAAGAACACATGATCTCCTATATCAAATTTCACGTCCTTTCGATGAAGATCAACATAACTCTTTTGTCGATCTTGTGAGGTTTTTATACGTTGTCGGATCGTTTGAATCTTTTCTGTAGTCATACGTACCAACTCCGGTCCCAACAACGTTGCTTCACCCACCTCATCCCAGCATACTGGAGAACAACATTTTTTTCCATAAAATACTTCGAATGGAGACATGCCAATACATGTCTTAATAAATCTTCTAGAGTTTGAATAGTCCTCTCTGATTGTCCGTCCGTCTGAGGATGATATGCCGAACTAAATCGTAAATCTGTGCCCATAGCTTTTTGTAAACTAACCCAAAATCGTGAAGTGAATCTTGGGTCTCGATTAGAAACTATGGATACTGGCATACCATGCAGTCTTACAATCTCGTTTATGTACATACGAGCAAGACGTTCAAGTGTATAAGTTTCTCGTATCGGTAAGAAATGAGCAGACTTGGTCAATCTATCAACAATGACCCAAATCGCATCTATACCTTGAGAACCCTTAGGAAAACCGGTAACGAAATCCATGGTAATGTGCTCCCACTTCTATTCTGGAATTTCAAGTGGTTGTAATGGACCTTTTGGTACTTGATGCTCCGCTTTGACTCGTTGACAAGTTAGACACCTTGAGATAAACAACGCTATCTCTCTCTCTTCATATTGCTCCACCAAAATGTATGACGAAGATCATGATACATTTTGGTACTTCCAGGATGGATTGCAAACGGTGTGTTGTGTGCCTCCATCATGATTTCATACTTTAAATCAGGGTTGTTAGGAACACAAAGTCTGGAGTTGACTCGAAGTATTCCTTCTTTATCGATTCTTGCTTCCGGCATAGCACCTTCTTGCACTTTCTTCCTTATACGCATCAGCTCTAGGTCTGTAGCTTGAGTAGCTTTAACTTTATCGATTAAAGTTGGTTCTACTCGTATATTCGCCATCATCATATGGGTCCCTGGAGTCTTTAACTCTATCTCCATCCTTTGCAAGTCACACAAAATGGGCCTTTGTGTTGACAATATTGCACTCGTACTTGCATATGATCTTCTACTCAATGCGTCAGCTACCACGTTCGCTTTTCCAGGATGGTATTGAATAGTATGATCATAATCTTTCAACAGTTCAAGCCAACGTCGTTGTCACATGTTGAGTTCCTTTTGAGTGAAGAAATATTTGGGGCTTTTATGATCCGTAAAGATCTCCACCTTCTCTCCATACAAGTAATGCCTCCAAATTTTAAGTGCAAAGACAACAGCTGCCAACTCTAGATCATGAGTATGATAATTCCTCTCATATTCCTTGAGTTGTCTTGATGCATAGGCTATGACTTTTCTATGTTACATGAGAACGCATCCCAACCCTTTGCTCGAAGCATCACTGTAGATGACAAATCCCTCCGAGCCAGATGGTATTGTTAGAACAGGTGCTGAAATGAGTCTCCTCTTGAGTTCTTGAAAACTCTGCTCACATTCTTCGCTCCAACCGAACTTTATATCTTTCCGAGTCAGCTGAGTTAATGGAGTAGCGATTCGAGAAAATCCTTCCATGAATCTCCGATAATAACCAGCTAAACCAAGAAAGCTACGTACTTTGGTCACTGATTTAGGTTGCTCCCAGCTTTGAATAGCTTCAATCTTTGTCGGGTCAACCGATATTCCATGACTTGATACTACGTGCCCAAGGAATGCTACCTCCTCCAGTCAGAACTGGCATTTCTTTAACTTGGCATAAAGCTTGTATTCACGAAGCTTTTGGAGTACCAGCCTCAAGTGTTGCTCATGATCTTCACGGCTTTTGGAATAAATAAGGATGTCATCAATAAAGACGACCACAAAATGATCCAAATATTCCTTGAATACCCGGTTCATCATATCCATGAAGGCAGCAGGAGCATTAGTCAATCCAAAGGACATGAATAGGAATTCATAATGCCCATACCGAGTTCTAAAAGCCGTCTTTGGAATATCTTTAGTTCTAACCTTCAGCTGATGATATCCAGAACGAAGATCGATCTTTGAAAAGAATTGTGCTCCTTGCAACTGGTCAAACAGGTCATTAATACGTGGCAATGGGTACCTGTTTTTTATGGTGACATGATTCAACTCCCGATAATCAATACAAAGTCGCATACTTCCATCTTTCTTCTTCACGAATAGCACAGGAGCACCCCAAGGGGAAGTACTAGGACGAATAAAGCCAATGTCTAACAATTCCTGCAGTTGGATCTTTAACTCCTGAAGTTCAATAGGAGCCATTCGATATGGGGCTTTGGAAATGGGTTTTGTACCGGGTTCAAGGTCGATACAAAATTCAATTTCACGTTCTGGGGGTAGGCCAGGAAGTTCTTCAGGGAATACGTCAGGGAATTTATTAACAATAGAAATATCATTCAAAACTGACGTATTTTTGTTTAGATCCGTGACATGAGCTAAGAAAGCTTGACATCCGTTTTTCAATAAACGAATAGCTTTATGGCTTGAGATGACAGCGATTGATTTTAATGGTTTGGTTGCTTGAATTCGCATAATAGGTCGATTAGGAATATGAAAGCTAACAACCTTACGAAAACAATCAATTTTTGCATGATGAGTAGTTAACCAATCAATCCCTAGAATCACGTCAAATGCAAGTATTTTTAATGAAATCAGATCGACAGGTAATGTGTGGGTACCAACTTGAACCAAACAAGACTTATAAACCGTGGATGTAATGAAGGTTTCTCCCAATGGAGTTTCAACTGCTAAGTCAAAGTCTAATTTCTCCGGAATCAAATTTAATCGATGAGCGCAAGTAGGAGAAATAAAAGAATGGGTAGAACCGGTATCAAATAAAGTATAGACTTCGTTAGAGTTTATGATAAGCTTACCCGTGATGACCTCATTCGGGTTCCCTGCTCTCTGAGAGTTCACAACAAATGCTCTCCCTTGCACAATCGGTTTTGACTTTTCTGGGACGGCCTTTGGTGCCTCCATCCTAGCTGAATTTGTCTTCGGTAAACGACAAAATCGGGCTAAATGACCTTCTCTTCCACAATTATAACATGCTTTGGACGGCATCGCGCAGTTTGGACTGATGTGCCCCTCCCCTCCGTATTTGAAACATATGATAGGTGATCGTTCTCCTTCCTTAACAACGGGTGATGGTGCTGACGTCTTTCCATCATTGTTGAATCTCCTCTTCTTGAAATGACCATTCTTATTGTTTTGGCCCTGATTACCACCGAAGTGGTTACCATTTCTGGCCTGTTGATTCCCTCCACGCTTGTTGTCACCGCTTCGATGACTGCTCTCACTGGTATTATCATTTTGCCGACTGCTCTCTTTTGGTTGCGTTGACTCGTTATCGCGCTCCACTAACTGAGCCCTATTCACAATATCTGAATACAAACACAGTTTATGAGAAATAAGATGTTGACGTATCTCAGGTTTCAAACCTCGTAAAAACATTCGCATCATTCGCTCTTCATTATCCACCAAGTGGGACGCAAACCGGGACAACTCAGCCAATTTAGCCTCATACTGCGACACGGTCATATTATTCTGCTCCAATTTGATGAACTCCACCTCCTTCATGTGACGAACACTTTCGGGAAAGTATTTGTCATTGAACAGCTCTTGGAACTTCTCCCAAGACATCTTCAGTGCGGCAGGTTGAGTACGCTTAATCGATTCCCACCAGTAATCTGCCTCTCCTCGCAACATAAAGGCGGCAAAGGGAACCTTTTGCTCCTCGGAGCATCCCAAGACATCAAATATCTTGGTAATCTGCTTTATCCATGTTTCCGCTATAAGTGGTTTTGGCTCTCCCTTAAACTCTGGTGGTCCCAGCTCCTTGAACTGTTTAGCGGTGACCGTCCGAGAGTTTTCAGTGTTTCCACCTATATTTTGGACAGGAGCCGCTCTCGCCTGCTGTTGCATGAACTGCATAAAGTTTCTGAACATTCCATCATTCATCATCTGGTCAGTGTTGTTGTTTGCATGAGGATTGTCACCTTCCTGATGCACATTTTCCTGATTATTGATATGTGGTGAATCAACAGTCGCCTGTGCTCCATTGCTATTCTCAACATTCTCAAATGCCATTTTCAGATACTGCCACAAAATAAAAGTTAATTGATATGTCATATATTATCCTTATATTATGACCGACCAATTAAATACCATGCAAATAAACTTAGGTAGGTCATACTAGCGAAGGAATTCCCCGTCTCTCCCCTCCTAGTTCTATTCTCACATCTTAGCCAGGGATCATATCCCTAAGCTCTGATACCAACTGTGACGCCCCCAAAATTAGGTATACATCACCCATCTTGGGTCGTCAGATCCATTGTACAGAATACAAATACAACTTACTAATACAACTGTCGTGTACAATACGACAAAACATAAACTGTGAGTTTGAATACAAATATTATCTTCTAGAGAGTATTCATACTCAAAAGGAGTCCTCATTACATTTATTAACACACCATTACATAGAATAGTGAGGACTACTAACTAATACTATCATTCGGACCATCACTCCGTTCCCTAACTTGCCCCAGCTACGTTCTCATTTCCTGAAGAGAACAGTGAAAGAAAGGGTGAGCTCAACTAGCCCAGTAAGAAATATTATGACTAAGATAATGCAGAATAAATTATCATTAGCCTTCAACAATGTTAAACTGATAAAATATAATAGACATCAAGTTTAACTGTAGCGGAACAAGCAATCCATTAAAAGAGTCAAGTAGAAAATAAACTCTACTATCTTTTATGATTTAAAAGATTTTTCAACACTGTGATCGCTGGAACTCAGCTTAATAAAATAATCCACATCATCGAATCACCCCTGCACTACGGCCAAGGATATTCGTGTATTCATTAATGGTCATGATCATGCCAACAACTGTACATCAACGCACTACGGCCAATGAGGACTTTTACCACATCATTTGTAATATTACGGTCATGATTATACCGAATAATCCCTGGTCATAATCATACCAAGTCCATCTATGCACTACAGGCCACATATGACTTTTAACATTTTATAAACATGAGGATGATGACAATGATATAAGAATTCAATAAAACAAGTTTAAGAATTAATTTATCCAAGAATTAACAACGTCCAAATTGTCAACATGATACTTCTTTATGGAGTAAAATTCAAGAATGCTTAGAAGAATATTTTCATGAAAAGATACTGGATGAAACGCAATTATCAAGGATATTCCACAAATTTCATGGAGTATAGAAGTCAAAACTTAACCAACTGAGTATAATAAAGAATGGAATAACAAAAGAAATCACCATGCATGCGATAGACCGCACAGACAGGTTATTCCAACTGAATAATAAATATTGGAACCAGGTCCGGCGTAAAACGCACAGACAGGATATTCCAACAGAATAATAATAAAGACGGAACCAGGTCCGGTGTAAAACACACAGATAGGATGTTCCAACAGAATAATAATAAAGATGGAACCAGGTCCGGCGTAAACGCACAGACAGGATATTCCGACAGAATAATAAATAATGGAACCAGGTCCGGTGTAAAACACACAGACAGGATGTTCCAACAGAATAATAACAAGACGGAACCAGGTCCGGTGTAAAACACACAGACAGGATGTTCCAACAGAATAATAATAAAAACGGAATCAGGTCCGGTGTAAAACACACAGACAGGATGTTCCAATAGAATAATAGAAGAATGTCACCAAGTATAAGGTAGACCGCGTATACAGGTTATTCCAACAGAATAATAAGAAATGGAATAACAACAGTTCTCTTCATGAATAAGAAAGAATAACACCCCTTACCGTTTTAAAAAAGAGCTGAAATAAGGAAGTAGTTAAGTAGCAGAATACTCTTCTTCTCTCTCTCTATAGTTTCTCTCTCTAGAGTTCAGTGAATTCGTAAGAAATAATGAAGGAATGAGCTGCTATTTATAGAAAAATAGAATGCATAGTAACTAATCCATGAACGGTCCAGATCGATTACTTTAATCTGACGGTCCATATTTAAAGAAATTTTTTTTCAATAAAATATAATATATTCTATTTATAGAATAACTTTAATAAAGTATTCTGTTTTATATAAAAAGATGTTTCTGTTTTATTACGTTAATAATACGAATAAAACAAAACGTCATTATCGCTAAATAATTCATATTATTAACTGACAATAATTGAATCAAACTAAGTGACTTCTCACATAAGCATTAATAATCAATACCGTGTGCTACTATGCAACAACACATATTACTGTACTTTTACTACCGAGTAGTTCAACAGTATCAATGGTAAAACTTCCGCCGTTATTTTTAATAAAATATTTTTGTCGTTTTCTCAATCCGACAATAATTCCGTTGTGGGGTCCACCAATGATTGTGCCGTTGTACGAATATTCCCTGTTAAAACGAATATTCCCCGACCAATCGAATATTATATAACAACTTGCGTACTTTGCAAAATTTATAAATATTACCCACAACTATAACATTATATCAAATTAACTCCATAATATTCAAAAATGATATTTATAGAAAATTCATCTTTATTTATAAAAATTGGGGTCTTACATTACTAGCACATCGTTGCACACAAAAATAAGTTTAAGCACAACACAAACAAATAAGAGTTAGAAACTTGCTTTATTCTGTCTCTTACGGTCTACACTAATTTCTCTTCCTTCGTACGACCTATATAATTTCATGAGGTCGAAATATAATCAGTCACAACATGACTTTGCATTCTTAGTGTATTTTAATTAGCCTTAAGTATGAATGTAATTTCGATACTTTATTAATTACAATGTCTGATTACCTAAACTTATCAAAATAAGCTTTGAAAAATTCGAACAAAAATATTTTACAAGTGTAGCACCTAGATGCCCTAAGGCATTGCCCAAGTACTACACAGCACGCCCCGATATGCACAATGCCAGTGTGAAGCAGCATGCGGTCAGCGCGCCCCAACACTGCACCCACAGCCTGCCCAACGCTGCAGCGCCACCCCAGCAGCCCAAAATTTTTAGGTTTTATAGTTTTACTCTACTTGATTCAAACATGCATAACTTTCAATGTACTGGGTATTTTTAAGCGATTCTTTTTCCTACGCATTCATAACTTCCCCTTCTATGACTTGACTATGAATTTCATAAACAAATCTAAACATATAAGGCTTCACACCTGTGACCCCCCCAAAATAGGTCCACACAACCCAGTTTGAGTCGCCAAAATATATGGTACAGAAGCCAAATACGAACTTCCATATTTACAACTATTAAACTGTCGTGTAACATACGAAAACACATAAGCTTTGAGTTTTAATACAAATATTGCACCGTACATAATATGAAAATATCCCAACTCAAATTAAGTCTTTATTACAGTTATTATCACATTATTTCACAACATAGTGAAGACATCTATAGTAACTATCTCGGACCATTACTCCACTCCCCGACTAGTCCCACTACACTTTCATTTTCTGAGAAGAACAATGGAACAAAAAGAAAAAGGGTGAGCTCAACTAGCCCAGTAAAGAATATTTGACTAAGATAATGAAGAATAAATTATTTTTAGCCCTCAACCATGATAAATCAGATAAACTATAATGGATAACAAGTTTTAAATCAACAACTGCAGCGAAAATATCAATCTATTAGAAGAGTCAAGTAGAGCATGATGTCTACTATCTTCTATGATTTAAAAGTCCATCATCAATATTTTATCCCTGTAACATCAATCAATAATTGTTTCAAACCAACAAAATAACTATGCACTACGGGCCAAAGATATTCGTTTGTATCACAAGTGGTCATGATCATGACAAACACCTGTCCATCTACGCACTACGGGCCAAAGAGGACTTTCACCACAAACCTTTATATGTAACATTAAAGGTCATGATTATACCAATACATAATTTCTGGTCATAATCATACCAATCAACAGTCTATTTTTGCACTACGGGTCAAAGATGACTTTTACCACAATATAAGCATGAGGATGATGACAATGATATAAAGAATAAATTAAGTGAGATCAAGGATAAATATTAGAGATTTATAATTTAATTTAGCCGGAGTTCAAGAATGTCCAAATTGTCAACATGATCACCAATTGTGGAGTAAAATTTAAGAATGATATTTAAGACTCAAATTTCAAAGATAATTTGGACAAAGAAAAGAAACTAAATTTCGTCATGAATAGTTCCCTGAATGAATAGTACCCCAAATGAATAGTACCCCAACATGAAAAGATTAAAATTTAATAAGAAAGTTCAGGCCAATATTCCAGTGAAATGATATTAGATGAAGCGCAAACTATTAATGATATTCTACTAATTTCAGGGATTTTCACCATTTAATAATAAGGTTATGAAAATAAACAATAATTTCGTACCACAAATGGAAAAAATATGAAAAAAATGATATCCTTTGACGAGTATAAAAGAAATGATATCTCATACGAGTATGAAAGAATATACAAAAGTGCAAATGGATTTTCACCCGTCATGCGGTAATTTACGTATACAGATCATTTCCATAACTTAATAAAGAATGAATACGAAGGGTTATTCAACAGACATGTGGTAATCCGCGTAGACAGATTATTCTCATAGATTAATAAGGAATAAAATGACAACCCTTATGAGTATGAAGAAAATAACATCATTTACCTTAATAGGAGAGTAGTTATGATTGAAATAGTGGAGATTATCTTGAGAAAATCTTGCACTACACTTAAAGTATACTCGCAAAAACTCTCTCTTTCTAACTCTTGATTATAACTTGGTTTTGTAAATTAGTGAAGAACTAATGAACTTAGTTCTCTATTTATAGGAAAACATATATAGTTTCGATAATTGCACGTTAGGGGTTAGGCTTATTATAGTTTGGTCCCTAGGTTAATTACACTTTAGTACCTCATTAATTGCACCTTAGTCCCTCAATTATCTTCCACCAAGTGACATCATGATGACATCATCTTTTTATTTCTTTAAGGATGATGTCATGCTTACATCATGCTTGTATCATCTCTTCTCTGATTGGTTGATTCAAGTTCACATGGATTGATCGACTTATTACACTTTGGTACCCCTAAAGTTTTCCAAGTTCGCATTATTCTCCCTTAAATTTTGTAATTCACTTATCCTTAATTAACAAAATCTTTAATTTTTCAATAATTATTCACCATTAATATTATAACTCACAATATTGATAACTAGATCGTTCCTAGGAAAGAGGGGGCTTTCTGATAAAGATTTTTCCTTACTGGCGCGTAATTAAATAACCTAAACCCTTTTCTCGACAGAACTTTTTAGACATTACCAATAATGCTAATAATAATATGAGTAACTGTGTCGTGTCAATTATTACTTTAATAATATAAAGTATTGTGTAGATAATACTGTGACAATAATTGAATCAATAATATGAGATACTATGCAGCAACTACTGTAAAAATTATTGAATGAAATACTGAGTGACTTCTTATGTAAGCATCAATAATCAGAGATATTGTGCAATACCGTGTGCAACTATGCAACAACTCGTATTACTATACTTTTATCATTGGGTATTTCAACAGTTTAACGGTAAAAGTCTTTCTGTTATTTTTATAAAAAGGTTATTTTTGTCGCTTTCTATATCCAACAATTATTTCGTTGTGGGGTCCACCAATGACTGCGCCGTTGTACGAATATTCCCCGATAAAAAGAATACTCCCCAACACAACAAATATTTTATGACAACTAGCTTACTTTGTAAAATTTTCACATATCACCCATAATTATAACATTTATTAAATTATCACCTTACTATTTAGAATAATATTTATAAGAACAATTAAATACTTTTATATCATAAAATTCGGGGTCTTATAACACATCTTGCAAAAACTATTAAAAACAAGGTTTTGATAATTCATGCATAACTTGCTATAACTTGATTCAATTAGTTGTCTAAGGCATTACTTGGTTAGTTTATCATGCTTTGTGACTTACTAACACTAACATACATAATCATAACCCTAACATTCATACGTTCATAAGTTCTAACACAAAAAACTAAGATTTTACTGACAAAAAAATGTATTCTAGGGTTTTACCTCTTAAAGTGCAAGCTTTTCGACCATTGATCTTACTTAGCTTGGCTTTCTTTTCCTTCTACCAACTAACAAGTATTCTTACTATGGTATTCTCTCATTTAGCTTCTTGTAAAGTGAACAAGAATTAATGAATAGGCAACAAAGACCTAGGTCATAAGGGTCATGATCAACCACAACCTCACAAATTGGCCAACAAGCCAATCTCACACATTGTCCAACAAGCCAACCACACAAAGTGGCCAATAAGGCTATCAAGCCATGGCTAGCAAAGAACCACAACAAACCACACACAAGTGGTTAACAGTGCATAACAAACTTACCCATCCACAAATGGCCAACAAGGCTATAAGCTCCACCACCCACCATTGGCCAATAAGGCCATGGCCTACCATGACTCTTGTAACCAAAAGGCTACCTCTCATCTCTAATTACTTGACAACACTAAAGCTAACCAAGTCCCACTTGACAAATTCTAAGGTGCAAGACAAGAATACTTGCATACACACTATAATTAAACACATCAACATATTTTTAGAAAACATTTTATGATTACAAGAATTAAAGACAAAAATTTAAGAATAAAATCTATCGAAGTTCGTCTTCACTCTCTGTCTCAAAAAACTTATAACCTTTCAATACTCTCTTTCAACAGTTGATGAAAAACCTTGCCTCCTTTTCTCTATATATTTGATATAAACTCTTTAAACTTCCTTTTCTTCTCTAACCATAATTTGATGTACATATAATAAATCTTCAGCCTTTATAGACTTTGTAACTTATTAGGCCTCATTTAGTAAGTGTCCAGTATGAATGGAATGAAATTAACTAACAAAACCATAAACAAAGCCAAGCCACTAGTTCACTCACGCGGTCGAGAAAACTACCTAACGTTGTTGCGCCTGGATTCAGTGCAACTGTGCTAAGATTAAACCTTGGGCAGCGTTGTTGCGCTCCTCGCCAGTGCAATTGTGTCCATCTTCTTGTTAATTCTTCATTTGCTTCCTTATTTTACTCGCGCGCCCAATTGGCTTACCATGCTAACACCATGTCTAGATGCTTAAATGAGGCCAATGCCTGACACTCACCAATGTTCATGTTGCACTTTAAGGTTGAAAATCCATCTTTTATCTCTCTTTACACCAATTTAATTTGAATTCATATTCATGCATTAAAAAAATACTCAAATGCATAAAAACTAAATAAGAGTACTTAAAAACAAGCCGAATAATCAAGTTGATAGTACTTAATTTGTAAGTATAAATCTCACTCATCAAATTCCCCCAAACTTAACTCTTTGCTTGCCCTCAAGCAAAACAACTATAATTAATTAATTACTATGCATCCTATTATAATCAAGACATTATCATGAATTTAACATATGGCCTCAAAGATCGTATATTAATAATTCACAGAAAATCCAAATCATGCAAAGTTTAATAATTCAACTTAATTATTAACTCCACAAGAGTTATGATCCCTAAAATTGTGTGCGTACCAACTGTTTAAGCTAATCATATATTAAACAGGAAACATCAAATAAAAGAAAATTATTATCAAACCTAAGACCCTACTTACAATCTCAATCGCAACCAAGAAAAATTTCATACAAATCGGGGGTATCTCCCTTTCACATTCGATTGAACGAGTGCGTCTTACTCATTCCTGTATTTATTAGGGAGTGGGCTTTTAAGCTCATTCTCAACCCACCACAAGTATAAACTTTCACGAAAGAATAAATTTTTACCTTTCACACATTCCCATATCTCCCCCAAACTTATATGAAAGCCTATCTTTACTTTAACAGAAACTGAAATAAATCCCTAGAGTTTCAACAATTCCTTCCACCACTATTCAACTATCTCAAATAAAACACAATCAACCAAACAATGGGAAGAATGTGATTTTAACAACATGGGATCACAACTCAAGTAAAACTAACTTATAAGTGAAAACGCCAACCTATTGTATGCTTCAAAATTTACTTGAGTTGAACCATATATCATCATCTCTTATCATTGGCAATCACAAATTCACAAAAAAGCTATGACTAATATGCAAATTATGCAAAATAACATGCACACTTAAACAAAATTACTAAATAAATTCCAAATAATAACAAGCTAATGTAATGTCTCAAGCACCCCCAAACTTAAAAATTACATTGTCCTCAATGTTTAAAATAATTAGCATCCTTGTCATCTGCCAAGTCATCTTCATCGTCCTTTTCCTCTGTGTCAGATTGAAATGCCAGAAATACAGGAGCTGGTGCAAAGTGTAATGGATCAACTCCGAGAGAGTTGAATAGGGAAGGAAATGTGTTAGTTCCTAGAGGGCACACAATAGATCTAGAAGGGGGGGTTGAATAGATCCTTTTTGTAAGACCCCAACTTTCATAAATAAAGATTAAAATTTTCTCGATATATATTTTGAATATTATGGTGTGGATTTGATATAATGTTATAGTTGTGGGTAATATTTATAAATTTTACAAAGTATGCAAGTTGTTATAAAATATTCGACTGGTCATCGAATATTCATTTTAACAGGAAATATTCGTACGACAGCACAATCATTGGTGGACCCCACAACAGAATTATTGTCGGAGTTAGAAAATGACAGAAATATCTTTTTATAAAAATAACGGCGAAAATTTTATCGTTAACTGTTGAAATACCAGGTGATAAAAGTATAGTAATACGCGTGGTTGCATAGTAGCACACGGTATTGATTATTGATGCTTACGTGAGAAGTCACTAAGTTTTATTCAATTATTGTTACAGTAATTGCTGCATAACATCTCACGTTATTTGATTTAATTATTGTAAATATTTTATATATTATTAAATCAATAATTGAGACGACAAAGTTATTTATATTATTATTTACATTATTGACAATGTCTAGAAAGTTCTGTCGAGGAAAGGGGGTTGGTCACCTAATTGTGCGCCAATAGGGAGAAATCCTTATCGGAAAGCCTCCTCTTTCCTGAGAATGATCTGGTTGTTAATATTGTGGGTTATAATAATGATGAATAAATGTTATTAATATTGAGGGGATTTTTATAAAGTATTTATTGTAAATTTTGGCGTATTATTTGGACCCCACTTACCCATTTTTTAAAATAATCAGTAGAAAATTATTCAATATATATATATATATATATATATATATATATATATATATATATAAAATATGGTGGGGCCCACGTGTTGAAAATGACATATGGGTGGGGAGAAATTTTGGTAAGTCACGGGTGGTGGCTGGTAAAGATTTATATATATATATATATATATATATATATATATATATATATTATACTAAGTTTTGTTTTTAATGAAAAATAGAATATATTATATTTTATTATGCATATTATTTCCATAGTATCTGCATAGTGTTTGTATAATGACTGCATAGTAAAAAATTAGAAAATCAGATTTTAGCCGACGAAACCCGTGAAGTTTTCCCGGTGCGTCCGTGATTTTTATTTTCAAATAGTATCCTGCCATTCTCCTATAAATAGGATGCTTAGTTAGAATTGAAAATTCCACCAGAATTAAAAAATTCTTCTTCTATAATATTGAGCGTATTTCTTTAGAGTTTAAGGAAGCTTTGAGCGTAGAAAGTAGTACAAGTTTTTTTCAAGAATATCCCCGCTATACCAGTTGGAATACTCACCTTTTTAAGGTAAGGGATATTATTTTTGTTCAATATTCGTATGAAATAATATTTTCTTCCATACTTTGTAGTATGTAAGTAATATTATTTTATTTTCGTATTCATAATTCTACACTCATGTTGATAAGTTTTGCTTTTATACTCCATGAAAATAGTAAAATATTCTTGAAATTTGCGCTTCATCCAGTATCTTTTCATAAAAATATTATTATGAACATTCTTGATAAGTTTCAACTTTTTTATGTCATAGTACTATTCACGGGGTACTATTCACTCGGGTACTATTCACCTGGGGTACTATTCATGACAAAAATTGATTCCTTTTCGGTCCAAATTATTTTTGATACAATATTATTCTTGAATTTTACTCCACAAAGCAGTATTATGTTGACAATTTGGACATTATTGAATTTTGGATAAAATAAATTATAAATCTTTAAAAATTTATCCTTTACTTTTATTTAATTGAATTCTTATATCATTGTCATCATCCTCATGCTTATATTGTGATGAAAGTCATCTTTGGCTCGTAGTGCATAGATGGAATGTTTATCGGTATGATTATGACGAGGGATCATTCGGTATAATCATGACTTGTAATTTTACAAATGATGTGATAAAAGTCCTTATTGGCCTGTAGTGCATTGATGAACAATTGTTGGCATAATCATGACCATTGGTGCGTGGACGTGATACTAATGAATATCCTTGGCCCGTAGTGCATGGATAATTCAGTGATGTGAACATGAATATCCTTGGCCCGTAGTGCATAGATAATTCGTGGACGTGATACTAATGAATATCCTTGGCCCGTAGTGCATGGATAATTCAGTGATGTGGATTATTTATTAAGCTGAGTCTCAACGATAAAATTGATGATAAACTTTTTAAATCATAGAAAATAGTAGATATCATGCTCTATTTGACTCTTCTAATGGATTACTTGTCCCGCTGCAGTTAAACTTGTTGTTTATTAGTTTAACACTGTCGAAGGCTAACAATAATTTATTCTGTATTAGTCATAATATTTCTTACTGGGATAGTTGAGCTCACCCTTTTACTTTCATTGTTCTCTTCAGAAAATGAGAACGTAGCCGGGACTAGTCGGGGAACGGAGTGATGGTCCGAGATGGTGCAATAGTAGTCCTCACTATTCTATGAAATAATGTGATATAATTATAATGAGGACTCCATTTGAGTTTGGATATTGTCTAGAAGACAATATTCGTGTCAAAACTTTCTGGTATGTTTTATCGTATTTTACACGATAGTTGTATAATTAAGTTTGTATTTGAATTATGTACCATGTATTTGGCGACTCAAGATGGGTGATGTATACCTATTTTGGTGGCATCACAGTTGGTATCAAAGATGATCACTGGCTGAGATGTGAGACTAGATCTAGGAGGGGAGAGATGGGTAAATCCTTCGCTAGTATGACCTACCTAAGTTTATTTGTTATTTAATTGGTCGGTCAGAATATAGGAATAATATGTAGCATGTTAATTAACCCTTGTTTTGTGGCAGTGTTTGAAAATGACATCCGAGAATGTTGAGATAAACAATGGAGCACATGAGACCGTTGAGTCACCAACGATCAATACTAGGATAATGTGCATCAGGAAGGAAATAATCCTCAGGAAAACAATAACACCGACCAAATGATAAACGATGGGATGTTCAGAGGATTTATGTAATTCATACAACATCAGACGAGAGCGACTCCTGTTCAAAATGCAGGTGGAAGCACTAGCAACTCACGGATGGTCACCGCTAAGTAGTTCAAGGAGCTGGGACCACCAGAGTTTTTGGGAAAGCAGAGACGTGGATAAAGCAGATCTCCAAGATATTTAATGTCTTGGGATGCTCTGAGGAGCAAAAGGTTCCCTTTGCCACCTTCATGTTGTGAGGAGAGGTAGATTACTGGTGGGAATCTGTAAAGCGTATTCAACCTGCTGCACTGAAGATGTCTTGGGAGAAGTTCCAAGAACTGTTCAACGATAAGTACTTTCCTGAAAGTGTTCGTCACATGAAGGAGGTGGAATTTATCAAGCTGGAACAAAATCATATGACCGTGTCGCAGTATGAAGCTAAGTTTGCCGAGTTATCCCAGTTTGCGTCCCACTTGGTTGATAAATAGGAGAGAATGACGCGAATATTTTTACGAGGTTTGAAACCCGAAATATGTCAATACCTCATTTCTCACAAACTATATTTGTATTTAGATGTTGTAAATAGGGCTCAGTTATTGGAGCGTGATAATGAGTCAACCCAACCAAGAGAGAGTAGATGGCAAAATGATAATACCAGTGGTAGCAGTCATCGAAGCGGTGGCAACAAACGTGGAGGGAATCAACATGCTAGAAATGGTAACCACTTCGGTGGTAATCATGGCTAAGACAATAAAAGTGAAAATTTCAAGAAGAGGAGATTCAATAATGATGAAAAGACGTCAGCACCAACACCCATTGTTAAAGAAAGAGAACGATCAGCGATCGTATGCTACAAATGCGGAGGGGAGGGACACATCAGTCTAAACTGTATTCACTAGTCCAAAACAAGTTATAATTATGGAAGAGAAGGTCACCTAGCCCGATTTTGTCGTGCAGTAAAGTCAAGTCCAGCTGGGATGGAGATACCAAAGGACGTCCCTGACAAGACAAAATTGGTAGTTCAAGGGAGAGCATTTGTTGTGACCTCCTAAAAAGCGAGGAACCCGAACGAGGTTATAATGGGTAAGCTAATCATAAACTCTTGCGAAGTCTATACCTTATTTGATACCAGTTCTACCCATTCTTTTATTTCTCCTACTTGCGCTTAACATTTAAATTTAACTCCAGAGAAATTAGACTTTAACTTATTTGTTAAAACTCTGTTGGGAGAAACCTTCATTACATCCACTGTTTATAAGTCTTATTTGATTCAAATCGACAACCGCACGTTACCTGTCGATCTTATCTCTTTGAAAATACTTGCATTTGATGTGATTTTAGGGATTGATTAGTTAACTACTCATCATGCTAAAGTTGATTATTTTCGTAAGGTTGTTAGTTTTTATATTCCTAACCAACCTATTATGAGAATTCAATCAACCAAACCACTAAAGTCAATAACTGTCATATCAAGCCATAAAGCTATTCGTTTATTAAAAAATGGATGTCAAGCTTTCTTTGCCCATGTCACGGATTTAAACAAAAAATATGTCAGATTCGAATGATATTTCTATTGTTAATAAATTTCCTGACGTATTCCCTGAAGAACTTCCTGGCCTAACCCCAGAGCGTGAAATCAAATTTTGTATCGACCTTGAACCCGGTACAAAACCCATTTCCAAAGTCCCATATTAAATGGCTCCTATTGAACTTCAGGAGTTAAAAACCCAACTGCAAAAATTGTTAGACATTGGTTCTATTCGTAAAGAAGAAAGACAGAAGTATGCGACTTTGTATTGACTATCGGGAGTTGAATCATGTCACCATCCAAAATAGGTACACGTTACCACGCATTGATAACCTGTTTCATGGCGTTAAATTCTTTTCAAAGATCAATCTTCGTTCTGGATATCATCAGTTAAAGATTAAAATCGATGACATTTCAAAGACTGCTTTCAGAACTCGGTACATGCATTACGAATTCCTAGTTATGTCTTTGAGATTGACTAATGCTCCTGCTGCCTTCATGGATATGATGAACCAAGTATTCAAGGAATATTTGGATCACTTTGTGGTTATCTTTATTGATGACATTCTCATTTACTCCAAAAGCCGTGAAGATCATGAGCAACACTTGAAGCTGATACTCCAAAAGCTTCGTGAAAACAAATTGCATGCCAAGTTGAAGAAATGCGAGTTCTGGCTTGAGAAAGTAGCATTTCTTGGGCACGTGGTATCAAATCATGGAATATCTGTTAACCCAATGAAGATTAAAAAAATATAAAGTTGTGAGCAACCTAAGTCAGTAACCGAAGAACGTAGCTTTCTGGGCTTAGTTGGTTATTATCGGAGATTCGTGGAAGGATTTTCTCGAATCGCTACTCCAATAACTCAGCTGACTCGAAAAGATACAAAATTCGGTTAGAGCGAGGAATGTGAGAAGAGTTTTCAAGAACTCAAGAGAAGACTCATTTCAGCACTTGTTTTGACAATACCATCTGGTTCGGAGGGATTTGTCATCTACAGCGATGCTTCAGGCAGAGGGTTAGGATGCGTTCTCATATAACACGCGGAAGTCATAGCCTATGCTTCACGAAAACTCAAAGAATATGAGATAAATTATCCTACTCATGATCTAGAGTTGGCAGCAGTCGTTTTTGCGCTTAAAATCTGGAGGCATTACCTGTATGGGGAGAAAGTGGAGATCTATACGGATCATAAAAGCCTTAAATATTTCTTCACCCAAAAGGAACTCAACATGCGGCAACGATGTTAGCTCGAGCTGTTGAAAGATTACGATCATACCATCCAATACCATCCTAAAAAAGCGAACGTGGTAGTTGACGTATTAAGTAGAAGATCATATGCGAGTACGAGTGTGATATTGTCAACGCAAAGGCCCATTTTGTATGAATTACAAAGAATGGAGATAGAGTTAAAGACTCCAAGGACCCACGTGATGATGTTAAATATACGAGTAGAACTGACTTTAATCAATAAAGTTAAAGCTGTTCAAACTACGGACCTGGAGCTGATGCGTATGAAGAAGAAAGTGCAAGAAGGTGCTATTTTAGAAGTAAGAATCGATGAAGAAGGAATACTTCGAGTCAACTCCAGACTTTGTGTTCCTAACGACCTTGATTTAAAGTATAAAATCATGATGGAGGCGTACAACACACCGTTTGCAATCCATCCTGGGAGTACCAAAATGTATCGTGATCTTCGACATACATTTTGGTCGAGCAATATGGAAAGAGAGATCGCGGAGTTTATCTTAAGGTGTTTAACGTGTCAACGAGTTAAGGCGGAGCATCAAGTGCCAAAAGGTCCATTGCAACCACTTAAAATTCTAGAATGGAAGTGGGAGCACATTACCATGTATTTCGTTACTGGTCTTCCCAAGGTTTCTCAAAGCATAGATGCAATTTGGGTCATTGTTGATAGATTGACCAAATCTGCTCATTTCTTACCTATACGAGAAACTTATTCTCTTGAACGTCTTTCTTGTATATACATAAATGAGATTGTAAGACTGCATGGTATGCCAGTATCCATAGTTTCTGATCGAAACCCAAGATTCACTTCATGATTTTGGGTTAGTTTGGAAAAAGCTATGGGCATGGATTTACGATTTAGTTTGGCATATTATCCTCAAACGGACGTGCAGTCAGAGAGGACTATTCAAACTCTTGAAGATCTATTAAGACTCTGTGTCCTTGACTTCAAGGGAAGTTGGGACAAGTTCTTGCCATTGGTGGAATTCTCTTACAACAACAGTTATAAAGCAAGTATCGACATGGCTCCATTTGAGGCGTTGTATGGACGCAAGTGTTGTTCTCCAATATGCTGGGACGAGGTGGGTGAAGCAATATTGTAAGGACCAAAATTGGTACGCATGACAACAAAAAAGATTTAAATAATCTGACAACGTATAAAAACATCACAAGATTGACAAAAGAGTTATGCTGATCTTCATCGAAAGGACGTAAAATTTAATGTTGGAGATCATGTGTTGTTACGTGTTCCTCCATGGAAAGGAGTTACAAGATTTGGAAAGAGAGAAAAGTTCAATCCTCGACTTATTGACCCATTTAAAATTCTCGATCGAGTAGGAACTGTGGCTTATAGACTTGCCTTACCGCCAAGTATGTCTCGTGTTCATAACATTTTTCACATATCTATGTTACGTAAATATGTGAAAGATCCGAACCACATTATTGATTTAGAACCAGACGAAATAGTAGAAGATTTAACGTATGAAGAGGTACCTGTTAAAATATTAGATAAGAAGGAACATATTCTATGCTCCAAGGTTATACCTCAAGTCAAAGTTTTGTGGAGAAATCACGATGTTGAGAAAATGACCTAGGAGTTAGAATCCGAAATGAAATCAAGGTATCCTTACCTCTTCGACATACCAGGTACGTACCGTTATTTTGAGGACGAAATTTTATAAGAATGGGAGGTTGTATGACCCCAACTTTTATAAATAAAGATTAAATTTTTCTCGATATATATTTTGAATATTATGGTGTGGATTTGATATAATGTTATAGGTATGGGTAATATTTATAAATTATGCAAAGTATGCAAGTTGTTATAAAATATTCGATTGGTTGGGGAATATTCGTTTTAACAGGAAATATTCATACGACAACACAATCCTTGGTGGACCCCACAACGGAATTATTGTCGGAGTTAGAAAACGACAGAAATATCTTTTTATAAAAATAACGACAAAAGTTTTACCGTTAACTGTTGAAATACTCGGTGATAAAAGTACAGTAATACGCGTGGTTGCATAGTAGCACACGATATTGATTATTGATCCTTACGTGAGAAGTCACTGAGTTTTATTCAATTATTGCTACAGTAATTACTGTATAGTATCTCACGTTATTTAATTCAATTATTGTCAATATTTTATATATCATTAAATCAATAATTGAGACGACAAAGTTATTTATATTATTATTTGCATTATTGACAATGTCTAGAAAGTTCTATCGAGGAATCCTTATCGGAAAGCCCCCTCTTTTCTAGAAACGATCTGGTTGTTAATATTGCGGGTTATAATAATGATGAATAAATATTGTTAACATTGAGGAGATTTTTATGAAGTATTTGTTATAAATTTTGGCGTATTATTTGGACCCACATTTACCCATTTTTCAAAATAATCGGTAAAAATTTATTCAATATATATAAGTATTATGTGTGTATAAATATATATATAATATGGTGGGGCCCACGTGTTGAAATGACATATGGGTGGGGAGAAATTTTGATAAGTCACGGGTGGTGGCTGGTAAAGATTTATATATATATATATATATATATATATATATATATTATAATAAGTTTTGTTTTTTATGAAAAATAGAATATATTATATTTTATTATGCATAGTATTTGCATAGTGACTGCATAGTAAAAATTTAGAAAATCAGATTTCAGCCGACGAAACCCATGAAGTTTTCCCTGTGCGTCCATGATTTTTATTTTCAAATAGTAACCTGCCATTCTCCTATAAATAGGATGCTTAGTTAGAATTAAAAATCACACCAGAATATGAAAATTCTTCTTCTATAATATTGAGCGTATTTCTTTAAAGTTTAAGGAAGCTTTGAGCGTAAAAAATAGTATAAGTTTTCTTCAAGAATATCCGTTATACCAGTTAGAATACTCTCCTTTTTAAGGTAAGAGCTATTATTTTTGTTCAATATTCGTATGAAATAATAATTTCTTCTATACTTCATGAAATTAGTAAAATATTCTTGAAATTTGCGCTTCATCTAGTATCTTTTTATGAAAATATTATTCTGAACATTCTTGATAACTTTTAACTTTTTTATGTCAGAGTACTATTCACGGGATACTATTCACGAAGTACTATTCATAGGGTACTATTCATTCGGGTACTATTTACCCGAGATACTATTCATGACACATATTGATTTCATTTCGGTCTAAATCATTGTTGATACAATATTATTCTTGAATTTTACTCCACAAAGCAGTATCATGTTGACAATTTGGACATTATTGGATTCTGAATAAATTAAATTATAAATATTTAAAAATTTATCCTTTGCTTTCATTTAATTGAATTCTTATATCATTGTCATCATCCTCATGCTTATATTATGATGAAAGTCATCTTTGACCCGTAATGCATAGATGGACTGTTGATCGGTATGATTATGATCAGGGATCATTCGGTATAATCATGACCTATAATGTTACAAATGATGTGATAAAAGTCCTCATTAGCCTGTAGTGCATTGATAGACAGTTATTGGCATGATCATGACCATTAGTGATAACATGAATATCCTTGGCCCGTAGTGTATGAATAATTAGTGGACGTGATACTAATGAATATCCTTGGCCCGTAGTGCATAGATAATTCAGTGATGTGGATTATTTATTAAGCTGAGTCTCAGCGATAAAATTGATGATAAACTTTTTAAATCATAGAAGATAGTAGATATCATGCTCCACTTGACTCTTCTAATGGATTGCTTGTTCCACTGTAGTTAAACTTGTTGTTTATTAGTTTAACACTGTTAAAGGCTAACGATAATTTATTCTACATTATCTTAGTCATAATATTTCTTACTGGGCTAGTTGAGCTCACCCTTTTGCTTTCATTATTCTTTTCAGGAAATGAGAATATAGCCGGGACTAGTCGGGGAACGGAGTGATGGTACGAGATGGTGCTATATTAGTCATCACTATTCTATGAAATAGTGTGATATAATATTAATGACGACTCCATTTGAGTTTGTATATTGTCTAGAAGACAATATTCGTGTCAAAACTTTTAGCTATGTTTTGTCATATTTTACACGACAGTTGTATAATTAAGTTTGTATTTGAATTATGTACCATGTATTTGGCGACTCAAGATGAGTGATGTATATCTATTTTGGGGGCGTCACACTTTTTGTTTTCAAAAATCTTTTTTTTAGATTACATTGCTGAGTAAATAGTGAATGACAAACTTAAGAATTATTTTAAACACAACGAAATAATTTAAGGCTCCCCTTCATAGGTGTTATGTTGACCATTTATCTAGAGTTAGTTTAGTTGTAAGTAGTTATCATGTTAATAGCAGTTATAGCAGTTATAACAATTATAGATTCATAATGTAAATGATAGAATGTAAAAGACAAAGGGATTTTAAGTGGTTCAGAGACTCAAGCTCCTAATCCATTCTTCTGCTTCAACAAGCAGGGATTCCATTAAGGAAGTCTTTACATCACCGAATCACTAAGATGCCTTCAAGGCCTACAGCCTTTGTACTTTAGTTCACTAAGAACTCTTCAAGTCTAGCAGACTTGGAACTTCAGTTCACTAAGAACTCTTCAAGGTCTGCAGCCTTGGAACTCAATTTAGTCCCTTGGACAAGGACCCTTCTGGCCCTGGCTCCTTGTTTGTTGTTATTGTTGGTGCTGAGCTTCCAAGATGACTTTAAGCTCGATCTCTTTGAGTACTTAGCAGTTTGTTACTTCTTCCTTGGTAAAGCAGATCTTGTGATTGGTCCTTTTCTGATCTCAGCTTGCACTTCTTCACCACATAAGGTTTGTTAAGTCTTTACATCTTTAGTAGACTTCGTCTGGCACTTAGCATCCTATGAACCTTGGTTGCCTTGTGTATAGATTTGGTTCTGTATCTGTTCTTCTTTAGCTCTTGGTGGTTCGTGGTGATTCGTAGACTGGCTCTTTGAATCTTCTTTCTAATCTGCCAATCTTTTGAATGCTATTATCTTGGCCTTCTCGGCTCTCAGCTTGGCTGACATTCTTAATGACATTCTCATTATTTTTGAATGAAGCCTTTTTCTATTAAAGCTCTTCTCTTATCTTGCTTTCCTTCTACTTTCATAGTTTCACTACCACTGAGATATATTCTTTTTTTGCTTTGTAGAACTCGTAGATTCAACAACCTTCCCTTAACCAACAATTTCTTCTTTTGAGCTTCTGCTATTAAATAAGCTTTCATAAGCTTCCCGTTAGATTATAGCCGTTGGGAGTTATTTGAATTGATTCGCAGATCTCGAGTTATTTGGTGTAGACTGCAGATGTGACATGACAGCCCCTTTTTAACTTTTCTGACACTGCAGTCTACTATTTCACCTACCCTATCAGAAATGTCACTTTTAGTGTGTCAGGCAGATAGTCACCTTTATTTCTTCTTTCTGATTCCTCGATCAGAACATCAGGAGTTATCCTTCTGCATCGATGCTTTCAATACCCAACGTTTGCATGTTAGTCTTTGTATTGAGACTTTGCTAAGGCTTCAATAATCAGATGACTGAACTCTACAATTTTGATGTAGATGAATGAACTCTACGATTAAGAGAATGTTCTTTGAGTTTGCAATTAGAACTTCTCTTCCTTCATTCGTGTAGTGCTTTACCACTTCTACTTGCCTTGACTTACATTAGGTACTGATAACTTGTCTGATTATTCTGGCCCTCCTTAACTTCAAGACTTGTCAAATTGGTCATGCTCAGCTCTCTTTCTCTTTGTGATCTCCCGTTCACATATCATCAATGGTCTAACCCATGTTTAATCTTATTTGTCTATTCTGTATAGGTTTACCAGTGTCTCTATTATAGACCCCATCAGTTTCTGCTTCTAACCTGGCAAGCACTATGATCATAGTCACACCCAAGATTGTCATCTCTAGTGTGACTGCTACTGTATTGCTGACTTTCTGAAGTCTTCTTACTATTGCTTGTGGAAGACTTCCCTTGAATGACTTCACGTCTCAATCATGATGCTGATTGAATTGGTACTCTGATCTTCTATTTGCTTGTAAGCCATTTGGTGAAAGCTTTTTGGCTTCCTTGAGGAAGATTACATCTTTATAGTTATGTCCAGAGGTTTCATTCTTTGGATGCTTTGGGAGTGCTCACGTGTTGAGAATCGTGTTAACACCACGATTCTTTATTGGCATTGTGAGCACTGATAGGCTTTGTCGATGACTTTGTTCTACAGACTACGATCTAACTTTGGTTTTGCAGACACTACGACTCTGAGTGTAGATTATACATCAGACTACGATTTCTTCCTTAACACTTGTTGTTCGTGTCTGATCTAGCTCGACTATGATTTCTGCCTCTGGTATGATCAGTAGACTCTACGACTTCAAGTGTGGTCTATGATTCTTGACTTGGCTTGGCGGGTGCTTGAATCAATTTTACGATTCTGAGTGAGGCCCTCCAAGGCAGACTACGATCTATAGTCACTTTCTCGATATTCTACGATTCTGCCTTAGCTTCTGCAATCCCTCGACTGGCTCGATGGACTACGATTCTGCCTTGATAGTCTCTGAATACTTTGTTTCTCCTGGCAAACTTCTAAGGCTTGTGCAGTACTCGATGATCAAGCATGCTTATCTATTACATCATATAAGATCAACCTAACAAGCTTGATCTTTCTGTCTTTTGTCCTTGTACACCATATTCTTTTTTAAGGACTTTACGCAAGCTGTTTTGTTCATGTAGAATCAACCTAACATATTTGATCATTTTAGTCTAAGTCCTTGTACATATATTCCTGTTATCTATTCAAGGATTTTACAGCTTATTTCAATGCAGACATATTTGCATATTCATTCATTAAGATCATAATCAAATCATATATAAATAGGAATATCATTCACATTCGTATTCCTAACAATCTCTCCCTATTTGATTATGGCAAAAATTATAAATGCATATGTATAAGATGAATGAATCTTAAGACACAGTGAGCTACTATATTGCTAGAGCAGGTAATATGAATGATATATTAAAAAGCATTTGATTACAGCTGAATAGTAAACCCAAATTCTGGATCTAGAGTTAACTATTACATATAAAGATGTACCTTCTTCTTCACCCCTCTGTTGTTGCTACTCATCTGCTTGATCTTCTTGCTCCTGCTACCCCTGAGATGGTGACTTCATTTCTTCTTGATCTCCTGGTTCCTGCTCCCCCTGAGATGCATGCTCCATTTCTTCATCTTCATGATGCTCTGCTCAGATGTATGCTCTTCTTCTTTGTCTTCTGCTTTGCTCTTCAGATTTTGTTCTGGCTCCCCCTCAGATGATGATACACTTGTTGCTATTTTGACCTGCTTCTTCTACTTCGTCTTCTCCTTCTTTACTTTCCTTCTCCCCTTCTTTTCTTCAGCCTTCATTCTTCTCTCCTTGCTCTTTCTTGAATACCTCTTTTTCTCCCCCTTTTTGTCATGAATCATTTGGGAAAGCTGTTGGACATTTGTCATAAGTTGCTCTGTCAGATAGGATGAGTTGCTAACTTCAATCTTGAGTTCTTGTTGACTTAGCTCCAATTGTAGATGTGATAACCCGGGATTTCGAATAATCCAAATTTTTACGAATAATTTTTTTTATTTAATATTAATATTGATTATCAATTTTGTGATGAGTATCTGTGATACGAGTCTCGAGAAGTAGTCAATTTGTGTATTAACTGAGAAAATAAGAGTAGAGTTGTGCTTAACATATTTAGAAACCCTAATCCTAAGTCTGAATAGGGATTCGATAGAAAATATAATTAAAATAATTATATTGATGAGTACGTGTTAGTGCTGTATAGAATTTTGATCAATGATTGATCGAGTAGGGTACAAAATTAGTAAACCCTAATGAGGGATTAGAAACCCTAATATCAGGATTAGATACCT
The DNA here is from genome assembly GCA_016801055.1 of Panax notoginseng. Classification (NCBI taxonomy): domain Eukaryota; kingdom Viridiplantae; phylum Streptophyta; class Magnoliopsida; order Apiales; family Araliaceae; genus Panax; species Panax notoginseng. The sequence continues at coordinate 164,984,948 of CM029018.1, read as the reverse complement.
TAATGTACCGTTAAAAACCCTAATCGAAAGCCGGGAAACCCTAATTTTAAATTTGGGAATCCAAAACCCTAATTAGGAAACCCTAATCCTAATTAGTAAGCTATAAAGTGATTAGTAAACGTTAATATAATTAGGAAACCTTAATTATACTTTAGAAATATTAATTTCTATTTAAAATACTAATTATATTTTAGAAATCTCAATTTTTTATTTTAAAACCCTAATTTAGAAAATCCTAGAAGCTAAGGTTATAAAACCTAAGGGTTAAACCCTAAGGGTTTGGTCAATTGCCTAAAAAGCCATTAAAATTACATGATCAAAGTCTAAATTGCCCTTTATTTTTGGATTTTTATGAGGTAACTTGCAAATCTTGCCATATCAAGAGTTGGTGACCAACTAAAGGCAGCCGTTTGACTTATTTCTCATCCAAGATCAGATCTAGCATGACACCTTGCATTGTATTCATGTTTTGTATCTAATTATAAGAGATAAAGAGAGAGAAAGTCACAAAATTTGCTCATTTTGCTATCTTGCTCTCAACAACTCTTTCTCTCTCCAAGACCTCCGAAATTCTTAAGTAAATCAGTCCCATAAATAGCCCCTAGATCACTAAGATCAGCTAAGGAGATCATAGATTAAAGATTGGACAAAGAAGGTATAAAAGCCCTAACCCTATTTGATCTTATGTAGTAAGAAACATTTTGTGTTTAAGTGTTTAATCATGTGTTAGGAGATGTTTTTAGGTGATCTATGATGATCCATCATGGATCCATAGTATCAAAGTGCCTTAAAATGGTGTTTTTCAAAAACTGTTCGTGAGCTTGAAATGTGGTCTGACAAGCTAATGTCAGGAGCTACATATTCTTCTCTGTTTATTATTTTTCTTGTTTTATGTTTTGGATCGGTAGTCTGACATGAGGACTGTAATCTGGAAGTGGAATCACAACCATTCCATGTCCAGATTGCATGATATTCATGGTCAAAGTGAGTTGACCGAGCGTGACCGTAGCTTTCTAGGTAACCCAGAAAGTGTGAACCAGCGTCTGACAAGATTTTCATATGCCTTGATCTGTCAGTTGTTATGTTTTATGATGAAATGTTTGTTTCCAGTTTGTAGCCTGTAATGTGGACTATAGAACCTGGTCTTTAGATCTCTTAAAACATCAACAGAGTGAACAGATTAGGTGGTCAAAGTAGGCCATTCGGCCATGACTTAGAGTTTCTGGAATTTTAAGAAACGGGAAGGACAAGCTTTCTGACAGCGTTTGACCAGGCTAGATTTGGATATTGTGCTGTTGTTGAATTGAGATGTTGTCATGTAAATTTTCCTTGACACATGGACTATAGATTAGAATCATAATATCGACCATTTGATGACCAGAACTTAAAGAAAATTGATCTAGAAAGAGTCCACTCGAACTGCCTAGGTTTCTGGAAAACCCAGGAACGCTCTGACAGTATGTTTGCAAGCCCAGATCATCATGATATGTTGATGTATGACCTATATTGTGGTTGATAGTTGTAGTGGTGAATACTGACTACAAGATCAACATTTAAACGAACCTAGAACATGTAAGAACATGGAATTACAAGCGGTCAAACAAACAAACTTGAACACTGACTTGTCAGTGTTCTTAAGCTCAAGAACAACTAAGGCGACAGAAAGCATCGCTATAGGCTATAGCGACGATTTATTTAATTTCTATTTTCTGAATTTTCAAAAAATACTTAAAAATAGAAAATAAATTCTAAAAATTAGAAAAATGGTTTTAAAAGTTATTTTAAATTCTGAAAAATAACTTTTAATTATTTGAGATATTTTTCATTAATATTTATAATTATTTGAATATTAATGATATTTAATTTATTTAATTAGTGTATTGAATAAATTAGAGAAAAATAATTTTAATATTATAAAAATCATTTTAAATAAGAATAAAGTATTTAAAAATATTTTGAGTTATAAAATGTAACTCTTAATATTTTTGAGTAATTTTTATTAATAATTTAATATTAATGATAATAGATTTATTTAATTATTATATTAAATAAATGAATTAAAAATGGTTTTATTGATTTAAAAATTATTTAAAAATGAAAAAAATGATTTAAAAATATTTTAAGTTATAATTAATGACTTTTAATATTTTGATAATAATTTCATTAATATTTATATATTAATGGTGACGATTTAAAAATAATTTTAATTATTTTAAAAATTATTTAGGTAGAATATTGGTAATTTAAAAATATTTTAAGTTATTAATAATAACTTTAATATTTTGATAAGTATGTCATTAATATTTTTATATTATTAAATATTAATGATGATAAGATTATTTGATATTTAAATCATTTAAACATGATTCTAGTATTTGAAAAATTATTATAAATTATAATAATTGTTTATAAATTATTAAAAACTTCCGAAAAATATTATAAACGATATTTGACTTATCTAAAATAATATTGAAGCTTAGAGACCAAGTTTAATTGCCAATAAATGTGTTAATTATCGAATAGGGTGACCAGAACACCGAGAATTGACCGAAGTCCAACCAGACCAAACTAGTTGGACTTAATGAGTGTTTATATAAGCTATAAACACTGATGTGATTATGTGGTAATGTGTCTAGGAGAAAGATTGACTGTGAACTACAATGTTACGTGTTATAAATTATTGTGCTAATTGAGAGACCGATATTGTTGATTATAGGTCTTACGAACGCAGTTAAATATATTGTGTAGCAGTAATCTACGGAGAAGGCAAGTTTTCTTAACTCAATCTTGAGTTAATATTGTTTAATTAATATGGTGGTTAAGTATTATTAATTAGACCACGTCCAAGAAGTTATTGTTGATTATTCGCAGTTAGTGCATGTTTATTAATTCAAATTGAATCAATGATTATGAAAATATATAGTTGTAGAATAACTGTTGTTGGATATTAAATCCGTAGAAGCTATTATTGACAGTACATATAATTCATGTCTATTGTCGAATTGTGTTGAGAAATGTCTTAGCTAATTATTCTGGCTAGACGAACATTTATTAGAACTTGATAGGTTCGAGAAGAGAATTCAATTATTATTGACAGATCGATGCCAATTATTTCGGCTAGATCGAGAAAGTTACTAAATATTGAAATCATAGTATTTCGTTATTAAATTAAATCTTGATTCTGAGACTGAGAAGAACAACCTTTTATACAAAGGGAACATTTTATTGGTCGTATATTCGGCCTTTGCGCGTGATTAAGTATTATGCATAATATATGGTACAAGGAGTTGGCCGCTCTAAGTACTTACAGAGGGGTATAATTTAATCTTTATGTTTATTTGATACACCTAGGTATATCAAAGTCAAATCTTTGATAGTTACTCGAGAAGAGAAGTTCAAGATCCAATGGATCACTCAGCATAAATCTGAAAAACATTCCACTTTGTTATTACGTAGAATTGATTCTTGATTATTCATTAGAATATCGTAGAAACTTTGAAAGCGTTGTACTATTTCATTATCAGATTATTATGTTGCATAGAATGCAAGAAGACTTGTTAGTTATTAAAGCTTTGTTAAGCTATTTCAAAGTTCCCCGAACTTTGGTATTATTCTATCAAATTAGATAGTCTATTTTTATTGATTCGTATACATTTTTTGTATGTCTTAACTTGCGGGGTAAATTTGTTGCTCACCTTTGCTAAATAAAACTTTTCAGCAAGGGACGAAGTGGAAGGAGGTACTGTGAAGGACAAAGGCAAAGGCGTAGTGATAAATTAGTTATGAATAACATTATTATTATGTTGTATTTGAAAGTAGTATGCATACAAGCCAATCATGTATGATGATAAATCATATACTTTGTAATTAATCTTATTTGTTTATTAATAAAAAAATTATTTATTAAAGGCATTTATTATCTACATGGTGCTGTTTTAATAATATGTGATAAACCCATAGTTTTAAGCAATACTTTTAGAATCATGATAAGATCATGCTAATGAGATCTAAATTTTTAGATATCTTAAAACTAAAATGTTCCCAATCAATGGATTACTAAAAATGGGATTAGTGAATCCGGATAGATTGGTACGTACGTTACTTGCTCATTGAATGAGGATGATTGATCTCATGATCATTTGTGTGGAGACACTAAAGCAAGTATTTAAGTGCTTATTAGAGAATAAGTTCACTGAACGTGACTCGCTAAGGAATACCTAATGGAGTTTTACTTGCCTGTCAATAAGAATTACTGTAGTGATAGTAATACAAATGATCCTTAGACTTGAGATCATCATAGTATCTTATATATAATGAATTACACTTTGACTTATTCCTTAAGACTCTTAGAGTATATCAAAGGGTATGCTTGGATATAATAAGTTATATATGAAGATAATGAATGATCAATAAAGAATCTACCACTTCTAGTAAAAGAAGAGAAATATCCTATGTGATTCGATAAATGACAACCCAGGAATCCTTGGCCAAGGTAGAATGAAATTAGAAAGTAGTTTCTAATTTGTATTCATTAGGAGTTGTGCGTTTAGGAATTGAAATACATATAATTAAATAAAATAAGACTTGACATTAATTCCATGTCTTATATTTAATTGGGACATTGTATGGTGGAAGGATTGAATTGTATGGTAACTATTAACTCAAATGTTCTTTTATGATTAATGTTGAAATCTATATTATCTAGAAAGTCGTTGATCACTAGGGAGGCTTATCCCTATTGTAGAATAAATATTATTTATTTAAATAAATTAATCGTTTAATTTATTTATTTAAATAAGGTTAGAATTGTTCTAATTGATTTATTCACAACCGGTTTAATATGGAGAACCTAAAGGGTCACACCATAAAATGAAGAATAATTATTTAAGAAGTTAATGGCATAATTGTAATAATATATTAAGTATATTTAATTTAATCTATGGTGATAGAATAAATTAAATAGCTTAGTATTTATTATTTAATATTTTAGAAATATTAAATATAAATTAATAAGAGGAGTCTTATTAATATTATTATAATAATTATTATTTTAATTTCTAAAAGGGTTTAGGAATTAATTTAATATAAGTACTCTCATTTATTTTTAATAGGATTAGGAGGAAAAATTAGTGAAAGGAGTTTAATTATTGATACATATGATGATATGTATGATAATAAATAGGATTGATTATGGACTATTGACCAATATGATTGGATTTATTTTAGTTGAATGCTTGAATGAATGGGTTTTATTAAATGGGGTCTGCGTACCTCGTCCTTTCTGGTTTTATTCGTGATGTAAATTCTATCTCTCTCCTATGTACTTCCCCTTGACTGCTGATCAAGGTTTCTATTTAAATTAAATAGTTTAATGTAATAGGATTAGTTAGAATTTTTTTTCGAAGAACCAGAGATCAAGGACAAAGGAGCGCTCGAAGACCCGTTTGTAATGGAGCTCGGGTTTAAATGTAATAGTTATATTTAAATGTTTATTCTTGCACCTTAGGGTTTGACCTTTTAGTTCACTTGGTGGCTCTAGTGAACCAAACAAGAATAAAAGTCCATAATCAATCTGGGTAGAATATAATATTCTATATGTGCATGCTAGTATTATATATATTATATATTATGCAAACATGCTTCGCATGTTTAATAATATGACGCATATTTTATATATATATTTGCATGCGCGCTAAACACGATGAGACTAATAATAACAAACCCCTCAATGAAATTATATTAAGTTGTAACGTTCAAAGATATTTGGAATATCGAACGTCGCCTTCTAGCATGATAAAAATAATAGAGCATTGAATATTTAATATGAGTTTGTTGTGCACACACAAGGCGAGTATTAAATATTTGAGATGTTATTTTTATTACATTTGATGTTTATAAGGAATTGAACATTACCGCTTTGTTGTGCACACACAAGGGCTGTACTTTTCTCTTCACTTATATGGAAATGCTGGGTATGACTTAACTTAAATCATTTTAGTTCGGATGTGCACACACTTGACCATTATGATTTAAGAGGCAAAATATAAGGAGTTACATGATGATGTAATTGACAAGAGTTGTCTACCTATTTATTTATATATAGTTTGTTGTGCACACACAAGGCTATATACATTTGAAATGTGATTCTTATTCTCATTAGCAAATCTTTAATTAGATATTGCCGAACTATATTCATGAAGGTAATATAGTTTGAATAAAATAGTGGGAGATACCAATATAAAATAAGACCTAATTTATTTTGGTAATTAATTAAATGAATGTTTGCTAAAATATTGTCTTTTTACATGCAGAAGTTTGAAAATGTCACATTCACTAATTTCACTACGTAGCATACTTGATGCTAACAAATTGACCGGACCAAATTACACGGACTGGTTAAGGAATCTGAGAACTATTCTCACTGCTGAAAATATTTTTTATGTGCTAAATTCGCCCGTACCTGCAAAAGTTACAGAGACAGCCTCTGAGGAAGAGATTGCTACTTTTAAACAGTGACAATATGATGCATCTGTGGCTCAATGCATCTTGATCGCATCCATGAGTAACGAGCTTCATCGTCAGCATGAAACCATGGATGCTCCTACTATGCTATTGCACCTTCAAGAGTTGTATGGTGAGCAAAGTAGGACTGCTAGATATGAAATATCTAAGGAGCTCTTCCGATCTCAGATGACCGAGGGCACTACCGTTGAGACTCATGTCTTAAAGATGATCAATCTGATTGAACGTCTTGGACAGCTTGGGTTCATCATGGATGGGGAGTTGAGTCAAGATTTAGTCTCACAGTTACTCCCGGACACCTTCTCACAATTTGTTGTGAATTTTCACATGAATAAGTTAGATAACAGCTTGCCTGAATTACTTAACATGTTGAAAACTGCTGAAGGTCACTTCCCATCCAAGAAGAATCATGTCTTACTGGTGGATGATTCTTCCAAGAAAAGGAAGAGGCCCAAGGTATCTTCTGAAAAGAAGAAATCCAAGAAGGCTAAGGGAAAGGCAAAAGTGAAGGATCAAAAGAAACCTGATCCAGTTAGCAAAGGAATTTGCTTCCATTGCAACAAGTCGGGTCACTGGAAGAGGAACTGCAAGGATTATCTTGCGGAACAAAAGCAGAAGAAGCTTGGAGAAGCTTCGAATCCTAATCAAGGTTTGTTTATGATTGAAATTAATTTTTCTGAAAGTCAATCTTCTACTTGGGTATTGGATACCGGCTGTGGTTCTCACATATGTAATAATATGCAAGGACTGGTCAGAAGTAGAAAGCTGAGCAAGGATGAAGTCGTACTATGAATGGGAAATGGAGCAAAGGTTGCTGCATTAGCTGTAGGGACTTATTGTTTAGCACTACATACGGGCAAATCCATTAGTTTAAATAATTGTTATTTTGTTCCGTCACTTATCAGAAACATTATTTCAATATCTGTATTGGATATGGATGGTTTTGAAGTTATAATAAAGAACAATAGTTGTTCTATTTATAATAATAATGTTTTATATGGTGTTGGTAATTTACGAATGGACTTTACATTCTTGACTTGCATGAAAATATACTTCAAATTGAATAAACTAAGAAAAGAAAAAGAGATGATGTTAATTATACCTATATGTGGCACTGTAGACTCGGTCATATTAATGAAACAAGATTATCCAAGTTATATAAAGATGGGCTCGTAGAACTATCGGATTATGAATCATATCTAACTTATGAATCTTGTCTCATGGGAAAAATAACTAAATCTCTTTTTAGTGGAAATGGAGAAAGAGTTACAGAATTGTTAGCGTTGGTACACACGGATGTATGTGGACCTATGACAACGAATGCACGGGGAGGGTATTCTTATTTTATTACATTCACTGATGATCACTCAAGATTTGGATATGTGTATTTAATGAAATATAAATCTGAATCATTTGAAAAGTTCAAAGAGTTTAGAAGTGAAGTAGAGAAACAAACGGGCAAAAGTATTAAGATTCTTCGATCAGATCGAGGTGGTGAATACTTAAGCAGTGAGTTTCTCAATTGTTTCAAAGAAAATAGTATAATCTCACAATGGACTCCACCAGGGATGCCACAGCTGAATGGTATGTCTGAAAGGAGAAATCAAACACTGTTGGACATGGTTCGTTGCATGATGAGTTTTACCGATCTTCTGGTGTCATTCTGGGGATATGACCTAGAAGCGGCTACATATCTACTAAATAAGGTTCCCTTGAAATCCATCCCTAAGACTCCATATGAGATGTGGACAGGGAGGAAGCCTAGTCTTAAGCATGTTAAGATTTGGGGATGTCCAACTTATGTGAAAAGGTTTCAGAATGATAAGCTTGGGACAAGATCTGATAAGTGTACTTTTGTGGGATATCCTAAAGAAAGTTTAGGATATTATTTCTATAATCCTACTGAACAAAAGGTGTTTGTTACTAAACATGCTGCCATCTTGGAAAAGGAGTTTATCCTTAAAGGGGTCAGTGGGAGGAAAATAGATCTTGAAGAAATTCAAGAACCACAAACCACTACAGATCAAATAGATGAACCTGTCCAAGTAGAGATTCCTTCTGTACCACACCCTATTCGTAAATCCGAAAGAGTACCAAAGATACCTGAAAGGTATAAACTTGTCATAGAGGATGATGATGAGGTACACATCATAGATGATGGTGATCCATTGAATTATGAACAGGCTATGAGTAATAAAGACTCAGAGAAGTGGCAAGAAGCCATGAAATCCGAGATGGACTCCATGTATGAGAACCAAGTATGGACTTTGGTTTCACCACCTGAAGGCATTAAGCCTATTAGGTGTAAATGGGTCTTTAAAAGAAAGACTGGAGCAGACGGCAAGGTAGAGACCTATAAGGCTCGACTGGTCGCAAAAGGTTTCAAACAAAGACAAGGAGTTGACTATGATGAAACCTTCTCACCAGTAGCAATGCTCAAGTCCATTCAGATTTTTCTTGTAATTGCAGCTTACCATGACTATAAAATCTGGTAGATGGACGTGAAAACGGCCTTCCTCAATGGAAAACTTGAGGAAGATGTGTATATGACACAACCAGAGGGATTTGTTTCAAAGGTTGGAACAAATCAAGTCTGTAAGCTACAACGATCCATTTATGGATTGAAACAAGCTTCTCGTAGGTGGAACATCCGTTTTGATGAGACAATCAAAGAGTTTGATTTTATCAAAAATGAGGATAAACCATGTGTGTACAAGAAGGTTAGTGGGAGCGCTGTTTCATTCCTTATATTATATGTTGATGATATATTACTGATAGGGAATGATATTCCTATGCTATAATCAATTAAAATCTGGTTATCTAAACACTTCTCCATGAAGGACTTGGGAGAAGCATCCTATATTTTGGGGATAAAGATCTATAGAGATAGATCTAAAAGGATGCTTGGCTTGTCCCAAGGAACGTACATTGACTCGATGCAAAAGAGGTTTAGCATGGAAGATTCCAAAAGAGGTCTCATGCCGATGAGCCATGAAATACATCTCTCCAAGAAACAGGCCCCAAAGACACCTGAGGAGAGAGACTGTATGAGTAAGATTCCTTATGCTTCAGCAATAGGGTCTATCATGTACGGTATGATATGTACTAGACCAGATGTCGCTCATGCACTTAGTGTAACAAGCAGATATCAGTCGAATTCAGGAGAAGAACACTGGAAGGCAGTGAAAAATATCCTAAAGTACTTAAGAAGAACTAAGGATGTATTTCTTGTCTATGGTGGGTCTGAATTGAAACTAGAGGGCTTCACAGACTCAAGTTTTCAAATAGACCAAGATGACAGTAAATCCGTTTCAGGGTATGTGTTTAACTTAAACGGTGGCGCATTGAGTTGGAAGAGTTCCAAACAGCAAACAGTTGTTGATTCAATGACAGAGGCAAAGTACATAGCTGCAAGTGAAGCTGCAAAGGAAGTTGTTTGGATAAAGAAGTTCATTACTGAACTTGGTGTGATTCCTAGTATTTCAGAACCAGTGCCTTTCTTCTGTGACAACACTGGAGCTGTTGCGCAGGCTAAGGAACCCAGGTCTCATCAGAAATCCAAACACGTGTTGCGTCGATTTTATTTGATCAGAGAGATCATTGAAAGAGGAGACGTCACCCTGGAGCGTGTGGACTCTCAAGATAATATTGCAGATCCATTTACTAAAGCGTTAACACAACAGCAGTTTAATCGTCATGTAGAGAAGATGGGTATGAGATACTACGGCGATTGGCTTTAGTGCAAGTGGGAGATTGAAAGTAGTATGCATACAAGCCAATCATGTATGATGATAAAGCATATACTTTGTAATTAATCTTATTTGTTTATTAATAAAAGAATTATTTATTAAAGGCATTTATTATCTACATGTTGCTGTTTTAATAATATGTGATAAACCCATAGTTTTGAGCAATACTTTTAGAATCATGATAAGATCATGCTAATGAGATCTAAATTATTAGATAGCTTAAAACTAAAATGTTCCCAATCAATGGATTACTAAAAAGGGGATTAGTGAATCCGGATAGATTGGTACGTACGTTACTTGCTCATTGAATGAGTATGATTGATCTCATGATCATTTATGTGGAGACACTAAAGCAAGTATGTAGGTGCTTATTAGAGAATAAGTTCACTGAACGTGACTCGCTAAGGAATACCTAATGGAATTTTACTTGCCTGTCAATAGAAATTCCTGTAGTGATAGTAGTACAAATGATCCTTAGACTTGAGATCATCATTGTATCTTATATATAATGAATTACACTTTGACTTATTCCTTAAGACTCTTAGAGTATATCAAAGGGTATGCTTGAGTGTAATAAGTTATATATGAAGATAATGAATGATCAATAAAGAATCTACCACTTCTAGTAAAAGAAGAGAAATGTCCTATGTGATTCGATAAATGACAACCCAGGAATCCTTGGCCAAGGTGGAATAAAATTAGAAAGTAGTTTCTAATTTGCATTCATTAGGAGTTGTGCATTTAGGAATCGAAATACAAATAATTAAATAAAATAAGACCTGACAGTAATTCTATGTCTTATATTTAATTGGGACATTGTATGGTGGAAGGATTGAATTGTACGGTAGCTATTAACTCAAATGTTCTTTTATGATTAATGTTAAAATCTATATTATCTAGAAAGTCGTTGATCGCTAGGATGACTTATCCCTATTGTAGAATAAATATTATTTATTTAAATAAATTAATCGTTTAATTTATTTATTTAAATAAGGTTAGAATTGTTCTAATTGATTTATTCACAACCGGTTTAATGTGGAGAACCTAAAGGGTCACACAATAAAAGGAAGAATAATTATTTAAGAAGTTAATGACATAATTGTAATAATATATTAAGTATATTTAATTTAATCTACGGTGATAGAATAAATTAAATAGCTAAATATTTATTATTTAATATTTTAGAAATATTAAATATAAATTAATAAGAGGAGTCTTATTAATATTATTACAATTATTATTATTTTAATTTTTAAAAGGATTTAGGAATTAATTTAATATAAGTACTCTCATTTATTTCTAATAGGATTAGGATGAAAAATTAGTTAAAGGAGTTTAATTAATTATCCCTAATAAGATTAGGGAGCCCATTTAATTAAAAGAGTTTAATTAAATAAATAATACCTTATTTTAATTAAATAGGGTTACCTGATATCTTTATAAGAGGAGTTTTATATCAGATATCAAGATATACTTAATTCTAATAGTTGGAGAGTACGCCCCCTTTTTCTATAGAGATAGAAAAAACTAGGGTGGTTAACATTGATCAAAGGAAGGAATCTACCCGGAGATTCAAGGAGATCGCGGAGAAGTAGGAGGTAAACTCGTACCTGTGGAAGCTCGTATCTACAAGGGTATGATTCCATAACTTCTTGTTCTTCGTTTTAATTAATAATATGTATAAAGGATGATCCGGGTAATTGGTTTGTGAAAAATTTTAAAATCTGATTTTACTTTGCTTCCGCTAATTTTTGTAATTTGATTGCTTATTTGATTTTTGCAAAACCTAACAGTATTTGTGAACCCTTTTTGTATATCTAAAGGGTATGTTTGTAATGTTAAGGTTAGAGGACCTGCGACTTATGTATTAACTATATCAGTTAATGATGTGTATGTTCCTATGTATAATTAAATGGGTAGTTAAATGTTATTTATATTGTGGATCGTGAGTACCAAACTCGGGGGTCAAGTAACCTGGATTTGGGGGCGTCACAGGTTGGTATCAAAGTTGTAGGTTATAAACCTTAAGTGGGGTGGGGAAAACCCTAGGATTATAACCATAAACGAGATAGAGAAAACTCATTTAGAGTTCTAAGTGAGAGATTGCCGAAGTGCATCAATAGTGAGATATGTGGACACATAGTGTGAGAATTTCATACTGGTGAAGTACTAATCTAGTTGTTTAACTGATTGTACGATGTCTGGAGAAGATAAAATGAGTGCGAAAATGTTAGCGGCTGTAGCACCAATGCTAGTAACCGAGGTGCCAGCGCAAAGCGAATCAGTTGAGAAGATGGAAAAGGTTAAAGCCATGGTGAATCTAGGGAGTGATCATGACAATTATCCCGAGATGTATCTGAGTGGTGATGAGGAGACAGAGTCCGAAGAAGCTAAGGCGGAGAAAGAGAATAAGACTAAAGTTGAAGAACAAGATCAACTATCGGCAGAAGTTCAAGAACTCCGGAGTAAAGTATTTCTCTTGGAGGAGTTGTGGAAGACGGAGCGAGCGTTACGCGAAATGACTGAAGAACGAAACGAGCTGAAAGTGCTAGTGGAAAGGATGAAGACTGAAGGTGGTGGATCGTTTGAAGGAACCGTCAAGAAGCAGAAGGGCAAGAATAAGCGAAAGAGGGACAACGACAACCCTAATTCTAAAAAGTCAAACTCGAAGAAGAAGTACGTCTGTAGCAAGTGTGGGAAGACTTATGCGGGAAAATGCATGATGCGGAAGAACGTGTACTTCACTTGTAAGAAGGAAGGACATATTTCCCTACATTGTCCTAAGCCGAATATGAGGAAGTGTTATTCATGTGGAAGAACGGGTCACGAATTCAACAAGTGTCCCAGTAAGAAGAAGACCGGAGAAGGGAGTGGACGGTAGATATCTTAAGTATAAGTATTAATATCTTTTGGAAGTAGGTTATGATATTAATAATTGTAATATCGAGAACAGTGTGTAAGCATATGTAAATATAAATATGTTTGTATGAATGAAATCTTTATTTTCTATATGAATATAAGATTCAGAGTAATTGGTGTGTTCTTAAAACTCATACTTATGGTAAGTTCATGACACATAATTATATGAAATTTTTTGAACCCCTCAGCGAATGGACGCCAATGGTCTGACTAGGATAAGTTTATACACTCATGTAATTGTGACAAGTTCCTGAACTCAAAGGTGTGATAAGTTTGACGAACTGGTAATAGTTATGTGTGAATGGAGAATTGTAACTTTTTGTGTAAAGTTGTGTTGTTAATCCTGATATGATTAAAAAAAGGGATAGTAATATGTGTTAAGTATTAAATGTACTATGTGCTATTTGAATAAGTATGTTATTATATAAGAAATATGTGTTGAATTCTTATTGTGTTAAGAATTTGTGTAAAGAAAGAGAATTAATGTAAGATCTTTATTTAAATTAGATCATGCTGCCTAGACGACAGAATCGAAACTAAAGAGAAGAATAGTCAGTGAATAATGAAGGAGGTCAAGCTGACCCGATGCAGAATTTTGCAAATATGATAGCTGAAGATATGGGGAATAGAGCTCCAACAGCAAGAGGAAGAGCGAGAGAACAGCCAGCTGACAGATTAGCAAATTTTAAAGACTTTAAAGCGGTAGGATAGCCAGAATTCAAGAGAACCATGGATCCGATTGAAGCCCAAACTTGGGTGAAAGAGATGGAGAAAGCATTCATCATTGCGCGTGTGACAGAAGAGCAGAAGACAGCTTTTGCAATATATCTGATGAAGGGAGAAGCCAATGACTGGTGGAAGACTAATCAAGCGAGAGCGTGTACAACTGTGGTGACTTTGACAAGATTCAAGGAGTTGTTCTTTGAGAACTACTTTTCACCGAGTATGCAATCCAGGATGGAAGTCAAATTTCTAGAACTGAAGAAGGAGAATATATCGGTTTCAGAATATGCTGCCAAATTCAACGAGTTGGAGAGATTTGCACCTCATCAGGTGGACACAGAGGCAAGAAAAGCGAGAAGATTCGAGAATGGACTGAAACCAGGGATATTCAACAATGTAGCGATATTGCAGATCAATACATTTGCGGCTTTAATGGAGAAAGCATTAATTGCTGAAGGAGGGAGCGAAGCTGCATCTCGATTTTACCAAGAGAAGAAGAAAAAGACAAATAATGGAGGTAGTAGTGGTGGTAGTAACCTTAACAAGAGAAAGTGGAGCGAGAATACCTAGTCGGGTAATAAGACAGAAGGAAATAAGAAAGGGAGAGAGCCATGTGCAACTTGTGGGAAAAATCATTCTGGAATTTGTCTAAAGAAGAAGGGAGTCTGTTACAACGGTGGACAAGAGGGACACCTGTCACCCAATTGGCCCAGTCCGAAGAAAATACAAGGTTGCTTTGCGTGCGGATCGACTGATCATTTGGTTCGGAACTATTCGAAGAGAAATATAGAAAAGGAAAGTGGCAACAAGGGACCCGGTAGCGGAACCTTGGCAATTCGAGGACCTGTATAGCCAGGAAGACCAACGGCCCCTACATTCAACATGAAGGCACAAGATGCAGGAGCTGTCCAGGAGGTGGCAATAGGTAACGATTTCGTTTAGAACTTAAATTACGCGAGTAATATTGGTTAAATATTATTGTGAATTTTTTTCTTTTTTAGATTCAAGTCACAGGTTAGAGTATGAGACACAAATTAACATTGTGTTGATAAGAATGAATTGATGATACAACTTTAAAAGATTGTAGAGAATAAGAAAGCGGTGATTTTGAGGACGGAATCCTTTTAAGGAGGGGTGAATGAGATAACCCGGGATTTCGAATAATCCGAATTTTTACGAATAAATTTTTTTTATTTAATATTAATATTGATTATCAATTTTGTGACGAGTATCTGTGATATGAGTCTTGAGAAGCAGGCAATTTATGTATTAACTGATAAAATAAGAGTAGAGTTGTGCTTAACATATTTAGAAACTCTAACCCTAAGTACGGATAGGGATTTGATAGAAAATATAATTAAAATATTTATATTGATGAGTACGTGTTAGTGCTGTATAGAATTTTGTTCAATGATTGATTGAGTAGGGTACAAAATTAGTAAACCCTAATCTCAAGATTAAAAATCCTAACGTACCGTTAGAAACCCTAATCGAAAGTCGAGAAATCTTAATTTTAAATTCGGGAATTCTAAACCTTAATTAGGAAACCCTAATCCTAATTAGTAAGCCCTAAAGTGATCAGTAAACGTGAATATAATTAGGAAACCCTAATTATACTTTAGAAATATTAATTTCTATTTAAAATACTAATTATATTTTAGAAATATGAATTTTCTATTTTAAAACCCTAATTTAGAAAATCCTAGAAGCTAAGGTTGTAAAACCTAAGGGTTAGAATCTTAGGGTTAAACCCTAAGGGTTTGGTCAATTGCCTAGAAAGCCATTAAAATTACATGATCAAAGTCTAAATTGCCCTTTTATTTTTATTTTTATGAGGTAACTTGCAAATCTTGTCATATCAAGAGTTGTTGACCAACTAAAGGTAGCCATTTGACTTATTTCTCATCCAAGGTCAGATCTAGTATGACACCTTGCATTGCATACATCTTTTGTATCTAATTATAAGAGATAAAGAGAGAGAAAGTCACAAAATTTGCTCATTTTGCTATCTTGCTCTCAACAACTCTTACTCTCTCCAAGACCTCCGAAATTCTTAAGTAAATCAGTCCCATAAACAGCCCCTAGATCACTAAGATCAGCTAAGGAGATCATAGATTAAAGATTGGACAAAGAAGGTATAAAAGCCATAACCCTATTTGATCTTATGTAGTAAGAAACATTTTGTGTTTAAGTGTTTAATCATGTGTTAGGAGATGTTTTTAGGTGATCTATGATGATCCATCATGGCTCCATAGCATCAAGTGCCTTAAAATGGTATTTTTCAAAAACTGTTCTTGAGCTTGAAATGTGGTTTGACAAGCTAATGTTAGGAGCCACAAATTCTTCTCTGTTTATTATTTTTCTCGTTTTATGTTTTGGATCGGTAGTCTGACATGAGGACTGTAATCTGGAAGTGGAATCACAGTCATTCCATGTCCAGATTGCATGATATTCATGGTCAAAGTGAGTTGATCGAGCATGACCGAAGCTTTCTGGGTAACCCAGAAAGCGTGAACCAGCGTCTAACAAGCTTTTCATATGCCTTGATCTAGCAGTTGTTGTGTTTTATGATGATATGTTTGTATCCAGTTTGTAGTCCGTAATGTGCACTATAGATCCTGGCCTTTAGATCTCTTAAAACATCAACATAGTGAACAGATTAGGTGGTCAAAGTAGGCCATTCGGCCATGACTTAGAGTTTTTGGAATTTCCAGAAACGGGAAGGACACGTTTTCTGACAGCATTTGACCATGCTAGATTTGGATATTGTGCTGTTGTTGAATTGAGATGTTGTCATGTAAATGTTCCTTGTCATATGGACTATAGATTAGAATCATAATATCGACCATTTGATGACTAGAACTTAAAGAAAATTGATCTAGAAAGAGAGCACTCGAACTGCCTAGGTTTCTGGAAAACCCAGGAACGCTCTGACAGTATGTTTGCAAGCCCAGATCTTCATGATATGTTGATTTATGACCTATATTGTGGTTGATAGTTGTAGTGGTGAATACTGACTACAAGATCAACGTTTAAACGAACCCAGAACATGTAAGAACATGGAATTACAAGCGGTCAAACGAGCAAGCTTGAACACTGACTTGTCAGTGTTCTTAAGCTCAAGAACACCTAAGACGCCAGAAAGCGTCGCTATAGGCTATAGCGACGATTTATTTAATTTCTATTTTCTGAATTTCCAGAAAATACTTTAAAATAGAAAATAAATTCTAAAAATTATAAAAATGGTTTTAAAAATTATTTTAAATTCTGAAAAATAACTTTTAATTATTTGGGATATTTTTCATTAATATTTATAATTATTTGAATATTAATGATATTTAATTTATTATATTAGTGTATTAAATAAATTAGAGAAAAATAATTTTAATATTATAAAAATTATTTTAAATAAGAATAAAGTGTTTAAAAATAATTTGAGATATTAAATGTAACTTTTAATATTTTTGAGTAATTTTCATTAATAATTTAATATTAATGATAATAGATTTATTTAATTATTATATTAAATAAAAGAATTAAAAATGGTTTTATTGATTTAAAATCATTTAAAAATGAGAAAAATAATTTAAAAATATTTTAAGTTATAATTAATGATTTTTAATATTTTGGTAATAATTTTATTAATATTTATATATTAATGGTGATGGTTTAAAAATAATTTTAATTATTTTAAAAATTATTTAGGTAGAATATTGATGATTTAAAAATATTTTAAGTTATTAATAATAACTTTAATATTTTGACAAGTATGTCATTAATATTTTTATATTATTAAATATTAATGATGATAAGATTATTTGATATTTAAATCATTTAAAAATGATTCTAGTGTTAGAAAAATTATTATAAACTATAATAATTGTTTATAAATTATTAAAAGCTTCTAAAAAATATTATAAACGATATTTGACTTATCTAAAATAATATTGAAGCTTAGAGACCAAGTTTAATTGACAATAAATGTGTTAATTGTCGAATTGGGTGACCAGAACATCGAGAATAGACCGAAGTCCAACTAGACCAAACTAGTTAGACTTAATGAGTGTTTATATAAGCTATAAACACTGATGTGATTATGTGATAATGTGTCTAGGAGAAGGATTGACTGTGAACTACAGTGTTACGTGTTATAAATTATTATGCTAATTGTGAGACCGTTGATTATAAGTTTTACGAACGTAGTTAAATATATTGTGTAGCAGTAATCCACGGAGAATGCAAGTTTTCTTAACTCAACCTTGAGTTAATATTGTTTAATTAATATGGTGGTTAATTATTGTTAATTAGACCACGTCCAAGAAGTTATTGTTGATTATTCGTAGTTAGTGCATGCTTATTAATTCAAATTGAATCAATGATTCTAAAAATATATATTCGTAGAATAACTATTGTTGGATATTAAATTCGTAGAAGCTATTATTGACAGTACAGATAATTCTTGTCTATTGTCGAATTGTGTTAAAAAATGTCTTAGCTAATTATTCTGGCTAGACAAACATTTATTAGAACTTGATAGGTTCGAGAAGAGAATTCAATTATTATTGACAGATCGATGCCAATTATTTCGGCTAGATCGAGAAAGTTACTAAATATTGAAATCATAGTATTTCGTTGTTAAATCAAATCTTGATTATGAGACTGAGAAGAACAACCTTTTATACAAAGGGAATATTTTATTGGCCGTATATTCGTCCTTTGCGCGCGATTAAGTATTATGCATAATATAGGGTACAAGGAGTTGGCCGCTCTAAGTACTTGCAGAGGGGTATAATTTAATCTTTATATTTATCTGATACACATGGGTATATCAAAGTCAAATCTTTGATAGTTACTCAAGAAGAGAAGTTCAAGATCCAATGGATCACTCAACATAAATCTGAAAAACATTCCATTTTGTTATTGCGTAAAATTGATTCTTGATTATTCATTAGAATATTGTAGAAATTTTGAAAGCGTTGTACTCTTTCATTATCAAATTATTATGTTGCATAGAATGCGAGAAGACTTGTTAGTTATTAAAGCTTTGTTTAGCTATTTCAAAGTTTCCCGAACTTTGGTATTATTCTATCAAATTAGATAGTCTGTTCTTATTGATTCGTATACATTTATTGTATGTCTCAACTTACGGGGCAAATTTGTTGCTCACCTTTGCTAAATAAAACTTTTCAGCTAGGGACGAAGTGGTAGGAGATACTGTGAAGGACAAAGGTAAAGGCATAGTGATAAATTAGTTATGAATAACATTATTATTATGTTGTATTTGTGAACCCTTTTTGTATATCTAAAGGGTATATTTGTAATGTTAAGGTTAGAGGACCTGAGACTTATGTATTAACTATATCAGTTAATGATGTGTATGTTCCTATTTATAATTAAATGGGTAGTTAAATGTTATTTATATTGTGGATCGTGAGCACCAAACTCGGGGGTCAGGTAACCCAAATTTAGGGGCGTCACAGTAGAGAGATAGATTACTTTAGAAAGTCAATCTTGTTAGAGAGGGACAAGATTTGATCTGTATTATCCTTCTAAACTTGCAGAGCTTCTTCCTTTTGAGCATTGATGAACTTCAAATAGATTTGATCTCTCTCTTTGATTTTGAGAGATATATATGATATTGTGGCTTGGAGTCTGTTTTGAAGCACACTATTTCCTTCTTCTGACATCTTTGCTTCTACAGCAATGAGAGATATCTTCTCAACCAGTTCGTCAAAAAATTTTAGTAACTCTTGCTCTTGATGAGTTTGATCATTTGGTTGAGCATGTTTCTGCTGAACACCAGATTAGACTTCAGGATTCTCATTTTTGGATAGTTTTTCGAATGTAGTGAGAATCTGATAGATTATTGAGTGCCAATCACTGTTAGAAGAAGAAGGAATATCAGACAATTGTACTTAGACAGAGTAGAGCTTCTCAAACTGAGCTTAATCATCTTTAATGGTAGAGTGAAGGGACTCTATGATCATAAACTTAGGTATAATCCTTCTGCCATTTGAACCTACTCTACAATCATAGGGAATGTAGTGGTTACCAGCATGTCGATAGACCTTGAAGAGACTGGTCTTTAATAAGCTTTGTTGCAAATTTCTTTACTCTTGGAAAGTTTTGAGACACCAGCTCCAAGCTCAAAAAATATGAGTAACACCAGCTGAAGTAACTTTCATCTTTACCAATATATGCCTTTAGCCAAGGCATCCATGGGTAGAACCATTTCATCATAAGATCATCAGGATTGTATAGTATTGTAGTGCAATCTAAATCCATGTCTTTCCAGTTGTTAAACAAATCTTTTATAGACATCGTTACTACTTTGAGTTGTTCGTTTCCAAGGTTTATCCATCTTTTTGGTTGTACATCTGGTGGTTCATCAAAGACTTCCACCACTAATCTTTGGCGAACTCTTGCTGGTGAGGGAACATGATAGTCTACTGATTCCTGATTTGTAAAACTAGAATCCGTTTCCATCTCTTCACTTTCTGACTTTGAGCTTGAATTATACTGGATCATTTCGTCTGATTCATTAATGAATCCTTATTGCTGATTTTCATCACTTGTTCCTTCTTCAATACCTTTAACATTTTCTTCCTTGGATTAAGACTTATCATTACTTAATTTAATAATTGTAGTAGAATATTCTCCTTTCTTCTTTAGGACAGATCTAGCAAGCAATATGTTACTCTTTCTTCTTCTTGGAGATTCAGCTATAGGAGATTCAGTCCTTTCTTCATCTTCAGATATTGAAGCCCTTGAATCATCAGATGAGCTTCTTAGAGATTCAACCACATGGGCAGATGATTCATCTTCAGACCATGAGTCCTCTGAAGTAGCAAAAGAATTCCTTGAGACTTCAGTAGTGGGAGATCTAATTTCTTCAGATTTAGACCCTTCCTTATCAGCAGAATAGCTACTTGAGAATTCATTCATAGGGTCTTCAATTTTCTTTTCTTCTCCTGAGTCTACTTTCTTCTCTTCAGCAGATTTACTTCTTTGGTGAACTGATATTGACTTCTTCATCACCTTTGCTTTCTTCTTGGATGGCCTTTCAGACTTAGATTCTGGAATGATTGAATTCTCATCGAGTGATAGCTTCTCCTCCATATCATTTGCCTTCCTCTTCTTAGAAGTGCTCTTGCTGCTACTGTCATATGTCACTAGCCTCTTGTTTTCCTTTGGATTCTTCTTCTAGTTATCAAACAATTTTGGGGATAGAACCTTCTGACTATTCAGAACTTCACCCTCATCATCCTTAATTTTATTTTTTATCTTATTCTTCAGAATGATACTTAGAAATCTCCCATGAAAAACCTTTGTGAGCGGTTTGTCTGTTAACTTCTTCTTTTTTGCCTTGTCTAGCCATTCATACATTAAGTCTAACAGTAAGACACCAAAATTGATTAACTTTTTGAGAACAATGGCCGTCATGATTCTCAATTGATGATCACTTACTGTATCATGAGCAGTATCTTTGCTCAGTATGCACTTTCCTACTATCTCAGCAAGGAATTCGTATTCTTCAAGAAACTCCTTCTTCTTCATATTCTTCAAAATAGGGTTTCTTTTGTAGAGCATAGCTTTCTTTCCTTCTTCAATGTTGACTTCTTCAAGGTTCTTCAGACCTGAGTCTGGAAGATCTAAGCATTGATTAATGTCTGTGGGCTATAACTTCAGGATCTGAACTCTGACCTTAGTCGATAGAGTTCCAGAACTCGTAGTTGCATTTGAGTAGAACTCTCTCACCAGGTTTAAATAGATTCGGGTGCTTGATTCTAGGCATTCAGAGAATCTGGCCTTCTTTACCAACTGAAGAATATCTCTGAACTTTTTCTCATATTTCTCGAACTTCTTAGTTCCAAGTTGAATACCAGTGATTACACCCACATCTTTCATTTGAAGAGTTAGGGACTCCTGGGTTTATATCTTTTGTGATAGTATTGTGAGATATCAGGAAGCGAACTGAGGATAGATGACTGTTTGAGAGGATTTGACAGTTTAGAGGTGTTTAGGTTTTGGCTTAGAAAAGAGTGTATGGATTAGACAGGCTTGAAGCTATTGATGAACTCTCGAAAGTATAAATGCCATTGATTTGAATTTTCCCTCATGTAACTGTTCCCTCCACGTTTCTTAGTGGGACATGTATAAGACTCTGATAGGTAACAGTCTGTAACTTATTCTAACACGTTAGTTTATCAGATTTGACTTATCTTCAGTTGACTATTGACTTATTCAGTTCGTGGAGTGGCCTTATAACTTAGCTTAGTACTCCACGACTTCTTAAACTGATCTACATCCTTTGTGCCTTCTTCGATAATCATAGTCTGTGGGTTTGTTTCAATAGACAACTTCTTCATTAGGCTTTATGAGAGTGGCAAAACTCATTTTTAGTTTATATTCTTCTAAGGAGTTACTTCTTGCTTCAGCAGAGATTCTTGTGATGCTAGTCAATTTTTGCATTTCTTCAGGATTAAGGTTACTCAGGGAGGGCCAACCTTTTAATTCAATACTAAGGATCAGGTTTGTCCCTGAGGCACTTATCTGATGAAGAGCTTTATTAAATGGTGGCTATAATGACATCACATTGGTCTTTTCTGCTTGAGAGTTTGCTTACCAACTCTGGATATTCTTTGGTGTTGGTATTTGTTTAGGTTGCAATCGTGGTGTCATCATGCTCTTACACTACGATCACTGAGACTGATCGAAAGTACTCCACGATTTGAGTGGTTGATTGATATGGTTATCAGTAGCACGTTTTGGTACATTACTATTGACTATGAGTCTTTATTTGGTTCATCAGTCATAGAGTTTTGGGACTCCTTAATTGGGACATTTCCATTTTAGGTTAGCTCTTGTCTCTATGATCTTGACAAGAGTGGTCTTGATATTTGTGGAGTGGTTAATAGACATATACCCTGGTTGACCTATCTTTTAAGCTTATCTCAAATCTTCTTGCAAGTATCCACTTCTTTATTATGCTCCCCAAGCTGTATCATCTTCATCATTTGCATCTAGAACTTCCTCAGACTGATCAACAACTTCAGGAAATCATCATGAATGAACAAACCTAAATGAGTCATAGGAAGATATCATCAGAACTGATCACTCTATGATTGTTGATAAGACTACGAACGTAGTCTTTCTCATTCAGGCTTCAGTATCTTTTGCACTCGTGAAAGTATTCTTCAGTGGTGCATTTTTCATCATTAGTTTGATGATCCTTTGATATGAACTTCCTGGATGTTCCCTTTGGAATAAAATGCTTTGCATGGTTAAAACTAGTAGATCTCTTTTATCTTGGTATGAATAGCCCGCTTCCATATGAAGATCACCAATTATGTGAGTCTTCAGTAATGGGGACTCAGCAAGTCTTTAAGAACAATTTTTGACTTTTTGTCCAGGCTGAGAAACCGTTGCAGCATTCACCTCTGATGAGTTGGTAAGTATGAACTCTACGATCGGTAATGACTCTACGATCGAGGTGAGTGAAGACTTCTTTGATTTGTGGTTGTGTTTTCCTTTTTTAGGTAACTGACCTTTTAACTGTTTGAACCCTTGTGACTGAAGCTATTTGCTTTTGTATTTCTTATGAGATCATATAGACCAAGTACATGCAGGTTAGGTAATTTTCTATTTTTGGTACCCCTAGTTGTTTGGGTCCTGCTGGATTAGTTTTTCTTGAACTCCCAATTCCTCATATGCTTGAATTTACATTCGCGTCAACAATCATATTTTATGCATATATCATATTTAGATATGATAATTATAATGCATGATGATGAGTGTGTGAATGATTAAGTATTTTGATAGGGCATTCTTTTTCTTTGATTGTTTCACTCTTTGCTTGGTTGTGTTCACAGATCTTGAATGTTTTCAGAGTAGGAATCAACTCTATTATTTATTTGCATCTGGTTGATTCATGGAGATGATCGGTTTCTAAGAATCTTCAATATACTCCTCTAGTGTTGATCATACTCTATATTTTATCAAGAACACATAACATTGGTTTTGTATATATTTGCATACATGCCCATCCTTTGGCAAGAGTTACTCCATTTAAGCTTCATAGGATTAAGATTAACTTACGACATACTCCAGACTTCTTTCAAGAACTTATCTTTAACCTGAACTTTGAGTGGAGAGAGAGTTTGTTGACAATTAAGTATCCAACCTTAATGTACTCTCTCCTTTCCCCTTTTCAGGAAGAGTATGGTCTCTTGATACAATATTGTTGTAGTACATAAAGTGATGCAACATAATATTAATGTAAGTGTTAATGAGGAACCGTACCTTTACACTGTCAGTTTCTTGACAATTATTTGTCTTGCTATAATGATGTTATGCATTGATGTGCAAATCTTTACGTTCATTGCTGACAACTTGTTGCTCTATTTGACCTTTAGATCAATCAGGCATCATCTTGGAGTTGATAACATAGGAAAGTCTTGGCAGCTTTAGTTCTTTGATAATCTTGAGTCTCAAGGATCAGATCCAACTGATTAGCCAAGTACATATTGAACGAAAGTTTCTTTCTTCTCTTGAATAGACATTTCTCTGCATGTATAGGCCTTTCATCTTTTAGAACAGTGGATGATAGACTCTTTGTTTTTGATGCCCTTCTTGACTTTCCATCACAAGTCTGTAGACTGCTTATTTTCTTTGGACATGGATTGGTCTTGTTGCTGCATTAATTTGGAACAGGGACCAATTTGAGCAACTTCAAGTGATTGTGCACATTTACCTGTATGCATAATTTCTAACGTGTGAGCTCATCAGTTATTACAAATAGCTTACTACAAAACTAAGTTTAGACCATGGTTTGTGCCTCGGATCAGACTCAAAGCGTTAGCTTTTAGAATGTAATATGAGAACCTGCTCTGATACCAATTGTTAGTTCCCAGAAGGCACACAATAGATCTAGAAGTGGGATTGAATAAATCCTTTTTGTTTTCAAAAATCTTTTCCATTTTAGATTACATTGCTGAGTAAATAGCGGATGACAAACTTAAGAATTATTTTAAACACAGCAGAATAATTTAAGGTTCCCCTTCATAGATGTTATGTTAACCATTTATCTAGAGTTAGTTTAGTTGTAAGTAGCTATCATGTTAATAGCAGTTAATGTAAATGACAAAATATAAAAGACACAAGGAATTTTAAGTGGTCTAGAGACTCAAGCTCCTAATCCACTCTTATGCTTCAACAAGCAGGGATTCCACTAAGGAAGTCTTTACATCACCGAATCACTAAGATTTCTTCAAGGCCAGCAGCCTTGGTACTTTTGTTCACTAAGAACTCTTCAAGTCCAGCAGACTTGGAACTTCAGTTCACTAAGAACTCTTTAAGGTCTTCAGCCTTGGAACTCAGTTTAGTCCCTTGGACAAGGACCCTTCTGGCCTTTACTCCTTGTTTGTTATTGTTGTTGGTGCTGAGCTGCCAAGATGACTTTAAGCTCATTCGTCCTTGATTCTTGGCAGCTTGTTGTGATCCTCTTTGGATTCTGCATTAAGACTGGAGCACCATTGGACATACTGCTAAGTTATTCATGAAGCTCAATCTCTTTGAGTACTTAGCAGTTTGTCACTTCTTCCTTGGTGTAGCTGATCTTGTGATTGGTCCTTTTTTGATCTCAGCTTGCACTTCTTCACCACATGAGGTTTGCTAAGTCTTTACATCTTTGGTAGACTTTGTCTGGCACTTAGCATCCTTTGAACCTTGGTTGCCTTGTGTACAGATTTGGTTCTGTATCTGTTCTTCTTTAGCTCTTGGTGGTTTGTGGTGATTCGTAGACTGACTCTTTGAATCTTCTTTCTGATCTACCAATCTTTTAAATGATATTATCTTGGCCTTCTCGGCTCTCAGCTTAGTTGACATTCTTAATGGCATTCTCATTGTTGCTGAGTGAAACCCTTTTCTATTAAAGCTATTCTCTTATCTTGCTTCCCTTATACTTTCATAGTCTCACTACCACTGAGACATATTCTATTTTTACTCTGTAAAACTCGTAGAGTCAACAACCTTCCCTTAACCAACAACTTCTTCTTTTGAGCTTCTGCTGTTAAATAACCTTACATAAGCTTCCCATTGGATTATTGCCGTTGGGAGTTATTTGAATTGATTCACAGATCTCGAGTTATTTGGTGCAGACTGCAGATGTGGCATGACAACCCCTTTTTCACTTTTTTGACACTGCAGTCTATTATTTCACATACTCCATCAGAAATGTCACTTTTAGTGTATCAGGCAGATAGTCACCTTTATTTCTTCTTTCTGATTCCTCAATCAGAACATCAGGAGTTGTCCTTCTGCATCGATGCTTTCAATACCTAGCGTTTGAATGTCAATCTTTGTATTGATACATTGCCAAGGCTTCAATACTTAGATGGCTGAACTCTACAATTCTGATGCAGATGAATGAACTCTACGATTAAGAGAATGTTCTTTGAGTTTGCAATTAGAACTTCTCTTCCTTCATTCGTTCAGTGCTTTACCACTTCTACTTGCCTTGACTTACATTAGGTATTGACAACTTGTCTGATTACTCTGGCCCTCCTTAACTTCAAGACCTGTCAAATTGGTCATGGTCAGCTCTCTTTCTCCTTATGATCTCCCGTTCAAATATCATCAATGGTCTGACCCATGTTTAATCTTCTTTGTCTATTCTGTATAGGTTGGCCAGTGTCTCTGTTATATACCTTATCTGTTTCTACTTCTAACCTGGTAAGCACTACGATCATAGTCACACCCAAGATTATCATCTCTTATGTGACTGCTACTGCATTGCTGACTTCCTGAAGTCTTCTTATTGTTGCTTGTGGAAGACTTCCCTTGAATGGCTTCACGTCTCAGTCATGATGCTGATTGAATTGGTACTCTGATCTTCTATTTGCTTGTAAGCCATTTGGTGAATGCTTTCTGGCTTCCTTGAGGTAGATTGCATCTTTATAGTTCTGTCAAGAGGCTTCATTCTTTGGATGCTTTGGGAGTGCCCATGTGCTGAGAATCGTGTTAACACTACTATTCTTCCTTGGCGTTGTGAGCACTGATAGGCTTTGTCGATGACTTTGTTCTGCAGACTACGATCTAGCTTTGGTTCTACAGACACTACGACTCCGAGTGTAGATTATACATCATACTACGATTTCTGCCTTAACACTTGTTGTTCTTGTCTGATCTAGCTCGACTACGATTTCTGCCTCTGGTATGATCAATAGACTATACGACTTCAAGTGTGGTCTACGATTCTTGACTTGGCTTGGCAGGTGCTTGAATTAACTCTATGATTCTAAGTGAGGCCCTCCAAGGAAGACTACGATCTATAGCCACTTTCTCGATACTCTACGATTCTGCCTTGGCTTTTGCAATCCCTCGACTGGCTCGACGGACTACGACTGGCTCGACTGCCTTGGTTTCTCTTGGCAGACTTCTAAGGCTTGTGCAGTACTCGACGATCAAGTAGGCCTATCTATTACATCATATAAGATCAACCTAACAAGCTTGATCTTTCTATCTTTAGTCCTTGTACACCATATTCTTTTTAAGGACTTTACACAAGCTGTTTTGTTCATGTAGAATCAACCTAACATATTTGATCATTTCAGTCTAAGTCCTTGTACATATATTCATGTTGTCTATTCAAGGACTTTACAGTTTATTTCAATGCAGACATATTTGCATATTCATTCATTAAGATCATAATCAAATCTTATATAAATAGGAATATCATTCACATGCGTATTCCTAACAAAATGTAGTGGTGACCTCGTTTAAATACTGCAAGAATATATCCACCCTACTTGCTACCTGATCAATCCGACGAGACTGACGCCGAGACATCTGCAACATCTGCTCCTGATGTAAGACCCCGAATTTTATGAAATAAAAGTATTCAATTTTTCTTATAATTACTATTCAGTAAATGGTTAAATTGATAAATGTTAAAGTTAAGGGTGATATATGAATTTTTTTTTCAAAATACACAAGTGGTTATAAAATATTCATTGTTGTCGGGGAATATTCGTTTGGTCGTGGAATATTCTTTCTGTCGGGGAATATTCGTACGACGGCGCAGCCATTTGTGGGCCCCATAACAGAATAACTGTCGGGTGAAGAAAATGACAAATTTGAGTTTTTACAAATAACGGCGTAGTTGTTACCGTTAACACTGTTGGAATTCCCGGTGGTTAAAATACAGTAATACACGTTATTGCACAGTAGCACACGGTATTGCATAGTATTTTTGAAATTATTGATTATTACGTAAGAAGGCACTACTCAATAATTGTTACAGTAATTACTGTTTAATATTTTATTTTATTGATTCAATAATTGCTACGTTAAAATTTTATATTATTGTTGTTCAATAATTGTCACTGCACATTATTTCCCATTATCAGATCAATAATTCATATTATTTGAATAATATTATTAGATAACATTATTGGCAATGTCTAGAAAGTTCTGTCTAAGGAGAGTTTTGGTCACCTAATTGCGCGCCAGTAAGGAAAAATTCTTATTGGAAAGCCCCCTCTTTCCTGGGAACGGCCTGGTTGTCATAAATGTGATTCTGTAATATTATTTGTGAATAATTAATTATAGATTCATATGATAAGGAAATATTTATTTTATGTAGATATAAATGAGGGATATATTTTTGTGGTTAAAAATGAAGGAGTAAATGTTGAGGTGTTTTATCTGTATTTTTGTCAGAACGGAGGTATTAAAAATCAAATTAGGGTTTTTAAGATATTTTGCGAGGGTTATAATTTTTAATCCGACCGTTGGATCGTGGTAATATTTGGATATGTTATACATATATAAGTTGATTATATGTCCACAAATTTTGAACCGTTAAAAATGAACGTATGATTTGTTATGAATTTTACGAGATGACTGGTTCAGAAAGTGTTGAATTTTCGGAGTTAATCATTTTGGTGGAAAATTCTAGAATTGGTGGGCCCCACTATTGGTTGGTGAAGAGATGTGCTGAGATTTTTATTCAAATGTGGTGGGTGGGAATAGTAGCATGTAAAGACATCAGGTTGCAGGTTAAGTCTGCTTCAGCGTGCTAACATTTTTCTATAAATAGAGGGCTAAGTTAGAATTGAAAAACACACCAGAAACATAAGTTTTCTCTCTTTCTCTCTCTATATTATTGAGTGTATTTTGTGAGTATTTAGATACTTTGTGGGTTTCTATTCATCAGTGCAAGTTTTCTTCAGCCTTATACCGATCAGAAGTATTACTCTTTTGTGGTAAGGGATAGTAAGGGATTTTAAGGGTTGTTATATTTTCCAGTTTCGTAATTTTTCTGACCTTCAAAAATTCTAGAAAAATTTGAAATGATATTTTGATGAGTTTTCTTTATTGTGTCCAAAAATGGTGATTTTTGGATGTATAGATTGAGAGTTATGAATTTTATGAGAAAAGACTATTTTAAAAGTAATCGCTTATAATTCCTTGTGGTTAACTCCAAAATTGATGAAATTTTTATTGGGAGTACATGTATATGATAGAAGTATACTCTGTAAACTTTAGATTTTTTGGACAAAAGTACAATTTTTGATAAATGTCTAAATATTAAGCTGTTTTGGCCATATGAAAAATAGTAAATGACTTTTAAAAATTCTGAGAAAAATATATGTTCACTATGGGACTATATTATGCTAAATCTCAGAAAAGAAATATTTTTGGAACTGATTTGGTATTTTTTTTATGAAAATGGTCTAGTTATGAGTAAATGAATTAAGTATGTTATGTGAAGTAAGAAAATTGGAAAATAGAATTTTATGGCTTGAGAATCCTATATGAGGTATATGCAGATTTTTGATGAGGGTTTTTGGTTATTGGTGATGAAATCTTATGAGTTTGGCATTTTAGGATGATTAAATACATTATTTAGTAAAGTATAAACAATTAAAATAAATTGTTTATAAGCTTAAGAAATATTATTCTTTCAATATCATTATACCGAAATATTGGTATGTATTTTATTGTGGAATTTCTATCTTTTTGTGTCTAGTTTACTATTCATGAGTTACTATTCATGAGTTACTATTCACGAGTTACTATTCATGAGTTACTATTCACGAGTTACTATTCACGACAAAATTGGTTTTTTTTTCTGACCAAATTATAGTTGGTTTATGAATATTACTCTTGAGATTAAATCTATATGTTGATAATATTGATTTTATTATCATATATAACATTTTTATAACCCTAATGATGATATTTCTCTTTGACTTGAGTGTAAAGATGGGTAGATTTCTGGTATGATCATGACTATGGGTTCTCTTTGGCCAGTAGTGCAAAGTTGAATTGTTGACTGGTATGATCATGACCATTGAATTTATAAGTGAATATCTTTAGCTTAAGTGCAAAGGTGAATTGATCAACATGGTTATAATTATTGTTTATATAAATTCTGAAATGATTATATATTTCTTTGAGATATTAATATATTTGGTCTGTAGTGCAAATATGAACTGTTGAAGAATATCTTTGGCCTGTAGTGCAAAGATGAATTATTGATGAATATCTTTGGCCCGTAGTGCGAAGATAGATTTATTAGCATGATTATGAACAGGAACTGTGATTTGGTATAACCATGATCTTTGATGTTTCAGGTAAAGACAGGTGATAAAAATATTCTTCGTCCTGGGTACGAAGAAAAATTTAGAATCACAATTATGATTATGAGTTATTCATATGATTGTGGACCAGAATTGTTGATTGATGTTACAGGGATAAAACATTGTTGATGGATTTTTAACATGGAGAAGATAATAGACTTTATAGTCTATTTGACTCTTCTAATGGATTGCTCGTTCCGCTGCAACTATGGTCGAAATTTTTATCATTTACCATATGTTCTAAATCTCTGATTTATTATTTATGAAGGCTATTGATAATTTAATTATCTTTAGTCATGATATTCTTTACTGAGCTAGTTGTGCTCACCGTTTTGCTTCACAATTCCTTTCAGGTAATAAGAGTGTAGCTGGGTCGAGCGAGGGTAACGGGAAAATAGAACGGTGGTCTCTAGCTGTGGATGTTCTTCCGAAGCAGTATAGAAAAGTTCATTTAGTAGTTTTATTTGGTGAATTCAATAGGGTAAGGTGTACCCAACGTTGGAAGGGTGGTTTGCCACTATCATACAAGATGTCTAACGACCTCGTGTCATCATAAGATAGGGATGTGCTCATCCACTTGCTGAGTATATATACGAGCACTACCTATATAATCTTGGTGTTTGTTTGAAGTATAATTCTCAATTAGAGACAGTAGAGATAATGATATGTCAAGAGAAGACTCACCATTGGGAAGAATATGATAGTAATCTTCTCGTTTTTCTTTGGGGTCTATTGGGTCAACCAAGAATAATTCTGTGGCCATATGATATCTATCATAACCTAGACGCATGGCCTCCTATGTACAAAGGTTTTCTTGAGCACTTCCCAAAGATTCTAATTTCTAAAACAGTTTTTGATTATACCTTTATGTAAGGTGTCATTGTGAGGTGATGTCCACGATTGGAACATGAGTCACATTTGGTATATATTTGTATCCAAACTCACAGCATATGTGTTGTTGTATTTTGCACGACAATTGTTGTAATAAAGTTGTAGTTGTTTTCTGTACCATGTATTTGGCGACTCAGAATAGGTTGGATGGAATGGACCTATTTTGGGGTTGTCACACCTGACCCCGACAAATGACCGTTGTCTCTTGCCTAAGGTTGGCAGTCTCCCGCCTCAACTCTCTCATGTCGGCGATCAATAGATCTTTAGGTGACTGAGATGAAGATGTATTGGTTGGTTGTGGAGGTTACGACTGTGGAAGTTTTGGTTAGGATAGCCCTACAACATCTCAAGCATCAGCACCGATTAGAAACCCAGCACCCCTTATATCAGGAGGTTGAAGAAGTATTGCCATTGTTGGAGCCGATTGATGGTATTGTTGTCAATTAAAGCCTTTGGTTACTCAAATATCTCTTCTACATCCCAAACTACCCGAACATTCTTACACAACCCACATATCAGCGATAAGTGCGGTAATCCTCCCTTAGAGCCTCCCTGAATAACATGGAGAATAGAACTATGGATAAACTTTCCTATGTCAATGCTCTTGCTTATGACTAAGGCCTATAGAAGTATAACTCGGGGTTTTGTAACCTTCGAGAGATGTATAGCCGAAAATAGCTTAGCACCGATGAAATAATACCATGCCTTCCCAATTTGACTAAGCTCGTGGTGAAATAAATGTACAGCTTCATCTCCCTTTAACACCCACAGTGCCCCTGGTCGACACAAGCCCTTAATGACTTGATCCCAATCGAGCTTTTCTTGCCTATACTGTGTAAGCCCATCATTTTCAATCAGGACCGTTAGATAATATACATTAATGGTGGCACTATCAAAGGTCACCAACTTGCCTTGAACTTGAGTCACACTATTTCTAGCCTCCTCGACGTTAGCATAAAATTCTTTAACCACCGCTACCACAACGGCTTCTGAATTTTCTATGAACTATATCCATCCTCGCACCGCAATTATCGCAATGATGCCATAATGAACATGATCTTGTGGCCTGATGTCACGTTCCGGAATTCAAGTCTTGTTTACCATCAAAGAGTTAAACATCTTCGATGTTGCCTCACTCACAAATTTTGATCTATCATATGCCTTCGAAGCCATAGATGATGAACCTTCCCCTCGATGTCGTTTGGGAGCCATCTCGAATCAAAAGCACCAACAAAAACCAAATAAAGTGCTAGAAATTGTTTCTCGGGCAAATAATCAAACACTTGGCGTGCACCACAAATTTCCTCCTCAATCAAAGTAATCATAACTCCAATCTTAGAATGTCCTTGGGGATGAAAAGAACCCTTAAATTCTTCTTTTATGCTTGTTCTTCAACTAGCTCTTCCACCCCAACTTAGGCTTTACGTATGATAGGATTGAAGTTGAAGTACACTCGGAATTAGACTTTGAAAATTTGGGTACAATTAGAGGTTAATTTGAATAAGGCTTACACTTAATTGGGAATTTGAATTGGATTAGGATTGAATGCCCAACTGCTGAAACACCTGGTTAAAAAAAAATTTAAAATCTGAACCAACGCAGCTGCACTGATGTGTGGCCCCCAAAATAGGTATATATCACCCATCTTGAGTCGCCAAATACATGGTACTGAATACAAATACAAACTTAATTATATAACATGAGTTGAGAGTTTTTACAAGAATATTGTCTTATAGACAATATTCTATCCTCAGCACATTTATTATCGCACTAAATAGTGAGGACTACTAAAACAACCATCTCGGACCGTCACTCCATTCCCCGACTAGTCCCGGCTACGTTCTCATTTCCTGAAGAGAACAATTAAAGCAAAAGGGTGGGCTCAACTAGCCCAGTAAGAAATATTATGACTAAGATAATGCAGAATAAATTATCGGTAGCCTTCAACAGTGTTAAACTGATAAATACAATAAACATCAAGTTTAATTGCAGCTGAACAAACAATCCATTAGAAGAGTTAAGTAGAGCATGATATCTACTATCTTCTATGATTTAAAAAGTTTATCATCAATTTTATCACTGAGACTCAGCTTAATAAATAATCCACATCATCGAATCATCCCTGCACTACGAGCCAAGGATATTCATTAGTATTACGTCCACGAATTATCCATGCACTACGGGCCAAGGATATTCGTGTAATCATCAATGGTCATGATCATGCCAACAACTGTCCATCAATGCGCTACGGGCCAATGAGGACTTTTACCACATCATTTGTAATATTACGGTCTTGATTATACCGAATAATCCTTGGTCATAATCATACCAGTCAACAGTCCATCTATGCACTACGGGCCAAAGATGACTTTCATCACAATATAAGCATGAGGATGATGACAATGATATAAGAATTCAATTAAATGAAAGCAAAGAATAAATTTTTAAAGATTTATAATTTAATATATCCAGAATATAATAATGTCCAAATTGTCAACATGATACTGCTTTGTGGAGTAAAATTCAAGAATAATATTGTATCAAAAATGATTTGGACCGAAAAGAAATCTATTTTTGTCATGAATAGTATCATGGGTGAATAGTACTTGAGTGAATAATATCCCGTGAATAGTACTTTGTGAATAGTACCCCGTGAATAGTACTCCAGCATGAAAAAGTTAAAACTTATAAAGAATGTTCAGAATAATATTTCCATGAAAAGATATTGGATGAAGCGCAAATTTTAAGGATATTCTACTAATTTCATGGAGTACAGAAGTAAAACTTATCAACATGAGTGTAGAATTATGAATACGAAAACGAAATAATATTACTTACATACTACAGAGTATGGAAGAAAATATTATTTCATACGAATATTGAACAAAAATAATGTCCCTTATCTTAAAAAAGAGAGTATTCCAACTGGTATAGCGGGGATATTCTAGAAGAAAACTTGAATTATTTTCTACACTCACAGCTTCCTTAAACTCTAAAGAAATATGCTCAATATTATAGAAGAAGAATTCTCTGATTCTGGTGTGATTTTTAATTCTAAACTAAGCATCCTATTTATAGGAGAATGGAAAGGATACTATTTGAATAAAATCATGGGTGAATAGTACTTTTTTTTTCTCTCATGGACGAAACAACCGGAAGGTCATGGATGAATTAATTGAATGTGCAGACTTTTGATTTTCAACATGCCCACACACACAAGTAAGTTATATATATATATATATATATATATATATATATATATATATATACACTTTAAACTCCCTCCCAAACACATTTCCTCCCCCCACCCCATTTTCATTTCAGCCCACATGTGGGCCCCACCCCATATGTGGCGCCCCCAAATCCGAGTATCTTTCAACCCGACAGATGATGCTATACGGTACTCATAATCACACATTTATTCCATTGAAACCACAACGCAATGAGTGTATTAACTATAATCTTATTACAATCATAGTAAATCCTTTCCCAGGTTCTTAAACTGAATATATCATTTGTTGTTCATAAGTATAATACATGAAAACATACTAGTCTATTACAAGATAATTAACTACCCATCTTAGCCTTGCCTTTATCTCTCTTAGAACTTTCAGTTCGTTCAGCCTTAGCTGCAATCATATAATTCAAGTAAGAAGTGAGCATAACTAGCTCAGCAAGTCTAACAAAGGATAATATAAATATCACATCGAGAATTATATGATTATCTTCTATAACTGAACAAATAGCTATGAAGTACTATGAAGCATTGACTAGCACTTCTCATTTCATACAACTATTCCAAAGTATATATAATAGCTTAGGAATTCTGAACCAGTCAAAAGACCATGAACATACTCTTTTCATTTTCATACATGAAAAGGACATCCCGGCACTAAGGCCGTACATCCGTTCTTTCTTATGAGCACTTCTAGGTGATTAGCCTATAGTACTCTATGTTGATCAACATTCATCCGTTAAACGTATTTATGTTTAAGTTTTGGCAACCTCGCGTGCCCATCGAATAAACGATGAAAAATACTTTTGTTTGTTCATAGACAAACTTACCTTTGAATCCGTACCAAATACTTGGCATAGGATAGCGTTATCATTTCTATATAGAAAGACTTAAAAAAAATCAATCAATCTTTCAAGATTAGTCTAGCCAAGTTAAAACTGGAATCGACCCTTTCTTTAAAATAATTCATGCATCTCATACTTGAATCACTGAAAATATGGCTAACACGAAGGTTAGACAAGCATTAAGAAAACTTGCCTTCAAGCATCTTCGAATATAATATTCAACAATTCTGACTCGTTATAGTATCTACATGATATATTCACATAGCACGCTGAGATTAGTTACTAACAATCTAACTTCATTGTTTTAACCAACTTCTTTCTCTTCTATGTCTTAAGTGAATTTATTCCATTAATAATGTCAATTCGACTTACTACCCCTTCATCACGGCTTGTTAACGTTCTTACGTTACTAACTGAGACTCGATCATCATTGGTGAAGTACCAACGTTGAATACTATTCACGGTTTACTTACTTACGCTTCGCGTTCTTCGTTTACTTACTCTTAAACCATACTTAAATTCCTCACGTCATCACTATAAAAGTGTTTTAATATTGATCTTTTACATGTATATTAAGTACATATATATTCTACTATTCATTTCCAATCAATTGGAATTACTAAACCTAACTTGGTCAACCAACTCTCACTGCCGGCGCTGCGACGCCAGGCTCTAGCACACCATTGGCGCTGCGACACCAACTAACAGTAGCTGAAGCCCGGACACGGTGATGCGACGTAACCATTAACACTGGGGTTGGCGCTACGGCGCCACCCCTAAGCCTCAGTTGGTTTTGATAGTTTGGTTTTTCTTCGAACTTCCCGGGCTCATAACTTATTCATTTTACATCCGAATTGGCTTGTTCAAAAGCCATTAGCTCCTAAATCATATGTACTATGATTTCATTAGAAAATATTTCAATTTTAAATCTTTTAACATGGAATTCACCATTTGGTTCATTATCGAGCGTTCGTTTATCGTTCTTGAGCGTTCATAGCTCATTTTCTTCGTTTTAAGTCGGAATTCAACGATTCTTGAGTCCACAACTCTTGAATACCTTATCTCACTTGTTGATATTGAAAACCAAAGTTTCCAAGTCACACAACAACTTTTGACTACTAATATGAGATTTCTA
Source organism: Panax notoginseng (assembly GCA_016801055.1). Taxonomy (NCBI): domain Eukaryota; kingdom Viridiplantae; phylum Streptophyta; class Magnoliopsida; order Apiales; family Araliaceae; genus Panax; species Panax notoginseng. The sequence continues at coordinate 164,948,283 of CM029018.1, read as the reverse complement.
CGTTTTCGACGTTTAACGTCTAATTCCGTAAAATTCGCTATAACTTTGTTACTCGTGTTCTATATGCCAAATCAAATGGAACAACGTACTCCATTGATTCATCATCTACATCCTAACCAAGCAAGATGCACATACCTTATCTATGATGGTTTTCAATTTATCCATCAACAACTAAGTTAACGTTCAAAGGTTTCTACGGTTTAAACTTACGTAAACCCTTACGATTTCTACTTAAACATGACTTATCAATGTTTTAATCATTAATAGCCATCTTTATTCCTCCATAATAGACATGCTCCATCAATCTATGATTCTCTACAAAAAAGAAATCGAAAAGATCGAAAACTAACGTTTATGGGATATTACCTTTTCGTTCTTCGCGTTTTTGCTAAAACTTCTTATGTTTTGCTTCAAAGTAACTTGATTACTTGTTTCTAGCTTTTTCCCTCTCTCAATATATGTTGGAAAAAGTTTGTAAAATAACAAATGAACAACCTAAGCTTCTTTATATAGGAAAATTTAATGGAGGGCAAAATGGTCAATATGTGACCTCCTTACTATTCCCACCTCCACAACAACTTAGCCACCAAGTAATCACTTTACTTGGTGGCCAAGTGGCCGGTCCACATGCCCATAGGTCTCCCTATGGGTTCCCCCATGAGTTTTACCCATTCGGTGACCTGCTGGTTCGATCCGCGATTCAATTTCTTGGATCGGGCTTGACTTAACTTAACATTGGGCCTTAACTTGGGCTTGATTACACCATTTATTGAGCTTGATATAATCCTAGTCCAATTAAATTCTAAAAAATCCTTAAACTCAAAGTCCATTAAGACTAATCGTATTCTACGCGTATAACTCATGTATTCTCTTCGTTTAGTATTCATACGATATTCGTATTATACGTCGTACTATTCTTCATCCTAAACTCTTATATCATACGTATAATAACCGTAATGATTATACGCATTACCTTTCCCTCTCGAAAATCACTTTCACTAACCCTTAAGTTTTAAGTCCGCAAGTGAAAACTTCGTTATTCATAACTGAAATAGTATTGCATATTCCATCTCGTCTTCATATTCTATCATTATGCATTTCTCGAAAATTCAAACTTAATTCATGAGCAGAAACGAATGAATAGTGTTTTTACGAAAATTTCTCGGAAAACTTTTATTTTCGTTTTGGAAATTCAAAACAATTAATTCTAGCACATAGCCAGAATCCTAACCACATTTGCACATTCTAGGTCATAGAACGACCTTCAATTAGCTTACTCACATAAAAAAATTAATTAAATTCATTTAATTCAAATAATCAAATAAAACTTAATTCACATAAAGATCCGATTTTCTCGGGCGTTACATTCTCTCCCCCTTATAAGGATTCTGTTCCTAGAATCTCGCTATAATTACATAAACAAATGAGGAAACTTTTCCTTCACTTTACTTTCGAGTTCCCACGTTGCTTCTTCAGTATTGTGGTTCCTCCAAATCACCTTCACCGAAGGTATTATCTTATTTCTCAAAACTTGTTCCTTCCTATCAACAATTTGAACTGGAAGTTCTTCATATATTAAGTCTTTTTCTATCTAAATAGACTCATACTCTATTACGTGTTTGTAGTTCGGTTTATAAGGACGCAACACTAACACGTGAAACACATTGTGTATACGTTCCATCTCTAGAGGTAAAGCTACTTCATAAGCTACCTCTCCTACCCTTCTTAAAATTTCAAAAGGTCCTATAAACCTTGGACTTAACTTCCCTTTCTTCCCAAAACGTATCTTCCCTTTCCAATGCGATACTTTCAGAAAGACATAAGAACCTACTTCAAATTTCCTATTCTCTCGGTGAGGATCTGCATACTTCTTTTTCCTATCTTGAGCCGCAACCAATCGAGTACATATTAACTTTACCATGTTTGCCATCTGTTGTACCATCTCAGGTCCCAACATTCGTCGTTCACCTACTTCATCCCAGCACAGTGGAGTTCTGCACTTCCTTCCATACAACGCTTCGTAAGGCGACATGCCTATACTAGTGTGAAAACTATTGTTCTACATGAATTTCACCAAAGGCAGATGTTCGTCCCAACTCCCCTTAAAATTCATAATGCAAGATCTTAACATATCTTCTAGCGTTTGAATTGTCCGTTCACTTTGTCCATCCGTCTGTGGATGATACGCCATACTCAATCTAAACAGCATTCCCATTTGCTCTTGCAAACTCCTCTAAAAGTTCGATGTGAATCATGGATCACGATCTAACACAATCGAAACCGGTACTCCATGTCTTGAAATAATTTTCCTGGTATAAAGTTTAGCTAATTGTTCTAGAATATACCTAACTCCTATTGGTAGAAAGTGAGCCAATTTCATCAATCGATCCACTATTACCCAAATAGCGTCGTATCCTTTCCTTGTTGTTGGAAGACCCACCACAAAGTCCATGGTGATATTCTTCTATTTTTACTCTAGAATTTCTAATGATTGCAACAACCCACTCGGTCGTTGGTGTTCAGCCTTAACTTTCTGACAAGTTAAGCACTTACTAACATATTCTGTGATCTCCCTCTTCATGTTCGACCACAAAAAGTTCTGATGAAGGTCTTGATACATCTTAGTACTACCAGGATGTATCGAGTACCTTGAACTTTGGGCCTCACTCATTATCTCTTCTTTTAACTCAGAATTATTTGGAACCCAAATTCTTCCTTCAAAATGAAGCAATCCCTCCTTGTCGAGATTGTACTTAGTCTTCTCTTCATCTTCCATCCTCTTCTTTATAAGTTCGCATTCCTCATTGCTTAATTGCACTTCCTTAACCCGTTCCACTATGGTCTGTTGAGTCTCCATTGAGAATAACATCTCCACCGCTTCACTTGGTAACTTAACTTCTAACTCCATTTTTATCATCTCTGTTATTAACTCATTCTGAGTCGTTAACATTAACAGTTTTTCTCTACACTTCCTACTTAGCGTGTCGGCTACTACATTCGCTTTCCCCGGATGATATAAAATATCACAGTCGTAATCTTTTATCAACTCTAACCACCTTCTCTGCCTCATATTCAACTCCTTCTGTGTGAAGATATATTTCAGACTTTTATGGTCCGTATATATCTCACACTTTTCCCCGTATAAATAATGTCTCCATATTTTTAAAGCAAAAACTACAGCTGCCAATTCTAGGTCATGAGTAGGATAGACCTTCTCATAATCCTTTAACTGACGTGATGCGTACGCAATGACCTTGTCATGCTGCATGAGCACACAACCAAGTCCTCTATGTGAAGCATCGCTATAAACTACAAAATTCCCCGTATCATCTGGTAAGGATAATATAGGTGCCTCACTTAACCTCCTTTTTAGTTCTTGAAAACTATTCTCACATTTTTCCGTCCATACATACTTTACTGACTTCCTAGTTAAATTTATTAACGTAGTAGCTATTTTAGAAAAGTCTTGAATGAACCTCTTATAGTATCCTGCTAACCCCATAAAACTCTGAACCTCAGTTGGCATTTTTGGTTGCTCCCACTCATTAACTTCTTCTACCTTTGCTGGATCTACAGATATGCCATCTTTATCAATAACATGTCCTAGAAACTGTACTCGTTCAAGCCAAAATTCACACTTTGTGAATTTCACATACAACTTCTCCTTTCGTAGTGTTTCCAACACTATCCTTAAATGTTCAGCATGATCTTCTGGCGTCTTAGAATAGACTAGAATATCATCAATGAACACTACCACGAACTTGCCCAAATACTTTTTGAACACTCTGTTCATCATATCCATGAATGCGGCTGGCGCATTAGTCAACCCAAATGACATCACCAGAAACTCATAATAACCATAACGAGTCCTGAACGCCGTCTTAGGTATATCCTCCTTCCTTACTTTCAACTGATGGTACCTCGTACGCAAATCTATCTTAGAAAAATACTTTGTCCCTTTTAACTGATCAAATAGATCATCGATCCTGGGCAGTGGGTATTTATTCTTAATCGTTAATTTGTTCAACTCGCGATAGTTGATACAAAGTCATAACGACCCATCCTTCTTCTTTACAAACAATACCGGTGCTCCCCACAGAGACACACTCGGTTGAATGTACTTCCTATCTAATAGTTCCTGTAGTTGAATCATTAACTCCTTCATCTCTACTGGCGCCATCCTATATGGTGCCCTTGAAACTAGTGTCGTACCCGACAACAAATCAATCACAAATTCGACTTCCCTATCCGGCGGAATACTTGGTAACTCCTCTGGGAATACATCCGCGAACTCTTGAACTACCGGTATATGTTCCAATGTTGCTCGCACTCTTTGGGTATCTACAACATGGCATAGGTAACCTTTACACCCCTTTTTCAACATCTTCCTAGCTTGTGTCATGGTTAGACAACAAGAGCGTCCCGGTGATTTATTACCATAAAACACCACCTCGGGTTTCTTAGAAAGCCGAAGGTTTACACTCTTTCTATGACAATCTATTATCGCTCTATGGTTAATTAACCAATCTGTACCTAGAATTACATCGAATTCTCTTAACCTTATCAGTAAAAGATCTACCGATAATCTGTTACCTCTAATATCTATGAAACAATTCATATGAATGTGTTCAATGGGAATTATCTCTTCGTTTGCTACCTTAATATCTAAAGGTATTTCCAACTTTCTAGGGATTAAACCTAATTGCTTAGCAAATCCACATGCTATAAAAGAACAAGTAGCACCCGAGTTAAATAACACATAAACATTTATTTTATTGACTGGAATGATACCTGCTACTACATCTGCCGATGCAACTGCATCTAGGACAGTCATATTAAATGTACGGGCTGAGGGTCTACCCGCCGATGGTGTTGGTCCAGTAATGGCAAACTTACCACTACCAGAACCCTTAATACCCTCTAACCCCTTCTTCGGGCAATTTCTTACCGTGTGGTCTATCGACCCACAAATAAAAAGCCATGGTTTTTCTTAGGATTAGGACAGTTAGGTGATATATGACCCTTCTGCCCATAGTTATAACAACCCGATTTCCCTTTCAGACAGACTCCTAGATAAGTCTTTTCGCATGTCTTGCATGCATCTATCCTACGTTTAGGATCCCCTTGTTTCACCCCAGTATTCCCGGAGTTAAAACCCTTCCTTTTTGGCATACTGCCACTACCACTGGCACCCTCTTCCATGGTTCCTCCCTCTCCCTTGCTCTTATTCTTTCTCTCTTTGTAGTATTGGGTCAATGCCTTATTACCTCCCTCTGCTATAATCGCCTTTTCCAGAATGATTCCATAGAAAGCACTCTGAAATACAGAAATTCTACTATAGAGCCAGGGTTTCAGGCCTTGATCAAACCTACGAGCCTTCCTCTCTTCAGTGTCCACTTGATATGGAGCAAACCTTGCCAATTCATTGAATTTGGCCGCGTATTGGGGAACCGTCATGTCCCCCTATTTAAGTTCTAAGAACTTAATCTTCATCCTCCCCTGCATGCTAGTAGGAAAGTAATTCTTGAAGAATACCTTCTTGAACTATTCCCACGTAACCGCATCAGTCCTAGCCCCACCCTGGTAAGCCTCCCACCAAAAGTTGGCTTCCCCTTTCATCATGTAAGTCGAAAAAGAAGTCTTTTACGCCTCAGCTACATTTGTAATAACAAACGCCTTTTCTATTTCTTTCACCCATGTCTGGGCCTCTATTGGATCCGTTGTTCCTTTGAACTCAGGTGGACCTATGCTTTTAAACTATTTAAAGGTAGTCGTTCTGGCTACCCTAGGTCCTGCAGGTGCTCTACCAGTTTGGTTAATGCAGTCGTTAATAAATTAACGAACTCCTGCATAGGGTTATTCAGGACCCCCTTGGTTATCATTATGTGATTCCTCTTCCTGATTACGCTGTCTTCTTCTTGGCGGCATTTTCTGATTAAATAAATAAAGTTTCATTATTACTTATTTGCTTACTTAGTTATTATTCATCGAACAATAACTCATACACAACAAAGCACATTTAATAAAAACTTCATTATATTAATATGCTTCTTTATAGTCAAAACTATTTACAATTTGCTTTCCATAGCCAAAAGTTATTACATTTCTATCCCGCAATTGAACTTCACAAAAGTTGGGATTTACAAAAAGACTACCCTTTAAACTATACAAAAGAGGGTTTTACGTCACTACACATATACAAAAAGATCTATCGATCTACTAGCACTGCCTCACAGCATTCTCATGCTTCTGACTCGCTAGAATCGAAATAATATCCCGACTAATAGTATGTCAAGTCTACCCCGACTCAATGGAATAACAAGCAATCTTTAGCTTAAAATCCTCGTGTGCACTCTTGTGGTTGTAAGACATCCATGCTATTTTCTTATATTTCTCAACCAGTTTCTTACAAAGCTCTACGACCTCATTCTTATAACCCCTAGCCTTATCTGTCATGAGCACCTTCTCATCATGCTCTGAATCAAAGTCTGATTCTGCAGACTCCTTGACCTCATAGATATCACTAATCTCCTCCTTCTGGTGATGCACAATATTGTGCAGTTGCACGTTATGGTCAAGCACCAAGAGATTGTGCCGTCGTACGACAAACTCTCTCCCTTGAACTACTGTCTTTGACTTCTCTGGGACGGCCTTTGGTGCCTCCATCCCAGCTGGACTTGGCTTTACTGCATGATAAAATCGAGCTAGGTGACCTTCTCTTCCGTAATTATAACATGATTTAGACTGCTGTGTACAGTTTAGACTGATGTGTCCCTCCCCTCCGCATTTGTAGCATACGATCGGTGATCGTTCTCCTTCTTTAACCACGGGTGCTGATGCTGACGTCTTTCCATCATTATTGAATCTCCTCTTCTTAAAATTTCCACTTTTATTGTCTTGGCCATGATTACCACCGAAGTGGTTACCATTTCTAGCATGTTGATTCCCTCCACGTTTGTTGCCACCGCTTCGATGACTGCTTCCACTGGTAGTATCGCTTTGCCTGCTGCTATCTCTTGGTTAGGTTGACTCATTATCACGTTCCAATAACTGAGCCCTATTTACAACATCTGAATACAAACACAGTTTGTGAGAAATGAGATATTGACGTATTTCAGGTTTCAAACCTCGTAGAAACATTCGCGTCATTATCTCCTCATTATCAACCAAGTGGGATGCAAACCGGGACAACTCGACAAACTTAGCCTCGTACTGCGACACAGTCATATTGTTTTGCTCCAGTTTGATAAACTTCACCTCCTTCATGTGACGAATACTTTCGGGAAAGTACTTATCGTTGAACAGTTCTTGGAACTTCTCCCAAGATATCTTCAGTGCGGTAGGTTGAGTACACTTTACAGATTTCCACTAGTAATCTGCCTCTCCTCGCAACATGAAGGTGGAAAAAGGAACCTTTTGCTCCTCAAAGCATCCCAAGACATCAAATATCTTGGTGATCTGCTTTATCCACGTCTCCGCCTTAAGTGATCCTGGCTTTTCCAAAAACTCCAGTGGCCCTAGCACCTTGAACTGCTTAGCGGTGACCATCCGAGAGTTGCCAGTGTTTCCACCTGTATTTTGCACAGGAATCTCTCTTTCCTGATGTTGCACGAATTACAGAAAGCTCCTAAACATTCTGTCGTTCATCATTTGGTCGGTGTTGTTGTTTACCTGAGAATTATTGCCTCCCTGATGCACATTATCCTAGATATTGATCTGTGGTGACTCAACAGTCTCCTGTGCTCCATTACTTATCTCAACATTTTCAGATGCTATTTTCAAATACTGCCACAAAATAAGGGTTAATTGACATGCCACATATTATCCCTTTACTCTGACCGATCAATTAAATAACAAATAAACTTAAGTAGGTCATACTAGCGAAGGATTTTTCCATCTCTCCCCCTAGTTTTAGTCTCACATCTTAGCCAGGGATTATATCCCTAAGCTTTGATACCAACTATGACGCCCCCAAAATAGGTATACATCACCCATCTTGAGTCGCCAAATACATGGTACTGAATACAAATACAAACTTAATTATACAACATGAGCTGAGAGTTTTTACATGAATATTGTCTCATAGACAATATCTAAACTCAAATTCAATCCTCATCACATTTATTATCACACTAAATAGTGAGGACTACTAAAACAACAATCTCGGACCGTCACTCCATTCTCCGACTAGTCCCAGCTACGTTCTCATTTCCTGAAGAGAACAATGAAAGGAAAGGGTGAGCTCAACTAGCCTAGTAAGAAATATTATGACTAAGATAATGCAGAATAAATTATCGTTAGCCGTCAACAGTGTTAAACTGATAAAATACAATAAACATCAAGTTTAACTGCAGCGGAACAAGCAATCCATTAGAAGAGTCAAGTAGAGCATGATATCTACTATCTTTTATGATTTAAAAAGTTTATCATCAATTTTATCGCTGAGACTCAGCTTAATAAATAATCCACATCATCGAATCATCCCTGCACTACGGGCCAAGGATATTCATTAGTATCACGTCCACGAATTATCCATGTACTACGGACCAATGATATTCGCATAATCATCAATAGTCATGATCATGCCAACAACTGTCCATCAATACATTACGGGCTAATGAAGACTTTTACCACATCATTTGTGACATTACGGTCATGATTATACCGAATAATCCTTTGTCAGAATCATACCAATCAACAGTCCATCTATGAACTACGGGCCAAAGATGACTTTCATCTCAATATAAGCATGAGGATGATGACAATGATATAAAAATTCAATTAAATGAAAGCAAAGGATAAATTTTTAAAGATTTATAATTTAATTTATGCAGAATACAATAATGTCCAAATTGTCAACATGATACTGCTTTGTGGAGTAAGTACGAATATTTCCTGTTAAAATGAATATTCCCCGACTAATCGTATATTTTATAACAACTTGCATACTTTACAAAATTTATAAATATTACCCACAACTATAACATTATATCAAATCCACACCATAATATTCAAAAATATATTTCGAGAAAAATTAATATTTATTTATGAAGGTTGGGGTCTTACAACTGACCTATAGTGCTACTGCGCTGAACTAAGCATTGTTACGCTAGGCTCAAGCGCAGACTTGAGCTCCTGTTAATACCCTAATGTCTTGGCCTTGCATTGTGCTTGTACTGGCCTTGGCTTGTCAAGCGTCTAGGCCTTGCTTGGCATTTCACTAGCGAATCATGCTTCATTACCATATAGAACCTGAAATCATCACATCAACATGTAATTATTAATTATTCAAACCAAATATTACATATTACTTAATTAAACTAAAACATCATCAAAATGAAAATTTTAAAGCTTGACAGATAAAACTACTAATTGACTATTTAACATGCCATAAACTAATGACAATACAAAAAAACTTTTGGGTTGCCTCCCAATAGCACTTGTTTAGTGTCATCAGCTTAACTTTTTTTTCCTGTTTTACTCGGACATTGCTAAGGTGTTGGGGCTCTCTTGACTTGAACCACCCCAACCATGATTCACAACTTGTCCCTTTTCTTCATTTGAATCACTTCCTTCCTTCCACTCATCATCATCTAATATTGCTTACCATAGATTTGCTCATTCTCTTTATTACTTATGCCTTCGACTGATTCCAGTAGGAAATGTTCTTCCACATCATTTGGAAATTTAATCGTATGAAACACGTTGAATTTTAACTCTTGATCGTCAAACCTCATAGTGAGTTTGCCCTTCCGCACATCAATTAACATACGACCTGTAGCTAAAAATGGGCATCCCAGAATAAGTGGAATTTCGCGATCCTCCTTATAATAAAGCACTACAAAATCAACCAAAAATATAAACTTCTCCACTTTCACTAAAACATCTTTAATTATTCCCTTCGGATAAGTCATTGTCTTATCTTCCAACTATAGAGTAATGTTTGTCGGTTTTGCCTCTGTTAAACCCAACTTATTTTATATGGACAACAACATGAGATTGATACTCTCCCCCAAATCACTAAAGCCTTCCCCACAAATTGATTTCCAATCATGCATGGGATCTTGAAGCTCCTTGGATCTTTCAATTTTGGTGGAAGCTTAGTCTGAATAACTGCACTGAATTCCTCTATCAAGGCGGCTGTAAGACCCCAAATTATTAATAAATAAAATTTAATTTCCTCTATTTATTATTCTGAAATAGTAAGGGTTGATTTGATTAATGTGGTTAGTTATGGGTAAAATGCGCAAATATTTTAAATAAGCAAGTGGTTATAAAATATTCATTGTTGTCGGGGAATATTCGCTTGGTCGTGGAATATTCTAACTGTCGGAGAATATTCGTACGACGGCGCAGTCTTTTGTGAGCCCCATAACGGAAAGCGATTGGATGAAGAAAACGACAAAAATAAGTTGTTTATAAATAACGGCGTAGTTGTTACCGTTAATACTGTTGGAATACCCGGTGGTTAAAGCACGGTAATACGCGTTGTTGCACAGTAGCACACGGTATTGCACCAATTATTGATTCTTACGTAAGAAGGCACTACTCCATAATGGTTACAGTAATTACTGTTTAATATTTTATTTTATTAATTAAATAATTGCTACGTTGATATTTTATAATTGTCACTACGCAGTATTTTTCATTATCGGAGCAATAATTCATATTATCTGAATAATATTATTAGATAATATTATTGACAATGTCTAGAAAGTTCTGTCTAAGGAGAGGTTTGGTCATCTAATTGCGCGCCAGTAAGGAGAAATCCTTATTGGAAAGCCCCCTCTTTCCTGGGAACGGCCTGGTTGCCAGTACTGTGATTCTGTAATGTTATTTGTGTATAATTAATTATTGATTTATATGATGAGAAAAATATTAATTTTATGTGGATATAGATTGAGAAAATTTTTAATGTGACAATTGTTGAAAATTAATATTTTATCTTTTTTTTTTGATAAAATAATTCATTTAAATATATTATTTTAATAATATATTGATGGTGATATTTTTACAATGAATGTGGAATATATGAGTATATGAGGAGGAAGAGTATTTTTGTGGCATTAAATGATTAACACATGTTTTGTGTGTTGGTGGACACAATTCTTGACCGAAAATTTATTATTGACTGTAAAATCGCCCGTTTGTGAATTTCGGTTAATTTTTGTTTAGAATTTGGAAAAACTTTCTTCTGCAAAGTTGTATAGAATTGAATTTCCTATAAAAACTCGCGAGATTCGAATTTTCTGATAAAAGGGCTATTTATTATGAATTATTGAAGTTCTGAAGTTCCGAAATAATTGATTTTTGGAAGTTTTATTTATTATTTTGAAGAAGAACGTTTTTTGGCAATTAAGTGGGCTAACATGTGATATAAATGGGTTGAGATCAGATGTCTAGAGGTGGGCTAAGGAAAATTTGATAAATATATTAATATTATATTAAATTTTCTGCTTTGGTGTTCTAAGCATTTTTCTATAAATAAGGTGCTTAGGTTAGAATTGAAAATCACACCAGAAACACAAGTTTCTCTATATTTCTCTCTCTATATCGAGCGTATTCTTATGAGTATTTGATACTTTGAGTGTTGCTATACGGTGCAAGTTTCGTTCAGCACTATATCTAGTATTCCAGTCAGAAGTACCGTCTTTCCGAGGTAAGGGATGTTATTTCTTCTTAAATGATATTATTTTCTTCAATATCATTATGCCGAAATATTAATCTGAACTTTTTATCAAATTTGGAATTTTCATGTCGGGGTTACTATTCATGAGTTACTATTCACGAGTTACTATTCACCGAAAAATAAATTTTTTTTTGTCCAAAATATCTATTAGGGATACTAGCTTTGATTGTATTCATGTTTTGATCATTCTTGAATTTTACTCCACTATGATTATTTATGAGGTATTTTTGGACATATAATAGTTGAAATACGAATCCTTAATATTTATTATTTTGTTTCACTGGATTCGTTTCCTTTAAAATATTTTTCATCATCCTCAGTCCTAAATGATGATATAATTGAATATCTTTGGCCTGTAGTGCAAAGATTAATGATTTCTGATGAATATCTTTGGTCCGTAGTGCAAAGATGAACAGGTGTTTAGATGAACATGACCAACTGGTGAATATCTTTGGCCTGTAGTGCGAAGATGAATATTGATTGATGTTACAGGGATAAAATGCTGATGATGGATTTTTAAATTCATAGATAATAGTAGATTTCATTCTCTACGTAACTCTTCTATGAATTATTATTTTTCGCTGCGAATATTGATTTAAAACTTGTTGTCTATTGTATTCTATTATATTTTTCCCTGTTGAAGAATAACGATAATTTGTTCTATGTTATCTTAGTCATAATATTCTTTACTGGGCTAGTTGAGCTCACCCTTTTCCTTTTTGTTCCATTTTTCTTAGGAGGCGAGAATGTAGCCAGTACTAGTCGGGGTATGGAATGATGGTTCTAGAAGTTATTTTAGTAGTCCTCACCATTTTTGTGAAATAATGTATCAATAATTGTAATGAGGACTTATTTGAGTGTGGATATTATCTAGATGACAATATTTGTATTTAAACTCACAGTTCTTATGTTGTAATAGTAAAGATATAGTTGTTTCTGTACCATGTTATTGACGACTGGGAATGGGTGTTGTATACCTATTTTGGGGGCGTCACAGTTGGTATCAGAGCTTAGGGATATGATCTCTGGCAGAGATCGGGGAATAGAACTAGGAGGGGAGAGAAGAGTAAATCCTTCGCTAGTGTGTCCTACCTAAGCTTATTTGTTGGTCGGTCATAATATAGGGATATTATGTGATTTGTTAATTTGTTAAATTAACCCTTGTTTTATGGCAGTATTTGAGAATGTCAACTGAGAATGTTAACAGTGGAGTAAATGAAACAGTGGAGACACCTGTACTCACCAACGAGGAGAACGTGCAACAGGCTGGCAATGTTCCTCCTGTGAACAACACCACTAAGCAGACGGTGAACGATGAGATGTTTAGAAGTTTTTTGCGGTTCATGCAAAACCAGACGAAGGAGATTCCTGTTCAAAATATAGGAAGAAACAATGGCAACGCACAGCTGGTCACAGCCAAGCAGTTCAAAGAGTTGGGACCACCAGAATTTAAGGGAAAGCCGGATCCGATCATGGCGGAAACGTGGGTCAAGTAAATTACCAAGATATTCGATGTCTTGGGATGCACGGAGGAACAGAAGGTTCCATTCGCCACCTTTATGTTCCGTGGCGAGGCAGACTACTGGTGGGAGTCTGTGAAACGTACCCATCCAGCCGCACTCAGCATGTCTTGGGAGACATTTCAGAAACTGTTCAATGACAAATACTTTCCTGAAAGTGTTCGTCATATAAAGGAAGTGGAGTTTATTAGACTGGAGCAGAACAACATGACGGTGTCCCAGTACGAGGCGAAGTTTGCAGAGTTGTCCAGGTTTGCACCTCATTTGGTGGAGAATGAGGAACGTATGACGTGGATGTTTCTGAGAGGTTTGAAACCGGCATACGTCAATATCTCGTTTCTCATAAATTTTCTCTCTATTAAGATGTTGTCAACAGGGCTCAATTATTAGAGCGAGATAACGAGTATGGTCAACCGAGGGACCACAACCAGGATCATACCGGTGACAACAGTCATCAGAACAATGATAACCAGTGGAGAAAGAAAAATACAGACAAGAACGGCAACCACTCTGGTGGTAATCGTGGCCATGAAAATAGAAGAAGCGAGTCGGGAGGAGATTTTAAAAAGAGGAGATTCAACAATGATAATACGAAGATGTCAGCACCAGCAGCAACTGGTTCCAATGGAGGAGAACGACCACCGGTCATATGCTATAAATGTGGAAAAGAGGAACATATCAGCCCAAACTGTCCACAACAGTTCCAGGTATGCAATAATTGTGGAAATGAAGGACATATCGCTCGAGATTGTCGGTAGCAAAATCAAGTTCAGCGGGGACGGTGACTCAAAAGGCTGCCCCAAAAAAGTCAAAGTCAACGGTTCCTGGAAGAGCGTTTGTCGTGACTGGTCAACATGCGAGGAACCCAAACGAGGTGATCACGGGTAAGCTAATCATAAATTCATGTGAAGTTTATACCTTACTAGATACCGGTGCTACCCATTCATTTATTTCTTCTGCTTGTGCTCAACGTTTAAACTTGACTCCAGAGAAATTAGACTTTGATTTATCTGTGAAGACTCCGTTAGGGGAAACTTTCATCACATCCACTGTTTATAAATCTTGTTTGATCCAAGTTGGTACCATCACCTTACCTGTTGACCTTATCTCTTTGAAGATACTTGCATTTGACGTGATTTTAGGAATTGATTGGTTAACTACTCATCATGCCAAAATTGATTGTTTTAGTAAGGTGATTAGTTTTCATATTTCTAATCAACCTGTTGTTCGAATTCAAGCAACAAAGCCATTAAAATCAATCACTGTCATATCAAGTCATAAAGCCATTCATTTATTGAAAAATAAATGTCAAGCTTTCTTAGCCCATGTTATGGATTTGAATAAAGATACGTCAAATTTGAATAATATTCCTGTTGTTAGTAACTTTCCTGACGTATTTCCTGAAGAACTTCCCGGTCTACCCCCGGAACGTGAAGTTGAATTCTTTATTGATCTTGAACCTGGTACAAAGCCTATTTCTAAAACCCCATATCGAATGGCTCCTATTGAACTTCAGGAGTTGAAAGTCCAACTACAAGAGTTGTTGGACATCGGTTTCATTCGTCCTAGTACATCTCCTTGGGGTGCTCCTGTTTTATTTGTAAAGAAGAAAGACGGGAGTATGCGACTTTGTATCGATTATCGGGAATTAAACCATGTCACTATCAAGAATAGGTATCCGTTACCTCGTATTGATGACCTGTTTGACCAGTTACAAGGAGCACAATTCTTTTCAAAAATTGATCTTCGTTCTGGATATCATCAGCTGAAGGTTAAAACTGAGGATATTCCGAAGACTACCTCTAGAACTCGGTACGGGCATTATGAATTCTTAGTCATGTCTTTTGGATTGACTAATGCTCCTGCGGCTTTCATGGATATGATGAACCGAGTATTCAAGGATTATTTAGATCAGTTCGTTGTTGTCTTTATTGATGACATCCTCATATATTCTAAAAGCCGTGAAGATCATGAGCACCATTTGAAGCTGGTACTCCAAAGGCTGCGTGAAAACAAGTTATATGCTAAGTTGAAGAAATGCGAGTTCTGGCTTGAGGAAGTAGCATTCCGAGGGCACGTGGTGTCAAAACATGGAGTATCTGTGGACCCGGCGAAGATTGAAGCAATACAAAGCTGGGAGCAACCGAAGACGGTGACCAATGTACGTAGCTTTCTGGGCTTAGCTGGTTATTATCGGAGATTCGTCGAAGGCTTTTCTCGAATCGCTACCCCGTTAACTCAGCTGACTCGGAAGGATATCAAATTTGTATAGAGCGATGAATGCGAGAAGAGTTTCCAAGAGCTTAAGAGGAGACTCATTTCGGCACCTGTTCTGACAATACCATCTGGTTCGGATGGATTTGTTATCTACAGCGATGCTTCAGGCAAAGGGTTAGGATGTGTTCTCATGCAATGTGGGAAAGTAATAGCCTATGCCTCGCGACAACTTAAAGAATATGAGAGGAATTATCCTACTCATGATCTAGAGTTGGCAGCAGTCGTTTTCACGCTAAAGATCTGGAGGCACTATCTATATGGGGAGAAAGTGGAGATATATTCAGACCATAAAAGCCTCAAATATTTCTTCACTCAAAAAGAACTCAACATACGGCAACGACGTTGGCTCGAGCTGTTGAAAGATTACGACCACACTATTCAATACCATCTTGGAAAAGCAAACGTGGTAGCTGACGCGTTGAGTAGAAGATCATATGCAGGAACGAGTGCGATGATGTCAAGTATACGCGTAGAACCAACTTTAATCGATAAAGTTAAAGTTGCTCAAGCTACATATCCGGAGCTGATGCGTATGAAGAAGAAAGTGCAAGAAGGTGCTATTCCAGAAGCAAGAATCGATGAAGAAGGAATACTTCGAGTCCACTCCAGACTTTGTATTCCTAACGATTCTGATTTGAAGTACAAGATCATGATGGAGGCACACAATACACCATTTGCAATTCATCCTGGAAGTACTAAAATGTATCGTGATCTTTGACATACATTTTGGTGGAACAATATGAAGAGAGAGATTGCAAAGTTTATCTCGAGGTGTTTAACTTGTCAACGTGTAAAGGCGGAGCATCAAGTACCAAAGGGTCCATTGCAACCACTTGAGATTCCGAAATGGAAGTGAGAACACATTACCATTGATTTCGTTACGGGTCTTCCCACGGTTTCTCAATGCATAAATGCTATTTGGGTTATAGTTGATAGATTAACCAAGTCTGCTCATTTCTTGCCGATACGGGAGACTTATTCCCTTGAACATCTTGCTAGTATGTACGTGAATGAGATTGTAAGGTTGCATGGCATGCCAGTATCCATAGTTTCAGATCGTGACCCAAGATTCACTTCAAGATTTTGGGTTAGCTTGCAAAAAGCTATGGGCACGAATTTACGGTTCAGTTCGGCATACCATCCTCAAACGGACGAGCAATCAGAGAGGACTATTCAAATTCTTGAAGATCTATTAAGACTTTATGTCCTAGATTTCAAAGGAAGTTGGGATAAGTACCTACCATTGGTAGAATTCTCCTATAACAACAGTTATCAGGCAAGTATAGGTGTGGCTCCCTTTGAAGCATTGTATGGACGAAAGTGTCGCTCTCCAGTATGTTGGGATGAGGTGGGAGATGCAACGTTGTTGGGACCAGAGTTGGTACAAATGACTACAGAGAAGATCCAAACGATTCGACAACGTATACAAACGGCACATGATCGACAAAAGAGTTATGTGGATCTTCATCGAAAGGGCGTGGAATTTGACATTGGGGATCATGTATTATTACATGTAGCTCCATGGAAAGGAGTTACAAGATTTGGGAAGAGAGGAAAGCTCAATCCACGATTTATTGGTCCATTTCAGATTCTTGACCGAGTAGGAAATGTGGCCTATAGACTCGCGTTACCTCCAAGTATGTCTCGTGTTCATAATATTTTTCATATATCTGTGCTTCGTAAATATGTGAAAGACCCGAACCACGTTATTGAGTTAGAACCGGACGAGATAGCCGAAGACTTAACGTACGAGGAGGTACATGTCAAGATCTTGGATAGGAAGGAGCATGTCCTACGCACGAAGGTCATACCACAAGTTAAAGTTTTGTGGAGAAACCATGCTATTGAGGAAATGACCTGGGAGTTGGAAACGGAAATGAAAGCGAGGTATCCTCATCTTTTCGAAACACCAGGTACGTATGTCAATTTCGAGGACGAAATTTCATAAGGAGAGGAGGTTACACCAAATTATTAATAAATGAAATTTAATTTTCTCTATTTATTATTCTGAAATAGTAAGGGTTGATTTGATTAATGTGGTTAGTTATGGGTAAAATGTGCAAATATTTTAAATAAGTAAGTGGTTATAAAATATTCATTGTTGTCGTGGAATATTCGCTTGGTCGTGAAATATTCTTACTGTCGGAGAATATTCGTACGATGGCGCAGTCTTTTGTGGGCCCCATAACGGAAAGCGATTGGATGAAGAAAACGACAAAAATAAGTTGTTTATAAATAACGGCGTAGTTGTTACCGTTAATACTGTTGGAATACCCGGTGGTTAAAGCACGGTAATACGCGTTGTTGCACAGTAGCACACGGTATTGCACCAATTATTGATTCTTACGTAAGAATGCACTACTCAATAATGGTTACAGTAATTACTGTTCAATATTTTATTTTATTGATTAAATAATTGCTACGTTGATATTTTATAATTGTCACTACGCAGTATTTTCTATTATCGGAGTAATAATTCATATTATCTGAATAATATTATTAGATAATATTATTGGCAATGTCTAGAAAGTTCTGTCTAAGGAGAGGTTTGGTCATCTAATTGCGCGCCAGTAAGGAGAAATCCTTATTGGAAAGCCCCCTCTTTCTTGGGAACGGCCGGGTTGCCAATACTGTAATTCTGTAATGTTATTTGTGTATAATTAATTATTAATTTATATGATGAGAAAAATATTAATTTTATGTGGATATAGATTGAGAAAATTTTTAATGTGACAATTGTTGAAAATTAATATTTTATCTTTTTTTGATAAAATAATTCATTTAAATATATTATTTTAATAATATATTGATGGTGATATTTTTACAATGAATGTGCGATATATGAGTATATGAGGAGGAAGAGTATTTTTGTGGTATTAAATGATTAACACATATTTTGTGTGTTGGTGGACACAATTCTTGACCGAAAATTTATTATTGACTGTAAAATCGCCCGTTTGTGGATTTCGGTCAATTTTTGTTTAGAATTTGGAAAAACTTTCTTCTGCAAAGTTGTAGAGAATTGAATTTCCTATAAAAACTCGTGAGATTCGAATTTTCTGATAAAAGGGCTATTTATTATGAATTATTGAAGTTCTGAAGTTCCGAAATAATTAATTTTTTGAAGTTTTATTTATTGTTTTGAAGAAAAATATTTTTTGGCATTTAAGTGGGCTAACATGTGATATAAATGGGCTGAGATCAGATGTCTAGAGGTGGGCTAAGGAAAATTTGATAAATATATTAATATTATATTAAATTTTCTGCTTTGGTGTTCTAAGCATTTTTCTATAAATAGGGTGCTTAGGTTAGAATTGAAAATCACACCAGAAACACAAGTTTCTCTATATTTCTCTCTCTATATCGAGCGTATTCTTGTGAGTATTTGATACTTTGAGTGTTGCTATACGGTGCAAGTTTTCTTCAGCACTATATCTAGTATTCCAGTCAGAAGTACCGTCATTCCGAGGTAAGAGATGTTATTTCTTCTTAAATGATATTATTTTCTTCAATATCATTATGTCGAAGTATTAATCTGAACTTTTTATCAAATTTAGAACTTTTCATGTCGGGGTACTATTCATGAGTTACTATTCACGAGTTACAATTCACCAAAAAATAAAATTTTCTTCTTTTTGTCCAAAATATCTATTAAGGATACTAGCTTTGATTGTATCCATGTTTTGATCATTCTTGAATTTTACTCCACTATGATTATTTATGAGGTATTTGTGGACATGGAATAGTTGAAATACGAATCCTTAATATTTATTATTTTGTTTCACTGGATTTGTTTCCTTTAAAATATTTTTCATCATCCTCAGTCCTAAATGATGATATAATTGAATATCTTTGGCCTGTAGTACAAAGATTAATGATTTCTGATGAATATCTTTGGCCCGTAGTGCAAAGATGAACATGTGTTTAGATGAACATGATCAACTGGTGAATATGTAAGACCCCAAATTATTAATAAATAAAATTTAATTCCTCTATTTATTATTTTGAAATAGTAAGGGTTGATTTGATTAATGTGGTTAGTTATGGGTAAAATGCGCAAATATTTTAAATAAGCAAGTGGTCCTAAAATATTCATTATTGTCGGAGAATATTTGTTTGGTCGTGGAATATTCTTGTTGTCGAGGAATATTCGTACGACGGCGCAGCCTTGTGTGGGCCCCATAACAGAAAGCGATTGGATGAAGAAAACGACAAAAATAAGTTGTTTATAAATAACGGCATAGTTGTTACCGTTAATACTGTTGGAATACCCGGTGGTTAAAACACAGTAATACGCGTTGTTGCACAGTAGCACACGGTATTGCACCAATTATTGATTCTTACGTAAGAAGGCACTACTCAATAATTGTTACAGTAATTACTGTTCAATATTGTATTTTATTGATTCAATAATTGATGCGTTGATATTTTATATTACTGTTATTTTAATAATTGTCACTACACAGTATTTTCTATTATCGGAACAATAATTTATATTATCTGAATAATATTATTAGATAACATTATTGGCAATGTCTAGAAAGTTCTGTCTAAGGAGAGGTTTGGTCATCTAATTGCGCGTCAGTAAGGAGAGATCCTTATTGGAAAGCCCCCTCTTTCCTGGGAACGGCCTGGTTGCCAGTACTGTGATTCTGTAATATTATTTGTGTATAATTAATTATTAATTTATATGATGAGAAAAATATTGATTTTATGTGGATATAGATAGAGAAAAATTTTAATGTGACAATTGTTGAAAATTAATATTTTATCTTTTTCTGATAAAATAATTCATTTAAATATATTATTTTAATAATATATTGATGGTGGTATTTTTACAATGAATGTGGAATATATGAGCATATGAGGAGGAAGAGTATTTTTGTGGCATTAAATGATTAACACATGTTTTGTGTGTTGGTGGACATAATTCTTGACCGAAAATTTATTATTGACTGTAAAATTGCCCGTTTATAAATTTCGGTCAATTTCTGTTTAGAATTTGGAA
Organism: Panax notoginseng; assembly: GCA_016801055.1. NCBI lineage: Eukaryota > Viridiplantae > Streptophyta > Magnoliopsida > Apiales > Araliaceae > Panax > Panax notoginseng. Next base: position 164,927,789 of record CM029018.1, on the reverse strand, counting down.
AAACTTTCTTCTGTAAAGTTGTAGAGAATTGAATTTCCTATAAAAAATCGCGAGATTCGAATTTTCTGATAAAAGGGCTATTTATTATGAATTATTGAAGTTCTGAAGTTCCGAAATAATTGATTTTTGGAAGTTTTATTTATTATTTTGAAGAAAAACGTTTTTTGGCATTTAAGTGGGCTAACATGTGATATAAATGGGCTGAGATCAGATGTCTAGAGGTGGGCTAAGGAAAATTTGATAAATATATTAATATTATATTAAATTTTCTGCTTTGGTGTTCTAAGCATTTTCCTATAAATAGGGTGCTTAGGTTAGAATTGAAAATCACACCAGAAACACAAGTTTCTCTCTATTTCTCTCTCTATATCGAGCGTATTCTTGTGAGTATTTGATACTTTGAGTGTTGCTATACAGTGCAAGTTTTCTTCAGCACTATATCTAGTATTCCAGTCAGAAGTACCGTCTTTCCGAGGTAAGGGATGTTATTTCTTCTTCAATGATATTATTTTCTTCAATATCATTATGTCGAAGTATTGATCTGAATTTTTTATCAAATTTGGAACTTTTCATGTCGGGATTACTATTCACGAGTTACTATTCGCGAGTTACTATTCACCGAAAAATGAAATTTTCTTCTTTTCGTTCAAAATATCTATTCTGGATACTAGCTTTGATTGTATCCATATTTTGATCATTCTTAAATTTTACTCCACTATGATTATTTATGAGGTATTTTTGGACATGGAATAGCTGAAATACGAATCCCTAATATTTATTATTTTGTTTCACTGGATTCGTTTCCTTAAAAATATTTTTCATCATCCTCAGTCCTAAATGATGATATAAATGAATATCTTTGGCCTGTAGTGCAAAGATTAATGATTTCTGATGAATATCTTTGGCCCGTAGTGCAAAGATGAATAGGTGTTGAGGTGAACATGACCAACTGATGAATATCTTTGGCCTGTAGTGCAAAGATGACTATTTGATTCAAGATATTTATTGATTGATATTACAGGGATAAAATGTTGATGATGAGCTTTTAAACTCATAAATAATCGTAGATTTCATTCTCTACGTAACTTTTCTATGAATTATTATTTTCCGCTGCGAATATTGATTTAAAATTTGTTGTCTATTGTATTCTATTAAATTTTTTCCTGTTGAAGACTAACGATAATTTGTTGTATATTATCTTAGTCATAATATTCTTTACTGGGCTAGTTGAGCTCACCCTTTTCCTTGTTGTTCCATTTTCTTCTCAGGAGGCGAGAATGTAGCAAGTACTAGTCGGGGTATGGAATGAAGATTCTAGGAAGTTGTTTTAGTAGTCCTCACCATTTTTTTTAAAGTATTGTACCAATAATTGTAATGAGGACTTATTTGAGTGTGGATATTGTCTAGATGACAATATTTGTATTTACACTCACAGTTTTTATGTTGTATTAATAAAGTTGTAGTTGTTTCTGTACCATGTTATTGACGACTCAGAATGGGTGTTGTATCCCTGTTTTGGGGGCGTCACAGTTGGTATCAGAGCTTAGGGATATGATCTCTGGCGGAGATCGGGGAATAGAACTAGGAGGGGAGAGACGAGTAAATCCTTCGCTAGTGTGTCCTACCTAAGCTTATTTGTTGGTCGGTCGTAATATAGGGATATTATGTGATTTGTTAATTTGTTAAATTAACCCTTGTTTTATGGCAGTATTTGAGAATGTCGACTGAGAATGTTAACAGTGGAGTAAATGAAACCGTGGAGACACCTGTACTCACCAACGAGCAGAACGTGCAATAGGCTGGCAATGTTCCTCCTGTGAACAACACCACTAAGCAGACGGTGAACGATGAGATGTTTAGAAGTTTTTTGCGGTTCATGCAAAACCAGACGAAGGAGATTCCTGTTCAAAATATAGGAAGAAACAATGGCAACGCACAGCTGGTCACAGCCAAGCAGTTCAAAGAGTTGGGACCACCAGAATTTAAGGGAAAGCCGGATCCGATCATGGCGGAAACGTGGGTCAAGCAAATTATCAAGATATTCGATGTCTTGGGATGCACGGAGGAACAGAAGGTTCCATTCGCCACCTTTATGTTCCGTGGCGAGGCAGACTACTGGTGGGAGTCTGTGAAACGTACCCATCCAGCCGCACTCAGCATGTCTTGGGAGACATTTCAGAAACTGTTCAATGACAAATACTTTCCTGAAAGTGTTCGTCATATAAAGGAAGTGGAGTTTATTAGACTGGAGCAGAACAACATGACGGTGTCCCAGTACGAGGCGAAGTTTGCAGAGTTGTCTAGGTTTGCACCTCATTTGGTGGAGAATGAGGAACGTATGACGTGGATGTTTCTGAGAGGTTTGAAACCCGGCATACGTCAATATCTCGTTTCTCATAAATTTTCTCTCTATTCAGATGTTGTCAACAGGGCTCAATTATTAGAGCGAGATAACGAGTACGGTCAACCGAGGGACCACAACCAGGATCATATCGGTGACAACAGTCATCAGAACAATGATAACCAGCGGAGAAAGAAAAATACAGACAAGAACGGTAACCACTCTGGTGGTAATCGTGGCTATGAAAATAGAAGAAGCGAGTCGGGAGGAGATTTTAAAAAGAGGAGATTCAACAATGACAATACGAAGACGTTAGCACCAGCAGCAATTGATTCCAAGGGAGGAGAACGACCACCGGTCATATGCTATAAATGTGGAAAAGAGGGACATATCAGCCCAAACTGTCCACAACAGTTCAAGGTATGCTATAATTATGGAAAGGAAGGACATATCACTCGAGATTGTACGATAGCGAAACCAAGTTCAGCGGGGACGGTGACTCAAAAGGCTTCCCCAGAAAAGTCAAAGTCAACGGTTCCTTGAAGAGCGTTTGTCCTGACTGGTCAACATGCGAGGAACCCAAACAAGGTGATCACGGGTAAACTAATCATAAATTCATGTGAAGTTTATACCTTACTAGATACCGGTGCTACCCATTCATTTATTTCTTCTGCTTGTGCTCAACGTTTAAACTTTACTCCGGAGAAATTAGACTTTGATTTATCTGTGAAGACTCCGTTAGGGGAAACTTTCATCACATCCACTGTTTATAAATCTTGTTTGATCCAAGTTGGTACCATCACCTTACCTGTTGACCTTATCTCTTTGAAGATACTTGCATTTGACGTGATTTTAGGAATTGATTATTTTAGTAAGGTGATTAGTTTTCATATTTCTAATCAACCTGTTGTTCGAATTCAAGCAACAAAGCCATTAAAATCAATCACTGTCATATCAAGTCATAAAGCCATTCATTTATTGAAAAATAAATGTCAAGCTTTCTTAGCCCATGTTATGGATTTGAATAAAGATACGTCAAATTTGAATAATATTCCTGTTGTTAGTAACTTTCCTGACGTATTTCCTGAAGAACTTCCCGGTCTACCCCCGGAACGTGAAGTTGAATTCTTTATTGATCTTGAACCTGGTACAAAGCCTATTTCTAAAACCCCATATCGAATGGCTCCTATTGAACTTCAGGAGTTGAAAGTCCAACTACAAGAGTTGTTGGACATCGGTTTCATTCGTCCTAGTACATCTCCTTGGGGTGCTCCTGTTTTATTTGTAAAGAAGAAAGACGGGAGTATGCGACTTTGTATCGATTATCGGGAATTAAACCATGTCACTATCAAGAATAGGTATCCGTTACCTCGTATTGATGACCTGTTTGACCAGTTACAAGGAGCACAATTCTTTTCAAAAATCGATCTTCGTTCTGGATATCATCAGCTGAAGGTTAAAACTGAGGATATTCCGAAGACTGCCTTTAGAACTCGGTACGGGCATTATGAATTCTTAGTCATGTCTTTTGGATTGACTAATGCTCCTGCGGCTTTCATGGATATGATGAACCGACTATTCAAGGATTATTTGGATCAGTTCGTTGTTGTCTTTATTGATGACATCCTCATATATTCCAAAAGCCGTGAAGATCATGAGCACCATTTGAAGCTGGTACTCTAAAGGCTGCGTGAAAACAAGTTATATGCTAAGTTGAAGAAATGCGAGTTCTAGCTTGAGAAAGTAGCATTCCTAGGGCACGTGGTGTCAAAACATGGAGTATCTGTGGACCCAGCGAAGATTGAAGCAATACAAAGCTGGGAGCAACCGAAGACGGTGACCGATGTACGTAGCTTTCTGGGCTTAGCTGGTTATTATCGGAGATTCGTAGAAGGGATTTCTCGAATCGCTACCCCGTTAACTCAGCTGACTCAGAATGATATCAAATTCGTATGGAGCGAAGAATACGAGAAGAGTTTCCAAGAGCTTAAGAGGAGACTCATTTCGGCACCTGTTCTGACAATACCATCTGGTTCAAATGGATTTGTTATCTACAGCGATGCTTCAGGTAAAGGGTTAGGATGTGTTCTCATGTACCGTGGGAAAGTCATAGCCTGTGCCTCGCGACAACTTAAAGAATATGAGAGGAATTATCCTACTTATGATCTAGAGTTAGCAGCAGTCGTTTTCGCGCTAAAGATCTGGAGGCACTATCTATATGGGGAAAAAGTGGAGATATATTCAGACCATAAAAGCCTCAAATATTTCTTCACTCAGAAAGAACTCAACATGCGGCAACGACGTTGGCTCGAGCTGTTAAAAGATTACGACCACACTATTCAATACCATCCTGGAAAAGCAAACGTGGTAGCTGACGCGTTGAGTAGAAGATCATATGCAGGAACGAGTGCGATGATGTCAAGTATACGCGTAGAACCAACTTTAATCGATAAAGTTAAAGTTGCTCAAGCTACAGACCCGGAGCTGATGCGTATGAAGAAGAAAGTGCAAGAAGGTGCTATTCCAGAAGCAAGAATCGATGAAGAAGGAATACTTCGAGTCCACTTCGGACTTTGTGTTCCTAACTATTCTGATTTAAAGTACAAGATCATGATGGAGGCACACAATACACCATTTGCAATCCATCCTGGAAGTACTAAAATGTATCGTGATCTTCGACATACATTTTGGTGGAACAATATGAAGAGAGAGATTGCAAAGTTTATCTCGAGGTGTTTAACTTGTCAACGTGTAAAGGCGGAGCATCAAGTACCAAAGGGTCCATTGCAACCACTTGAGATTCCGAAATGGAAGTGGGAACACATTACCATGGATTTCGTTACATGTCTTCCCACGGTTTCTCAAGGCATAAATGCTATTTGGGTTATAGTTGATAGATTAACCAAGTCTGCTCATTTCTTGCCGATACGAGAGACTTATTCCCTTGAACATCTTGCTAGTATGTACGTGAATGAGATTGTAAGGTTGCATGGCATGCCGGTATCCATAGTTTCGGATCGTGACCCAAGATTCACTTCAAGATTTTGGGTTAGCTTGCAAAAAGCTATGGGCACAGATTTACGGTTCAGTTCGGCATACCATCCTCAAACGGACGGGCAATCAGAGAGGACTATTCAAACTCTTGAAGATCTATTAAGACTTTGTGTCCTAAATTTCAAAGGAAGTTGGGATAAGTACCTACCATTGGTGGAATTCTCCTACAACAACAGTTATCAAGCAAGTATAGGTGTGGCTCCCTTTGAAGCATTGTATGGACGAAAGTGTCGCTCTCCAGTATGTTGGGATGAGGTGGGAGAAGCAACATTGTTGGGACCAGAGTTGGTACGAATGACTACAGAGAAGATCCAAACGATTCGACAACGTATACAAACGACACAGGATTGACAAAAGAGTTATGTGGATCTTCATCGAAAGGACGTGGAATTTGACATTGGGGATCATGTATTATTACGTGTAGCTCCATGGAAAGGAGTTACAAGATTTGGGAAGAGAGGAAAGCTCAATCCACGATTTATTGGCCCATTTCAGATTCTTGACCGAGTAGGAAATGTGGCCTATAGACTTGCGTTACCTCCAAGTATGTCTCGTGTTCATAATGTTTTTCATATATCTGTGCTTCGTAAATATGTGAAAGACCCGAACCACGTTATTGAGTTAGAACCGGACGAGATAGCCGAAGACTTAACGTACGAGGAGATACCTGTCAAAATCATGGATAAGAAGGAGCATGTCCTACGCACGAAGGTCATACCACAAGTTAAAGTTTTGTGGAGAAACCATGCTATTGAGGAAATGACCTGGGAGTTAGAAACAGAAATGAAAGCGAGGTATCCTCATCTTTTCGAAACACCAGGTACGTATATCAATTTCGAGGACGAAATTTCATAAGGAGGGGAGGTTGTAAGACCCCAAATTATTAATAAATGAAATTTAATTCCTCTATTTATTATTTTGAAATAGTAAGGGTTGATTTGATTAATGTGGTTAGTTATGGGTAAAATGCGCAAATATTTTAAATAAGCAAGTGGTTCTAAAATATTCATTATTGTCGGAGAATATTTGTTTGGTCGTTGAATATTCTTGTTATCGGGGAATATTCGTACGACGGCGCAGCCTTGTGTGGGCCCCATAACAGAAAGCGATTGGATGAAGAAAACGACAAAAATAAGTTGTTTATAAATAACGGCATAGTTGTTACCGTTAATACTGTTGGAATACCCGGTGGTTAAAACACAGTAATACGCGTTGTTGCACAGTAGCACACGGTATTGCACCAATTATTGATTCTTACGTAAGAAGACACTACTCAATAATTGTTACAGTAATTACTGTTCAATATTGTATTTTATTGATTCAATAATTGCTGCGTTGATATTTTATATTACTGTTATTTTAATAATTGTCACTACACAGTATTTTCTATTATCGGAACAATAATTTATATTATCTGAATAATATTATTAGATAACATTATTGGCAATGTCTAGAAAGTTCTGTCTAAGGAGAGGTTTGGTTATCTAATTGCGCGCCAGTAAGGAGAGATCCTTATTGGAAAGCCCCCTCTTTCCTGGGAACGGCCTGGTTGCCAGTACTGTGATTCTGTAATATTATTTATGTATAATTAATTATTAATTTATATGATGAGGAAAATATTAATTTTATGTGGATATAGATAGAGAAAAATTTTAATGTGACAATTGTTGAAAATTAATATTTTATCTTTTTCTGATAAAATAATTCATTTAAATATATTATTTTAATAATATATTGATGGTGGTATTTTTACAATGAATGTGGGATATATGAGTATATGAGGAGGAAGAGTATTTTTGTGGCATTAAATGATTAACACATGTTTTGTGTGTTGGTGGACATAATTCTTGACCGAAAATTTATTATTGACTGTAAAATCGCCCGTTTATAAATTTCGGTCAATTTCTGTTTAGAATTTGGAAAAACTTTCTTCTGCAAAGTTGTAGAGAATTGAATTTCCTATAAAAATTCGTGAGATTCGAATTTTCTGATAAAAGAGCTATTTATTATGAATTATTGAAGTTCTGAAGTTCCGAAATAATTGATTTTTGGAAGTTTTATTTATTATTTTGAAGAAAGACGTTTTTTGGCATTTAAGTGGGCTAACATGTGATATAAATGGGCTGAGATCAGATGTCTAGAGGTGGGCTAAGGAAATTTGATAAATATATTATCTTAGTCATAATATTCTTTACTGGGCTAGTTGAGCTCACCATTTTCCTTGTTGTTCCATTTTCTTCTCAGGAGGCGAGAATATAGCAAGTACTAGTCGGGGTATGGAATGAAGGTTCTAGGAAGTTGTTTTAGTAGTCCTCACCATTTTTTTTGTAAAGTATTGTACCAATAATTGTAATGAGGACTTATTTGAGTGTGGATATTGTCTATATGACAATATTTGTATTTACACTCACAGTTTTTATGTTGTATTAATAAAGTTGTAGTTGTTTCTGTACCATGTTATTGACGACTCAGAATGGGTGTTGTATACCTGTTTTGGGGGCGTCACAGAATATCTTTGGCATGTAGTGCGAAGATGAATATTGATTGATGTTACATGGATAAAATGCTGATGATGGACTTTTAAATTCATAGATAATAGTAGATTTCATTCTCTACGTAACTCTTCTATGAATTATTATTTTCCGCTGCGAATATTGATTTAAAACTTGTTGTCTATTGTATTCTATTATATTTTTCTCTGTTGAAGACTAACGATAATTTGTTCTATGTTATCTTAGTCATAATGTTCTTTACTGGGCTAGTTGAGCTCACCCTTTTCCTTTTTGTTCCATTTTTCTCAGGAGGCGAGAATGTAGCGAGTACTAGTCGGGGTATGGAATGATGGTTCTAGAAGTTATTTTAGTAGTCCTCACCATTTTTGTGAAATAATGTATCAATAATTGTAATGAGGACTTATTTGAGTGTGGATATTGTTTAGATGACAATATTTGTATTTAAACTCACAGTTCTTATATTGTAATAGTAAAGATGTAGTTGTTTCTGTACCATGTTATTGACGACTCGGAATGGGTGTTGTATACCTGTTTTGGGGGCGTCACAGCGGCAGTCTCAAATTCACCTATTCTATGTTTATTAGACAATTTCTTTCATAAACTTGACGTAACTTAGCATTTATTCTAAGGCCTCGGCAAATGGGATATTAATTTGCAGTTTCTTGAAGACCTCCAAAAACTTTGTGAATTTCTATTCTAATTTCTGAGTTTTCAACGTCTCTGGGAATGGCACGAATGGTATCATCGAATTTTTCTGCCCTTCTTTAGATATTGAAACTGAAATTCTTTTTTCATTCTTTTCATTTTTATTTTCTTCTTCTATTTCTTCTCCAACACTAGGCTTCTTTGGGATCGTATTCACCTGCAACTTGTTCCCACTTCGGAGCGTGATTGCTTTACATTGATCTTGCCCTTCATTCATCAGATTCACCTCAGTATTACTCGAAAGAGTGCCTTGTGGTTGGTTATTCATTGCAATTACTAGTTAACACATTAAACTCTATAAGTTTCTCATCAACCTTTCTAAACTACTCATTCTCCTATCATTGTGGGCAATGTATTTGGTGATTAATTCCTCCAAACTTAGCCTTATTTCCTATTGTTGTTGATTCTGATTCTAGAAATCCGGTGGATTAAACTAACATAGAGTTAAAGACTGACTTTGGTTGCTGCTCCAAGAAAATTTTGGATGGTATCTCAACCCTAGGTTGTATAAGTTCGAGTGCATGCCCTTTTTGATGGCACACTGATTAGTATGATGATTACCTGCACATAACTCACACATCACAACCAGATGAACAGGCTGAGTTCCCCAATAGTCAAATTTCTTTGTCAAATTTGCCACTTACATAGCCAAGGCAGTTATTGCATCTACTTCAAATTTCCCTGTTGCCTTAGACTGATTCATTCTAGCTGTGCGCCACTGATAGTTATTCATAGCAAATGTTTCTATAAGTTCGTAAGCCTCATCAAAGTTATTGCCCATCAAGGCTCCTCCTGCTACTCTATCAATGCTAATACGAGTTGTGTTGAACAACCCATTGTAAAACGTTTACACCTGCGACCACTTCAAAAGTTTGTGATGAGGACATATTCGCAACATGATATCTCTAAACCTCTCCCAAGCCTCATAGAGGGACTCAGAATCTTGCTAAGTGAATGATGTAATCTCATTCCTTATTTTCACTTTTTTCGCTGATGGGAAAAACTGCGCTAAAAACTTTTGTGCTAAATCATCCCATGTTGTAATTGAGCCTGCTGGTAAAGAATTCAACCAACTCTTCACCTTATCACAGAGTGTGAAAGGAAAGATTTTAAGTCGTACTGCATCATCGGCCATTCAAATATATTAGAAGGTATCACATATTTCCAAAAAAATTACAAGGTTATCATTCGGATCATCATTGGGTAGACCCCCAAATTGAACTGAATTTTGAACCATCTGAATCGTTCTCGGTTTAATCTCGAAGGTGTTTGCCTGAATGGCTGGCCTTCGTATGATGGAATGAATTTCGGCAACTTGCGACATAAAATAGTCCTTAAGAGATTTATGTTCTTCTTGTTGTGCAGCCATGATTTCTATACTTTGTTTTATTTCCTCTTCATGAAAAAATTTCCTCCTTGACTTGCAGAGCCTTTTCTCAATATTGTCAACTAAAGGTGTTGGTTCCTTTCCCTTCAAACGCGTTTGCATACATGATCAAAGTTACCTGTAAAATGAAACAATCAAACAAAAATTAAAATATTTAGACTAAAATCAACTCGATGAAAATAAATATCAATATTACTCCCCAACAATGATGCCAAAAACTTGTTGGGCTAAATCTATACTAGCAAAATGCACATGCAAGTATGTGGTCCACAAGTAATAAAGTGATGAGTGAGTTGTCGATCCCACAAGGAGTAATTAATAAATTATGAAACCAACTACTAATCATGCACCAATTCAATTTTATCTAAACAAATGAAATTTTTTTGTAGGACTAATTAATTAAATTGACCAAATGATTAACAATGAATTTTCACAGATTTAAGAGATTAAGGTTACAATTTCCTCCAATGAGTCATTCAAACTTATTCATTCTCCTCATAATAAATTAATTATATAGAACCATTAACTGAGAATTATTAGTTATTCATATAATCCTATCAAGTAATTATATAAAAACATTCATTCGTATTAACTCACTATATTCCTATGTGAATTAATAATAAACAAATTCATTAAGCAAATATTCTCACAATAGTTACTTGCGGTATATAGATCTATCCCTTAGCCCATACACAAATCTCATATCATGCAAATAGAATGAGTTAGATCAAAAGTGATTATATCCATATCTATCTTAGGTTCCATTTCCCAATTTCCACTAAGATGTATCGAATAATTGTTGATCAAATAGTTATGGCATTAAGCACGAGATATAATAAATGATTCATTCAATAATCAATTTAATCACAAAAGAGAATAAATTAATTTAAAATAATATCGGGTTCCATTGCAACCTTAAATAGGAGATTAGTTTATATTAATAATTAAACACATCAACATATTTTCATAAAAACATTTTAAGATTACAAGAATTAAAGATAAAGAATTAAGAATAAACTCTGTTGGAGTTTGTCTTCACTGTCCATTTCGGAAACCTTGCAGCCCTTCAATACTCTCCTTCAACAGTTGATGAAAAACCTCACCTCCTTTTCTCTGTATATCTGATATATACTCTCTAGACTTCCTTTTTCTTCTTTAACCCTAATTTGATGTATATATAATAAATCTCCAACCCTTGTAGACTTTGTAACTCATTAGGCCTCATTTGGTAAGTGTACATCATGAATGAAATGAAATCAGCTAACAAAACGATCAACAGAGCCAAGCCACGCATCCACTCACGCGCCCGAGAAAAGTACCTAGCGCTGTTTCGCCTGGATTCAGCGCAGCTGCACTAAGATTAAACCTTGGGCAGCGCTGCTGTGCTTCTCGTTAGCGATGTTGCGCCCATCTTCTTATTAACTCTTCCTTTGCTTCCTTGTTTTACTAACGCTCCCAATTGGCTTACCATGTCAACACCATTCCTGGATGCTTAAATGAGGCCAATGTCTGACACTCTCCAATGCTCATATTGCACTTTAAGGATGAAAATCCATCTTTTATCGCTCTTTATGCCAATTTAGGTTGAATTCCTGCTCCTGCATAAAAAATACTCAAATGCATAAAAACTAACTAAGAATACTTAAAAACAAGCCAAATAATCAAGCTGATAATACCTAATTTATAAGTATAAATCTCCCTCATCACTAGACCATTAGTAACCCAACTCGTTTTGATTATTTGCTCATACTATGTTTACTTCATGCGTGCCAAATTACCCCACAATTCTGCCTTGCACACACGTAGGTCTCTTTTTGCTACAATTTGACACAAATCATCCCATTTGCTTCCATTTTCATATTTTTACCTTTTCGTACATAAAAATATAAAAACTTATCAAAAGGACTTCAAATACTTAAGAACTCGCAAATTATCAAACTAAAAGATACTCAAAATAAAGGTATAAAAATCACTCATCAAATACCCCCAAACTTAAATCTTTGTTTGTCCTCAAGCAAAACACTAAGAACAAAAAATAAAATAACTAATTCTAAATAGCAACTACCTTGAACAATGAATCAATATGAATTAAATAACGACCTCATAGATTTTATTAAAACTATAACTCAAGCAAAATTTTAAGAACATGAAAAGCCTAGAATTTCAACTTATTCCTCAGTTCCACATCTACTCATGATCCTTTAAGTGCGTGTGTGCATCCAAATGTTAAAACCAGTTATGACTCGCATAAAATCATATAATTAAATACTACATAAAAGATTTTCAATATCAACTCTAGAAACTAATTTTCACATCAATCTTCGCTAATTAATGCAAAATATAAAATTTAGAGAATCCAAAGGATACTTAAAACATTTAAGCACGCTTGAACCCTTCCCGAGTATTTCAAACACATATTTTTCCTTTCTTTTTATTTTGTCGTTTCTTCTTTTTCTTTTTAGTGAGTGCATTTTATGTTCCATCTCACTTTCTTTTGAATGAGTGCGTTTTATGCTCCATGTCATTCCATGTGTTTATGAGTGAGTGTATTTTACACTCCATCTCGACCCACCACATGATTCATTCTTTCTACTCGGGAAGGTTCAAAATTTTCAAATTTTCAAATAATCCAAGATTTCCCCTAAACTTATGGTAATGCCTAAACTTCGCTTTGAAAGATGCTTAAATAAGGATTCTAAAGTTTCAATGATATCTCCACAAGTACTTAACTATAAAAACCTTTTTGAAGCCCCAATTAGCTAAACAGATGAATATGTGCTTTTAAGTGCAAAAGGATCACAAACAGTATAAAATCAACTAATAAGTCGAAATCAAAACTAAGCATGATTCTCAATTTCACAAAAGTTAGATTTTTTGCTCATTTTTACCATCGGCCATCATCAAATTCAAATCAAACCATTGCTCATGTTAAACTAAAAAAACTATATAACATGAAAAACTAATAACATAATACTCTCAAGTATCAAATAAGAACACAAATAAGAACGCACCCCCAAACTTAAACTAGACATTATCCTCAATGGCTAAAATAGAAAAAAGTAAAGTAGATGACTTCCCTGAGAATCGGCTGATTGACCACTTCAGCATCCTCGTCGTCCTCTAAATCTGGAGTGTGTTCCAATTTATTCATGCTTGGTACCTAAAAAAACAATTGCCATAACTAATTAAAATGCAACTAAATGAAAACTAAACAACTAAACTGCAATAAACTGAAAAATAAACTTGGGTTGCCTCTTAAGCATTTGGCTTAGAGTCGTCAACCCGACTTCTTCACTTTCTCATCCAATTCCCTACGATAATTGATTAACGTCCCTCCAGCCATCAGTAGCAATGTAACTTTTGACGGCTTCACTTCTATAAGGGTCATTGTTTCATATTCACCAAGATTGTTCTTTTTATATAAAATTTCCTTTATGAACTTCAAATAGCTAAGCATGTTCTCCATTGTGTCTGTGAACGGAATATTAAATTGAAGATTCTTAAACACAACTGGATCTTCATCTATCTTCTCATGAACCCCTCTATCATTCCATCATGGCTCCAAATTTATGTTGCCGACAAAAAATTTACTGCCAATTTTGCACGGACTTGTAAAGCTGCCCAAATCCTTGAACTTAGGTGGAAAAGGCTCATAGGGCACTATCAAAATAGGCTCATCTGCGTTGGAGCTCAAGGTTGGACGCACCTTGAGGGCAATTGTTAATAGCATTAATAAGCTGACCCATTTGGTTCTCAAGATTCCGAATCGACACATCCCATCAATTCATCCACTTCTCATTTAAAGTTATATACTTGGAAAGAAGTTCTTCCAAGTTGGACTTCTTTTCTTCTTGTGAAGGGGCTTGATTATGAAATTCAAAAATGTATGATTGGCTTGGAGCAAAGGTTTGGGCTTGATTGTTATCGCTTCATAGAAAATTCGAATAATTCCCCCAATCATGATAATTATTGTTGGGATAATCGCCGAAATTGCCACCGTACTATATCAACTCAAAACTAAAGGCGCACTGATGATCAGATGGTTTCCTGCGCAATAATCACAAATAAGCACCACTCTTTCAATAGGTTACATCCCAAAAGCGTTAATCTTCTTCGTAAGTGTCTCAATTTATGCAGCCAGTTCAGTAATTGCATCGAGTCCATCAATCCCTGTCACTATTAGCTGAGTCATTCTCGCATAAGGCTATTGATAATTATAAGAAGCCATGATGAACTTATGTAAAAAATAAAAAAAAAACAAAAAATACACCTTTAAACTAAGATCAAATTGATTGAAATTAATATTGAAAAATTTTATTACTAATATTCCCCGGCAACGGCGCCAAAAACTTGTTTGCTCAATATGGTATTGGCAATTTCACACACAAGTATATGTGGTCAAAATAAGTAATATAGAGTAAGTAGAGTTTCGATCACACAAGAAATATGCTAATAATAATTTCTCAAGTACTAACTTTATATCAATTTGATCTTATTTAAACAATTGATTAAACAATATGAAATTAATTAAGCTAGAATTAAGTTACTAAATTGGGGCTAAAATTAAATTAAAAAGCTAAGATCACAATATTCCTATCTTATACACAAATCTGTTATTCAAATCATAAAATAAAAAAGAACATGTGTTATCATATTCAGATCTAATCCTAGAATTTATCTTCCAATTTCATCTCGGTTATATCATAATAATTGCTAGCTAGACACTCATTAATAAGCACAAAATATGATAAATAACTCAATTGTGATCAACAATAATCAAAACGAGAATAAATTAATTTATACTAAACATCGGGTTCAATTGCAATCTCTATAAAAAGTTAAGTCATAGCATAGGAATCAACAACATCAAAATAAGTAGGATCCTAGATTACAAAATAAAAGGTAAAGAGAAGAGAAAGAAATCTACGTCACGCAGCCTCGCTCTCCAATTCAGCCTTGAGTTCTTGCGCTCCTTCCTGCTCCTTGAAATTTGATGAAGAACCCTAGCTTGGATTTTTGTTAGGTTAGATGTTAGTCTCTAGGTTATTCGTCACTAATTATGTGTCTCACATCATGTATTTATAGGTTACAAGGTAAATCCCAAGCTTATGAGGAAAAATAATCCAATTGGAAGTTAAAAAGTATCAAAATTCACCCAAATTCTTGCCCCCACTGAAACCATGGGTTGTTTCTCTTCAAACCATGCGCTGCTACGCATGGTATGCAGAATGTTAAGCCTTCAAGAGCTTCTGCGGATGGAATGGTGCGCTGATGCGTATGGCAATTTCCTGATTCGACCTCTGTTGGTAAAAAGGGCATAACTTTTAATCTGGGAGGAGTTACGGGACGTGCCACCTATCAAATCAAAGATCTCGACAAACTCTATAATAAAATCCAAGTTCTAACCCAAGAACATGTATCAAACTTAGCATTAATAGTCCTTACATCTTCCCTTCTTGTATTTGATTGCATATTTTACTCTGAAAGATGTCCAAATTGTCTTTCCTTGATTCTTCTCATCAAATAACTCGATAAGTGATCATTGGCCTGTTGTGGCTTTTACTAGACCATTAGCTAGTAACCCATTTCAACTCATTTTTCTTGTTTGCCCATGCCATGCCTACTTTATGCATGCCAAATTTGTAAGACCCCAACTTTTTATGAATAAAGATTTAATTTCTCTAATTATTATTTTGAATAATAAGGTGTTAATTTGATATAATGCTATAGTTATGGGTGATATGTGCAAATTTTACAAAGTAAGCAAGTTGTCATAAACTATTCGTTTGGTCGAAGAATTTTCTTTTTATAGGAGAATATTCGTACGACGGCGTAATCATTGGAGTACCACATAACGGAATAACTGTCGGATATAGAAAGTGATAGAAATGACCTTTTTTATAAAAAATAACGGCAAAACTTTTACCGTTAAATTTTGAAATACTAGGTGATAAAAGTACAATAATACGTGTGGTTGCACAGTAGCACACAATATTGCACAGTATCTCTGATTATTGATTCTTACGTAAGAAGTCACTTAGTTTCAATCAATAATTGTCACAATAGTTGTTGCATAGTATCTCATATTATTGATTTAATTATTGTCACAGTATCATCTGCACAATATTTTATATTCTTAAATCAATAATTGACACGACACAATTATTCATATTATTAGTTAGTTTTATTGGCAATGTCTAGAAAGTTCTGTCGAGGAAAAGGGTTAGGATATATAATTGCACATCAATAAGGATAAATCCTTATCGGAAAGCCCCTTCTTTCCTGAGAATGATCTAGTTGTTAATATTGTGAGCTTATAATATTAATTGTGAATAATTATTATATGGTGGATATTGGTCAATTTTGATATAAATGAAGGAATTTAGCATTAAACAATTGTTAAAAGTTTGGCATATTTTTTATGGAATCACAATTATCTTCTCCGATAAAATATTCATTCAAATATATTATTATAAAATTACATTATAATAGTATAATGTGATAATATAATAGTATAGTTTTTATAATTTAAATAGTAATATTTTTATAATAATATATAATTTTTAGCATGTGGAGTAAAGGTTATCATTTTGGTTTTGAATTCCTTTTCCAAAACCATTTCGTGCACATTTCATTTCTCCTGCAAATTCTTTTCCAAATTTTCCAAAGTGTGGGCCCTCAACCATTGGAAAATGAGAGGTTGTTAGGTAGAGAAAGAAAGAAAGAAAGAAAGTTAGGCGGAGGTTTTCTATTGCAATGAATTCCTTTGTTTTCAAACTTTTGTGGGCGTCACCATAAGAAATGAAGGTTTGGCAAAGTTAGGCAAAGAAAGAAAAGGAAAGTTAGGCAGGTTAGGCAGAGAAAAAAAAGGAAAAAATTAGGCAATTTGTTTTTCTTCCTCCGTGCTGCTCTATAAAAGGGGGGTATCCCTCCATCCTAAACACACCATCACAATATCAGAAATTCTTCCTCTATAATATTGTGAGTATTTCTTTTGAGTATAAGAATACTTTGAGTGTAGCTTTTAGTGTAAGATTTTCTCAAGATAATATCCGATATTCCAAGTCAAATTTAATTTCTACTAAGGTAAAGGATGTTATTTTATTTCAATACCCGTAAAGGATATTATTTATTTCATATTTGTAAAGGATGTTATTTTATTTCAATACTCGTAAGAAATATCATTTTATTTCATACTACATATTATGCAAGTGATATTATTTCATTTCATATTTCTAAATTTAAACTTACTATGGTAAGTATTGCTTCTATAATTTCTAAAATGATTAGAAATTCCTTAAGGTTTGCGCTTCATCTAATATCATTCACTGGAATATTGTTCTGAATTTTATTAAATTTTAATCTTTTCATGTTGGGGTACTATTTATGGGTACTATTCATGAGTATTGTTCACAACATAATTTAATTTTCTTTTCTGTCCAAATTATTTTTGGTACATGAATATCATGCTTGAATTTTACTTCACAATTAGTTATCATATTGATAATTTGAACATTTTTAAACTCTGAATAAATTAAATTATAAATATCAAATATTTATCCTTGATCTCACTTGATTGATTCTTTATATCATTGTCATCATCCTCATGTTTATATTATGGTGAAAGTTATCTTTGGCCCATAGTGCAAAGATGGACTGTTGATTGATATGATTATGACCAAAAATTGTGTATTGGTATAATCATAACCTTTAATGTAACAGATAAAGATTTATGGTGAAAGTCCTTTTTGGCCCGTAGTTCATAGATGGACAGATGTATGGCATGATCATGACCACTGGTGATGCAAACGATTATCTTTGGCCCGTAGGTGCATGGATAATTCGTTGCTTAGAAATATTTATTGATTGGTGTTACAGGGATAAAATATTGATGATGGTCTTTTAAATCATAGAAGATAGTATACATCATGATCTACTTGCTCTTCTAATGGATTGTTATTTCCGCTGCAGTTGTTAATCTAAAACTTGCTGTCTATTGTATTCTATCATATTTTTCCTTGTTGAGGACTAAGGATAATTTGTTTTTCATTATCTTAGTTATAATATTCTTTACTGGGCTAGTTGAGCTCACCCTTTTCCTTTTGGTTCCATTGTTCTTCTCAGGAGTCGAGAATGTAGCTGGGACTAGTCGGGGAGTGGAGTAATGGTCCAAGATGGTTATTATAGTAGTTCTCACTATTTTTTTTAAAATAATGTGACAATAATTGTAATGAGAACTTTATTTGAGTTTGGATATTGTCTACGAGACAATATTTGTATTAAAACTCACAGCTTATGTGTTGTCGTATTTTGCACGATAGTTGTATTAATAAAGTTTGTATTTAGATTCTGTGCCATGTATTTGACGACTCAGAATGGGTTGCGTGGACCTATTTTGGGGGCGTCACAAAATTACCCCACAATTCTGCCTTGCACACACGTAGGTCTCTTTTTGCTACGTTTTGACACAAATCATCTTATTTTCTTCCATTTTCATATTTTTCCCTTTTCCTACACCAAAACATAAAAACATATCGAAAGGACTTCAAATACTTAAAACTCGTAAATTATCAAGTTAAAATATACTTAAAATATAGGTATGAAAAACACTCATCACATTGTCTAAAGAGCCATCAATTATCCTGAACGGCTTTGCTACATCTAGGGGTTTACACTAGTCGAGTTGGGCAGTTTAAACACATCATTTTAAAAGAAATCAATGTCATCGGTTTGAAAAGATATAAACCTAGGCCAAACCAATATAAATATACAACACAAACCAAACCGCTCATTAATGGTTTGAGGTTGGTTATTCAATTTTTAATGGTTTGAGGTTGGTTATTCAATTTGGTTTGTGTTATGAACACCCCTAGCTGTATTACCCATACGGTTTAACCCAATCTAAATTGAAAGTAGCCTACACTAGTGTAAGGAACAAGTTGCTGTTGTTACTCAATCAAACAGTGTATGCAACTGAGTTGGTGAATTCGTAAGGAAATCTAATGATCTCAGTGTTACCACTGTGAATCAATGAGCTGTATATGATAATTATAACAGAAATGCAGAGAGGGGAAGAGAGGTTTTGAGAGAAAAAAGGGAAGGAGATGTAGAAGAGATTAGAAAGAAGGAATTTCCATTTCCATTTTCATAATCCATACATCGATGTTCACACCCTTACATATCAGTATGCACGCACTGAGCAATAGATTCTCATAATAGAATTGAGAAGGGAAAAGACTAACAAGACCTCAACTATTATAACCCAAGACTAAACTACCCCTGCCTCCTATAACAGTGAATTAATAACTAACTATTAACTAACTATGATTATTAATGGAAAGTGCACTAAACAAAGATAAGCTATGATCTGAACTGTTGAATGCTTTACAAATAGTTTCAATAGAAGCAAAATTTTACAACACGTCTCAAAATTTTATGATATCAAACCTAAAGAGAGGTACCTCTAGACCGCGATAGGAGGTGACAGAGGAATAAAGAGATTACCTCTTATGATTTAGAATTTGAATTTGACACAAATAAAAGCATCACTGCCAATTAATTGTGTCCTACTTGGAGCGTATCAGAATTCCTATGAAGTCTTTTAGTCATAAGAGGCTCATAGGCCATTATAATTAGCATAAAGGTTAAATGTGTGGGAAAGGCTTGGTACCCAGTTAGACAACTGAATTATCTAGTCTATAGGTTTAAGAGATCCATCTGTAGGGTGGTTTATTTGTTTTTTTTGTTAAAAAAAGGGGGGGAGAGAGAAACTTTAGATGCGAAAAAAAACAGTAGCAGCTTTTAGTTGCAAATGAATATGTTGATTTCATGTTATAAAATAAGAAATATGACTAGGTCAAAGGAAGCACTATGTTGTCAAGCCAGCAAGCAAAAAACACTAAGAAGAAAATATAGGTTTGTACCAGTAGGTTTGTATTTAGAGCCCCATAGGAAAGTCCTTAAAAAATCCAAAAATACACATTTTACACATTAGAATAATAGCGTCTTAGTGTGGAGAAAAAAGTGACAAATATTAAGAAAAATGATTTATATGCCAATAAATCTATGACGAAGTTTAATAGACAAGGGTGGAAAAGAAAGTGACAAATATTTATATAAAAATGATTTACACGTCGACAAATCTATAACGAAACTAAATTGCGACTAACGTCTCTAAATCCAATCTACATCTAGTTTTTATCATCAATTCTCTCACCAATCTAGAGTCAAGCCATCCACGCAGAGTTTAAGAAGGAAGAAATTATCACTCCTAAGGTTAAGTTCTCATCTTTATACTATATCTATGTTAGATTATAGGATAACACACGCACACTAATGATAGAGAATTAAGAATAACACAGAGATTTATGTAGTTCCCCAATTTGGGTACTCCACAGGCGACTTGTTGTTTATTGATGATTCTTTAGTTACATATGGCTTTACAATATATAGTACTTATACCTAGTAATCATATTCCAACCCTACTTTACATTATGTCTCAATTACCCATAATGTCATTTCCAAAAACAACCAACCCAGAAAGTCTGACTGCCGACCGGCGCAGCCCGCACCGCTCACAGGCGTCCCGTGGCGCGTCCCGCGCTACCTGGGCAGTAACTCCTCCAGCACCGGCGCGCCCCACACCACTCCAAGCCTTCACCCAGCGCGCCCCGCGCCACCATAGCAGAAAATCCTGTACCGTACCGCGGGGGGACTTTGCCCCCCCTCCGTGCCCTTCGGTGCAACCCTGATGGGCTAGTGCGTCGCTTCGCTCCTCTCCGCTCCGCAACGCTCCGCACTAGCCTTTTCCAGTATCTTCTATGTTATGAGTCATAAATTCCAACAAAGCTCCACCTTGAAGAATAACCTCATCCATTCAGAAGATAAGTCACTTGTCCTATCCGATCTCGAGGGGAATCCTCCAAACTAACATTTAAAGATATTGATCAAGTCCAAGAAATTCTTGAACTTGTTCGCGGTCACAGTCTTTGACAACATTTCAGCTGCATTTTCAGAAGTGTACACCTTCTCCAATATCACATCCCCAGTAGCTATCAGCTCTCTCACCATGTGAAACCTTACGCTAATATACTTGGTCCTTGCGTGATACACCTTATGCTTTGCCAAGTAAATGGCGCTCTGACTATCACAATACAGCTGTACTCCACCTTGATCTATGCCCAGCTCATTCACAAAACCCTTCAACCGCAATACTTCTTTGCCAGCTTCAGCCAATGCCATATACTCAGATTCAATAGTAGATAGAGCTACTAGAGATTGAACCATAGATCTCTAACAAATCGGTCCACCTGCCAGTGTAAACACATACCCTGTTGTAGATCTCAAATACATAATCCACATCCATATGCCCTACAACTGACATCTAAGCTTGTTGCTTCGCAAACATAATCCCATGATTTGCCATTCCTCTCAGATATCTGAACACCCACTTAACAGCTTTTCGGTGCTCTCTACCTAGATTGGTCATGTATTTGCTCACTGTGATGACTGCATGTGGCAAATCAGGTCTTGTACACACCATCGCATACATCAAACAACCAATTGCGCTCACATAGGGCACATTCGACATATCCTGAATCTCTTCAGCCGATTTCAAACACTGTGTTGTAGATATCCTGAATTGACTCGCCATTGAAGTGCTGACCTATTTAGCATTAGCCATACTAAACCTCTCCAACACTTTCTCCACATAAGTCTTCTGTGTCAACCATAGCTTACCAACTGTTTTATCCCTGTGAATCTCCATACCAAGTATTTTCCTAGCAGCACCCAAGTCCTTCATGTCAAACTCATTTCCCAACAAGTTCTTCAACCTATTGACTTTAACCATGCTCTTTGCAGTAATAAGCATGTCATCCACATACAGTAACAAAAAAATATATAAACCATCCTCAAGGCTTTTCACGTAAACACAGCAATCATACTTACACCAAGTGAACCCGATCCGGATCATAAAGGAATCAAACTTCTTATACCATTGTCTTGGAGACTGTTTTAACCCATACAGTGACTTCTTCAACCTACAAACCATATGCTCAGTCTCCGACTGCTTGAACCCCTCAGGCTGCTCCATGAATATCACTTCCTCCAAATCAGCATGAAGGAAGGATTTCTTCACATCCAGCTGCTCTAACTCCAGATCATAGCTAGCCACCAATGCCAAAATAATCCTGATTGAGGTATGTCTCACCACCGGAGAAAACACATCATCATAATCAATCCCCTTCTCCTGCGAGTATCCCTTTGCTACCAATCGAGCCTTAAACCGTTCCTTTTCCTTTTCTGATACAGTTTCCTTTTTCTTGTACACCCATTTACACCCCACTGGTTTCTTTCCCTCAGGCAATTTTGACAATTCCCAAGTCTTATTTTCTTTAATGACTCCATCTCCTCCACCATGGCCTCCGTCCATCTGTCCCTTTCAGAACTAGCCATAGCTTCCTGAAACGTGGACGAATCCCCACTAGTAGTAGATAAAGCATATGCTACCATATCATCAAACCTATACCTCTCTGGTGGTTTGATAGTGCGTCTGGGTCTCCTTGAGGCTATGCTTTCGTCCTGCTGCTGCTGATTTTCCTGTTCCACTGGTGGTAAATTTCCAGTGTCATAACTCTCCAGTTCAATTTGAACTTTCTGCTGCTGTTTGCTGGTTTCTCCACCAGCCTCGGTTTTCTGACCTTCCTATTGCATTTTAACCATGGAAGCCTCATCAAAAACCACATCCTTACTGATCGCTACCTTCTTTGATTTCGGATCCCAAAGCTTGTACCCTTTTACACCTTTCTTATACCCAAGATTAAGATACACTGTTTGGACTTGGCATCAAGCTTTGATCTCTCATCACTCGGAACATGTACGTAGGCTGGACATCCGAAGATCCTCATACCCGAGTAGTCTACCTCCTTGCATGTCCATACCTCTTGTACCACTTTATTACCCAGACCGGTACTCGGTGACCTGCATTTAGCCTCATGCACCGTGCCCACTCTGCTATAGGTCTGTTCATTCTTTCTGACACCCAATTCTACTGTGGACTCTTCTTGATAGTCCAGTAACGTTGAATCCCGTGCTCCTCAAAAAACTTCACAAATGGCTCGTACTTGTACTCTGTCCCATTATCTAATCTGAGGCACTTAATTCTTCTTCCTGTTTGATTCTCCACTTCAGCTTTCCACACCCTGAACTTTCAAAGACCTCAGACTTGTGCCGCATGAAGTACACCCAAACCTTTCTCAAAAAATCATCGATGAAAGTTAAGAAATACAGTGATCCCGCTTTTGAAGCTACTCTTACTGGCCCCCAAAAATCAAAATGCACATAGTTAAGTTTTCCATTCGTTTTGTTCATTGCACTCTTAAACTGTACCTTACACTATTTTTCCAAGACACAAAACTTGTAGAAATCTAACTTGCATGACTTTATCCCTTTCAACTGATTTTTCCTATGTAATTCCAGCATCCCACGTTCTCCCATATGGCCCAAACGCATATGCCACATCATAGTATCATCAATATCCTCCGTTGTAGTGGCATCAACTCCACCTACAATTGTACACCCTATCATTCAATAGATATTCCTGTTAACCTTAGAACCTTTCATTATTACCAGAGCACCCTTCGTCACTCTCATGGCTCCACCACCAATTTTGAACTCATAACCATTAGATTCCAGATTTCCCAATGAAATCAAGTTCTTCCTTAAACCTGGAATATGTCTCACCTCAGCTAGAGTTCTCACAACACCATCGAACATCATTATCTTCACTGTGCCCATTCCAATAACGTTGCATGAAGCATCGTTGCCCATTAGAACTGTCCCACAGTTCACCGACTTGTAGGTGTCAAACCACTCCCTGTTAGGCGTCATGTGAAACGAACATGCTGAATCTAAAATCCACGAGTCTGTCACGTCCGTGTTTGTTGACACTGACAACATATCCCCATCATCTGATGATTCCTCCATGACATTTGTCGATTTCATAGATTCTAATTGCTTCCCTGTTCCTTCACCCATATTCTTGTATGGACAGTCCTTTTTGAAGTGTCCTGTCTCGCGACATCTGAAACACTTGCCCTCCTTTGGCTTAGGAGTCCTGCCCCTTGACTTCGATTTCCCATGCTTTCCTGGTTTACCTCTATCCGATTTTCTGCCACATTGCTCTCCACCTTTTACCACCAGCCCTTCATTCGAAATACCCTCGGATTGTTGCTTCCCCTGGTTAAACATCAGTAGAGCATAAGTGACTTCTTCCAATTTCAGAGTTTCTTTTCCCCATAGGAGAGTTGTCACAAGATTCTCTATGGAACCCGGTAGAGAACACAGCAACATCAACGCTTGGTCTTCTTCCTCGAATTTCACTTTAATCCTTAGTAAGTCACTAATTATTTGATTGAAAGTGTGAATGTGTTGAATAAGCTCTGAACCTTCAATCATCTCTAACCCAAATAGTTTTTGCTTCAAAAATAGTTTATTCATCAATGACTTTGATATATACCTGGATTCCAATTTACTCCATGCACCCGATGGCGATTCATCACCGATCACGTGATACATAACCTCATCTGCTAGACACAAATGAATTGTACTTACCGCCTTTGCTTGGAGTTCATCCCAATCATTTGTCGTCATGGACTCCGGTTTCTTCTTTAACGCCTTCACAAATCCTTGCCGCACCAACAGATCCTTTACCCTCTGTTGCCATAGCCCAAAATTCCTAATCCCATTAAACTTTATCACATCAAACTTTGTTACTGATGAATTTGATGTCATCGTTCTTCACGTGTTAAACCTATGCTTTGATACCAATTTGTTAGATTATAGGATCACGCGCACACACACACACTAACGATAGAGAATTAAGAATAACACAGAGATTTACGTGGTTCCCCAATTTGGGTACTCCAGAGGCAGCTTGTCATTTATTGATGATTCCTTGGTTACATAGGGTTTTATAATAGATAGTATTTATACCTACTTCCTATTCCAATTCTACTTCACATTATGTCTCAATTACCTATAATGTCCTTTCCAAAAACAACCTAGAAAGTCTCTGACCACCGATCGGCGCGTCCCGCACCGCTCACAGGCGTCCCATGGCGCGCCCCGTGCTACTGGGCAGTAACTCCTCCAACACTAGCGCGCCCTGCGCCACTCCAAGCCGTCACCCCCTCGCTACGCTCCACTCCGCTACGCTCCGCACTAGCCTTTTCTAGTAGCTTCTATGTTATGAGTCACAAGTTCCAACAATCTAGCCTAGACGTAGCTTAAATTAACTTATTTTATGAATTATTGTGTTTAAGCTTTGTTTGTTTATGGTTAAATTCTTCATTTGAGGCTTTTCTAGCATCCTAAATCATATCTAGAGGTGTTTGGATCCTATTTTTGAGATTATAGATGATTATAGAGGATTTCTTACGGATGAAATCTTTTCCTAACTAGATGAGAATATACTTTTAAAAATTTATCGATTTTGACTTTATTTCGACTCCTTTTTACTGATTATTTTTGTTTGGGAGTTGTTTTTATTGATTTCTAGGTCACCCAAATATCCTAAATTCATATCTAGTGGGGAGGGAATCCCACCTTTTAACCGTCGATGAATTCTCATGAATAGAATGTCCTTACAACCAAACTGGATATATTTTCGATTAGATCTCGATGCATTGTTTTCTAAAACTATGGAATTTTAGATCTATGGGGTTCATTCCCTAGATTCTAAGTTCCTTTAATAGATATTGTCAATGCATGATAGACCCTCGCGATTTCAATAATAGTTGGATATATTCGATTTGTGCGATCTATGAATTTAAGGTTTACGAAAGTCATTTCCTAAACTCTAAACTCTGTTTATAAATCATGATGTGTTGTTTGATGTGATTGTGAATCATATAAGTCTAGGAATGAATTCAAGGACCTTAAACATCGTGGTTAACGAGAATTGAAGGATATTCTCAGGATGAACATAGATAATGGTTGTAATTTTGTGATTTGATAATTATAAATGTAATTCAGGTCTTAAAACGATATCAAGGGTTTTCGTGATCGCGATAATTGGGTTTAAGGCCACTTGATAGTGGATTTTGTTGTTTTGAGGTGCTTGGAGTTGTTTAGATGATTTGCATGCCCATAGATAGCTTCAACCCTATTTTGGATGTTTGATCTTACCATTCGACATACGAAAAATGATTTTCGAACGAAATTACAAAGATCTTTTAAAAAGGAATGAAACTAGGTTATTAGATTAATTCTAGGCTAAAATTAAAAGTTATGGAGAGTCTTAATTCCTATTTGACGAAGGGTTTACAAACGATGTTTTCCCTAAACGACACCTTAAATTTCTCATCTAATAAATCTAAATCGAACTTTATTTGTGAAATCAAATTATTCGTGGGTTAAATGCTTTCTAAGTCACTGTACTTTAAGTTAACTTACAAATGGGTCACTGAACTTTTTTTTCTTACTGTTAAATCATTGTACTCGACTTTTCTAACAAACCATTAGGAAATCCGTTAAGTCAAGTTGACTTTAAACGGTTTGCCACGTAAGCAGCGGACTTGTGAAAAAAAAACTTATGTGTCGAGAATTATCCTATGTGGCCTTGATTATGTGGCCCTTTGTGGCCCTCTAAATCCACATAATCAAGGCCACATAGGATAATTCTCGACACAAAAGTTTTTTTTACAAGTCAGCTGCTTACGTGGCAAACCGTTTAAAGTCAACCTGACTTAACGGATTTTCTAACGGTTTGTTAGAAAAGTCGAGTACAATGAGTTGATTGTAAGAAAAAAAAAAGTTCAGTGACTCATTTGTAAGTTGACGTAAAGTACAATGACTTAGAAAGCATTTAACCCAATTATTCGTGCATAGGTTCAAAAAGGCTGAAAAGTTACTTTCAAGATAATGCACTCATCAAAACTTCGACGACCCTAGGAGACGAAGCCCTAAATGATTTATATGGTTTAGGAGACGAAACCCTAGATTATATTTTGGACTCAACTCTAAGAGGTGATACCCAAGATTTCAACTTAAATGATATAGGAGACAACACCTTATGTTTTACGATTTGACTCAAATCTAGGAGATGATACCCTACATTTCGACTTAAATGACATAGCAGACGACACCTTATGTTTTATGATTCAACTTAAATCTAGGAAACGATACCCTAGTTTTTAACTTAAATGACATGGGAGACGACACCTTATACTTTATAATTTGACTTAACTCTATGACACGACACCCTAGATTTTAACTTCGATAACATAGGAGACGATACCTTATGCTTTACATTTTGACTTAATTCTAGGATGTGATACCCTAGATTTTGACTTCAATGATGTAAGACACAATACCATATATTCTCTAATTTATGAATTCAACTTGACTCTAGGAGACGATACCCTAGATTTTCCCCGACGAAACGACTCACCTAGGCACAGAACATAACACACACCTCATGACCCTCGAGGAAATCCATTTAAGCTTTTAAGGAAAATATTAGAAAAATAGTAATCATGTTTTACGAAAGTCATGGGGTGACTAACACCTTCCTCTTGCTTAAGCAATCCCCTTTAACGCTGTGAATCTCAATTGCGGACCAATTTTACAAACTCACATAATGGGTCATCTCGATTATCAAAACTTTAAAATCCAGATGAATTGGTACATCCATTTAAATTTTTTATCAACTGATGACTCTGTGTACTTTAAAAATCAAACTTTCAAAACCCCGTCGACATAAATTGATTTTTCCAAAAAAACACCCATAAAAATCACAATCTCTAAAAAACCCTAAAAGGAAAAATCTAGGCATCAACAATTGTGTCGAGACTGTTGATAGAGCATTTTTGATAAGGTGAAATTGTTATTTTGAATTTGATTTTGTTTTTGTATAATGCCCATTGATATTTAGAAGTTTTCTTTCAATTTCATTATTTGTTGAACAAAAAAATATTTTACATATAATTTTGAATTTTGTGGGTATATTCACTACAAACCCTCACGAGACACAACTCATCCACTTGAGGTAACCTTGGGGTTTAAAGGTTTATTGCACATGCTAATTTTTGTTTTTGTGTTGTTTTTATTTCCTTTTTGTTTTACTCGAGAACGAGCAAAAGATAGGTGTAGGGGTACTTGATAGACTCATAATTCATACATTTTATTATCCCTAATTTTGTCTTTTTATTATATTAGTTTATTTAATTAATATGTTTTATTTTATTTTGTAGGATTAATTATTTTGTTACAATAGAGCCAAATCTTGGTGATCAATCAATATTTAATATTGCAATTTATTGAAGAAATATCCAAGAAGAATCCTACAAAAAATGAAAGAGGTATCGAACAATCTTGTTATGCAAGACAAGTCTAATAAAGATAAGAAGATTGTGATGCCCCCAAAATAGGTATACATCACCCATTCTGAGTTGTCAAATACATGGTACATAACTTAAATACAAACTTAATTAATATAACTGTCGTGCAAAATACGACAACACAATAGCTGAGTTTTAACACGAATATTGTCTTCTAGACAATATCTAAACTCAAATTTAATCATCATTACAATTATTATCATACTATTTCACAGAATAGTGAGGACTACTAAAACAACCATCTCGGACCGTCACTCCATTCCCCGACTAGTCCCAGCTATATTCTCGTTTTCTGAAGAGAACAGTGAAAGAAAAGGGTGAGCTCAACTAGCCTAGTAATAAATATTATGACTAAGATAATGCAGAATAAATTATCGTTAACCTTCAAAAGTATAACAACTGATATATTACAATAGACAATAATGTTAGTTCCCAGTAGGCACACAATAGATCTAGAAGGGGGGTTGAATAGATCCTTTTAATTTCAAATACTTTTTTGTTTATTTTGTATTGCTAATGACTTAGCATATGACAAACATAAGAATCTTTTCAAGCATAGCGGAATAAGTAAAAGATTCCCTTCATTGATATGATCATGAACATACATGCATTGTTCGTAGAGTTAGTTCAGTTGTAAACAGTTAATAAATTCATAGCATTTATAGCAGTTAGGTATATAATGTAAATAACAGTAAGTAAATGACAGAATGTAAAAGATACAAGGGATTTTAAGTGGTTCAGAGACTCAAGCTCCTAATCCACTCTTCTGCTTTTAACTAGCAGGATTTCTACTAAGGAAGGGCAGCACCCTGAATCACTAAGATTCCTTCAAGGCCAGCAGTCTTGAAACTTCAGTTCACTAAGAACTCTTCAAGCCTAGCAGGCTTGGAACTCCTCTAGTTCCCTAGGAACTCTTCAAGCCTAGCAGGCTTGGAACTTCATTTAGTCCCTCTGGACAAGGACCCCTCAGGCCCTGGCTACTTGTTGTTTGTAGTCGTTGTTGTTGTTGTTGGTGCCTTGCTGCTAAGATGTCTTTAAACTTGAACATCTTCTGTACGTAGCAGCTTGGCATGGTCCTCTTTGCATTATGCGTAGAGTCTGGACCACATATTCTCTAGTGCAGCTGATCTTCATTCTATTCTGCTCATCTTCATCCGATGTCAGCTGTGCACCATCATCATTTAGGTTTGCTAAGTGTTTGACCTTTTGGTAGACTTCGTCTGGCACTTAGCATTTCCTGAACCCTTCTTGACTAGTTTACAGACACGGATCTGCACTTGTTCTGTTTCAGCTTTTGGTTCATGGTGATTCGTAGAGTGGCTCTTTAGATCTTCTTTGTGCTCTGCCACTTTTTTGAATGCTATCTTCTTGTCCTTCTCGGCTCTCAGCTTAGCTGCCATCTTTTGTGGCATTCTCATCTTTGTTGAGTAAAGCTTTAGTCTACTTGAGTCCTTCTTCAAATTTGCTTTACTTCCACCTTCATAGTCTCACTATCACTAAGACTTGTTCTGTTAAGCTCTGGTGGAACTCGTAGAGTCAACAATATAGCATTTTAAGAACTCAATGGTTCTGCAACTTCTTCAACTCTTGATCTTTGAAGCTCTTGTTGATTTATACTCCTTCACAACCTTCCCATTAAAATGTAGCCGTTGGGAGCTATTTGAATTTGCTTCACAGATCTTGAATTATTTGATGTAGACTGCAGATGTGACATGGCAGCTCATTTATGAATTTCTAACACTACAGTCTATTGTTTCACCTACCCCGTCAGAGATGTCACTTTGATGTCTCGGGTAGGTATTCATATTTATTTCTCCTTTTTAACTTCTCTATTAGAATGTCAGGATCTGTTCTAATGCATCGATGCTCACAACTAGGTATTTGTTATAAATTTGACTTATTATTCCACGAGGAGATATGCTAATTTTTCATACCGTTGGTTGAAGATATAATAGTAAATCAATATGGATCGTTGGTTAAAGATATAATAGTAAATCAATATAGATCGCTGGTGGAAAGTTGTAATAGTAAATCAATATGGATCGCTGGTTTAAAGTAAATCAGTATAGACCATTGCTTTAAGTTTTAATAGTAAATCAATATGGACCGTCCGTTTAAAAGTAAATTAATCTGGGTCGTTCATGAATTAGTTACTATTTAGTCATTTTTCCTATAAATAGAAGTTCATTCCTTCATTATTTCTTACGAATTCACTGAAACTCTAGAGAGAGAAACTATAAAGAGAAAGAAGAGGAGTATTCTGCTACTACCCTACTTCAGTATTCAATCTTCTACTAAGGTAAGGGGTGTTATTTATTTCATATTCACTTACGATATTATTTTTCGTATTCGTAAGAAATATTATCTTCGTTCAATATTCGTAAGGGATATTATTTGTTGTATTCGTAAGGGGTATGATTTCTTTCGTATTCATGAAGAGAGTTATTTTCTTTCAATACTCATAAGAGTTGTTATTCCATTCTTTATTATTCTGTTGGAATAACTTGTCTACACGGACTATCGCATGCATGGTGAAATCCTTTTGTTATTCCATTCTATATTATTCTGTGGAAATAACATGTCTACGCGGACTACCGCATGCATGGTGAAATCTTTTGTTATTATGTTCTTTATTATTCAGTGGAAATAACCTATCTACGCGGACTACCGCATGCCTGGTGAATAACCCTTCGTATTAAATTATGGAAATGATCTGTCTACGCGGACTACCGCATGACAGTGAAAATTCATTTGCAGTTTTGTATATTATTTCTTTTCATCTAAACTTACCGTGGTAAGTATTGCTTGTTAGGTTTGTAAGATTCATGAACACAATCAAATTGCACAAAATAAGCGAAAACGTGAAAAATCAAAGTTTTAAAATTTTACAAACCAAATACCCAGATCATCCTTTACGCATAATTATTAATTAAACGAAAAAATAAAGAACAAGAATCATACCCTTGAAGATTCGAGCTTCCTCAGGTACGAGTTCACCTCCAAATCTTTTTCGCGTTCAACTTGAATCCATCGATTTTGGTTCCTTCCTTTGATCAATGTTAGCTACCCAAGTGTTTGGCCTCTAGAGGTGATCCACCAAGGAAGAAGAAATATTCAAGAAGCAGGGTATTTGACAAAACCCTAGTTTTTCTATCTCTCATAGAAAAGGAGCGTACTCTCCAACTATTGGAAATACGTATGTTGTGAAAAAGTCAACAACCTCTCTTACCCATAATAAGACTCATCTTATTTATAGATGTGGGCAACCCTCCTTAACAATTAAGGATTTAGGTTTTATTTTAATTAATTAAACTCCTTTAATTAATTATGCTTCCAATCTTATTAGGATTAATTAATTAAATTTTTTTAATTAATTAGCCTCCTAATCTTATTAGGAATAAATGAGAGTACTAATATTAAATTAATTCCTAAACTCTTTTAGAAATTAAAATAATAATAATTGTAATAATATTAATAAGACCCCTCTTATTAATTTATATATTTAATATTTTTAAAATATTAAATAATAAATATTAAGCTATTTAATTTATTCTATCACCATAGATTAAATTAAATACACTTAACATATTATGACGATTATGTCATTAATTTCATAAATAATTATTCTTCCTTCTATGGTGTGACCCTTTAGGTTCTCCATATTAAACCGGTTGTGAATAAATCAATTAGAACAATTCTAATCTTATTTAAATAAATAAATTAAACAATTAATTTATTTAAATAAATAATATTTATTCTACAATAGGGATAAGCCTCCCTAGCGATCAACGACTTTCCAGATAATATAGATTTCAACATTAATCATAAAAGAACTTTTGAGTAAATAGTTACCGTACAATTCAATCATTCCACCATACAATGTCTCAATTAAATATAAGACATGGAATTACTGTTAAGTCTTACTTTATTTAATTATATATATTTCGACTCTTAAATGCACAACTCCAAATAACACAAATTAGAAACTCCTTTCTAATTTCATTCTGCATTGGCCAAGGACAACTGAGTTGTCATTTATCGAATCATATAAGACATTTCTCTTCTTTTACTAGAAGTGATAGATTCTTTATTGATCTTATATTATCTCCATGTACAATTTATTATACCCAAGCGTACCCTTTGATATACCCTAAGGGTCTTAAGGAATAAGTCAAAGTATAACTCATCATACACAAGATACTATGATGATCTCAAGTCCAAGGATCACTTGTACTATTATCACTACAGGTATTCCAATTGACAAGCAAGTAAAACTCTATTAGGTATTCCTTAGCGAGCCACGTTCAGTGAACTTATTCTCTAATAAGCACCTACATACTAGCTTTAGTGTCTCTACACAAATGATCATGAGATCAATCATTCTCATCCAATGAGCAAGCAACATATGTACCAATCTATCCGGATTTACTAATCCCCAATTTAGTAATCCATCGATTGGAAACTATTTTAGTTTTAAGCTTTCTAAGAATTTAGATCTCATTAGAATGATCATCATCATTATTCTAAAAGCATTGCTTAAAACTATGGATTTATCACATATTATAAAATAACATCATGTAGATAATTAAAAGCCTTTAATAAATTAATTTTTTTTATTAATAAATGAATAAGATTGTTACAAAGTATATGCTTTATCATCAAACATAATTGGCCTGTGTACATACTGGTTTCAATCTCCCACTTGCACCAAAGTCAATCGTCATGGTATCTCATACCCTTCTTCTCTAAGTGACGATTATCCTGTTGTTAGATAAGCTTCAGTAAATGGATATGTAATGTTGTTATTGAGAGTCCACTATCTTTATAGTGATTTCCCATCTTTCAATGATTCCATAATCAAATGAAAGTGTTGCAACACATGTTTAGATTCAAGATGAGACTTAGGAACTATTCTTAGTTCTGTAAGGAACTTTACATCCAAACAATCAACTTGCAGCTTCATTTACAGCTATATACTTTGTCTTTATCACTAAACTAGCAACTCTTTGATGTTTGGAACCTTTCCAATTTACTGCACCACTGTTCAAGGTAACACTTTACCTTGAAGTTGATTTTCTGTCATATTGGTCTGTCTGAAAAAAAAAACTTGAGTCTGTTAAGCCCTCTAGTTTTAATATAGACCCACCATGTAAATGATCACATCCTTAGTGCCGGTTAAGTACTTTAAGATATTTTTTCACTTACTCATAGTGAACTTCTCCAGAATATGACTGATCAACATCAGGTCTCATACATTTCATTGCATACATAATAGTTACTCATGCGATCTCTCTTTTATGAGTCTTTGGGGACTATTAAGAGAGATACACTCCATGGCTCATCAACATGAGACATCTCTTGGAGTCTGCTATGCTAAACGACTTTAGCATCAAATGAATATACGTTCCTTGGGTTAAGATACTCTTCCCAAATCATTCATGGAGGAATGTTTAGACAACTTTATCTTTACTGATTGTAGCATTAATATGTCATTCCTTATCCATAGTATATCAACATATAATACTAGGAATGTCACGACGCTCCCACTGACCCTTTTGTACACACTAGGTTCATTCTTGTTTTTTTTTTGATAAAATCAAACTCTTTTGATTGTCTCATCAAAACGAATGTTCCATATTTGACAAGCTTGTTTCAATCTATTTCTCTGAGTGTCTACAACTCTTACCTCATCGTATGTAACTGGAGCATCATCTTCTATGATGCGTACCTCATCATCATCATCTATGATGAATCCATACCTCCCAGGTATCTTCGGTACTATTTCAGATTTATGATTCAGTTGTGGTACAAGACATCTACAGATTCCTCTTATTTAACTTATAGTGATTTGTGGTTCTTGAACTCTTCAAGATCTATTATCCTCCCACTAGCTCCTTCAATGATAAACATATTTATCTTAGAAGGCAGCATATTTCGCAACAAACACCTTTTGCTAAGTAGGATTATAGAACATATACCCTAAACTTACTTTAGGATGTCCCACAAATCGACACTTGTCAAATCTTGTCCCAAGCTTATCCTTTGAAACCTTTTCACATAAGTTGGACAAACCCTTATCTTAGCATACTTAAGATTAGGAATCCTCCCTGTCCATAATTTTTATGGAGTCTTGGGGCTGGATTTTGAGGTTACCTTTTTCGTAGATATGTAGTCATTTCTAGGGCATGACCCCAAAAGGATACTGGAATGTCGGTAATTCATTATGGATCGTACCATGTCCAACAAGGTACAATTTTTCCTTTCAGATACATCAATCAATTATTACGTATCAGGAGACATCCATTATGAGAAAATCATTTGAGATGATCTAGAAACTTATTGCACAAGTATTCCTTCCTTGATCTGATCAAAGAATTCTAATACTTTGTCAATTTGTTTCACTTCTGAATTCTTTGAACCTTTCAAATAATTCACACTTGTATTTCAGCAAATACACACATTCAACTCTTTGAATTATCATCTCCTTTTCTTATACTAGTTTGTTCAATTTACAAAATTATTTTCACGTAAGTCAAGTATACAAAATCCATTAAGTAATATTTCAGTTCTATACAAAACATTATTATTATAAATAGAATAACAATTGTTCTTAAATATAATACCAAAGATTTTATTGTCCAACAATAAAATGAGAATAATATTTCTAACAAGAACTGGAATACAATAATAACTTATTGACTTAATAGATTTTTTCGTAGGCATTGCTAAACTATAATTTTCTATGGCTAATGTAGCAACCTTTGCTTCATTTTCCACACATAGGATTACTTATTTTTGTTTAGCTTTCTACTTCTGCTTGGTTCATTCATTAATCTATATTTATGATAACCAAAGTCGGTATCCAATACCCAAGCGGAACCTTGACTTAAAGAAAAATTTATTTTAAATCATGAACAAATTTGTATTTGTAACCAAAACTTCACTAAGCTTCTTTTGGTTAGCCTCTGCAAGATGCTTCTTGCAGTTTCTTTCCAGTGTCCAGGCATATTGTAGTGGAAGCAAACTCATTTGCTATCCGTATCAGTTTTATTCTTATTATCCTTTTTATTTATGCCTTTATATTTACCTTCTATGAATCGTTCTTCTTTTCAGAAGATCCTTTGGCCCCTACTAGTAAGACATGGTCTTTCTTGGTTGGAAAGTGACTCTAAATATTTTTCAGCATGTTAAGCAAATTAGCGAGGCTGATATCTAGATTGTTCATATGAAAAATTCACAACAATTGTGAAAAGAGTCCGGGAGTGAGTGCAAG
The DNA here is from genome assembly GCA_016801055.1 of Panax notoginseng. Taxonomy (NCBI): domain Eukaryota; kingdom Viridiplantae; phylum Streptophyta; class Magnoliopsida; order Apiales; family Araliaceae; genus Panax; species Panax notoginseng. Next base: position 164,892,115 of record CM029018.1, on the reverse strand, counting down.
ATCAAATCTTGGCTCAACTCTCCAAGCATGACAAAAACTGTTGTCCTAATTGATCAATCAAATTGATAATGTTAAGGACTTTTATCTGTACTGTAGTGTCATCGGTCATTCTAGATCGGAAGAGCTTCTTAGATATCTGATATCTATCAGCCCTACTTTCCTCACCATCAACTACTTGATGTGTAGAAATATAGTAGGAGCATCCATAGTTTCAGACTGACGCTGAAGCTCGTCACTCATGGATGCGAGCATGATGCATTGAGTCAACTGTGCATCAACTTGCCACTTTCTAAAAATAGCAATCTCTTCCTCAGAGGCATTGTCTGCAACCATTGCAGAAAAGACATATTAAGGACATAAGATAGCTTTTCAGCCGTGAGAACTTTTCTCAATTTCCTTAAATAATAAGTTTAATTCGGTCCGATTAATTTAGCATCTAATATGCTACGCAGTGATAGTAATTTAGACATTATAAAATTCTATAAATGAATTTGTAATTAACAACATTTTAGCATACATTCTTTTATTAATTATCAAAATAATTTAGGTCTTGTTTTAAATTGGTATCTCCCACTATTTTCATCAAACTATATTACCCTCACTTATATAGTTCGGCAAAATCTAATTAAAGATTTGCTAGTGAGGATAACGATCTCATTTCAAATGTATATAGCCTTGTGTGTGCACAACAAACTATATATAAATAAATAGGTAGACAACTCTTGTCAATTACATCAACTATGTAACTCGTTGTATTTTGCCTCTTAAATCATAATGGTCAAGTGTGTGCACATCCGAACTAAAATAATTTAAGTTAAGTCAGACCCAGCATTTTCATATAAGTGAAGAGAAAACTACAGCCCTTGTGTGTGCACAACAAAGCAGTAATGTTCAATTCCTTTATAAACATCATATGTAATAAAAATAACATCTTAAATATTTAATACTTGCCTTGTGTGTGCACAACAAACTCATATTAAATATTCAATACTCTATTGTTTCTATCATGCTAGAAGGCGACGTTCGATATTCCAAATATCTTTGAACGTTACAACTTAATATAAAATATTTGAAGGGTTTGTTATTAATTTGTCTCATCTTGTTTAGCGCGCATGCATATATATATATATATATATATATATATATATATATATATATATATATATAAAATACGCGTCATATTAATTAACATGCGAAGCATGTTTACATAATATATAATATATATAGTATAAGCATGCACATATAGAATACTATATTCTACCTGGATTGATTATGGACTTTTATTCTAGTTTGGTTCACTAGAGCCACCAAGTGAACCAAAAGGTCAAGCCCTAGGGGTGCAAGAATTAATATTTAAATATAACTATTACATTTAAACCCGGGCTCCATTACAAACGGGTCTTCAAGCGCTGCTTGCCCCTTGATCTCTAATTCTTCAAAATTAATTCTAACTATTCCTTTTACAAAACTATTTAAAATAAATAGAAACCTTGATCAGCAGTCAAGGAAAAATACATAGGAGGAAGTAGAATTTATATTAAGAAAAATTAGAGAAGACCAGGTATGCAGACCCCATGTAATAAAACACATACATTCACGCATCCAACTAAAATAAAATCCAATCACATTGGTCAATAGTCCATAATCAATCTCATTTATTATCATACACATCATCATATGCATCAATAAATAACATTCATCTCATGAATAATAAACATTCAATATATATATTGATATCATTTAATGGACAAATTTAGTTAGTATAAAATCTAATTTTGAATCAAAATAAACTCATTTATTTTAATCAAAATTTAAATCAAAATAAACCTCTTTTATTTTAATTTATCCAATTTTGAATAAAATAAATTATTTTATTTTAATCAAAATCTTTAATAAAAATAAACTCCTTTATTTTAATTAATTATAGAATCCAATTCCAAGTAAAAAAAAAACTCCTTTATTAAAGAAAACACGGATTCTCTTTCCTATTCACAAATAAACTCTTTTATTTTGAATAATATGAAATCTTATTTCATATCTAAATAAACTCATTTATTTAAGGAAACAATTCATTATCAACTCCAATTAGTTATTATGGAATCTAATTCCAACTCTAATTAGTTAGCATGAAATTCAATTTTAAAATTAAAATAAACTTTTTTATTTTAAGATTAAAATAAACTTTTTTTAAGATTAAAATAAACTTTTTATTTTAATATTAAATTAAACTTTTATTTTAATTATAAAATAATAAGAATAATATATATATATATATATATATATATATATATATATATATATATATATATATATATATATATTAAATGGCTTCCGTGATTTGCGCCACGTTACTATATATATATATATATATATATATATATATATATATATATATATATATATATATATATATATATATATATGAAAAAGTCTAGGGGGACCGGCTATTTCCGACCGGGGTAGTGACCGGCCGGAATTTTTTTTTTTTTTTTTTTTTTTTTGCTTTTGATTACAAAATAATTAATGTGATTTATTGGAACTGAAATTTTTATAAAATGCAGTGATTTAGGCGTCCGTTTGGATACACGTAACAAACAGGGTTGTACAGACTGTATAACCTTGTTTGTTACGTGTATCCAAACGGACGCCTAAATCACTGCATTTTATAAAAATTTCAGTTCCAATAAATCACATTAATTATTTTGTAATCAAAAACAAAAAAAAAAAAAAAAAAAAAAATTCGGCCGGTCACTACCCCGGTCGGAAAACGTCGGTCGGCGTAGAAGGACTATATATATATATATATATATATATATATATATATATATATATATATATATATATATATATATATATATATATATATATATATATATATAAAACCGAATAACAGGAGATCGAGAAGACAGCTCGTGGCTTTCGGAATTTATAAAGTTTTTTTTTTAATTTTATACAACTAAATTATGACCAATTAAATTGTTCTAAACACATATCAATATACATATCAAATTAAAATAATTATTAATTCACATAAAGGTTTGGCTCTGATGCCACTGTTAGGTTTGTAATATTCATTAACGCAATCAAATTGTACAAAATAAGCGAAAACGTGAAAAATCAAAGTTTTAAAATTTTACAAACCAAATACCCGGATCATCCTTTATGCATAATTATTAATTAAATAAAAAGATAAAGAACAAGAATCATACCCTTGAAGATTCGAGCTTCCTCAAGTACGAGTTCACCTCCAAATCTTTTTCGCGTTCAACTTGAATCCATCGAGTTTGGTTCCTTCCTTTGATCAACGTTAGCCACCCAAGTGTTTGGCCTCTAGAGGTGATCCACCAAGGAAGAAGAAATATTCAAGAAGCAGGGTATTTGACAAAACCCTAGTTTTTCTATCTCTTATAGAAAAGGAGCGTACTCTCCAACTATTGGAATTACGTATGTTATGAAAAAGTCAACAACCTCTCTTACCCATAATAAGACTCCTCTTATTTATAGATGTGGGCAACCCTTCTTAACAATTAAGAATTTAGGTTTTATTTTAATTAATTAAACTCCTTTAATTAATTATGCTCCTAATCTTATTAGGAATAATTATTTAAAATCTTTTAATTAATTAGCCTCCTAATCTTATTAGGAATAAATGAGAGTACTAATATTAAATTAATTCCTAAACTCTTTTAGAAATTAAAATAATAATAATTGTAATAATATTAATAAGACCCCTCTTATTAATTTATATATTTAATATTTTTAAAATATTAAATAATAAATATTAAGCTATTTAATTTATTCTATCACCATAGATTAAATTAAATACACTTAACATATTATTACGATTATGTCATTAATTTCTTAAATAATTATTCTTCCTTCTATGATGTGACCCTTTAGGTTCTCCATATTAAATCAGTTATGAATAAATCAATTAGAACAATTATAATCTTATTTAAATAAATAAATTAAACAATTAATTTATTTAAATAAATAATATTTATTCTACAATAGGGGTAAGCCTTTTCAGATAATATAGATTTCAACATTAATCATAAAAGAACCTTTGAGTAAATAGTTACCGTACAATTTAATCCTTCCACTATACAATGTCCCAATTAAATATAAGATATGGAATTACTGTCAAGTCTTATTTTATTTAATTATATGTATTTCGACTCTTAAATGCACAACTCCAAATAATACAAATTAGAAACTCCTTTCTAATTTTATTCTGCCTTGGCCAAGGACTACTGGGTTGTCATTTATCGAATCACATATGACATTTTTCTTCTTTTACTAGAAGTGGTAGATTCTTTATTGATCATACATTATCTCCATGTACAATTTATTATACCCAAGCATACCCTTTGATATACCCTAAGGGTCTTAAGAAATAAGTCAAAGTATAACTCATCATACACAAGATACTATGATGATCTCAAGTCCAAGGATCACTTGTACTACTATCACTATAGGAATTCTTATTGACAGACAAGTAAAACTCCATTAGATATTCCTTAGCGAGCCACGTTCAGTGAACTTATTCTCTAATAAGCACCTACATACTTGCTTTAGTGTCTCCACACAAATGATCATGAGAACAATCATTCTCATCCAATGTGCAAGCAACGTATGTACCAATCTATCCAGATTTACTAATCCCCAATTTAGTAATCCAACGATTGGAAACTATTTTAGTTTTAAGCTTTCTAAGAATTTAAATCTCATTAGAATGATCATCATCATTATTTTAAAAGCATTGCTTAAAACTATGGGTTTATCACATATTATAAAATAACATCATGTAGATAATTAAAAGCCTTTAATAAATTAATTCTTTTTATTAATAAATGAATAAGATTATTACAAAGTATATGTTTTATTATCAAACATGATTGGCTTGTGTGCATACTACTTTCATTGCTTCTATAATTCCTGAAATTAGTGGAATATCCTTGAGTTTTGCGCTTCATCCAGTATCGTTTCATTAGAATATTGATATAAACTTTATTATTAAATATCAATATTTTTACCCGGGGTACTATTCATGGATTACTATTTACTTGGTTATTATTCACTCGAATATTATTCACCCGAGGATTTGGGGTACTTTTCATGTCGAGTTACTATTCACAGGTTACTATTCATGGGTCACTATTCATTCGGGTATAAATCACTCGGGTATTCAGGGAATTTTTCATGCCAGAGTTCTATTCACGGGGTACTATTCCTGAAGTACTATTCACAGGATACTATTCACGATAAAAATTGCTTTCTTTTCTGTCCAAGATTATTTTTGATACATGAATATTATTCTTGATTTTTACTCCACAAAGCAATATTATGTTGACAATTTGGATATTTTTAAGCTCTGGATAAATTTAAAGTCTTTAATTTTTATCCTTGATCTCGTTTGATTGAATTCTAATATCATTGTCATCATCTTCATGCTTATATTGTGATGAAAGTCATCTCTGACCCGTAGTGCATAGATGGACTGTTGATTGGTATGATTATGACCAGGGATAATTCGGTATAATCATGACCGTAATGTTACAAATGATGTGGTAAAAGTCCTCATTGGCCCGTAGTGCATTGATGGACAGTTGTTGATTTGATTATGACCATTGATGATTACATGAATATCCTTGGCCCGTAGTGCAAGGATGATTCGATGATGTGGTTTATTTATTAAGTTGAGTCTCAGCGATAAAGTTGATGAAAAATTTTTAAATTATAGAAGATAGTAGTTATCATGCTCTACTTGGCTCTTCTAATGGATTGCTTATTCCGTTGTAGTTAAACTTGATGTTTATTGTATTTTATCAGTTTAACACTGTTGAAGGCTAACGATAATTTATTCTGCATTATCTTAGTCATAATATTTCTTACTTGGCTAGTTGAGCTCACCCTTTTTCTTTCTTTGTTTTCTTCAGGAAATGAGAACGTAGCCGGGACTAGTCGGGGAATAGAGTGACGATCCGAGATGGTGGCTATAGTAGTCCTCACTATTCTATGAAATAGTGTGATAATAAATGTAATGAGGACTTCATTTGAGTTTGAATACTGTCTATAAGACAATATTTGTGTAAAAACTCTAAGCTACGTTGTTGTCGTATTGTATAAAAGAAGTTTGTATTTGATTTATGTACCATGTATTTAGCGACTCAGAATGGGTGATGTATACCTATTTTGGGGGCATCACAATTTTCATCACTAGTACCTTCTTCAACATCTTCTCTCTTGGATTCAGATTCATCAACACTCACTTTAATGATTGCAGTAGAGGGTTCTCCTTACTTCTTTGGGACAGATTTAGCAAGCAGTTTGTTGTTCTTTCTTCTCCTTGGAGGGTCAGCTATATGAGAGTCAGACTTTTCTTCTTTTTTAGAATCTAAAGCCTCTGAATCACCAGATAAGCTTCCTTGATATTCAGCATCAGTAGGGGCAGGTTCTTCTTCTTTGGACTCAACATCATCATGTGAGCTTGTTGGAGCATTTGCAGTAGGAGATGCAGTTGTGTCAACTTGCAACCTTTCTTCATCATCAGAGTGGATGCTCTAAGAGTTAGCCATAGGGCTTGCATATTCTTCTTCACCATCAGAGTTAGCAATTTCTTTCATGGATTTAGTTTCTTCTTCATTGCTGGACTTGCTCTTTGAGGGTTCAATCTTGAGGTTTTCAGTTCCCTTCTCTTCTTCTGACTCTATATTCTCTTCCTTGGAAGAAAGACTTTCTTGTGGAACTGGGATTGATTCCTTCATCACCTTTGCTTTCTCTTTGGATGGCCCTAGGAGTAATCTGTTACTTCTTCTTCTTTTTGAAGTTTATGCCATTGATACTTTTTGTTCTTCTGCTCCCTACCTCTTCTTGTCAGTGGAGAGATGACTTGGTGGAACCTCAGTATTCTTCATACCCTTAGATTTCTTCTTTGCTGGTATGGCTGCTATCGGTATATAGTTATCAGATTAAGAGCTTTCCACCTCCTTTGCCTTACTCTTCTTTGAAGAGACCTTACTGCTGCTGCCAGTTGTTATTAGCCTCTTGTTTTCCTTGGAATTTTTCTTCCAGTTTATAAACAGTTGTGGGGACATCACTTTATGAACGCTCATTGGTTCTCCCTCATCATCCTTTATCTTGCTTCCCAGTTCTTCTTCAGCACAATACTAAAGAGTCTTCCATGAAAAACCTTTGTAAGGGGTTTATCTGTAGACTTCTTCATCTCAGTCTTCTCCACCCATTTGGTCAGCCAATCAATTAGAAGGGCACCAAAATTCACCTGCTTCTTCATGATGATTGCAGTTATGATTCTCAATTGAAGATCACTTACAGTATTATGTGCAGTATCCTTGCATAGAATGCATTTTCCAGTGATTTCAGCCAGAAATTCAAATTCTTCAGGAAACTCCTTCTTCTTCATATCCTTCAGATTTACGTTCCTCTTGTAACGCATTAACCTCTTGCCTTCTTCAATGTCAACTTCATCGAGGTTTATCAGACCTTGGTTAGGAAACCCTAGGCATTGGTTAATGTCTGATGCCCTTATCTTTAGACTTGTTCCTTTGACCTTTGTAGACAGAATCCCAGAATCTATTGATGCATTTGAGTAGAATTACTTTACTAGCTCAGTGTAGACTGGAGTGTCAGCTTCCAAGCATTCAGAAAACCCAACATTCTTTACAAGCTCAAGTATGTCCTTGAACTTCTTTTCTGATCTTTCAAACTTCTTGAAGCCGAGTTAGATTCCGGTTATAACACGACATTCTTCCATTTTGAGGGTTCAAAATATATGGGTATTTGGTTTCAGACTTCTTATGAGAGATAGTTGAATGCGATTTGGGCGAATCTAGAGGTTTGATGGATTTAGGCTTTGAAAAGAGTTCTAAGGTTTTAAAAGGAGAGGGAGAGAGGTTCGATAGTTTCTGATAACTGGTTTGAGATTTTGTCTTTATGACATTTCCTTCTGACTCTTCATAAGTTGTGATGTGTCAACCATTCATTGGTTGCACGATGCCCAGTAAGAAACTGTAACTCCCTATAAAATTTTCAGTTTGATGTTCCTTTTAAGAGAATAGGCATTTTACTGACGTGGATTGACCGTTGACCTTTCTCAGTACATAGAGTAGCTTGGTGAGGTAGCCATAGACTCTATGTTTTTCTTTATCGACTCAACGGTCGTCTTCTGAGAGATGCTTCAGTGGATGTTTTGACACTAATCCTCATTTTTGTTAAACTGCGTAACTTAACCACTGATGTACTTTATGAAGGTTTGGGAATTTAACTTCTGAGGTGAGTTTGCAGGACATCTTTCCAACCGGTATTCGAACTTATCTCCTTATGATCTGAATAGTTGGGCATTTGTCTAGTTCTTCCGAGCTCCCTATGAGCTAGTATATCCTCTGGGGAGACTGCGATCGTCGAGCCTACTCTACGATCGTTGAGGTTGCACTATGATCATTGAGTTTACTCCAGTATCTACTCTGCAATCGTTGTCTGTCCTTGTCCTTGAGATGAACTTTGACTAAGCATTCCTTCTGGGTTAAGGTAGCTCAAGAAGGGCCAACCTCTTAGAGTGAACTAAGGGTCAGGTTTATCCCTGAGGCCGTTTTCCAGATGAAAAACTTTTTAGAAGTGATTAGTACCGATGTCTCATTTGACCTTTTCTGCTGGGAAGTTCATCTACCAACTTTAGACATTTGTATTGGCTGTAATCGTGGTGTTCTTCTACTCTTACACTACGATCAAATGTTTGGTAGTAAGCGCTCCACAATTTTGAGTTGGGTGGCTGACAAGGTTATCAGTAGTACGTTTTGAGACATTCCTACTGACTATGGATCTTCATTTGGTTCATCAGCCACAAAGTTTTGGGGCTTTATAATTGGTACATTACTTTATAGTGTATTTTTGATACTTTCAGTGCTGCTTTTCCTTAATAGATTACTACTCCCCCATAGTTTATACTATCTTCTCAGAGAGGTGTGAGTTTTTCTTCTTCATGTGTATCAGAGGGCAGCCTTGCATATCTCCTTTTGACTGAGGTCATTATTATCAATTAAATCTTCTTGAATCATGGAGATGAATATCTTCAGGGCTGATTGTGACAACCCCAAAATAGGTCCATTCCATCCAACCTATTCTGAGTCGCCAAATACATGGTACAGAAAATAACTACAACTTTATTACAACAATTGTCGTGCAAAATACAACAACACATATACTGTGAGTTTGGATACAAATATATACCAAATGTGACTCATGTCCTAACCGTGGACAGCATCTCACAATGACACCTTACATAAAGGTATAGTCAAAAACTGTTTTAGAAATTAGAATATTTGGGAAGTGCTCAAGGAAACCTTCGTACATGGGAGGCCATGCTTCTAGGTTATGATAGATATCATATGGCCACAGAATTATCCTTGGTTAACCCAATAGACCCAAAAAAAATGAGAAGATTACTATCATATTCTTCCCAATGGGGAGTCTTCTCTTGACATATCATTATCTCCACTATCTCTAATTGAGAATTATACTTCAAACAAACACCAAGATTATATAGGTAGTGCTCGTAAATATACTCAGCAAGTGGATGAGCACATCCCTGTCTTATGATGACACGAGGTTGTATATCATTAGACATCTTGTATGATAGTGGCAAAATACCCTTCCAACGTTGGGTTCGCCTCACCCTATTTGATTCACCGAATATAACTACTAAATGATGTATACAACGCTTTTCTATACTGCTTAGGGAGAACCTCCACAGCTAGAGACCACCGTTCTATTTTTTCGTTACCCTCGCTCAACCCAGCTACACTCTTATTACCTGAAAGGAATTGTGAAACAAAAGGGTGAGTACAACTAGCCCAGTAAAGAATATTATGAATAAAGATAAATAATTTATCAATAGCCTTTAACAGTAATAAATCAGAGATTTAGAACATATGGTAGATGATAAAAAATTTTAACCATAGTAGCAGCGGAACGAGCAATCCATTAGAAGAGTCAAATAGACCATAAAGTCTATTATCTTCTCCATGTTAAAAATCCACCAACAATGTTTTATCCCTGTAACATGTAAGACCCCGAATTTTATGAAATAAAAGTATTCAATTTTTCTATTAAGTAAATGGTTAAATTGATAAAAGTTTAAAGTTATGGTGAAATATGAATTTTTTTCAAAATAAGCAAGTGGTTATAAAATATTCATTGTTGTCGGGGAATATTCGTTTGGTTGTAGAATATTCTTTCTGTCGGGGAATATTCGTACGACGGCACAGCTATTTGTGGGCCCCATAACGAATAATTGTCGGGTGAAAAAAATGACAAATTTGAGTTTTTACAAATAACGGCGTAGTTGTTACCGTTAACACTGTTGGAATACCCGGTGGTTAAAATACAGTAATACGCGTTATTGCACAGTAGCACACGGTATTGCACAGTATTTTTGAAATTATTGATTCTTACGTAAGAAGGCACTACTCAATAATTGTTACAGTAATTACTGTTCAATATTTTATTTTATTGATTCAATAATTGCTACGTTGAAATTTTATATTATTGTTGTTCAATAATTGTTGCTGCACAGTATTTTCCATTATCAGATCAATAATTCATATTATTTGAATAGTATTATTAGATAGCATTATTGGCAATGTCTAGAAAGTTCTGTCTAAGGAGAGGTTTGGTCATCTAATTGCGCGCCAGTAAGAAAAAATTCTTATTGGAAAGCCCCCTCTTTCCTAGGAACGGCCTGGTTGTCATAAATGTGATTCTGTAATATTATTTGTGAATAATTAATTATTGATTCATATGATAAGAAAATATTTATTTTATGTGGATATAAATGAGGGATATATTTTTGTGGTTAAAAAATGAAGGAGTTAATGTTGAGATTTTTATCCGTATTTTTTTCGGAATGGAGGTATTAAAAATCAGGGTTTTTGAGATATTTTGCGGGGGTTATAATTTTTAATCCGACCGTTGGATCGTGGTAATATTTGGATATGTTATACATATATAAGTTGAGTATATGTCCACAAATTTTGAACCGTTAAAAATGAACGTATGATTTATTATGAATTTTACGAGATGACTGGTTCAGAAATTGTTGAATTTTCGGAGTTTATCATTTTGGTGGAAAATTCTAGAATTGGTGGGCCCCACTTGTGGTTGGTGAAGAAATGTACTGAATTATATTTCAAATGTGGTGGGTGGGAATAGTAGCAGGTAAAGCCATCAGGTTGCAGGTCAAACCTACCAAAATTTTCCTATAAATAGAGGGCTAAGTTAGAATTGAAAATCACACCAGAAACATAAGCTTTCTCTCTTTCTCTCTCTATATTATGAAGCATATTTTGTGAGTTTTTAGATACTTGGTGAGTTGCTATTCATCAGTGCAAGTTTCCTTCAGCATCATATCCGATATCCAGTCAGAAGTACTGCTCTTTTGAGGTAAGGGATAGTAAGGGATAGTAAGAGATAGTAAGGGATATTAAGGGATTTTAAGGGTTGTTATGATTTTCAGTTTCGTAATTTTTCTGATCTTCAAAAATTCTAGAAAAATTTGAAATGATATTTTGATGAGTTTTCTTGATTGTATCCAAAAATGGTGATTTTTGGATGTATAGATTGAGAGTTATGAATTTTATGAGAAAATACTATTTTAAAAGTAACAGCTTATAATTCCTTGTGGTTAACTCCAAAATTGATGAAATTTTTATTGGGAGTACATGTATATGATAGAAGTATACTCTGTAAATTTCAGAATTTTTAGACAAAAGTACAATTTTTGATAAATGTCTAAATATTCGGCTATTTTGGCCATATGAAAAATAGTAAATGACTTTTAAAAATTCTGAGAAAAATATATGTTCACTATGGGACTATATTATGCTAAATCCCAGAAAAGAAATATTTTTGGAACTGATTTGGTATTTTTCATGAAAATGGTCTAGTTATGAGTAAATGAATTAAATATGTTTTGTGAAGAAAGAAAATTGGAAAATAGGATTTTATGGCTTGAGAATCCTATATGAGGTATATGCAGATTTTTGATGAGGGTTTTGGTTATTGATGATGAAATTGTAAGAGTTGGCATTTTATGATGATTACATGCATTAATTAGTAAAGTGTAAACAATTAAAATAAATTGTTTATAAATTTAAGTAATGTTATTCTTTCAATATCATTATACCGAAATATTGGTATAAATTTTATTGTAGAATTTCTATCTTTTGTGTCGGGGTTACTATTCATGAGTTACGAATATTACTCTTGAGATTAAAACTATATGTTGATCATATTATTTTTATCATCATATATAACATTTTTATAACCCTGATGTTGAAATTCTCTTTCACTGGAATGTAAAGATGGGTAGATTATTGGTATGATCATGACTAGGGTTCTCTTTGGCCTGTAGTGCAAAGTTGAATTGTGACTGGTATGATCATGACCATTGAATTTATAATTGAATATCTTAACCTTAAGTGCAAAGGTGAATTGATCAACATGGTTATAATTATTGTTTATATGAATTCTGAAATGATTATATATTTCTTTGAGATATGAATATATTTGGCCTGTAGTGCAAATATGAACTGTTGATGAATATCTTTGGCCTGTAGTGCAAAGATGAATTGTAGATGAATATCTTTGGCCTGTAGTGCAAAGATGACATGTTGTAGAATATCTTTGGCCCGTAGTGCAAAGATGGTTTATTGATGAATATCTTTGGCCGTAGTGCGAAGATGGATTTATTAGCATGATTATGAACAGGAACTGTGATTTGGTATAACCGTGATCTTTGACGTTTCAGGTAAAGACATGTGATGATAATATTCTTCGTCCTGGGTGCGAAGAAAAATTTAGAGTCACAATTATGATTATGAGTTATTCATATAATTGTGAAAAGGAACTGTTGATTAATGTTACAGGGATAAAACATTATTGGTGGACTTTTAATGTGGATAAGATAATAGACTTTATGGTCTATTTGACTCTTCTAATGGATTGCATGTTCCGCTGCAACTATGGTTAAAATTTTTATCATTTACCATATGTTCTAAATCTCTGATTTATTATTGATGAAGGCTATTGATAATTTAATTATCTTTAGTCATGATATTCTTTACTGAGCTAGTTGTGCTCACCCTTTTGCTTCACATTTCCTTTCAGGTAATAAGAGTGTAGCTGGGTCGAGTGGGGGTAACAAGGGAATAGAACGTTGGTCATCATTTAGTAGTTATATTTGGTGAATCATCTAGGGTGAAGCGAACCCAACGTTGGAAGGGTGTTTTGTTACTATCATACAAGATGTCTAATGACATACAACCTCGTGTCATCATAAGACAGGGTTGTGCTCATCCACTTGCCGAGTATATCTACAAGCACTACCTATATAATCTTGGTGTTTGTTTAAAGTATAATTCTCAGTTAGATACAGTGGAGATAATGATAAGTCAAGAGAAGACTCACCATTGGGAAGAATATGATAGTAATCTTCTCGTTTTTCTTTGGGGTCTATTGGGTCAACCAAGGATAATTCTGTGGCCATATGATATCTATCATAACCTAGAAGCATGGCCTCCCATGTACGAAGGTTTCCTTGAGCACTTCCCAAATATTCTAGTTTCTAAAACAGTTTTTGACTATACCCTTATGTAAGGTGTTACTGTGAGGTGCTGTCCACGGTTGGGACATGTGTCACATTTGGTATATATTTATATTCAAACTCACAGCATATGTGTTGTTGTATTTTGTACAACAATTATTGTAATAGAGTTGTAGTTGTTTTCTGTACCATGTATTTGACGACTCAGAATGGGTTGGATGGAATGGACCTGTTTTGGGGTCGTTACATAACATCACTCAACAGTTCCTTTCCACAATCATATGAATAACTCATAATCATAATTGTGATTCTAAATTTTTTTTCGCACCCAGGACGAAGAATATTTTTATCACCTGTCTTTACCTGAAACATCAAAGATCATGGTTATACCAAATCACAGTTCATGTTCATAATCATGCTAATAAATCCATCTTTGCACTACGGCCAAAGATATTCAACAACAGTTCATCTTTGCACTACAGGCCAAAGATATTCAATAACAGTTCATCTTCGCACTACAGGCCAAAGATATTCATCAATAATTCATCTTTGTACTACAGGCCAAAGATATTCAACAACAGATCATCTATGCACTACAGGCCAAAGATATTCATCAATAATTCATCTTTGCACTACAGCCCAAAGATATTAATATATCAAAGAAATATATAATCATTTCAGAATTTATATAAACAATAATTATAACCATGTTGATCATTTCACCTTTGCACATAAGCTAAAGATATTCAATTATAAATTCAATGGTCATGATCATACCAATCAATAATTCAGCTTTGCACTACTGGCCAAAGGGAACCCATAGTCATGATCATACAAAAAATCTACACATCTTTACACTTAAGTCAAAGAGAAATTTCTTCACCAAGATTATAAAAATGTCATATATAATAGTAAAATCAATATAATAAAAATATCTAGATTTAATATTAAGAGTAATATTCATAAATTAACTATAATTTGGTTAGAAAAAGAAACCAATTTTGTCATGAATAGTAACTCATAAATAGTAACTCGTGAATGGTAAACCCGACACAAAAAGGTAGAAATTTCACAATAAAATACATACCAAAATTTCGGTATAATGATATTGAAAGAATAATATTTCTTAAGCTTATAAACAATTTAATTTAATTGTTTACACTTTACTAAATAATACATTTAATCATCCTAAAATGCCAAACTCATAAGATTTTATTACCAATAACCAAAACCCTCATAAAAAATCTACATATACCTTATATAGGATTCTCAAGCCATAAAATCATATTTTTTAATTTTCTTATTTCACATAACATATTAAATTCTTTTACTCATAACTAGTCTGTTTTCATGAAAAATAACGAATCAGTTCCAAAAATATTTCTTTTCTAGGATTTAGTAAAATATAGTTCCATATTAAACATATATTTTTCTCAGAATTTTTAAAACTCATTTACTATTTTTCATATGGCCAAAACCGCCGAATATTTAGACATTTATCATAAATTGTACTTTTATCCAAAAATTCCAAAATTCATAGAGTACACTAATATTATATAGATGTACTCCCAATAAAAATTTTATCAATTTTAGAGTTAACCACAAGGAGTTATAAGGGTTTACTTTTAAAATAGTCTTTTCTCATAAAATTCATAACTCTTAATTTATACATCTAAAAATCACCATTTTTGGACACAATCAATAAAACTCATCAAAATATCATTTCAAATTTTTTCAGAATTTTTTGAAGGACAGAAGAATTACGAACTGAAAAACATAATAACCCTTAAAATCCCTTACCTCAAAAGAGCAGTATTTCTGACTTGAATATTGGATATAACGCTGAGCAACACTGAAGATATCTAAATACTTAAAAAATATGCTTGATAATATAGAGAGAAAGAAATATTATTTCTGGTGTGATTTTCAATTCTAACTTAGCCTTCTATTTATAGGAAAATGTTAGCACGCCGAAGCAGACTTGACCTACTACCTGATGGCTTTATCTGCTACTATTCCACCCACCAAAAATCAGCCATCTTTCTCAACAACCAAAAGTTGGCCCACCCATTTCTAAAATTTTCCACCAAAATCATTTATAAACCTAATTTTCGAATCAATCACCTCTTAAAATTCATAACAAATCATTCGTTCATTTTTAACGGTTCAAAATTTGTGAACATATACTCAACTTATATATGTATAACATATCTAAAAATCACAACGATCCAACGGTCAGATTAAAAATTATAACTCACACAATAAAGCTATAAGAACACTGATTTGATCTTTTAATACCTCCAATTCGACAAATTACTGATAAAATACCTCAACATTAATTTCTTCATTTATAACCACATAAATAAATCCATCATTTATATCCGCATCAAATAAATATTTTATTATCATATAGATCAATAATTAATTATTCGCAAATAATATTACAGAATCACAATAATGACAACCAGGCAGTTCCCAAGAAAGAGGGGGCTTTCCGATAAGGATTTCTCCTTACTGGCGCGCAATTAGGTGACCAAACCTCTCCTTGACAGAACTTTCTATACATTGCCAATAATGCTATCTAATAATATTATTCAAATAATATGAATTATTGATCTGATA
This sequence comes from Panax notoginseng, assembly GCA_016801055.1. Lineage (NCBI taxonomy): Eukaryota > Viridiplantae > Streptophyta > Magnoliopsida > Apiales > Araliaceae > Panax > Panax notoginseng. The sequence goes on along the minus strand of CM029018.1, from coordinate 164,875,875 downwards.
ATGGAGATACTGTGCAGTGACAATTATTGAAACAACAATAATATAAAATATCAACGCAGCAATTATTGATTCAATAAAATAAAATATTGAACAGAAATTACTGTAACAATTATTGAGTAGTGCATTCTCACGTAAAAATTAATAATTAAAAAAATACTGTGCAATACCGTGTGCTACTGTGCAACTACGCGTATTACTGTATTTTAACCACCAGGTATTCCAACAGTGTTAACGGTAACAACTACGCCGTTATTTATAAAAACTCAAATTTGTCGTTTTCTTCACATCCACTGTTTATAAATCTTGTTTGATCCAAGTTGGTACCATCACCTTACCTGTTGACCTTATCTCTTTAAAGATACTTGCATTTGACGTGATTTTAGGAATTAATTGGTTAACTACTCATCATGCCAAAATTGATTGTTTTCGTAAGGTGGTTAGTTTTCATATTCCTAATCAACCTGTTGTTCGAATTCAAGCAACAAAGCCATTAAAATCAATCACTGTCATATCAAGTCATAAAGCCATTCGTTTATTGAAAAACGGATGTCAAGCTTTCTTAGCCCATGTTATGGATTTAAATAAAGACACGTCAAATTTGAATAATATTCCTGTTGTTAGTAACTTTCCTGACGTATTTCCTGAAGAACTTCCCGGTCTACCCCCAGAACGTGAAGTTAAATTCTTCATTGATCTTGAACCTGGTACAAAGCCCATTTCTAAAACCCCATATCGAATGGCTCCTATTGAACTTCAGGAGTTAAAAGTCCAACTACAAGAGTTGTTGGACATCGGTTTCATTCGTCCTAGTACATCTCCTTGGGGTGCTCCTGTTTTATTTGTAAAGAAGAAAGACGGGAGTATGCGACTTTGTATCGATTACCGGGAATTAAACCATGTCACCATCAAGAATAGGTATCCGCTACCTCGTATTGATGACCTGTTTGACCAGTTACAAGGAGCACAATTCTTTTCAAAAATCGATCTTCGTTCTGGATATCATCAGCTGAAGGTTAAAACTGAGGATATTCCGAAGACTGCCTTTAGAACTCGGTACGGGCATTATGAATTCTTAGTCATGTCTTTTGGATTGACTAATGCTCCTGCGGCTTTCATGGATATGATGAACCGAGTATTCAAGGATTATTTGGATCAGTTCGTTGTTGTCTTTATTGATGACATCCTCATATATTCCAAAAGCCGTGAAGATCATGAGCACCATTTGAAGCTGGTACTCCAAAGGCTGCGTGAAAATAAGTTATATGCTAAGTTGAAGAAATGCGAGTTCTGGCTTGAGGAAGTAGCATTCCTAGGGCACGTGGTGTCAAAACATGGAGTATCTGTGGACCCGGTGAAGATTGAAGCAATACAAAGCTGGGAGCAACCGAAGACGGTGACCGATGTACGTAGCTTTCTGGGCTTAGCTGGTTATTATCGGAGATTCGTAGAAGGGATTTCTCGAATCGCTACCCCGTTAACTCAGCTGACTCGGAATGATATCAAATTCGTATGGAGCGAAGAATGCGAGAAGAGTTTCCAAGAGCTTAAGAGGAGACTCATTTCGGCACCTGTTCTGACAATACCATCTGGTTCGGATGGATTTGTTATCTACAACGATGCTTCAGGTAAAGGGTTAGGATGTGTTCTCATGCAACGTGGGAAAGTCATAGCCTATGCCTCGCGACAACTTAAAGAATATGAGAGGAATTATCCTACTCATGATCTAGAGTTGGCAGCAGTCGTTTTCGCGCTAAAGATCTGGAGGCACTATCTATATGGGGAGAAAGTGGAGATATATTCAGACCATAAAAGCCTCAAATATTTCTTCACTCAGAAAGAACTCAACATGCGGCAACGACGTTGGCTCGAGCTGTTAAAAGATTACGACCACACTATTCAATACCATCCTGGAAAAGCAAACGTGGTAGCTGACGCGTTGAGTAGAAGATCATATGCAGGAACGAGTGCGATGATGTCAAGTATACGCGTAGAACCAACTTTAATCGATAAAGTTAAAGTTGCTCAAGCTACAGACCCGGAGCTGATGCGTATGAAGAAGAAAGTGCAAGAAGGTGCTATTCCAGAAGCAAGAATCGATGAAGAAGGAATACTTCGAGTCCACTCCAGACTTTGTGTTCCTAACGATTCTGATTTAAAGTACAAGATCATGATGGAGGCACACAATACACCATTTGCAATCCATCCTGGAAGTACTAAAATGTATCGTGATCTTCGACATACATTTTGGTGGAACAATATGAAGAGAGAGATTGCAAAGTTTATCTCGAGGTGTTTAACTTGTCAACGTGTAAAGGCGGAGCATCAAGTACCAAAGGGTCCATTGCAACTACTTGAGATTCCGAAATGGAAGTGGGAACACATTACCATGGATTTTGTTACGGGTCTTCCCACTGTTTCTCAAGGCATAAATGCTATTTGGGTTATAGTTGATAGATTAACCAAGTCTGCTCATTTCTTGCCGATACGGGAGACTTATTCCCTTGAACATCTTGCTAGTATGTACGTGAATGAGATTGTAAGGTTGAATGGCATGCCAGTATCCATAGTTTCGGATCGTGACCCAAGATTCACTTCAAGATTTTGGGTTAGCTTGCAAAAAGCTATGGGCACGGATTTATGGTTCAGTTCGGCATACCATCCTCAAACAGACGGGCAATCAGAGAGGACTATTCAAACTCTTGAAGATCTATTAAGACTTTGTGTCCTAGATTTCAAAGGAAGTTGGGATAAGTACCTACCATTGGTGGAATTCTCCTACAACAACAGTTATCAGGCAAGTATAGGTGTGGCTCCCTTTGAAGCATTGTATGGACGAAAGTGTCGCTCTCCAGTATGTTGGGATGAGGTGGGAGAAGCAACGTTGTTGGGACCAGAGTTGGTACGAATGACTACAGAGAAGATCCAAACGATTCGACAACGTATACAAACGGCACAGGATCGACAAAAGAGTTATGTGGATCTTCATCGAAAGGACGTGGAATTTGACATTGGGGATCATGTATTATTACGTGTAGCTCCATGGAAAGGAGTTACAAGATTTGGGAAGAGAGGAAAGCTCAATCCACGATTTATTGGCCCATTTCAGATTCTTAACCGAGTAGGAAATGTGGCCTATAGACTTGCGTTACCTCCAAGTATGTCTCGTGTTCATAATGTTTTTCATATATCTGTGCTTCGTAAATATGTGAAAGACCCGAACCACGTTATTGAGTTAGAACCGGACGAGATAGCCGAAGACTTAACGTACGAGGAGATACCTGTCAAAATCATAGATAAGAAGGAGCATGTCCTACGCACGAAGGTCATACCACAAGTTAAAGTTTTGTGTAGAAACCATGCTATTAAGGAAATGACCTGGGAGTTGGAAACGGAAATGAAAGCGAGGTATCCTCATCTTTTCGAAACACCAGGTACGTATGTCAATTTCGAGGACGAAATTTCATAAGGAGGGGAGGTTGTAAGACCCCAAATTATTAATAAATGAAATTTAATTCCTCTATTTATTATTTTGAAATAGTAAGGGTTGATTTGATTAATGTGGTTAGTTATGGGTAAAATGCGTAAATATTTTAAATAAGCAAGTGGTCCTAAAATATTCATTATTGTCGGAGAATATTTGTTTGGTCGTGAAATATTCTTGTTGTCGGGGAATATTCGTACGACGGCGCAGCCTTGTGTGGGCCCCATAACGGAAAGCGATTGGATGAAGAAAACGACAAAAATAAGTTGTTTATAAATAACGGCATAGTTGTTACCGTTAATACTGTTGGAATACCCGGTGGTTAAAACACAGTAATACGCGTTGTTGCACAGTAGCACACGGTATTGCACCAATTATTGATTCTTACGTAAGAAGGCACTACTCAATAATTGTTACAGTAATTACTGTTCAATATTGTATTTTATTGATTCAATAATTGCTGCGTTGATATTTTATATTACTGTTGTTTTAATAATTGTCACTACACAGTATTTTCTATTATCGGAACAATAATTCATATTATCTGAATAATATTATTAGATAACATTATTGGCAATGTCTAGAAAGTTCTGTCTAAGGAGAGGTTTGGTCATCTAATTGCGCGCCAGTAAGGAGAGATCCTTATTGGAAAGCCCCCTCTTTCCTGGGAACGACCTGGTTGCCAGTACTGTGATTCTGTAATATTATTTGTGTATAATTAATTATATATTTATATGATGAGAAAAATATTAATTTTATGTGGATATAGATGGAGAAAATTTTTAATGTGACAATTGTTGAAAATTAATATTTTATCATTTTCTGATAAAATAATTCATTTAAATATATTATTTTAATAATATATTGATGGTGATATTTTTACAATAAATGTGGGATATATGAGTATATGAGGAGGAAGAGTATTTTTGTGGTATTAAATGATTAACACATGTTTTGTGTGTTGGTGGACACAATTCTTGACCGAAAATTTATTATTGACTGTAAAATCGTTCGTTTGTGGATTTCGGTCAATTTCTGTTTGAAATTTGGAAAAACTTTCTTCTGCAAAGTTGTACAGAATTGAATTTCCTATAAAAACTCGCGAGATTCGAATTTTCTGATAAAAGGGCTATTTATTATGAATTATTGAAGTTCTGAAGTTCCGAAACAATTGATTTTTGGAAGTTTTATTTATTATTTTGAAGAAAAACGTTTTTTGGCATTTAAGTGGGCTAACATGTGATATAAATGGGCTGAGATCAGATGTCTAGAGGTGGGCTAAGGAAAATTTGATAAATATATTAATATTATATTAAATTTTCTGCTTTGGTGTTCTAAGCATTTTCCTATAAATAGGGTGCTTAGGTTAGAATTGAAAATCACACCAGAAACACAAGTTTCTCTCTATTTCTCTCTCTATATCGAGCGTATTCTTGTGAGTATTTGATACTTTGAGTGTTGCTATACGGTGCAAGTTTTCTTCAGCACTATATCTAGTATTCCAGTCAGAAGTACCGTCTTTCCGAGGTAAGGGATGTTATTTCTTCTTAAATGATATTATTTTCTTCAATATCATTATGCCGAAGTATTGATCTGAATTTTTTTATTAAATTTGAAACTTTTCATGTCGGGGTTACTATTCATGAGTAACTATTCACGAATTACTATTCACGAGTTACTATTCACCGAAAAATGAAATTTTCTTCTTTTCGTTCAAAATATCTATTCTGGATACTAGCTTTGATTGTATCCATGTTTTGATCATTCTTGAATTTTACTCCACTATGATTATTTATGAGGTATTTTTGGACATGGAATAGCTGAAATACGAATCCCTAATATTTATTATTTTGTTTCACTGGATTCGTTTCCTTAAAACTATTTTTCATCATCCTCAGTCCTAAATGATGATATAAATGAATATCTTTGGCCTGTAGTGCAAAGATTAATGATTTCTGATAAATATCTTTGGCCCGTAGTGCAAAGATGAACATGTGTTGAGGTGAACATGACCAACTGATGAATATCTTTGGCCTGTAGTGCAAAGATGACTATTTGATTCAAGATATTTATTGATTGATATTACAGGGATAAAATGTTGATGATGGGCTTTTAAATTCATAGATAATCGTAGATTTCATTCTCTACGTAACTTTTCTATGAATTATTATTTTCCGCTGCGAATATTGATTTAAAACTTGTTGTCTATTGTATTCTATTAAATTTTTCCCTGTTGAAGACTAACGATAATTTGTTGTATATTATCTTAGTCATAATATTCTTTACTGGGCTAGTTGAGCTCACCCTTTTCCTTGTTGTTCCATTTTCTTCTCAGGAGGCGAGAATGTAGCAAGTACTAGTCGGGGTATGGAATGAAGGTTCTAGGAAGTTGTTTTAGTAGTCCTCACCATTTTTTTTTGTAAAGTATTGTACCAATAATTGTAATGAGGACTTATTTGAGTGTGGATATTGTCTAGATGACAATATTTGTATTTACACTCACAGTTTTTATGTTGTATTAATAAAGTTGTAGTTGTTTCTGTACCATGTTATTGACGACTCAGAATGGGTATTGTATACCTATTTTGGGGGTGTCACAGTTGGTATCAGAGATTAGGGATATGATCTCTGGCGGAGATCGGGGAATAGAACTAGGAAGGGAGAGACGAGTAAATCCTTCGCTAGTGTGTCCTACCTAAGCTTATTTGTTGGTCGGTCATAATATAGGGATATTATGTGATTTGTTAATTTGTTAAATTAATCCTTGTTTTATGGCAGTATTTGAGAATGTCGACTGAAAATGTTAACAGTGGAGTAAATGAAACCGTGGAGACACCTGTACTCACCAACGAGGAGAACGTGCAACAGGCTGGCAATGTTCCTCCTGTGAACAACACCAATGAACAAACGATGAACGATGAGATGTTTAGAAGCTTTTTGCGGTTCATGCAAAACCAGACGAAGGAGATTCCTGTTCAAAATATAGGAAGAAACAATGGCAACGCACAGCTGGTCACAGCCAAACAGTTCAAAGAGTTGGGACCACCAGAATTTTGGGGAAAGCCGGATCCGATTAAGGCGGAGACATGGGTCAAGCAAATTACCAAGATATTTGATGTCTTGGGATGCACGGAGGAACAGAAGGTTCCATTCGCCACCTTTATGTTCCGTGGCGAGGCAGACTACTGGTGGGAATCTGTGAAGCGTACCCATCCAGCCGCACTCAGCATGTCTTGGGAGACATTTCAGAAACTATTCAATAACAAGTACTTTCCTGAAAGTATTCGTCATATGAAGGAGGTAGAGTTTATTAGACTAGAGCAGAATAACATGACGATGTCCCAATACGAGGCGAAGTTTGCAGAGTTGTCCAAGTTTGCACCTCATTTGGTGGAGAATGAGGAACGTATGACGCGAATGTTTCTGAGAGGTTTGAAACCCGGCATACGTCAATATCTCATTTCTCATAAATTTTCTCTCTATTCAGATGTTGTCAATAGGGCTCAATTATTAGAGCGAGATAACGAGTACGGTCAACCGAGGGACCACAACCAGGATCATATCGGTGACAACAGTCATCAGAACAATGATAACCAGCGGAGAAAGAAAAATACAGACAAGAATGGTAACCACTCTGGTGGTAATCGTGGCTATGAAAATAGAAGAAACGAGTCGGGAGGAGATTTTAAAAAGAGGAGATTCAACAATGACAATACGAAGACGTTAGCACCAGCAGCAATTGATTCCAAGGGAGGAGAACGACCACCGGTCATATGCTATAAATGTGGAAAAGAGGGACATATCAGCCCAAACTGTCCACAACAGTTCAAGGTATGCTATAATTATGGAAAGGAAGGACATATCACTCGAGATTGTACGATAGCGAAACCAAGTTCAGCGGGGACGGTGACTCAAAAGGCTTCCCCAGAAAAGTCAAAGTCAACGGTTCCTTGAAGAGCGTTTGTCGTGACTGGTCAACATGCGAGGAACCCAAACAAGGTGATCACGGGTAAGCTAATCATAAATTCATGTGAAGTTTATACCTTACTAGATACCGGTGCTACCCATTCATTTATTTCTCCTGCTTGTGCTCAACGTTTAAACTTGACTCCGGAGAAATTAGACTTTGATTTATCTGTGGAGACTCCGTTAGGGGAAACTTTCATCACATCCACTGTTTATAAATCTTGTTTGATCCAAGTTGGTACCATCACCTTACCTGTTGACCTTATCTCTTTAAAGATACTTGCATTTGACGTGATTTTAGGAATTAATTGGTTAACTACTCATCATGTCAAAATTGATTGTTTTCGTAAGGTGGTTAGTTTTCATATTCCTAATCAACCTGTTGTTCGAATTCAAGCAACAAAGCCATTAAAATCAATCACTGTCATATCAAGTCATAAAGCCATTCGTTTATTGAAAAACGGATGTCAAGCTTTCTTAGCCCATGTTATGGATTTGAATAAAGACACGTCAAATTTGAATAATATTCCTGTTGTTAGTAACTTTCCTGACGTATTTCCTGAAGAACTTCCCGGTCTACCCCCAGAACGTGAAGTTGAATTCTTCATTGATCTTGAACCTGGTACAAAGCCCATTTCTAAAACCCCATATCGAATGGCTCCTATTGAACTTCAGGAGTTAAAAGTCCAACTACAAGAGTTGTTGGACATCGGTTTCATTCGTCCTAGTACATCTCCTTGGGGTGCTCCTGTTTTATTTGTAAAGAAGAAAGACGGGAGTATGCGACTTTGTATCGATTACCGGGAATTAAACCATGTCACCATCAAGAATAGGTATCCGCTACCTCGTATTGATGACCTGTTTGACCAGTTACAAGGAGCACAATTCTTTTCAAAAATCGATCTTCGTTCTGGATATCATCAGCTGAAGGTTAAAACTGAGGATATTCCGAAGACTGCCTTTAGAACTCGGTACGGGCATTATGAATTCTTAGTCATGTCTTTTGGATTGACTAATGCTCCTGCGGCTTTCATGGATATGATGAACCGAGTATTCAAGTATTATTTGGATCAGTTCGTTGTTGTCTTTATTGATGACATCCTCATATATTCCAAAAGCCGTGAAGATCATGAGCACCATTTGAAGCTGGTACTCCAAAGGCTGCGTGAAAATAAGTTATATGCTAAGTTGAAGAAATGTGAGTTCTGGCTTGAGGAAGTAGCATTCCTAGGGCACGTGGTGTCAAAACATGGAGTATCTGTGGACCCGGTGAAGATTGAAGCAATACAAAGCTGGGAGCAACCGAAGACGGTGACCGATGTACGTAGCTTTCTGGGCTTAACTGGTTATTATCGGAGATTCGTAGAAGGGATTTCTCGAATCGCTACCCCGTTAACTCAGCTGACTCGGAATGATATCAAATTCGTATGGAGCGAAGAATGCGAGAAGAGTTTCCAAGAGCTTAAGAGGAGACTCATTTCGGCACCTGTTCTGACAATACCATCTGGTTCGGATGGATTTGTTATCTACAACGATGCTTCAGGTAAAGGGTTAGGATGTGTTCTCATGCAACGTGGGAAAGTCATAGCCTATGCCTCGCGACAACTTAAAGAATATGAGAGGAATTATCCTACTCATGATCTAGAGTTGGCAGCAGTCGTTTTCGCGCTAAAGATCTGGAGGCACTATCTATATGGGGAGAAATTGGAGATATATTCAGACCATAAAAGCCTCAAATATTTCTTCACTCAGAAAGAACTCAACATGCGGCAACGACGTTGGCTCGAGCTGTTAAAAGATTACGACCACACTATTCAATACCATCCTGGAAAAGCAAACGTGGTAGCTGACGCGTTGAGTAGAAGATCATATGCAGGAACGAGTGCGATGATGTCAAGTATACGCGTAGAACCAACTTTAATCGATAAAGTTAAAGTTGCTCAAGCTACAGACCCGGAGCTGATGCGTATGAAGAAGATAGTGCAAGAAGGTGCTATTCCAGAAGCAAGAATCGATGAAGAAGGAATACTTCGAGTCCACTCCAGACTTTGTGTTCCTAACGATTCTGATTTAAAGTACAAGATCATGATGGAGGCACACAATACACCATTTGCAATCCATCCTGGAAGTACTAAAATGTATCGTGATCTTCGACATACATTTTGGTGGAACAATATGAAGAGAGAGATTGCAAAGTTTATCTCGAGGTGTTTAACTTGTCAACGTGTAAAGGCGGAGCATCAAGTACCAAAGGGTCCATTGCAACCACTTGAGATTCCGAAATGGAAGTGGGAACACATTACCATGGATTTTGTTACGGGTCTTCCCACTGTTTCTCAAGGCATAAATGCTATTTGGGTTATAGTTGATAGATTAACCAAGTCTGCTCATTTCTTGCCGATACGGGAGACTTATTCCCTTGAACATCTTGCTAGTATGTACGTGAATGAGATTGTAAGGTTGCATGGCACGCCAGTATCCATAGTTTCGGATCGTGACCCAAGATTCACTTCAAGATTTTGGGTTAGCTTGCAAAAAGCTATGGGCACGGATTTACGGTTCAGTTCGGCATACCATCCTCAAACGGACGGGCAATCAGAGAGGACTATTCAAACTCTTGAAGATCTATTAAGACTTTGTGTCCTAGATTTCAAAGGAAGTTAGGATAAGTACCTACCATTGGTGGAATTCTCCTACAACAACAGTTATCAGGCAAGTATAGGTGTGGCTCCCTTTGAAGCATTGTATGGACGAAAGTGTCGCTCTCCAGTATGTTGGGATGAGGTGGGAGAAGCAACGTTGTTGGGACCAGAGTTGGTACGAATGACTACAGAGAAGATCCAAACGATTCGACAACGTATACAAACGGCACAGGATCGACAAAAGAGTTATGTGGATCTTCATCGAAAGGACGTGGAATTTGACATTGGGGATCATGTATTATTACGTGTAGCTCCATGGAAAGGAGTTACAAGATTTGGGAAGAGAGGAAAGCTCAATCCACGATTTATTGGCCCATTTCAGATTCTTGACCGAGTAGGAAATGTGGCCTATAGACTTGCGTTACCTCCAAGTATGTCTCGTGTTCATAATGTTTTTCATATATCTGTGCTTCGTAAATATGTGAAAGACCCGAACCACGTTATTGAGTTATAACCGGACGAGATAGCCGAAGACTTAACGTACGAGGAGATACCTGTCAAAATCATGGATAAGAAGGAGCATGTCCTACGCACGAAGGACATACCACAAGTTAAAGTTTTATGGAGAAACCATGCTATTAAGGAAATGACCTGGGAGTTGGAAACGGAAATGAAAGCGAGGTATCCTCATCTTTTCGAAACACCAGGTACGTATGTCAATTTCGAGGACGAAATTTCATAAGGAGGGGAGGTTGTAAGACCCCAAATTATTAATAAATGAAATTTAATTCCTCTATTTATTATTTTGAAATAGTAAGGGTTGATTTGATTAATGTGGTTAGTTATGGGTAAAATGCGCAAATATTTTAAATAAGCAAGTGGTCCTAAAATATTCATTATTGTCGGAGAATATTTGTTTGGTCGTGAAATATTCTTGTTGTCGGGGAATATTCGTACGACGGCGCAGCCTTGTGTGGGCCCCATAACGGAAAGCGATTGGATGAAGAAAACGACAAAAATAAGTTGTTTATAAATAACGGCATAGTTGTTACCGTTAATACTGTTGGAATACCCGGTGGTTAAAACACAGTAATATGCGTTGTTGCACAGTAGCACACGGTATTGCACCAATTATTGATTCTTACGTAAGAAGGCACTACTCAATAATTGTTACAGTAATTACTGTTCAATATTGTATTTTATTGATTCAATAATTGCTGCGTTGATATTTTATATTACTGTTGTTTTAATAATTGTCACTACACAGTATTTTCTATTATCGGAACAATAATTCATATTATCTGAATAATATTATTAGATAACATTATTGGCAATGTCTAGAAAGTTCTGTCTAAGGAGAGGTTTGGTCATCTAATTGCGCGCCAGTAAGGAGAGATCCTTATTGGAAAGCCCCCTCTTTCCTGGGAACGACCTGGTTGCCAGTACTGTGATTCTGTAATATTATTTGTGTATAATTAATTATATATTTATATGATGAGAAAAATATTAATTTTATGTGGATATAGATTGAGAAAATTTTTAATGTGACAATTGTTGAAAATTAATATTTTATCATTTTCTGATAAAATAATTCATTTAAATATATTATTTTAATAATATATTGATGGTGATATTTTTACAATAAATGTGGGATATATGAGTATATGAGGAGGAAGAGTATTTTTGTGGTATTAAATGATTAACACATGTTTTGTGTGTTGGTGGACACAATTCTTGACCGAAAATTTATTATTGACTGTAAAATCGTTCGTTTGTGGATTTCGGTCAATTTCTGTTTGAAATTTGGAAAAACTTTCTTCTGCAAAGTTGTACAGAATTGAATTTCCTATAAAAACTCGCGAGATTCGAATTTTCTGATAAAAGGGCTATTTATTATGAATTATTGAAGTTCTGAAGTTCCGAAACAATTGATTTTTGGAAGTTTTATTTATTATTTTGAAGAAAAACGTTTTTTGGCATTTAAGTGGGCTAACATGTGATATAAATGGGCTGAGATCAGATGTCTAGAGGTGGGCTAAGGAAAATTTGATAAATATATTAATATTATATTAAATTTTCTGCTTTGGTGTTCTAAGCATTTTCCTATAAATAGGGTGCTTAGGTTAGAATTGAAAATCACACCAGAAACACAAGTTTCTCTCTATTTCTCTCTCTATATCGAGCGTATTCTTGTGAGTATTTGATACTTTGAGTGTTGCTATACGGTGCAAGTTTTCTTCAGCACTATATCTAGTATTCCAGTCAGAAGTACCGTCTTTCCGAGGTAAGGGATGTTATTTCTTCTTAAATGATATTATTTTCTTCAATATCATTATGCCGAAGTATTGATCTGAATTTTTTTATTAAATTTGAAACTTTTCATGTCGGGGTTACTATTCATGAGTAACTATTCACGAATTACTATTCACGAGTTACTATTCACCGAAAAATGAAATTTTCTTCTTTTCGTTCAAAATATCTATTCTGGATACTAGCTTTGATTGTATCCATGTTTTGATCATTCTTGAATTTTACTCCACTATGATTATTTATGAGGTATTTTTGGACATGGAATAGCTGAAATACGAATCCCTAATATTTATTATTTTGTTTCACTGGATTCGTTTCCTTAAAACTATTTTTCATCATCCTCAGTCCTAAATGATGATATAAATGAATATCTTTGGCCTGTAGTGCAAAGATTAATGATTTCTGATAAATATCTTTGGCCCGTAGTGCAAAGATGAACATGTGTTGAGGTGAACATGACCAACTGATGAATATCTTTGGCCTGTAGTGCAAAGATGACTATTTGATTCAAGATATTTATTGATTGATATTACAGGGATAAAATGTTGATGATGGGCTTTTAAATTCATAGATAATCGTAGATTTCATTCTCTACGTAACTTTTCTATGAATTATTATTTTCCGCTGCGAATATTGATTTAAAACTTGTTGTCTATTGTATTCTATTAAATTTTTCCCTGTTGAAGACTAACGATAATTTGTTGTATATTATCTTAGTCATAATATTCTTTACTGGGCTAGTTGAGCTCACCCTTTTCCTTGTTGTTCCATTTTCTTCTCAGGAGGCGAGAATGTAGCAAGTACTAGTCGGGGTATGGAATAAAGGTTCTAGGAAGTTGTTTTAGTAGTCCTCACCATTTTTTTTTGTAAAGTATTGTACCAATAATTGTAATGAGGACTTATTTGAGTGTGGATATTGTCTAGATGACAATATTTGTATTTACACTCACAGTTTTTATGTTGTATTAATAAAGTTGTAGTTGTTTCTGTACCATGTTATTGACGACTCAGAATGGGTATTGTATACCTGTTTTGGGGGTGTCACAGTTGGTATCAGAGATTAGGGATATGATCTCTGACGGAGATCGGGGAATAGAACTAGGAAGGGAGAGACGAGTAAATCCTTCGCTAGTGTGTCCTACCTAAGCTTATTTGTTGGTCGGTCATAATATAGGGATATTATGTGATTTGTTAATTTGTTAAATTAATCCTTGTTTTATGGCAGTATTTGAGAATGTCGACTGAAAATGTTAACAGTGGAGTAAATGAAACCGTGGAGACACCTGTACTCACCAACGAGGAGAACGTGCAACAGGCTGGCAATGTTCCTCCTGTGAACAACACCAATGAACAAACGATGAACGATGAGATGTTTAGAAGCTTTTTGCGGTTCATGCAAAACCAGACGAAGGAGATTCCTGTTCAAAATATAGGAAGAAACAATGGCAACGCACAGCTGGTCACAGCCAAACAGTTCAAAGAGTTGGGACCACCAGAATTTTGGGGAAAGCCGGATCCGATTAAGGCGGAGACATGGGTCAAACAAATTACCAAGATATTTGATGTCTTGGGATGCACGGAGGAACAGAAGGTTCCATTCGCCACCTTTATGTTCCGTGGCGAGGCAGACTACTGGTGGGAATCTGTGAAGCGTACCCATCCAGCCGCACTCAGCATGTCTTGGGAGACATTTCAGAAACTATTCAATAACAAGTACTTTCCTGAAAGTATTCGTCATATGAAGGAGGTAGAGTTTATTAGACTAGAGCAGAATAACATGACGATGTCCCAATACGAGGCGAAGTTTGCAGAGTTGTCCAAGTTTGCACCTCATTTGGTGGAGAATGAGGAACGTATGACGCGAATGTTTCTGAGAGGTTTGAAACCCGGCATACGTCAATATCTCATTTCTCATAAATTTTCTCTCTATTCAGATGTTGTCAATAGGGCTCAATTATTAGAGCGAGATAACGAGTACGGTCAACCGAGGGACCACAACCAGGATCATATCGGTGACAACAGTCATCAGAACAATGATAACCAGCGGAGAAAGAAAAATACAGACAAGAATGGTAACCACTCTGGTGGTAATCGCGGCTATGAAAATAGAAGAAACGAGTCGGGAGGAGATTTTAAAAAGAGGAGATTCAACAATGACAATACGAAGACGTTAGCACCAGCAGCAATTGATTCCAAGGGAGGAGAACGACCACCGGTCATATGCTATAAATGTGGAAAAGAGGGACATATCAGCCCAAACTGTCCACAACAGTTCAAGGTATGCTATAATTATGGAAAGGAAGGACATATCACTCGAGATTGTACGATAGCGAAACCAAGTTCAGCGGGGACGGTGACTCAAAAGGCTTCCCCAGAAAAGTCAAAGTCAACGGTTCCTTGAAGAGCGTTTGTCGTGACTGGTCAACATGCGAGGAACCCAAACAAGGTGATCACGGGTAAGCTAATCATAAATTCATGTGAAGTTTATACCTTACTAGATACCGGTGCTACCCATTCATTTATTTCTCCTGCTTGTGCTCAACGTTTAAACTTGACTCCGGAGAAATTAGACTTTGATTTATCTGTGGAGACTCCATTAGGGGAAACTTTCATCACATCCACTGTTTATAAATCTTGTTTGATCCAAGTTGGTACCATCACCTTACCTGTTGACCTTATCTCTTTAAAGATACTTGCATTTGACGTGATTTTAGGAATTAATTGGTTAACTACTCATCATGTCAAAATTGATTGTTTTCGTAAGGTGGTTAGTTTTCATATTCCTAATCAACCTGTTGTTCGAATTCAAGCAACAAAGCCATTAAAATCAATCACTGTCATATCAAGTCATAAAGCCATTCGTTTATTGAAAAACGGATGTCAAGCTTTCTTAGCCCATGTTATGGATTTGAATAAAGACACGTCAAATTTGAATAATATTCCTGTTGTTAGTAACTTTCCTGACGTATTTCCTGAAGAACTTCCCGGTCTACCCCCAGAACGTGAAGTTGAATTCTTCATTGATCTTGAACCTGGTACAAAGCCCATTTCTAAAACCCCATATCGAATGGCTCCTATTGAACTTCAGGAGTTAAAAGTCCAACTACAAGAGTTGTTGGACATCGGTTTCATTCGTCCTAGTACATCTCCTTGGGGTGCTCCTGTTTTATTTGTAAAGAAGAAAGACGGGAGTATGCGACTTTGTATCGATTACCGGGAATTAAACCATGTCACCATCAAGAATAGGTATCCGCTACCTCGTATTGATGACCTGTTTGACCAGTTACAAGGAGCACAATTCTTTTCAAAAATCGATCTTCGTTCTGGATATCATCAGCTGAAGGTTAAAACTGAGGATATTCCGAAGACTGCCTTTAGAACTCGGTACGGGCATTATGAATTCTTAGTCATGTCTTTTGGATTGACTAATGCTCCTGCGGCTTTCATGGATATGATGAACCGAGTATTCAAGTATTATTTGGATCAGTTCGTTGTTGTCTTTATTGATGACATCCTCATATATTCCAAAAGCCGTGAAGATCATGAGCACCATTTGAAGCTGGTACTCCAAAGGCTGCGTGAAAATAAGTTATATGCTAAGTTGAAGAAATGTGAGTTCTGGCTTGAGGAAGTAGCATTCCTAGGGCACGTGGTGTCAAAACATGGAGTATCTGTGGACCCGGTGAAGATTGAAGCAATACAAAGCTGGGAGCAACCGAAGACGGTGACCGATGTACGTAGCTTTCTGGGCTTAACTGGTTATTATCGGAGATTCGTAGAAGGGATTTCTCGAATCGCTACCCCGTTAACTCAGCTGACTCGGAATGATATCAAATTCGTATGGAGCGAAGAATGCGAGAAGAGTTTCCAAGAGCTTAAGAGGAGACTCATTTCGGCACCTGTTCTGACAATACCATCTGGTTCGGATGGATTTGTTATCTACAACGATGCTTCAGGTAAAGGGTTAGGATGTGTTCTCATGCAACGTGGGAAAGTCATAGCCTATGCCTCGCGACAACTTAAAGAATATGAGAGGAATTATCCTACTCATGATCTAGAGTTGGCAGCAGTCGTTTTCGCGCTAAAGATCTGGAGGCACTATCTATATGGGGAGAAATTGGAGATATATTCAGACCATAAAAGCCTCAAATATTTCTTCACTCAGAAAGAACTCAACATGCGGCAACGACGTTGGCTCGAGCTGTTAAAAGATTACGACCACACTATTCAATACCATCCTGGAAAAGCAAACGTGGGAGCTGACGCGTTGAGTAGAAGATCATATGCAGGAACGAGTGCGATGATGTCAAGTATACGCGTAGAACCAACTTTAATCGATAAAGTTAAAGTTGCTCAAGCTACAGACCCGGAGCTGATGCGTATGAAGAAGATAGTGCAAGAAGGTGCTATTCCAGAAGCAAGAATCGATGAAGAAGGAATACTTCGAGTCCACTCCAGACTTTGTGTTCCTAACGATTCTGATTTAAAGTACAAGATCATGATGGAGGCACACAATACACCATTTGCAATCCATCCTGGAAGTACTAAAATGTATCGTGATCTTCGACATACATTTTGGTGGAACAATATGAAGAGAGAGATTGCAAAGTTTATCTCGAGGTGTTTAACTTGTCAACGTGTAAAGGCGGAGCATCAAGTACCAAAGGGTCCATTGCAACCACTTGAGATTCCGAAATGGAAGTGGGAACACATTACCATGGATTTTGTTACGGGTCTTCCCACTGTTTCTCAAGGCATAAATGCTATTTGGGTTATAGTTGATAGATTAACCAAGTCTGCTCATTTCTTGCCGATACGGGAGACTTATTCCCTTGAACATCTTGCTAGTATGTACGTGAATGAGATTGTAAGGTTGCATGGCACGCCAGTATCCATAGTTTCGGATCGTGACCCAAGATTCACTTCAAGATTTTGGGTTAGCTTGCAAAAAGCTATGGGCACGGATTTACGGTTCAGTTCCGCATACCATCCTCAAACGGACGGGCAATCAGAGAGGACTATTCAAACTCTTGAAGATCTATTAAGACTTTGTGTCCTAGATTTCAAAGGAAGTTAGGATAAGTACCTACCATTGGTGGAATTCTCCTACAATAACAGTTATCAGGCAAGTATAGGTGTGGCTCCCTTTGAAGCATTGTATGGACGAAAGTGTCGCTCTCCAGTATGTTGGGATGAGGTGGGAGAAGCAACGTTGTTGGGACCAGAGTTGGTACGAATGACTACAGAGAAGATCCAAACGATTCGACAACGTATACAAACGGCACAGGATCGACAAAAGAGTTATGTGGATCTTCATCGAAAGGACGTGGAATTTGACATTGGGGATCATGTATTATTACGTGTAGCTCCATGGAAAGGAGTTACAAGATTTGGGAAGAGAGGAAAGCTCAATCCACGATTTATTGGCCCATTTCAGATTCTTGACCGAGTAGGAAATGTGGCCTATAGACTTGCGTTACCTCCAAGTATGTCTCGTGTTCATAATGTTTTTCATATATCTGTGCTTCGTAAATATGTGAAAGACCCGAACCACGTTATTGAGTTATAACCGGACGAGATAGCCGAAGACTTAACGTACGAGGAGATACCTGTCAAAATCATGGATAAGAAGGAGCATGTCCTACGCACGAAGGTCATACCACAAGTTAAAGTTTTATGGAGAAACCATGCTATTAAGGAAATGACCTGGGAGTTGGAAACGGAAATGAAAGCGAGGTATCCTCATCTTTTCGAAATACCAGGTACGTATGTCAATTTCGAGGACGAAATTTCATAAGGAGGGGAGGTTGTAAGACCCCAAATTATTAATAAATGAAATTTAATTCCTCTATTTATTATTTTGAAATAGTAAGGGTTGATTTGATTAATGTGGTTAGTTATGGGTAAAATACGTAAATATTTTAAATAAGCAAGTGGTCCTAAAATATTCATTATTGTCGGAGAATATTTGTTTGGTCGTGAAATATTCTTGTTGTCGGGGAATATTCGTACGACGGCGCAGCCTTGTGTGGGCCCCATAACGGAAAGCGATTGGATGAAGAAAACGACAAAAATAAGTTGTTTATAAATAACGGCATAGTTGTTACCGTTAATACTGTTGGAATACCCGGTGGTTAAAACACAGTAATACGCGTTGTTGCACAGTAGCACACGGTATTGCACCAATTATTGATTCTTACGTAAGAAGGCACTACTCAATAATTGTTACAGTAATTACTGTTCAATATTGTATTTTATTGATTCAATAATTGCTGCGTTGATATTTTATATTACTGTTGTTTTAATAATTGTCACTACACAGTATTTTCTATTATCGGAACAATAATTCATATTATCTGAATAATATTATTAGATAACATTATTGGCAATGTCTAGAAAGTTCTGTCTAAGGAGAGGTTTGGTCATCTAATTGCGCGCCAGTAAGGAGAGATCCTTATTGGAAAGCCCCCTCTTTCCTGGGAACGACCTGGTTGCCAGTACTGTGATTCTGTAATATTATTTGTGTATAATTAATTATATATTTATATGATGAGAAAAATATTAATTTTATGTGGATATAGATGGAGAAAATTTTTAATGTGACAATTGTTGAAAATTAATATTTTATCATTTTCTGATAAAATAATTCATTTAAATATATTATTTTAATAATATATTGATGGTGATATTTTTACAATAAATGTGGGATATATGAGTATATGAGGAGGAAGAGTATTTTTGTGGTATTAAATGATTAACACATGTTTTGTGTGTTGGTGGACACAATTCTTGACCGAAAATTTATTATTGACTGTAAAATCGTCCGTTTGTGGATTTCGGTCAATTTCTGTTTGGAATTTGGAAAAACTTTCTTCTGCAAAGTTGTAGAGAATTGAATTTCCTATAAAAACTCGCGAGATTCGAATTTTCTGATAAAAGGGCTATTTATTATGAATTATTGAAGTTCTGAAGTTCCAAAACAATTGATTTTTGGAAGTTTTATTTATTATTTTGAAGAAAAACGTTTTTTGGCATTTAAGTGGGCTAACATGTGATATAAATGGGCTGAGATCAGATGTCTAGAGGTGGGCTAAGGAAAATTTGATAAATATATTAATATTATATTAAATTTTCTGCTTTGGTGTTCTAAGCATTTTCCTATAAATAGGGTGCTTAGGTTAGAATTGAAAATCACACCAGAAACACAAGTTTCTCTCTATTTCTCTCTCTATATCGAGCGTATTCTTGTGAGTATTTGATACTTTGAGTGTTGCTATACGGTGCAAGTTTTCTTCAGCACTATATCTAGTATTCCAGTCAGAAGTACCGTCTTTCCGAGGTAAGGGATGTTATTTCTTCTTAAATGATATTATTTTCTTCAATATCATTATGCCGAAGTATTGATCTGAATTTTTTTATTAAATTTGAAACTTTTCATGTCGGGGTTACTATTCATGAGTAACTATTCACGAATTACTATTCACGAGTTACTATTCACCGAAAAATGAAATTTTCTTCTTTTCGTTCAAAATATCTATTCTGGATACTAGCTTTGATTGTATCTATGTTTTGATCATTCTTGAATTTTACTCCACTATGATTATTTATGAGGTATTTTTGGACATGGAATAGCTGAAATACGAATCCCTAATATTTATTATTTTGTTTCACTGGATTCGTTTCCTTAAAACTATTTTTAATCATCCTCAGTCCTAAATGATGATATAAATGAATATCTTTGGCCTGTAGTGCAAAGATTAATGATTTCTGATAAATATCTTTGGCCCGTAGTGCAAAGATGAACATGTGTTGAGGTGAACATGACCAACTGATGAATATCTTTGGCCTGTAGTGCAAAGATGACTATTTGATTCAAGATATTTATTGATTGATATTACAGGGATAAAATGTTGATGATGGGCTTTTAAATTCATAGATAATCGTAGATTTCATTCTCTACGTAACTTTTCTATGAATTATTATTTTCCGCTGCGAATATTGATTTAAAACTTGTTGTCTATTGTATTCTATTAAATTTTTCCTTGTTGAAGACTAACGATAATTTGTTGTATATTATCTTAGTCATAATATTCTTTACTGGGCTAGTTGAGCTCACCCTTTTCCTTGTTGTTCCATTTTCTTCTCAGGAGGCGAGAATGTAGCAAGTATTAGTCGGGGTATGGAATGAAGGTTCTAGGAAGTTGTTTTAGTAGTCCTCACCATTTTTTTTGTAAAGTATTGTACCAATAATTGTAATGAGGACTTATTTGAGTGTGGATATTGTCTAGATGACAATATTTGTATTTACACTCACAGTTTTTATGTTGTATTAATAAAGTTGTAGTTGTTTCTGTACCATATTATTGAGGACTCAGAATGGGTGTTGTATACCTGTTTTGGGGGTGTCACAACATATTCCTCCTCAACTGCCTCGTCGTACTCCTGATTCATGATCCTAATCATCAATCTTCGATCCATATCGAATTCAGGTTGACCGCTCTGTACAGGGTAATTCAAAACTCGATGTTGGGTTCTCCCAATTGCTTTCCAAAAAGAGAAATTCATATCATCTATTTTAGCCTTCTTAGATCGGACATCTCTTTCCACAATATCCACGTGTCGTGCGACTTTTGCCCATGCATCACATATTCTCACTCGTTTAGTTTTTTCTTCTTTCAGCTCAAATTCTATCTTTATCATCTTATACTCTGCCAAAGAATGCTTCTGTTCAAGCATCACGTATCGGGTAACACAAGCTTGAATTGTTGCATCCTTTTGCTCCACGACCGCCTGTCGTTCTTCAGCCTGCTCTTCTAACTCATGAATACGATTTTGTAATTCTACATTTTGATCATATAATACCTCTAACAAACTCTCCTCAGGTACCTCTTCTTCCTCTTCTTCCTCACTCTCAGATGTTACCTCTGCGACCATTTCGGGTGCAACTATCAATTCTTCATTCACCACATGGATTTCTCTAATTCTTTCTTCATCTAACATCACATTATCATGGTTAGTGATTAGAGGTATCCCCACAGTCTCATTCACTCCATTGTTAGCATTCTCAGCTGCCATTCTCAAATACTGCCATAAAACAAGGGTTAATTAAGCAAATTAACGTATCACATAATATCCAAATATTATGACCAACCAACAATTAAACTTAGGTAGGACACACTAGCAAATGATTTACTCATCTCTTTCCTCCTAGTTATATTCCCCGATCACCGCCAGAGACCATATCTCTAAGCTCTGATACTAACTATGACAACCCCAAAATAAGTCCATTCCATCCAACCTATTCTGAGTCGCCAAATACATGGTACAGAAAACAACTACAGCTTTATTACAACAATTGTCGTGCAAAATACAACAAATATGCTGTGAGTTTGGATACAAATATATACCAAATGTGACTCATGTCCCAACCGTGGACAGCACCTCACAATGACACCTTACATAAAGGTATAGTCAAAAACTGTTTTAGAAATTAGAATCTTTGGGAAGTGCTCAAGGAAACATTCGTACATGGGAGGCCATGCTTCTAGGTTATGATATATATTATATGGCCACAGAATTATCCTTGGTTGACCCAATAGACCCAAAAGAAAAACGAGAAGATTACTATCATATTCTTCCCAATGGGGAGTCTTCTCTTGACATATCATTATCTCCACTGTCTCTAATTGAGATTTATACTTCAAACAAATACCAAGATTATATAGGTAGTGCTCGTAAATATACTCAGCAAGTGGATGAGCACATCCTTGTCTTATGATGACATGAGGTTGTATATCATTAGACATCTTGTATAATAGTGGTAAAAGACCCTTCCAACGTTGGGTTCACTTCACCCTATTTGATTCACCAAATATAACTACTAAATGATGTATATAACACTTTTCTATACTGCTTAGTGAGAACCTCCACAGCTAGAGACCACCATTCTATTTTTCCGTTACCCTCGCTCGACCCATCTACACTCTTATTACCTGAAAGGAATTGTGAAACAAAAGGATGAGCACAACTAGCCCAGTAAAAAATATCATGACTAAAGATAAATAATTTATCAATAGCCTTTAACAGTAATAAATCAGATATTTAGAACATATGGTAGATGATAAAAAATTTCAACCATAGTTGCAGCGGAACGAGCAATCCATTAGAAGAGTCAAATAGACCATAAAGTTTATTATCTTTTCCATGTTAAAAATCCACCAACAATGTTTTATCCCTGTAACATCACTCAACAGTTCCTTTCCACAATCATATGAATAACTCATAATCATAATTGTGATTCTAAATTTTTTTTCGCACCTAGAACGATGAATATTTTCATCACCTCTCTTTACCTGAAACATCAAAGAACATGGTTATACCAAATCACAGTTCATGTTCATAATCATGCTAATAAATCCATCTTTGCACTATGGCCAAAGATATTCATCAACAAACCATCTTTGCACTACAGACCAAAGATATTCAACAACAGTTCATCTTTGCACTACAGGCCAAAGATATTCAACAACAGTTCATCTTCGCACTACAGGCCAAAGATATTCATCAATAATTTATCTTTGTATTACAGGCCAAAGATATTCAACAACAGTTCATCTATGCACTACAGGCCAAAGATATTCATCAATAATTCATCTTTGCACTACAGGCCAAAGATATTAATATATCAAAGAAATATATAATCATTTCAGAATTTATATAAACAATAATTATAACCATGTTGATCATTTCACCTTTGCACGTAAGCTAAAGATATTCAATTATAAATTCAATGGTCATGATCATACCAGTCAATAATTCAACTTTGCACTACTGGACAAAGGGAACCTATAGTCATGATCATACCAAAAATTTACCCATCTTTACACTTAAGTCAAAGAGAAATTTCTTCACCAAGATTATAAAAATATCATATATAATAGTAAAATCAATATAATCAAAACATCTAGATTTAATATTAAGAGTAATATTCATAAATCAACTATAATTTGGTTAGAAAAAGAAATCAATTTTGTCGTGAATAGTAACTCATAAATAGTAATTCGTGAATAGTAAACCCGACACAAAAAGGTAGAAATTCCACAATAAAATACATACCAAAATTTCGGTATAATGATATTGAAAGAATAATATTTCTTAAGTTTATAAACAATTTAATTTAATTGTTTACACTTTACTAAATAATGCATTTAATCATCCTAAAATGCCAAACTCATAAAATTTTATTACCAATAACCAAAACCCTCATCAAAAATCTGCATATACCTCATATAGGATTCTCAAGCCATAAAATCCTATTTTTAAATTTTCTTACTTCACATAACATATTAAATTCTTTTACTCATAACTAGTCTATTTTCATGAAAAATATCGAATTAGTTCCAAAAATATTTCTTTTCTGAGATTTAGCAAAATATAGTCCCATATTGAACATATATTTTTCTCAGAATTTTTAAAACTCATTTACTATTTTTCATATGGCCAAAACCGTCGAATATTTAGACATTTATCATAAATTGTACTTTTATCCAAAAATTCCGAAATTTATAGAGTACACTAATATTATATAGATGTACTCCCAATAAAAATTTCATCAATTTTAGAGTTAACCACAAGGAGTTATAAGGGTTTACTTTTAAAATAGTCTTTTCTCATAAAATTCATAACTCTTAATCTATACATCCAAAAATCACCATTTTTGGACACAATCAATAAAACTCATCAAAATATCATTTCAAATTTTTTCAGAATTTTTTGAAGGTCAGAAGAATTACGAACTGAAAAACATAATAACCCTTAAAATTCCTTACCTCAAAAGAGCAGTATTTCTGACTTGAATATCGGATATAACGCTGAGCAACACTCAAGATATCTAAATACTCACAAAAATATGCTTGATAATATAGAGAGAAAGAAAACTTGTTTCTGGTGTAATTTTCAATTCTAACTTAGCCTTCTATTTATAGGAAAATGTTAGCACGCCGAAGCAGACTTGACCTGCTACCTGATGGCTTTACCTGCTACTATTCTACCCACCAAAAATCAGCCATCTTCCCCAACAACCAAAAGTGGGCCCACCCATTTCTGGAATTTTTCACCAAAATCATTTATAAACCTAATTTTCGAATCAGTCACCTCTTAAAATTCATAACAAATCATTCGTTCATTTTTAACGGTTCAAAATTTGTGAACATATACTCAACTTATATATGTATAACATATCCAAAAATTACAACGATCTAACGGTCAGATTAAAAATTATAATTCACACAATAAATCTGTAAGAACACTGATTTGATCTTTTAATACCTCCAATTCGACAAAATACTGATAAAATACCTCAACATTAATTTTTTTCATTTATAACCACATAAATAAATCCATCATTTATATCCACATCAAATAAATATTTCATTATCATATAGATCAATAATTAATTATTCACAAATAATATTACAGAATCACAATAATGACAACCAGGCAGTTCCTAGGAAAGAGGGGGCTTTCCGATAAGGACTTCTCCTTACTGGCGCGTAATTAGATAACCAAACCTCTCCTTGACAGAACTTTCTAGACATTTCCAATAATGCTATCTAATAATATTATTCAAATAATATAAATTATTGATCTGATAATGGAGATACTGTGCAGTGACAATTATTGAAACAACAATAATATAAAATATCAACGCAGCAATTATTGATTCAATAAAATAAAATATTGAACAGAAATTACTGTAACAATTATTGAGTAGTGCCTTCTCACGTAAGAATCAATAATTAAAAAAATACTGTACAATACCGTGTACTTCTGTGCAACTACGTGTATTATTTTATTTTAACCACCAGGTATTCCAATAGTGTTAACGGTAACAACTACGTCGTTATTTATAAAAACTCAAACTTGTCGTTTTCTTCATCTGACAGTTATTCTGTTATGGGGCCCACAAATGGCTGCGCCGTCGTACGAATATTCCCCGACAGAAGGAATATTCCACGACTAAACAAATATTCCCCGATAACAGTGAATATTTTATAACTAGTTGCGTATTTTGAAAAAAAAATTTCATATATCACCCTTAACTTTAACTTTTATCAATTTAACCATTTACTGAATAGTAATTATAAGAAAAATTGAATACTTTTCTTTCATAAAATTCGGGATCTTACAGTAATAACTACGCCGTTAATATAAAAACTCAATTTTTGTCGTTATCTTCATCCGATCGTTTTTCGTTATGGGGCCCACAAATAGCTGCGCCGTCGTATGAATATTCTCCGATAAAAAGAATATTCCACGACCAACGAATATTTCCCGACAACAATGATTATTTTATAACCACTTGTTTATTTTGAAAATTTTTCATATTTCACCCATAACTTTAACTTTTTATCAATTTAACCATTTACTGAATTGTAATTATAAGAAAAATTGAATACTTTTATTTCATAAAATTCGGGGTCTTACAGTGATCATTCCACGATCATTTGACGGCACTACGAACGTAGTCTTCTCTGACAGTTTGTGCTTGAGGGGTTCTGCTTCTATTATGAGTTCCTTGAGGGTTCTTCTCAGATGATATGCTTTGGAAGATTGAGCATATAAGACCCTTTTTATCTTAGGGTGAATGGTCTGCTTCCATATGGAGATTAGCAACCCTGTGAGCTTTATTTATGTTAGCTCAGCAAGTCTTCAAGGACGGGCTATAATAAATAAGGATTTTGTCAGAAACATTTCTGAAATGTCTTAAGCCTTCTGCTGGTTAAATCTTCTTGACTGAAGTCTTCTGCTTCAGCATTCCTTAATGTGGTCGGATAGACCAAGCACCTGCAAGTTAGATAGGTTTCTATTTTTGGTACCTATGATTAAATGGGTCCTGCTAGGTTAGTTTTCAAAATCCTTATTCCTCATATACTTGAATTTTCATCATGTTTATCACCAATAGTCATATTCATGCATATCTCTAAATTTGATATGACAATTTAAGATGCATGATGATGAGTGTGTGTAAGATTAATCACTTTAATAAAACACTCTTTTTCTTTAATGGTTTCATCATTTACTTGGTTATGTTCATAGTTTTTATATGTTCATGGAGTGAGAATCAACTCTATCACTTATTTGCATCTAGTTGATTCATGAAGGTGATCTGTTTCTATGAATATTCAAGATACTCTTGTAGAACTAATCATACTCTATGTGTTATCAAAAACCTAGAACATAAGTTTGTACATACGTACTAACCCATCAGCAAAGATTACTCCACTTAAGATAAATTAAATCATGATATGCTTATGACCTATTTCAGACTTCTTTCAAGATGTTATCTTCAACCTAAAACTTGGATGGAGAGAAAGTTTGTTAGCATTTGAGTTTCCAACCTCAATGTACTTTCTCTCTTCCCTTTTTTAGGTAGAGTATGATCTCTTGATAGAATACTGTTATAGTGCATAAGGTGGTGCAACATGATGTACACATTTATTTTGATGAGGAACCGTACCTTTTCATTGTCAGTTTCTTGATAGTCATTTATCTTGATGTATTGAGGTTAGGCATTGATGTGCATAATTTCTCATTCACTCCTGACAGCTTGTTGCTCCAATTGTCCTTCGATCAATCAGTCACAACCTTGAAGATGTAAGCTAAGAGAATCTTGGCATCTTTAGTTTTTTGACAACCTAGAGTCCTCAAGGATCACATCCAGCTGCTGGTTAGCCAAATACATATTTGAGAAGTTCTTCTTTCTTCTCTTGATAAGTACTTTTTAGCATATTTAGCCTTTTTATCTTTCAGGCTGGTGGATGCTTGACTATCTTCTGTTGATGTCTCTTTAGCTCCCTTGTCTGGTCTTCAGACTACACGATTGACTGTAGCA
The DNA here is from genome assembly GCA_016801055.1 of Panax notoginseng. Classification (NCBI taxonomy): domain Eukaryota; kingdom Viridiplantae; phylum Streptophyta; class Magnoliopsida; order Apiales; family Araliaceae; genus Panax; species Panax notoginseng. The sequence continues at coordinate 164,848,583 of CM029018.1, read as the reverse complement.
AAGGATTGGTCTTGTTGTTATGGCATTTACGAATATGAACCAATCTGAGCAACTTCAGGTGTATATACACATTTACCTGTACACAATATTTCTAACGTGTGAGCTTATCTGCATTTACAAGTGACTTACTACTAAACTAAGTTTAGAATAATGTTTGTGCCTAGGATCAGACTCAAAGCGATTAGCTTTTGAATATAGCATGATAACCGGCTCTGATACCAATTGTTAGTTCCCAGTAGGCACACAATAGATCTAGAAGGGGAGGTTGAATAGATCATTTTAATTTCAAATACTTTTCTGTTTATTTTGTATTGCTAATGACTTAGCATATGACAAACATAAGAATCTTTTCAAGCATAGCGGAATAAGTAAAAGATCCCCTTCATTGATATGATCATGAACATACATGCATTATTTATAGAGTTAGTTCAGTTGTAAGCAGTTAATACATTCATAACATTTATAGCAGTTAGGTACATAATGTAAATGACAGTAAGTAAATGACAGAATGTAAAAGACACAAGGGATTTTAAGTGGTTCAAAGACTCAAGCTCCAAATCTACTCTTCTGCTTTTAACTAGCAGGATTTCCACTAAGGAAGGGCAGCACCCTGAATCACTAAGATTCCTTCAAGGCCAACAGCCTTGGAACTTCAGTTCACTAAGTACTCTTCAAGCCCAGCAGGCTTGAAACTTCTCTGGTTTCCTAGGAACTCTTCAAACCCAACAGGCTTGGAACTTCATTTAGTCCCTCCGAACAAGGACCCCTCAGGCCCTGGCTACTTGCTGTTTGTAGTCGTTGTTGTTGTTGGTGGTGGTGGTGCCTTGCTGCTAAGATGTCTTTAAGCTTAAATATCTTCTGTACTTAGCAGCTTGGTGTGGTCCTCTTTGCATTATGCATAGAGTCTGGACAACATCTTCTCTGGTGCAGCTGATCTTCATTTTGTTCTGCTCATCTTCATCCGATGTCAGTTGTGCACCATCACCATTTAGGTTTGTTAAGTGTTTGAGCTTTTGGTAGATTTCGTCTGACACTTAGCATTCCCTGAACCCTTCTTGACTGGTTTACAGACATGGTTCTGCACTTGTTCTATTTCATCTTTTGGTTCATGGTGATTCGTAGAGTGGCTCTCTGGATCTTCTTTGTGCTCTGCCACTTTTCTGAATGTTATCTTCTTGTCCTTCTCGGCTCTAGCTTAGCTGCCATCTTCAGTAGTATTCTCATCTTTGTTGAGTGATGCCTTAGTTTGTTTGAGTCCTTCTTCAAATCTGCTTCACTTCCACCTTCATAGTCTCACTGTCACTGAGACTTGTTATGTTAAGCTCTAGTGGAACTCATAGAATCAACAATATAGCATTCCAATAACTCAACGATTCTGTAACTTCTTCAACTCTTGATCTTTGAAGCTCTTGTTGATTTATACTCCTTCACAACCTTCCCGTTAGAATGTAGCCATTGGGAGCTATTTGAATTTGCTTCGCAGATCTCGAGTTATTTGATGTAGACTGCAGATGTGATATGATAGCTTCTTTATGACTTTCTGACACTGCAGTCTACTGTTTTACCTACCCCGTCAGAGATGTCACTTTGATGTCTCAAGCAGGTAGTCATCTTTATTTCTCCTTTCTGACTTCTCGATCAAAATGTCAGGATCTGTCCTATTTCATCGATGTTCTCAACTAGCAATGTTTGAATATCAGTCTTCAGGTTGAACCATTGCCAATGCTTCAATCCTCAGATGACTGAACTCTATGATTCTGATGCAGATGTTCTTGGACCTGATCGTAGTGTGACTTGTTGAATGTTGCTCATTGACATGTTGAGACAGCACTACGATCCTGAAGTGTGTTTATTGGATCTTCAATGTAAAACACCTCTTCCTTCTCTTGTGTAGTGCTTCAACACTTTTGTTTGTCTCGACTGATCTCAGGAACTGATAGGTTGACTCCTTGTTCTGGCCTCTTCTGTATAGCAAGATATTTCAGATTTGTGGCATGCCCAGCTCGCTTTCTCCTTGTGATCTCCCGTTCACTTATCATCAATGGATTGACCCAATGCTTAATCACTTTAGCCTTGTTCTTCATAAACTGACCAGTATCTCTGTGTACACTTTATTAGTTCCTACTTTGTTTGGCAAAAACTACGATTCTGGTTACTTCCAAGATCGTTGACTTATGTTCTCTTGACAGCTACTGCACTTGCTAACTTTCCTTAGTCAGTTACTTTGACTGAAGTCTTCTTCTAATCAACTTGTGGAAGACTTCATCTTGAATGGCTTCATAACTCAATCTGGATGTTGATTGGGTAGGTGTTTAGATCTTCTGTTAGCTTACATACCATTCATTAAGTGCTCTCTAGTTTCCTTCAGGTGGAATGTATCTTTGAACCTCAGACTAGAGGCTTAATACTTTGGATATTTTGGGAGTGCTCATTTGTTGAGAATCGTGTTTACTCTACGATTCTGCCTTAGCGTTGTGAGCACCTCTGTTGAAGCCTTAGTTCTGCACTCTACGATTTAGCTTTGGTTCTGCAGACACTACGACTCTGAGATCAGATCTTAACACTCTACGATTTATGTCTTTATGCTTGTTGTCTTCATCTGATCTTGCTCGACTATGATCTCTACCTTTGATGTGATCAGTAGACTCTACGACTCCGAGTGTCTATGATTCTTGACTTGGCTTCGGCAGTTGCTTTGTTGGCTCGTAGACATGCTATCTCTACGATTCTGAACATGACTTCCTCAGCAGACTACGGCTCCGAGGAAGTTACCCTCGACACACTACGATCCTTCCTCGTCTCTCCTGGCAGTCTAGGAACTCTGAGATCTACTATTATCCATACTACGATTCTGTCTCGATAGTTCTCGAGTTTTCCTTGACTCTCCTAGCAGACTACGATTTCTGGTGTAGTGCTCGACGATCAGACAAGCCTATCTATTACATTATAAGATCAACTTAACAAGCTTGATCTTTTTATATTTATAGTCCTTGTACATCATTTCTTTTCAAGGACTTTACAAAGCTGTTTTGTTTATTTAGGATCATCCTAACATATTTGATCAATTCATTCTAAGTCCTTGTACATATGTTCCTATTATCTATCAAAGGACTTTACAGCTTTTCTTAATGCAAGCATACTTGCATATTCATTCATATATATCATAATCAAATCATATATAAATAGGAATATCATTCACAAGCTTATTCCTGACAAACAAGTTTTAGATCATCAACTACAGCGGAATAAGCAATCCATTAGAAGAGTCAAGTAGAGCATGATATCTACTATCTTCTACGATTTAAAAGTTTATTATCAATTTTATCGCTGAGACTCAGCTTAATAAATAATCCGCATCACTGAATTATCCATGCACTACGGGACAAGGATATTTATTAGTATCACAACCACGAATTATCCATGCACTACGGGCCAAGGATATTCGTGTTTTCACCAATGGTTATGAACATGCCAGACAACAATTCATCTTTGCACCCTTGGCCGAAGAGAACGCATGGTCATGATTATACCAACAACTGTTGTGACGCCCCCAAAATTAGGTATACATCACCCATCTTGGGTCGTCAGATACATGGTACAGAATACAAATATAACTTACTAACACAACTGTCGTGTACAATACGACAAAACATAACTGTGAGTTTGAATACAATTATTGTCTACTAGAGACTATACAAACTCAAAAGGAGTCCTCATTACAATTATTGTCACACTATTTAATAGAATAGTGAGGACTACTAATACTATCATCAGGTCCATCACTCCATTCCCCGACTCGTCCCAACTATATTCTCATTTCCTGAAGAGAACAGTGAAAGAAAGGGTGAGCTCAACTAGCCCAGTAAGAAATATTATGACTAAGATAATGCAGAATAAATTATAATTAGCCTTCAACAGTGTTAAACTGATAAAATATAACGAACATCAAGTTTAACTGCAGCGGAACAAGCAATCCATTAAAAGAGTCAAGTAGAGAATAAAATCTACTATCTTCTATGATTTAAAAGGTTTTTCAAAACTGTTATCGCCGGGACTCAGCTTAATAAAATAATCCACATCATCGAATCACCCCTGCACTACGGCCAAGGATATTCTTTAGTATCACGACCACAATTATCCATGCACTACGGGCCAAGAATATTTATGTACTCATTAATGGTCATGATCATGCCAACAACTGTCCATCAATGCACTACGGGCCAATGAGGACTTTTACCACATCATTTGTAACATTACGGTCATGATTATACCGAATAATCCCTGGTCATAATCATATCAAGTCCATCTATGTACTACAGGCCACAGATGACTTTCAACATTTTATAAACATGAGGATGATGACAATGATATAAGAATTCAATAAAACAAGTTCAAGAATTAATTTATCCAAGAATTAACAACGTCCAAATTGTCAACATGATACTGCTTTGTGGAGTAAAATTCAAGAATGCTTAGAAGAATATTTTCATGAAAAGATACTGGATGAACCGCAATTATCAAGGATATTCCACTAATTTCATGGAGTATAGAAGTTAAAACTTAACCAACTGAGTATAATAAAGAATGGAATAACAAAAGAAATCACCCGGCATGCGATAGACCGCACAGACATGTTATTCCAACAGAATAATAAATAATGGAACCAGGTCCGGCGTAAATGCATAGACAGGATATTCCGACAGAATAATAAATAATGGAACCAGGTCCGGCGTACACGCACAGACAGGATATTCCGACAGAATAATAAATAATAGAACCAGGTCAGGTGTAAAACACACAGACAGGATGTTCCAACAGAATAATAATAAAAACGGAACCAAGTCCGGTGTAAAACACACAGAAAGGATGTTCCAACAGAATAATAGAAGAATGTCACCAAGTATAGGGTAGACCGCGTATACAGGTTATTCCAACAGAATAATAAGAAATGGAATAACAACAGTTCTCTTCATGAATAAGAAAGAATAACACCCCTTACGGGTACAATAAATAATATCCCTTACCATTTTAAAGAAGAACTGAAATAAGGAAGTAGTTAAGTAGCAGAATACTTTTCTTCTCTCTCTATAGTTTCTCTCTATAGTTTCTCTCTCTAGAGTTCAGTGAATTCGTAAAAAATAATGAAGGAATGAGCTGCTATTTATAGAAGAATGGACTGCATAGTAACTAATCCATGAACAGTCCAGATTGATTTACTTTAATCTGACGGTCCATATTTAAAGAAAAATCTTTTAAATAAAATATAATATATTCTATTTGTAGAATAACTTTAATAAAGTATTCTGTTTTATATAAAAAGATGTCTATGTTTTATTACGTTAATAATACGAATAAAACAAAACTTCATTATCGCTAAATAATTCATATTATTAACTGACAATAATTGAATCAAACTGAGTGACTTCTCACATAAGCATTAATAATCAATACCGTGTGCTACTATGCAACCACACGTATTACTGGATTTTTACTACCGAGTAGTTCAACAGTATCAATGGTAAAACTTCCGCCGTTATTTTTAATAAAATATTTTTGTCGTTTTCTCAATTCGACAATAATTCCATTGTGGGGTCCACCAATGATTGTGCCGTTGTACGAATATTCCCTGTTAAAACGAATATTCCCCGACCAATCGAATATTATATAACAACTTGCGTACTTTGCAAAATTTATAAATATTACCGATAACTATTATATCAAATTAACTCCATAATATTTAAAAATGATATTTATAGAAAATTCATCTTTATTTATAAAAATTGGGGTCTTACAACTATCCACCAATACACTACGGGCTAATGAAGACTTTTATCACATCATTTGTAACATTACAGGTCATGATTATACCGAATGATCCCTGGTCATAATCATACCAATCAACAGTCTATCTATGCACTACAGGCCAAATATGACTTTCATCCCAATATAAGCATGAGGATGATGACAATGATATAAGAATTCAATTAAATGAAAGAAAATAATAAATTTTAAAGATTTATAATTAAATTTATCCAGAATTCATTAATGTCCAAATTGTCAACATGATACTACTTTGTGGAGTAAAATTCAAGAATAATATTGTATCAAAAATGATTTGGGTCGAAAAGAAATCATTTTTTGTCATGAATAGTACCCTGAGTGAATAGTACTCGAGTAAATAGTACCCCGTGAATAGTACTTCATGAATAGTACCCTGTGAATAGTATTTTGTGAATAGTGTCGTATGTATGAATAGTACCGTACGTATGAATAGTGTCGTATGTATGATTAATACCCATGAATAGTACTCCAACATGAAAAGCTTAAAATTTATCAAGAATGTTCAGAAAAATATCCTTGTGAAACGATACTAGATGAAGCGTAAATTTTAAGGATATTCTACTAATTTCAAGGAGTATAGAAGCAATACTTAACAAAATGAGTGTAGAATTCGGAATATGAAACGAAATAATATTACTTACATACTACATAGTATGAAAGAAAATATTATTTCTTACGAATATTGAACAAAAATAATATCCATTTCAACTGTTGAACGAAAATAATATTCCTTACGAATATTGAACGAAGATAATATTCCTTACGAATATTAAACCAAGATAATATTTCTTGCGAATATTGAACGAAATAAAATTTCTTACGAATACGAAAAATAATATCGTAAGCGAATATGAAATAAATAATACTCATTACCTTAAAAAGAGAGCAATTCCAACAGATATATTTTTAAAGAAAACTTTCACTATTTTATACACTCAAAGCTTCCTTAAACTCAAAAGAAATACACTCAATATTATAGAAGAAGAATTCTCTGATTCTGATGTGATTTTCTTTTCTAAACTGAGCATCTTATTTATAGGAGAATGGAAGGATACTATTTGAAATAGAAAATCACGGACGTACAGTAAAAATTCGGCGAATTAATGGGCGTACATGTTTTTACTATACAAACATTATGCATAATAAAATATAATATATTCTATTTTTCATAAAAAACAAAACTTATATATATATATATATATATATATATATATATATATACACACACACACACACACACATATATATATATTGAATAACCTTCTACCGATTATTTTGAAAAATGAGTAAGTGTGGGGGTCCATATAATAAGTAAAATTTATAACAAATACTTTGTAAAAATCCCCTCAATATTTTTAACATCATTTATTCATCAATAATATAACTTGCAATAATAATAATCAGATCATTCCCAGAAAAGATGGGACTTTCCGATAAGAATTTCTCTCTATTGGCGCGCAATTAGGTGACCAAACCCCTTTTTTCGACAGAACTTTTTAGACATTGTAAATAATATAAATAATAATATGAATAACTTGTCATCTCAATTATTGATTTAATAATATAAAATATTGTGCAGATGATACTGTGACAATAATTGAATCAATAATGTGAGATACTATGCAACAATTAGTGTGATAATAATTGAATAAAACTGAGTGACTTCTCACGTAAGTATCAATAATCAATATCGTGTGCTACTATGCAACCATGCATATTACTGCACTTTTACCTCCGGGTATTTCAACAGTTAACGGTAAAACTTTTGCCATTATTTTTATAAAAGATATTTATGTCATTTTCTAACTCCGACAACAATTCTATTGTGGGGTCCACCAATGATTGTGCCGTCGTACGAATATTCTCTGATAAAATGAATATTTCCCGACCAAACGAATATTTTATAACAACTTACATACTTTGCAAAATTTGTAAATATTACCCACAACTATAACATTATATCAAGTCCACACCTTAATATAAAAAAAATATTTTGAGAAATTAAATCTTTATTCATAAAATTTGGGGTCTTACAATCTCTCCTTCTTATGAAATTTTGTCCTCAAAATTGACGTACATACCTGGTATGTTGAAGAGGTGAGGTTACCTCGTCAGATTCTAAGTCTTGAGGTATAACCTTTGAGCGTAGAATATGATCCTTCTTATCCAAGATTTTTACAAGTATCTCTTCATACGTTAAATCTTCTGCTATCTTGTCTAGTTCTAATTCAATAATGTGGTTCGGGTCGTCCACATATTTACGTAACAATGATACGTGAAAAACGTTATAAACGCACGACATACTTAGCGATAAGGTGAGTCTATGCGCCACAGTTCCTACTCGATCGAGGATTTTAAATGGACCAATTAAATCGAGGGTTGAGATTTCTTTTCTTCATCGATTCTTGCTTCTAGAATAATGCCTTCTTGCACCTTCTTCTTCATATTCATCAGCTCCGGGTCTGTAGCTTGAGCGGCTTTAACTTTATCGATTTAAAGTCGATTTTAATCGTATATTCGTTATCTTCACGTGGGTCTTCAGAGTCTTTAACTCTTTTCCTATTTTTGTAAATCATATAAAATGGGTCTTTGTGTTAACAACGTCGCATTCATAACCGCATACGATCTTCTACTCAACGCGTCAGCTACCACGTTCGCTTTTCCAAGATGGTATTGAATGGTATGGTCGTAATCTTCAACAGCTCGAGCCAACGTCTTTGGCGCATAATACGTTCATTTTAGGTGAAGAAATATTTAAGGGTTTTGTATCAAGTTCAAGGTCGATACAAAATTCGATTTCACGCTCTAGGGGTAGGCCAGGAAGTTCTTCAGAGAATTTGTCAGGAAATTTATTAATAATAGAAATATCATTCAACACTGTGACTCTCATCCAAGACTTGGATAGCACCTCACATTGATACCTATCAACTTGCCACCATTATTCACGGCGTCCCCTACGGAAAGTCTGGCTTTGGTGCATCCCATACAAGGAAGTCACCAGCAAAAGGCTCGGGGCTCTTTACTTATGGCTTGATATGACAGTGATTGACTTTAGTGGTTTGGTTGCTTGAATTCACATAACAGTTTGTTTAGGAATATGAAAGCTAACAACCTTATGAAAACAATCAATTTTAGCACGATGAGTAGTTAACTAGTCGATTTCTAAAATCACATTAAATGCAAGTATTTTCAAAGAGATGAGATCAACAGGTAATGTGAGGGTATCGATTTGAATCAAACAAGGTTTATAAACAGTGGATGTAACGAAGGTTTCTCCTAACGGAGTTTCAACAGATAAGTCAAAATCTAATTTCTCAAGAGTCAAGTTCAAACGTTGAACACAACTAGGTGAAATAAAAGAGTGGGTAGAACCGATATCGAATAAGGTATAGACTTCGCAAGAGTTTATGATTAACTTACTCGTGATAACTTTGTTCAGGTTCCTCGACAAACGCTCTCACTTAAACTACAAGGTTTGACTTGTCTGGGACATCCTTTGGCGTCACCATCCCAGCTGGACTTGACTTCACTACACGATAAAATCGAGCTAGGTGACCTTCTCTTCTGTAATTAAAACACGCTTTGGGTTGATGCATACATTTTGGACGGATGTGTCCCTCTTGTCCGCATTTAAAACATACGACCAGTGGTCATTCTCCTTCCTTAGAAACGGGTGTTGGTGCTGCTGTCGACGTCTTTCCGTCATTGTTGAATCTTCTCTACTTAAAACTGTTCCCACTTAGTTCACCTTTCCTGTTATCTTGGCCATGATTACCACCGAAGTGGTTACCATTTTTGGCATGATAATTTCCCCCACAATGGTTATCGTTGTTCCGATGGTCGTTGCCACCGGTATGATTATTATAGTGTTGTTGGTCGTTGCCTTTTGGTTGGGTTGACTCATTATCGCGCTCCAATAACTGAGCCCTATTCACAACATCTGAATACAAACAAAGTTTGTGAGAAATGAGGTATTGACGTATTTTGGGTTTCAAACCTCTAGAAACATTCGCGTCATACGCTCCTTATTATCTACTAAATGGGATACAAACCGGGATAACTCGACAAACTTAGCCTCGTACTACGATACGGTCATATTGTTTTGCTCCAGCTTGATGAATTCTACCTCCTTCATGTGACGAATACTTTGAGGAAAGTACTTACGTTGAACAATTCTTGGAACTTCTCCCAAGACATCTTTAGTACGGAAGGTTGAGTACGTTTTACATATTTCCACCAGTAATCTGCTTCTTCAAGCAATATAAAGGTGGCAAAGGAAATCTTTTGCTCCTCTGAGCATTCCAAGACATCAAATATCTTGGTGATATGTTTTATCCATGTCTCCGCCTTAAGTGATTCTGGCTTTCCCAAAAACTCCAGCGGTCCCAGCTCCTTGAACTGCTTAGCGGTGACCAACTGTGGGTTGCATTGTTTCCACCTGCATTTTGAACAGGAGTATCTCTCATTTGGTTTTGCATGAATTCTAAAACGTTTCTAAACATACCATCGTTCGTCATTTGGTCGGTGTTGTTGTTTAATTTACAGGAGGATTATTGCCTTCCTGATGCACATGATCATGGTTATTGATTGTCGGTGACTCAATGGTTTTATGTGCTCCATTACTTATCTCAACAATTTCAGATGTCATTTTCAAATACTGCCACAAAAAAAGGGTTAATTGGCACGCCTCATATTATCCATATATTCTGACCGACCAATTAAACAACAATTAAGCTTAGGTAGGTCATACTAGCGAAGGATTTACCCGTCTCTCCCCTCCTAGTTCTAGTCTCAAATCTCAGCCAGTGATCATATCCCTAAGCTTTGATACCAACTGTGACACCCCCAAAATAGGTATATATCACCCATTCTGAGTCGCTAAATACATGATACATAACTTAAATACAAACTTAATTAATACAATTGTCGTGCAAAATACGACAACACAATAGCTTAATTTTAACACGAATATTGTCTTCTAGACAATATCCAAACTCAAATTCAATCCTTATTACAATTATTATCATACTATTTCACAGAATAGTGAGGACTACTAAAACAACCATCTCGGACCGTCACTACATTCCCTGACTAGTCCCAGCTATATTCTCGTTTCCTGAAAAGAACAGTGAAAGAAAAAGGTGAGCTCAACTAGCCCAGTAAGAAATATTATGACTAAGATAATGCAGAATAAATTATTGTTAGCCTTCAACAATATAACAAGTGATAGAATACAATAGACAATAAGTTTTAGATCATCAACTACACCGGAATAAGCAATCCATTAGAAGAGTCAAGTAGAGCATGATATCTACTATCTTCTATGATTTAAAAGTTTATCATCAATTTTATCGCTGAGACTCAGCTTAATAAATAATCCACATCACTTAATTATCCTTGCACTACGGGCCAATGATATTCATTAGTATCACAACCACGAATTATCCATGCACTACGGGCCAAGGATATTCATGTTTCCACCAATGGTAATGAATATGCCAAACAACAATTCATCTTTGCACCCTTGGCCAAAGAGAACGCATGGTCGTGATCATACCAACAACTGTCCACCAGTGCACTACGTGCCAATGAAGACTTTTATCACATCATTTGTAACATTACAGGTCATGATTATACCGAATGATCCCTGGTTATAATCATACCAATCAATAGTCTATCTATGCACTACGGACCAAAGATGACTTTCATCATATTATAAGCACGAGGATAATGACAATGATATAAGAATTCAATTAAATGAAAGAAAAGGATAAATTTTAAAGATTTATAATTAAATTTATCCAGAATTCAATAATGTCCAAATTATCAACATGATACTGCTTTGTGGAGTAAAATTCAAGAATAATATTGTATCAAAAATGATTTGGACCAAAAAGAAATCAATTTTTGTCATGAATAGTACTCCGGGTGAATAGTACCAGAGTGAATAGTACTCCGTGAATAGTACCCTATGAATAGTACTTCATGAATAGTGTTGTACATATGAATAGTACCGTACGTATGAATAGTATCGTATGTATGAATAATACCCATGAATGGTACTTCAGCATGAAAAGCTTAAAATTTAATAAGAATATTCAGAAAAATATCCTTCTGAAACGATACTAGATGAAGCGCAAATTTCAAGGATATTCTACTAATTTCAAGGAGTATAGAACTAATACTTAACAAAATGAGTGTAGAATTCAGAATATGAAATGAAATAATATTACTTACATACTATAGAGTATGGAAGAAAATATTATTTCTTACGAATATTGAACAAAAATAATATCTCTTTCAACTGTTGAACGAAAATAATATTCCTTACGAATATTGAATGAAGATAATATTCCTTACGAATATTAAACGAAGATAATCTTTCTTGCGAATATTTAACGAAATAAAATTTCTTACGAATACGAAAAATAATATTGTAAGCGAATATGAAATAAATAATACCCCTTACCTTAAAAAGAGAGCAATTTTGACTGGTATAGCAGATATATTCTTGAATAAAACTTTCACTATTTTCTACACTCAAAGCTTCCTTAAACTCAAAAGAAATACGCTCAATATTATAGAAGAATTCTCTAATTCTGGTGTGAATTTCTTTTCTAAACTAAGCATCCTATTTATAGGAGAATGGAATGATACTTTTTGAATTAGAAAATCATGGACGCACAGTAAATATTCGGCGAATTCACGGGCGTACCGGCTGATTTCATATATTTTTACTATGCATACACTATGCAAATGCTATGCATAATAAAATATAATATATTCTATTTTTCATAAACAAAAACTTATTATATATATATATATATATATATATATATATATATATATATATATATAATGAATAACCTTCTACCGATTATTTTAAAAAATGAGTAAGTGGGGGTCCATATAATAAGCAAAATTTATAACAAATACTTCATAAAAATTCCCTCAATATTTTTAACAATATTTATTAATCAATAATATAACTTGCAATATTAACAACCAAATCATTCCCAGAAAAGAAGGGGCTTTCCGATAAGGATTTCTCTCTATTGGCGCGTAATTAGGTGACCAAACTTATTTTCTCGACAGAACTTTCTAGACATTGTCAATAATACAAATAATAATATGAATAACTTGTCATCTCAATTATTGATTTAATAATATAAAATATTATGCAGATGATACTGTGACAATAATTAAATCAATAATGTGAGATACTATGCAGTAATTACTGTGGCAATAATTGAATAAAACTGAGTGACTTCTCACATAAGCATCAATAATTAATATCGTGTGCTGCTATGCAACCACGCGTATTACTGTACTTTTACCACCAGGTATTTCAACAGTTAACGGTAAAACTTTTGTCGTTATTTTTATAAAAGATATTTCTATCGTTTTCTAACTCCGACAGCAATTTCATTGTGGGGTCCACCAATAATTGTGCCATCGTATGAATATTCCTTGATAAAATGAATATTCCCTGATCAAACGAATATTTTATAACAACTTGCATACTTTGCAAAATTTATAAATATTACCCACAACTATAATATTATATCAAATCCACACCTTAATATAAAAAAAATATTTCGAGAAATTAAATCTTTATTATAAAATTTAGGGTTTTACAAAGATCTTTTTGAAAAAAAGTTGATTGCCACACAAAATTTTATTCATACAAGGAATTAATTAAAGTCTTACTCATATAAATAGAAGAGTATCAAAAGATATTTGATGGGTTAGATTATTAGGTATATCTTATGTATTAGGTTAGCTTAGGAGTAGGAGTAGGAGTAGAATTAAATTATTTTTTCTTTGTACGCTCGTTGGAGGATCGTTAATAAATGGAGTTTTCTTATTTTATTTTTAATTTTTTTCTTCTACTTTATCTTAGCTTTATCTTAGTTTATTTATTTTCATGTCTAGCTAATTTTTTATATCTAGGATGAAGATGAAATTAAATAATTATTCATGAAAATATTTTCTATCTCTTCTATTAACTGTGCTTTAATATTTTATTGATGAAGTGTAATCTTATTTTAAAGGAGGAATTTGAGTCCAAATAATTTTAAAGTTAAAAGAAGAACTAATATTAAAGAACTAATAATTTTAAAGTTAATTTTTTATATCTAGGATGAAGATGAAATTAAATCTTATTTTGAACTAGTAAGTGTTTAACTTCCAACTCAGATTATTGATAGGAAGTGACAAGTCATGTAAATTAAGATAATACCTTCGGTGAAGGTGAATGTGAGGAACCACAATGCCGAAGAAGCAACGTGGGGACTCAAAATTAAAATAAAGGAAAAAATTTCCTTAAAGGTGTATGTATTATAAGCCGTAAATAAGTCATGTTGTAAGATAAGCAATAAATAAAGTTATAAACTAAGTGAGAACTTGTAAGAAAGTGTAATATATTGCATGAATGAAGTTGGTATGATAATAAGAAGAAAGGATGGTGGTTAAAAGATTAAGACCATGATAAATCATGAGAAATGGAATCATAAGTAGTTTATACTTTTATAAGTTACAAACTCACAAAGAACAAGTAATAACTTATCATGATTACAAGTTAATGGAGTAAGTATGTTAAGATGTTAGTATGTTGGACAAAATCCATTTGAAACGATGAACAAATCATAAGAAACGAATTTAAGCCGTAATTTTCACGATTAGACTATAATCGTCGAATTCGTGAAATTCTCAGAATGGAAGTCGAATTTTGATATTAAGCTTGGAAATATTGGTTTTTAACGGAGACAAGTCGTATTTGGCATTATAAAGTTGTGAACTCGAGAATGACCGAATTCTGACTTAGAACGAAGAAACGAGCGTTGAACGTTCACGAACATTTATCGTTTTCGTTAAAAATGGACTAATAGGTGAATTTTTAGTTAACGAAGTCAAATAGATAAAATTCTTTCATGACCACATAGAGTATGTGATTTATGAACCGTAGGCTCTTGAACGAGCCAATTCGGACTTATAACAAAAAAGTTATGATCTCGTGAATCTCACCTAAAAGAAAATCTGTCAAATTTTTCTAAGGCCTAGAATCCGCGCCGCAGCGCGACTCAAGGAAGAAAAGCCTACACCGCAGCGCGAGGCCGAGGCATAGAGCACTGTTAGTTGGCGCCACACCGCGGTATATAACCCTAAGACTCACGCCGCAGCGCCGAGTCTGGTCTTTTGGTCCTAAAGCATGGTGCCGCAGCGCGGCACAAAGAAGGAAAGTTGGCGCTGCAGCGCCAGTCCTAGGGTTTGCATAGAGAGGATTGGTTATAAAGATAAAGAGAAAGATGGTAAATTATATCCATGCTAAACCTAAAGTAACATCAATTAAGATGTTGAAGACCTTAATATTAATGACTAAAGGTTGAAGGAAAGATTAATTGAACGTAGGTTATTAATAATAAAACGATGAACGATAATAAGTCGTAAAGGAAGATAAATGCTCGAAACGAGTTTTGATTAAGTATACGAAATGAAAGATAGCTAATTGATGATGAATTAATTAACTTAATGTAGTATCTTCGATGATGACTATAACGTTGAGAATTACAACTAAAAATTGTTACAAGTTACATGAATGTGAACAATATGAAATAAGTGTACTTAACCAATGACGATCAAGTTTCGATTAATAACGTAAGAGTGTTAGTAAGCCGTGAGGAAAGAGGATTAACTCGAACCGAGTTGTATTAATGAAATAATTTTAATTAAGAAAGAAGTTGGTAAGAACAATGTAAAAGAACGATGGTAAGCCGGAACCAATAATAACAAATCTAATACATGATTAGATTGAGAAGAAGGGTAAGATTCATTAGGAACCATGTATGTTCATTCATAACCTAATGTGGTATGTTATATGGTTATGTGTTGTAGAGACTGTAAAGACTCAAAGGGAAAGTAATTTTACTGTAGCAGACACTAAAGGCAAGTTTTTCTAAACGCTTGTCTAACCTTCGTGTTAGCCAAGTTTTCAATGATTCATTTTGTGAGATGCATGAATGGTTTTATGAAAGGGTCTATGCCAGTTTTTACTCGACTAGACTAATCTTAAAGATTGATTGATTTATTTGCAAGTCTTTCAATATAGAATTGCTAACGCTATCCTATGCCAAGTATTTGGTACGAATTCAAAGGTAAGTTTGTCTATGAACAAACAAATGTATTTTCATCGATTATTCGACGGGCACGTGAGGTTGCCAAAACTTAAACGTACATACGTTTAAAGGATGTAGTGTTGATCAACATAGAGTACTATAGGCTGATCACCTAGAAGTGCTCGTAAGCTATGCCGAACTTACGGACTTAGTGTCGGGTTGTCCTTTTCAAAGAAATTATGAAATGCTCATGGTTTTGGACCAGAATTGATGTTTTATGGAATATTGTCATTGTAAAACGTTTTAAAGAAAAAGAAACAGTATTTTAAATTATCGATAGTACTTCGTAACTATTATCCAGTTATTGAAGATATACGATTCCTATGTTTCAAGCATGTTGCCTAAAAAAAATTGTTATACTTGCTGAGCTTGTAATGATCACTCTTGCTTGAACCATATGAATGCAGCTAAGGACGAGCGAACCGAGGTTTCCAGTAGAGATAAAGGCAATGCGGAGATGAATAATTAGTTTATCTTGTAATAGACTAATAAGTATATGTATTATATTATGATGAACAAAGAATGTAATGGTTTAAGAACCTGGAAACGAGATTTATTATTATTAATGTAATAAGAATTAATGTCGTTGGAACACACATTTTGATGTTGTTTTAGTAGAATGAATGTACAGTTATGAGTACCGTGTAGCACCAATTGTCGGGTTGGAAGATACCCAGATTTGGGGGCGTCACAGGTTGGTATCAAAGCATTAGGTTATAAAACTTATGGGGGGAAGAACCTTAGGCTAATAACCTCATTAAGGAAGGAAAAGTCCGAAGGAAGTAAACTCGAGCTACCTGAGTTGAATAAGTCAATAAGGTATTGAGTAAACTTAGTATCAAAAGATTTAAATTAACCCTAAATAAATTAAATGTGATTTGTGCTTATACTATTGTGTGTTAAGTACTAATCAACATGTTATGTGTTATTGTAGGATGTCGATCGACAGCTTGATGTATAGACTGTGAATAGAGTAGAGCCTGTACCTATGCCAGTGGCGAAGGTACCATTAGTGGTCCTAGAGAAGTCGGAGCTAGAAGAATATTTTTCTGAGGAAGACTACTCTGAGGGAACCATGGGATTGGCATCATACCTTGATATGATGATAGATGTGGAGGATGATATGAAGGTAAAATCGATTAATACGGTGATGCTTACACTAGAGCCAACACCTATAGATACAATGGGGGCATTATATCTCTCGGTGCTTGACCGTAACGTGCAACTGCACAATCTTGTGCAGAACCAGAAGGAGGAGATTAGTGATCTCCATAAAGTTAAGGAATCTGCCGAGGCAAATTTTAGGAAAGAGCATGACGAGAAAGTGCTCATGAAGGATAAGAAGACGAAGGATAAGTATAAGGCCGCTGAGCTTCGTAAAGAACTTGGGGAGAAAGACCAGAAGATAGCACGGATGTCTTTCATCCATGAGAGTGCTCATAAGGATTTCAAGCTGAGAATTGCTTATTATTCCATTGAGTCAGGACAAACCCGTCATATGATTAGTCGGGATACTATAGCGAAGATTGTGAATGAGAAACATGAGGACGCTATTATGCATTATTAGAAGTCTAAAGTTATAAAAATGTGTGTAGTGACGTAAAACCCTCTTTTGTATAAAAGGGTAGTCTTTTTGTAAATCCCAACTTTTGTGGAGTTCAATCTCGGGATAGAAATGTAATAGCTTTTGGGTATAAAAGCAAATTGTAAATAGTTTCAAACTATGAAGAGGCATATGAATATAATGAAGTTTTCATTTAATATGCTTCGTTATGATATGAGTTGGTATGTGGCTAATAATAACGAAGTAAGCAAATAGATAATAATGAAATTTTATTTACTCTGAAAATGCCGCCAAGGAGAAGACAATGTAATCAGGAAGCAGAAACACATAATGATAATTAAGGGGGGTCAAAACAACCCTATGCAAGAGTTCGTTAATTTATTAACGACTGTATTTAACCAAACCGGGGGTAGAGTACCAGCGGAACCTAGGGTAGCCAGAGCGACTACCTTTAAAGAGTTTAAAAGTGTAGGTCAGCCGGAGTTCAAAGGAACAACGGACCCAATAGAGGCCATACATGGGTAAAAGAAATAGAGAAGGCGTTTGTTATTACAAACGAAGCTGAGGCGCAAAGGAGTTCTTTTGTGACTTACATGATGAAGGGAGAAGCTAACTTTTGGTGGGAGGGTAACTAGGGTGGGGCTAGAACAGATGCAGTAACGAGGAAACAGTTCAAGAAGGTTTTCTTCGAGAATTATTTCCCTACAAGCATGAAAGGGAGGATGGAGATTAAGTTCTTAGAACTTAAGCAAGGGGGACATGACTGTAAGACCCCAACTTTTATGAATAAAGATGAATTTTTTTATAAATATCATTTTTGAATATTAAGGAGTATATTTGATATAATGTTATAGTTATGGGTAATATTTATAAATTTTACAAAATAAGCAAGTGGTTATAAAATATTCATGTTGTCGGGGAATATTCGTTTGGTCGTGAAATATTCTTTCTGTCAGGAAATAGTCGTACGACGGCGCAGCCATTTGTGGGTCCCATAACAGAATAACTGTAGGATGAAGAAAATGACAAATTTGAGTTTTTATAAATAACGGCGTAATCGTTACCGTTAGCACTGTTGGAATACCTGGTGGTTAAAATACAGTAATACGCGTTGTTGCACAGTAGCACACGGTATTGCACAGTATTGTTGAATTATTGATTCTTACGTAAGAAGGCACTACTCAATAATTGTTACAGTAATTACTGTTCAATATTTTATTTTATTGGTTCAATAATTGCTACGTTGATATTTTATATTATTGTTGTTTCAATAATTGTCACTGCACAGTATCTCCATTATCAGATCAATAATTCATATTATTTGAATAATATTGTTAGATAACATTATTGGCAATGTCTAAGGAAGTTCTGTCTAAGGAGAGGTTTGGTCACCTAATTACGCGCCAGTAAGGAGAAATCCTTATCGGAAAGCCCCCTCTTTCTTGAGAACGACCTCGTTGCCATAATTGTGATTCTTTAATATTATTTGTGAATAATTAATTATTGATTTATATGATAAGAAAAATATTTATTTTATGTGGTTATAAATAAAGAAATTAATGTTGAGGTGTTTTATCAGTATTTTTGTCGAAATGGAGGTATTAAAAATCAAATCAGTATTCTTGAAGCTCTATTGCGTGAGTTATGATTTTAATCCAATCGTTGGATCGTTATGATTTTTGGATATATTATACATATATAAGTCCACAAATTTTGAACCGTTAAAAATTAACGTATGATTTGTTATGAATTTTATGAGGTATTAAAAATCAACAGTTTGTGAATTTCGGATATTTTCTGTCTGGAATTTGGAAAAACTTAAACTCACAAAGTTGTAGAGAATTTAATTTCCTATGGAATAGACATAAGATTCGAATTTTTCTGATAAAAGGGCTATTTATTATGAATTTCTGAAGTTTCGAAAAATAAAATGATTTTTATTAAAATTGGGTGGGACCCACTTTTGTTTTTTTCAAAGCATGTGTGCTGGAAATTTTTCAAATTTGATGGTTGGTCTTGGTTAGTTTTGGTAGGTGTAGGAAAGTAATAATAATATTATTATTTTATTATTTAGTCTCCTATGACGTTTTAGCATTTTTCTATAAATAGACGCTTAAGTTATAATTGAAAATCACACCAGAATCAAAGAATTCTTCTTCTATAATCTTGAGCATATTTCTTTAGAGTTTTAAAAAGCTTTGAGCGTAGAAAATAGTGAAAGTTTTCTTCAAGAATATTCCCGCTATACCAGTTGGAATACTCTTCTTTTTAAGGTAAATGATGTTATTTTTGTTCAATATTCGCTTGAAATAATATTTTCTTTCATACTCTGTAGTATGTAAGTAATATTATTTCATTTCAGATTTCGAATTTTATACTCGTTTTGTTAAAATTTTGGCTTATATACTCCATGAAATTAGTAAAATATCTTTGATATTTGCACTTCATCCAGTATCTTTTTATGAAAATATTATTCTGAGTATTCTTGATAAGTTTTAACTTTTTCATGCCGGAGTACTATTCACGGGGTTACTATTCTTGAAGTACTATTCACGGGATACTATTCACTCGAGTACTATTCACCCGGAGTACTATTCATGATAAAAATTGATTCGTTTTCGGTCCAAATTATTTTTGGTACAATATTATTCTTGAATTTTACTCCACAAAGCAGTATCATGTTGACAATTTGAACGTTATTTGATTTTTAAATAAATTAAATTATAAATCTTTAAAATTTTATTCTTGAACTTGTTTTATTGAATTCTTATATCATTGTCATCATCCTCATGTTTATATTCTGTTGAAAGTCATCTGTGGCCTGTAGTGCATAGATGGACTTGGTATGATTATGACCAGGGATTATTTGGTATAATCATGACCGTAATGTTACAAATAAGGTGGTAAAAGTCCTCATTGGCCCGTAGTGTATTGATGGACAGTTGTTGGCATGATCATGACCATTGATGAATACACGAATATCCTTGGACCGTAGTGCATGGATAATTTGTGGTCATGATACTAATGAATATCATTGGCCGTAGTGCAGGGATGATGTGGATTACTTATTAAGCTGAGTCTCAGCGATAAAAGTGATGGAAAACCTTTTAAATTATAGAAGATAGTAGATTTTATTCTCTACTTGACTCTTCTAATAGATTGCTTGTTCCGCTACAGTTAAACTTGATGTTTGTTATATTTTATCAATTTAACACTGTTGAAGGTTAACGATAAATTATTCTGCATTATCTTAGTCATAATATTTCTTACTGGGCTAGTTGAGCTCACCCTTTTGCTTGCATTGTTCTCTTCAAGAAATGAGAACGTAACAGGAACTAGTCGGGGAACGAAGTGACAGTCCAGATGATAGCATTAGTAGTCCTCACTATTCTATGAAATAGTGTGATAATAAATGTATTGAGGACTTATTTTGAGTTTTAATACTGTCTAGACGACAATATTTGTATTGAAACTCACAGTTCATGTTGTATTATTAAGTTGTATTTGAATTTTGTACCATGTATTTGGCGACTCGAGATGGGTGATGTATACCTATTTTGGGGGTGTCACAATGACGGTTCCCCAGTACGAGGCCAAATTCAATGAATTGGCAAGGTTTGCTCCACATCAAGTGGACACTGAGGAGAGGAAGGCTCGTAGGTTTGAGCAGGGCCTGAAACCCTGGCTCTATAGTAGAATTTCAGTGTTCTAGAGTGTTTCTTATGGGACCATTCTGGAGAAGGAAATTATAGCAGAGGGTGGTAGTGAGGCGTTGACTCAATACTACAAAGAGAGGAAGAATAAGAGCAAGAGAGAGGGAGGAACCAAGGCAAAGAATGCCAGTGGCAGTATGCCAAAAAGAAAGAATTTTAACTCCGGCAATACTGGAGTGAGGCAAGGGGATCCTAAGCGTAAGATCGAAGCGTGTAAGACATGTGGAAAGACTCATCTAGGAGTCTATCTGAAAGGGATTATAAGTACCTTTAAACATTAAAGTAGAGGAGGAAGGAAATAACTTTTGTTAATTATATTCGTGGAAATCGTTTCATGAATAATAAAGATAAGTAAGTATCGGTAGATAAGTACCGATAAAGTTAAGAGAATTTGAAGTAATTCTCGGTATGAATGGGTTGATTAACCATAGAACTTTAATAAATTGTTTAAGAAAAAGTATGAATCTTCGATTTTCTAAGAAACCCAAGGTAGTAATTTACGGTAATAAATCACCAAAGCTTTCTTGTTGTCTAATCATGACGCAATCTAGAAGGATGTTAAGATAAGTTTAGGTTGTGGTACAATCGTAACCTTTGATGGTTGACATATGGGAGTTGGGCTAAACAATTCCTTCAGAGAGCGAAGGTATATATGAAAATGACAACCGATCTAACTCACTGTGATGGCAGTGTAGATGAGACGGGAACTTATTTGTTAGTTGTTTGTGAGAAACCACTCAGAGTACCATATGGACTACTAGCAGAGAAGCGATGTGTGTTGAGTCCTAGAGAAGTAATAAGAAGAAGATAAGAATGTAAATCATCAAAGATGATGAATGTATTAAGTACGACATCTCCGTGTGTCATGAAGATGTAAGCTGGTAATGAAAGTAGGTCGCGTAAACTTAGGTCGAAAGAACGTGAACCCTAAGAAATAAAGTTATGTAAACCAATGCGTAAGTCGAATATATGACAATTTAGTTAGTGGTTAAGAATAAATACCCATGGCCCAAGATCGATGATCTATTTGATCAGTTGAAGGGGGTAAAGAATTTTTCTAAGATAGATTTGTGTACGGGGTATCGTCGGTTGAAAGTAAGGAAGAAGGAGGATGTACCTAAGACGATATTCAGAACTCATTATGGTTATGACGAGTTTCTAGTTATGTCATTTGGGTTGACTAATGCGCGGAAGCCAGACTTTCCGTAAGAGGCACCGAGCAAGTCGGTGGTAAACAGATAGGTTCTCTTGTGAGGTGTTATGGTTGAAGGTACCATTAGCGTCACAGAGTGTTCAAATAATATTTGGACAAAGATGTCGTAATGATCGTTGGTGATATTCTAGTCTATTTCAAGACGCAAGAAGATCACGCTGAACATTTGAAGATAGTGTGGGAAACACTACGGAGGGAGAAGTTGGATACGGAATTCACTAAGTGTGAATTTTAGCTTAAAAGATATACATATATGTTATTAATAAGTATGTTGGGAATGAGAAGTGAGAAAATAGTTTTCAGAACTAAGAGGAAATGAGGCACTTGTATTGTCTTTATCAGATGATACGAAGAATTTTGTAGTGTATCTCGATGCTTCGCATAGATGACGAGAATACGTGCTTATGTAGCATGGCAAGGTCATTGTGTATGTATCACGCCAGTTAAAAGATTATGAGAAGGTCTATCCTACTTATGATCTATAACTGGCAGCTGTAGTTTTTGAATTAAAAAAATCTGAAGATAGTATTTATACGGGGAGAAAGGTGAGGTATACACGAACTCTAAGAGTCTGAAATATATCTTCACACAGAAGGAGTTAAATATGAAGTAGAGAAGGACTGTGATATCTTATATCATTCAGGGAAGGTAAGAGTAGAAGCCGACGCGTTGTGTAGGAAGGATAAGGAAAAGCTATCGATGTTGGCAACGAAGATGGCAAGATCAGAGTTAGAAATTAAATTACGGAATGAAGGGATAGAAATGTTATTCACAAAGTAGACTCAATCCACGATAATGGAACGAGTTAATTAAGTACAACTAGGTAACGAGGAGTGCAAGCAAATGAAGAAGGGGATGCAAGATAAAGAGAAGACTAAGTGTAATCTTATTTTGAAGGAGGAATTTGAGTTCTAAATAATTTTAAAGTTAAAAGAAGAACTAATATGAAAGAGAGATAACGTAATGTGTTAGTACGTGTTTAACTTCCAACTCAGATTATTGATAGGAAATGACAAGTCATGTAAATTAAGATAATACATTCGGTGAAGGTGAATGTGAGGAACCACAATGCCGAAGAAGCAACGTGGGGACTCAAAATTAAAATAAAGGAAAAATTTTCCTTAATGGTGTATGTATTATTAGCGAGATTCTGGGGACAAAATCCTTATAAGGGGGGAAGAGTGTAACGCCGCAGAAAAATCGAATTTTTATGAGAATTAAATTTTTATTTAATTATGTGGATTAAATGAATTTAATTGATTATTTATGAGAGTAAGCTAATTGAAGGTCGTTCTATGACCTAAACATGTCGGAACGTCATAGTATTTTGGCTACGTTATAGAATTAAAGTGTTTGAATTTCATTTCTGAGAAATTTTTCGAAAAACACTATTCACGTATTTTTGCTCGAAAATTATTTTTGAACTTCCGAGAAATACGTAATGATAGAATATCGAGGTAAGATGGAATATCCAATAATATTTCAGTTATGAAAAAACGCAGTTTTTCGTCTGCGGACTTAAAATCTAATGGTTAGGGAAAGTAATTTTCAAGAAGGAATTTAAATGTGTAAGCGATGATCGTATAATACGAGGTATTATACGAGGTAATGAATATGAGTATTATACGAGTATGTACGAGTAATGGTATGACATATATGTTGAATTAGAATATGAGATTAATGCGTATATAATACGTTCTAAGGCTTTAAGCCAAAAGTATTGAATTTGTGGGATTGTGTAGGAAATGGTGAAGTCCAATAAGAATTAATGACCAAGCCCAAGATTATGTAATATTAAAGCCCAAGTGGTTGTTAAGGTAAAGTCCTAAATTAATTTAATGCAAGCCCAAATGATTAAGCTAAACTAATTAAACCTAAGCCCAAAGTAATAATCCAATGGATTGGGGTGAACCATGGGGCAACCCATGATAATTTGGGTAATCTTGGTGACTAAGAACTTTATGTGATGGCCAAGTAAGTTATGTAATAAGCAAGTTTACTTAATGAGTACGTAATGAATAGTAAGGAGGTGGATGGTTTAATGACCATTAAACCCTCATTTAGGATTTCCTATAAATAGCAAGCTTTGTATTCATTTGTTAGTTGTTAGATTTTCATCCAATAACTTATAGCTTATTTGTTAGAGAGAAAAAGTTAGAAAAGCTAGAAAGTTAAACTTGGTAATTCAAGAAGCAAGAAGAAAAACAAAGCTTAAACCAAGTGATCTTCAGGGTAAGAACTTAAACCATGAATCTCTTTCTCTTCATTTGCTAGAGAAGTGAGTAGTGGTAGGATTTGTATGCTAAGAAATAGTAGGAATGATGAATCAAATGACTTAAGTCTTAATAAGCCGTAAATAAGTCATGTTGTAAGATAAGCAATAAATGAAATTATGAACTAAGTGAGAACTTGTAAGAAAGTGTAATATATTACATGAATGAAGTTGGTATGATAATAAGAAGCAAGGATGGTGGTTAAAAGATTAAGACCATGATAAATCATGAGAAATGGAATCATAAGTAGTTTACACTTTTATAAGTTACAAACTCACAAAGAACAAGTAATAACTTATCATGATTACAATTTAATGGAGTAAGTATGTTAAGATGTTAGTATGTTGGATAAAATCCATTTGAAACGATGAACAAATCATAAAAAACGAAGTTAAGCCGTAATTTTCACGATTAGACGATAATCGTCGAATTCGTGAAATTCTCGAAATGGAAGTCGAACTTTGATATTGAGCTTGGAAACATTGGTTTTCAATGAAGACAAGTCGTATTTGGCATTATAGAGTTGTGGACTCGAGAATAATCGAATTCTGACTTAGAACGAAGAAACGAGCGTTGAACGTTCACGAACGTTTATCGTTTTCATGAACACGTAGAGTATGTGTTTTGTGAATTGTAGGCTCTTGAACGAGCCAATTCAAACTTATAACGAAGAAGTTATGAGCCCGGGAATCTCGCCTTAAAGAAAATCTGTCAAATTTTTCTAAGGCCCAGAGTCCGCGTTGCAGGGCGACTCAAGGAAGAAAAGCCCGCACCGCAGCGCGAGGCCGAGGCATAGAGCACTGTTAGTTGACGCCGCAACGCAGCATATAACACTAAGACTCGCGCCGCAGCGCCAAGTCTGGTCTTTTGGTCCTAAAGCATGGCGCCGCAGCGCGGCACAAAGAAGGAAAGCTGGCGCCGCATCGCCAGTCCTAGGGTTTGCATAGAGAGAATTGGTTATGAAGATAATGAGAAAGCTGGTAAATTATATCCATGCTAAACCTAAAGTAACATCAATTAAGATGTTGAAGACCTTAAGATTAATGACTAAAGATTGAAGGAAATATTAATTGAACGTAAGTTATTAATAATAAAACGATGAATGATAATAAGTCGTAAAGGCAGATAAATGCTCGAAACGAGTTTTGATTAAGTATACGAAATGAAAGATAGTTAATTGATGATGAATTAATTAACTTAATGTAGTATCTTCGATTATGACTATAACGTTGAGAATTACAACTAAAAATTGCTACAGGTTACATGAATGTGAACGATATGAAATAAGTGTACTTAACCAATGACGATCAAGTTTCGATTAATAACGTAAGAACGTTAGTAAGCCATGAGGAAGGAGGATTAACTCGAACTGAGTTGTATTAATGAAATAATTTCAATTAAGAAAGAAGTTGGTAAGAACAATGTAAAAGAACGATGGTAAGCCGGAACCAATAATAACAAATCTAATGCATGATTAGATTGAGAAGAAGGATAAGATTCATTAGGAACCATGTATGTTTATTCATGACCTAATGTGGTATGTTATGTGGTTATGCGTTGTAGAGACTGTAAAGACTGAAAGGGAAAGTAATTTTACTATAGCAGACGTTAAAGGCAAGTTTTTCTAAACGTTTGTCTAACCTTCGTGTTAGCCAAGTTTTCAATGATTCATGTTGTGAGATGCATGAATGGTTTTACGAAAGGGTCGATGCCAGTTTTAACTCGGCTAGACTAATCTTAAAGATTGATTGATTTATTTGTAAGTCTTTTGATAAGTGGATTTTATATACACGAATCGATATTCATTTCAAGTTTAAATTCATAGTTATCTTCGTATTTTGTGTTTGTTTTTGCTCGTTTCATGCTATTTTATGTGTAGGGTGGTCATTGATGCAAGTGGTGAAGAATGGCGGAGTTTTGGAGCAAAAGTGGAAAAACTCAAAGCAAAAATTTTTAGCTGAAGCCTAGCCCGCCGAGGCGGGCCTTTCTGAGATTATACCCCCCGCCGGGGCGGGGGTCCCGATACCGGCACTCTCCTATTTGGTTTTGATGTCTACTGGTGCACGGTTTTTGGGACTTTGTTAGGCGCCTAGACTCTAAAAAAGGCAGACTTCGGCTAGAACAAGGAGAGGGCTGAACATTACGAAAAGAAGAGGAAAAAAGAACGAATGAAAAAAAAAGAACACACCATAATACAGAGATTAATTCCCGAAATCAAGTGCGAGCTTTGGAGGAGTAATTTTCAGAGATTTTCGTGACAATTTCGAATCGAGGCTACGTGAAGGGGTTTTCATTATTCTTCTTCAATTTAGTTCTTTATTTGTAATCGAAAGGATGTTTTCAGTAAATTACTCAGTTTTTAATTCATTCGTTATGAACTAATTCGCTTATTAGACTTGTGATGGTTCTTTGGGCAAGACGATGATTATATAACGTTGATTTCCAATTCAATAATATATTCCCAGTTTATCTATGTTAATTCGAGCGTGAACTTATGAATTGCCTAATCAACAATTCCTTGTGGATTTGAATGGAATCGAGAGAGGAGATTCAAATCTAGACCTAGTTAATATAGCATGTGTCATGAATTTTGCCAATAACAGATTTTTGATTATTGCTAAGGTAGAGATATGCTTGACATCATATGTAGTCGAACAGAGAACTTAAGCTTAAACCTTCTTTAATTACAGTTCACATAGAGATATAGTGAGTTGGTTGATTTAGGTGTTTAACGGATTTCTATCTTAATTGTGGATTGACGTTAATACGGTATTAGTGCATCGAGAGGTGGCTAGTATTACATTCGTGTTCTTGATTAATAAACTGGGATATGAAATTGAGTTGGAATAAAGGTTTGAAAATCAGAGTGGAGCTCAGGGTGAAGTCATGAGTTTAATTCTCCATTAATTGTTTGAAATTCTGAATTTTGATTTTAGTGATTGTTTTTGTGATAGTTTATTTATTTATTAATTTAGTTTTTATAGTTTTAAAATCATTGAATTGAATAGTTTAATAGAATTAGGATTAATAGAAAATTGATAATTGTGAAGTTAAAATTCTTGCTAATTTGTCCTTGTGGGAACGATACTTTATTCACTACTATATTACTTGTTGACCACGTACACTTGCATGTTTTGCGCGTATAGATTTTAACCATACCCAACAAGTTTTTGGCACCGTTGCCGGGGATAATTTAGTATAAATCTTAATAGTTTTACAATATCAGTTTAATTAATCCAGTTTTACTTAGACATTTTTTTTTTATTTTATTCTTGTTCTGTTTCTTCTATTTCAGGTGTGGAAGCAGTTTATGCAAACTCGGTCCAAAAATCCCGATTTGCAGCCTTTTGACGACGACATGGAGAAAAGGTTTCAGAGGTTTAGCAAGTGGATAAAGGAAATGAGACAAGAATTTGAAACACCTGAGGAAGAAGAGGAAATGGCAGCCGAAGATCGGAATGCATTAAGGGACTACGCCACGCCCAAGGTGACTGAACTGCAATCAAGAATCACCAGGCCCGCAATAGCAGCGAATACATTTGAAATTAAGCCAGGGATGATACAAATGATTCAGAATTTAGTTCAGTTTGGGGGATTGGAAAATGACGATCCGAACAAGCATCTAGTCAGTTTTTTGGAACTGTGCGACACATTTAGGTTCAATGGGGTGTCGGATGAAGCTGTAAAACTTCGATTGTTCCCATTCTCTTTACGGGACAAGGCGAAGAGCTGGTTACATTCTTTACCATCCGGTTCGATAACTACATGGGAGGATTTAGCTCAGAAATTCCTCGTAAAATTCTTTCCACCGGCGAAAACTGCAAAGATGAGAAACGAGATAACGATGTTTAAACAGCAACATGGGGAGTCGTTATATGAGGCTTGGGAGAGATACAAAGAATTGCTCAGAAAATGCCCACATCATGGATTGCCCAAGTGGCTGCAGATGAACACTTTTTACAACGGGTTACGTGGGAATCTCAGGACAAGTATTGATGTAACATCGGGAGGAGCATTCATGGCTAAGAGTTACGAGGAAGCATACAAGTTGATTGAAACCATGGCGGCTAATAACTACCAGTGGCCCACAGCAAGAATGACACAAGCGAAGGCAGCTGGGGTGTTAGAAGTAGATAGTATGACAGCGATGCAAGCACAGATATTGACACTTTCAAGGATAGTATGACAACAAACACAGCAAGTACAGCAAGCGGCAATAATATGCGAGTTGTGCGTGGGAGAGCACCCAACGGAGCAATGTGCGATTAATCCAGCAGCTGTGCAGTTCATCGGCAGTTACAACAAAATCCCCCAAACTTGATGTGATAAAAATATGTAACACTAGTAACAAAATCCCCCAAAACACATATCAGAACACAAACAATCAAGGAAATAGGAATCATCCGAATTTCTCATGGAGCAACAACCAGCAAAATCAAGCTTCACGACGATCATATCCACTAGGATTTCATAACCAACAACAACCAACTCAATATCAAGAAAGGAAATCCGATCTGGAGGAAGTGTTGGCAAAATTCATGACTAGCACCGATTTGGCTATAAAAAATCAAGCTATTGCTACGAAATCACACGAGATGGCTATCAAAAATCTAGAGAATCAGATAGGTCAAATTGCATTGGCATTGAATAACAGACCACAAGGAACATTACCTAGCAACACTGAGAGAAATCCGAAGGGAAGTTATGAGCAATGTCAAGCAGTTATGTTGAGAAGTGGAAAACATCTCGGGGGTAATAATGCAGAAAATTCAGCGACACCGGAGGAAAAAGTTGATGACAGTAACGTGGTGGAAGGTAACAAGGATGAGGAAATAAAGTTAAACAATAAGCTAATTGTTTATCCTCCACCACCGTTTCAGCAGAGGGTGCAAAAACAGAAGTCAAATAAGCAGTTCGCAAAGTTTTTAGACGTGTTCAAGAAACTCCAGATTAATATCCCATTCGCAGAGGCCCTAGAGCAAATGTCGAGTTATACGAAGTATATGAAAGGAATTCTGTCGAGGAAAAAGAAATGGAAAGAATTTGAAACAGTGGCACTAACAGAGGAGTATAGTGCGGTGTTACAGAAGAAGCTACCACCAAAACTCAAAGACCCGGGGAGCTTTACTATCCCGTGCACGATCGGGAAAATGTCGTTTAACAAATGTTTATGTGATTTGGGAGTGAGTATAAACCTGATGTCATTGTCAGTATACTCAGAATTGGGTTTGCCCGCGCCAAAGCCTACAAATATTTCATTGCAGTTAGCGGATAGGTCAGTCACATATCCGAGAGGCATTGTAGAGGACATTCTGGTTAAAGTGGATAAGTTTATATTCCCTGCGGACTTTATCATTTTGGATTTCGACGAGGATAAGAACATCCCGATTATCTTAGGGAGACCTTTCTTGGCCACGGGAAGGACACTCATAGACGTGCAAAAAGGAGAACTTACTATGAGAGTCCAAGATCAAGAAATAAAATTTAATGTGTTCAAGGCCATGAAATACCCTACGGATGAGGAAGAATGTTTTCGGATGGATTTAATTGAGCAAATCACCAGCTAAGATATTAGCAAGAGTTTGGTCAACGATCCGTTGGAAACAACTTTGTTGGGGGATGAAGAAAAAGACGACCCAAAATTTGTGGACTTATTACAGATGCTAGACTCTTTGCCACGAGTTAGCCGATTCAGAGCACCGTTTGAACTTCTGCACACTGAGGAGACAGCTGCAGCAAAATTGAAACCATCATTGGAGGAGCCACCAACATTGGAACTTAAGCCAGTCCCTAAACATCTCAAGTATGCGTATTTAGGCAATTCAAATTCTTTACCTGTAATTATTTTTGCAGCACTTAACGAATTGTAGAAAGAAAAGTTACTGAGGGTGCTTAGGGATCATAAATTAGCGATTGGATGGACGATTGCGGATATAAAGGGAATTAGCCCGTCATTTTACATGCATAAGATTCTGATGGAGGATGATGCAAGACCATCGGTGGAGCATCAACGTCGACTTAACCCAATTATGAAGGAAGTAGTCAAAAAGGAAATTCTGAAATTATTGGATGCCGGGATCATATATCTAATTTTCGATAGTAAATGGGTTAGTCTGGTTCATTGTGTACCGAAGAAAGGGGGAATGACGGTGATACAGAATGAGGACAACGAGTTAATTCCAACAAGGACAGCGACAGGTTGGAGGGTGTGCATTGATTATAGGAGGTTGAATAAGGCAACCCGAAAAGATCACTTCCTGCTACCATTTATCGATCAAATGTTAGACAGATTAGCGGGACATGAGTTTTACTGTTTATTGGATGGATACTCGGGCTATAATCAGATCGCCATCGCTCCTGAGGATCAAGAAAAGACAATATTTACATGCCCTTACGGTACATTTGCATTCAGGAGGATGTCATTCGGACTATGCAACACACCAGCAACTTTCCAACGGTGTATGATGGCTATTTTTTCAGATATGGTGGAGAAGAATGTTGAAGTCTTCATGGACGATTTCTCGGTCTCCGGAGATAATTTTGATACTTGCCTAGAGAATCTGGTCATGGTTTTGCAGCGATGTAAGGATACAAACCTCATACTCAATTGGGAGAAATGTCACTTCATAGTTAAAGAGGGCATAATTTTGGGCCATAAGGTGTCAGCTCAAGGATTAGAGGTGGACAAAGAAAAGCTAGATACGATCAAGAAACTGCCTCCACAGAGCTCAGTTAAGGTTATTAGAAGTTTTCTGGGGTATGCTGGGTTCTACAGGAGGTTCATAAAAGACTTCTCTAAGATTGCAAAACCTCTATGCAGTCTTTTAGAGAAGGATGCTACTTTCATCTTGTAAGACCCCAACTTTTATAAATAAAGAAGAATTTTCTATAAATATCATTTTTGAATATTATGGAGTTAATTTGATATAATGTTATAGTTGTGGGTAATATTTATAAATTTTACAAAGTACGCAAGTTGTTATATAATATTCGATTGGTCGGGGAATATTCGTTTTAACAGGAAATATTCGTACAACGGCACAATCATTGCTGGACCCCACAACGGAATTATTGTCGGATTGAGAAAATGACAAAAATATTTTATTAAAAATAACGGCGGAAGTTTTACCATTGATACTGTTGAACTACTCGGTAGTAAAAGTACAGTAATACGTGTGGTTGCATAGTAGCACACGGTATTGACTATTAATGCTTATGTGAGAAGTCACTCAGTTTGATTCAATTATTGTCAGTTAATAATATGAATTATTTAGCGATAATGACGTTTTGTTTTATTCGTATTATTAACGTAATAAAACAGAAACATCTTTTTATATAAAACAGAATACTTTATTAAAGTTATTCTATAAATAGAATATATTATATTTTATTTAAAAGATTTTTCTTTAAATATGGACCGTCAGATTAAAGTAATCAATCTGGACCGTTCATGGATTAGTTACTATGCATTCTATTTTTCTATAAATAGCAGCTCATTCCTTCATTATTTCTTACGAATTCACTGAACTCTAGAGAGAGAAATTATAGAGATAGAGAGAGAGAAGAAGAATATTCTGGTACTTAACTACTTCCTTATTTCAGCTCTTCTTTAAGACGGTAAGGGGTGTTATTCTTTCTTATTCATGAAGAAAACTGTTGTTATTCCATTTCTTATTATTCTGTTGGAATAACCTGTATACGCGGTCTATCCTATACTTGATGATATTCTTCTATTATTCTGTTGGAACATCATGTCTGTGTGTTTTACACCGGACTTGGTTCCGTCTTTATTATTATTCTGTTGGAACATCCTGTCCGTGTGTTTTACACCGGACCTGGTTCCGTCTTTATTATTATTCTGTTGGAACATCCTGTCTGTGTGTTTTACACCGGACTTGGTTCCGTCTTTATTATTATTCTGTTGGAATATCATGTCTGTGCGTTTTACGCCGGACCTGGTTCCATTATTTATTATTCTGTAGGAATAACATGTCTGTGCGGTCTATCGCATGCATGGTGATTTCTTTTGTTATTCCATTCTTTATTATACTCAGTTGGTTAAGTTTTGACTTCTATACTCCATAAAATTTGTGGAATATCCTTGATAATTGCGGTTCATCCAGTATCCTTTCATGAAAATATTCTTCTAAGCATTCTTGAATTTTACTCCACAAAGCAGTATCATGTTGACAATTTGGACGTTGTTAATTCTTGGATAAATTAATTCTTGAACTTGTTTTATTGAATTCTTATATCATTATCATCATCCTCATGTTTATAAAATGTTGAAAGTCATCTGTGGCCTGTAGTGCATAGATGGACTTGGTATGATTATGACTGGGGATTATTCGGTATAATCATGATCGTAATATTACAAATGATGTGGTAAAAGTCCTCATTGGCCCGTAGTGCGTTGATGGACAGCTGTTGGCATGATCATGACCATTAATGAATACACGAATATCCTTGGCCGTAGTGCAGGGGTGATTCGATGATGTGGATTATTTTATTAAGCTGAGTCTCAGCGATCACAGTGTTGAAAAACTTTTTAAATCATAAAAGATAGTAGAGTTTATTTTCTACTTGACTCTTTTAATGGATTGCTTGTTCCGCTACAGTTAAATTTGATGTCTATTATATTTTATCAGTTTAACATTGTTGAAGGCTAATGATAATTTATTCTGCATTATCTTAGTCATAATATTTCTTACTGGGCTAGTTGAGCTCACCCTTTCTTTCACTGTTCTCTTCAGGAAATGAGAACGTAGCTGGGGCAAGTCGGGGAACGGAGTGATGGTCCGAATGATAGTATTAGTTAGTAGTCCTCACTATTCTATGTAATGGTGTGTTAATAAATGTAATGAGGACTCCTTTTGAGTATGAATACTCTCTAGAAGATAATATTTGTATTCAAACTCACAGTTTATGTTTTGTCGTATTGTACACGACAGTTGTATTAGTAAGTTGTATTTGTATTCTGTACTATGTATCTGACGACCCAAGATGGGTGATGTATACCTAATTTTGGGGGCGTCACAGTTGGTATCAGAGCTTAGGGATATGATCCCTGGCTCAGATTTGAGAATAGAACTAGGAGGGGAGAGACAGGAAATTCCTTCGCTAGTATGACCTACCTAAGTTTATTTGCATGGTATTTAATTGGTCGGTCATAATATAAGGATAATATATGACATATCAATTAACTTTTATTTTGTGGCAGTATCTGAAAATGGCATCTGAGAATGTTGAGAATAGCAATAGAGCACAGGCGACTGTTGATTCACCACATATCAATAATCAGGATAATGTGCATCAGGAAGGTGACAATTCTCGTGCAAACAACAACACTGACCAGATGATGAATGATGGAATGTTCAGAAACTTTATGCAGTTCATGCAACAGCAGGCGAGAGCGGCTCCTGTCCAAAATATAGGTGGAAACACTGAAAACTCTCGGACGGTCACCGCTAAACAGTTCAAGGAGCTGGGACCACCAGAGTTTAAGGGAGAGCCAAAACCACTTATAGCGGAAACATGGATAAAGCAGATTACCAAGATATTTGATGTCTTGGGATGCTTCGAGGAGCAAAAGGTTCCCTTTGCCGCCTTTATGTTGCGAGGAGAGGCAGATTACTGGTGGGAATCGATTAAGCATACTCAACCTACCGCACTGAAGATGTCTTGGGAGAAGTTCCAAGAGCTGTTCAATGACAAATACTTCCCGAAAGTGTTCGTCACATGAAAGAGGTGGAGTTCATCAAATTAGAACAGAATAATATGACTGTGTCGTAGTATGAGGCAAAATTTGCTGAGTTGTCCCGGTTTGCGTCCCACTTGGTGGATAATGAAGAGCGAATGACGCGAATATTTTTGCGAGGTTTGAAACCTGAGATACGTCAACATCTTATTTCTCATAAACTGTATTTGTATTCAGATGTTGTGAATAGGGCTCAGTTAGTGGAGCGCGATAACGAGTCAACGCAACCAAAAGAGAGCAGTCGGCAAAATGATAATACCAGTGAGAGCAGTCATCGAAGCAGTGGCAACAAGCGTGGAGGGAATCAACAGGCTAGAAATGGTAACCACTTCGGTGGTAATCAGGGCCAAAATAATAAGAATGGTCATTTCAAGAAGAAGAGATTCAACAATGATGGAAAGACGTTAGCACCAGCACCCGTTGTTAAGGAAGGAGAACGACCACCTATCATATGTTTCAAATGCGGAGGAGAGGGGCACATCAGTCCAAACTGCGCGATGCCGTCTAAAGCATGTTATAATTGTTGAAGAGAAGGTCATTTAGCTCGATTTTGTCGTTTACCAAAAACAAGTTCAGCCAAGATGGAGACACCAAAGGCCCATTTTGTGTGACTTGCAAAGGATGGAGATAGAGTTAAAGAATCCAGGGACCCATGTGATGATGACGAATATACGAGTAGAACCAACTTTAATCGATAAAGTTAAAGCTGCTCAAGCTACAGACCTAGAGCTGATGCGTATGAGGAAGAAAGTGCAAGAAGGTGCTATGCCGGAAGCAAGAATCGATGAAGAAGGAATACTTCGAGTCAACTCCAGACTTTGTGTTCCTAACAACCCTGATTTAAAGTATAAAATCATGATGGAGGCGCACAACACACCGTTTGCAATCCATCCTGGAAGTACCAAAATGTATCATGATCTTTGTCATACATTTTGGTGGAGCAATATGAAGAGAGAGATAGCGTTGTTTATCTCAAGGTGTCTAACTTGTCAACGAGTCAAAGCGGAGCATCAAGTACCAAAAGGTCCATTACAACCACTTAAAATTCTAGAATGGAAGTGGGAGCACATTACCATGGATTTCGTTACTGGTCTTCCTAAGGTTTCTCAAGGTATAGATGCGATTTGGGTCATTGTTGATAGATTGACCAAGTCTGCTCATTTCTTACCGATACGAGAAACTTATACACTTGAATGTCTTGCTCGTATGTACATAAACGAGATTGTAAGACTGCATGGTATGCCAGTATCCATAGTTTCTGATCGAGACCCAAGATTCACTTCACGATTTTGGGTTAGTTTACAAAAAGCTATGGGCACAGATTTACGATTTAGTTCGGCATATCATCCCCAGACGGACGGACAATCAGAGAGGACAATTCAAACTCTAGAAGATTTATTAAGACTCTGTGTCATTGACTTCAAGGGAAGTTGGGACAAGTTCTTACCATTGGTGGAGTTTTCCTACAATAACAGTTATCAAGCAAGTATTGGCATGGCTCCATTCGAAGCATTGTATGGAAGA
The DNA here is from genome assembly GCA_016801055.1 of Panax notoginseng. Taxonomy (NCBI): domain Eukaryota; kingdom Viridiplantae; phylum Streptophyta; class Magnoliopsida; order Apiales; family Araliaceae; genus Panax; species Panax notoginseng. The sequence goes on along the minus strand of CM029018.1, from coordinate 164,812,523 downwards.
AAATGTCGTTCTCCAGTATGTTGGGATGAGGTGGGTGAAGCAACGTTGTTGGGACCGGAGTTGGTACGTATGACTACAGAAAAGATTCAAATGATCCGACAACGTATAAAAACCTCACAAGATCGACAAAAGAGTTATGTTGATCTTCATCGAAAGGACGTGAAATTTGATGTAGGAGATCATGTGTTCTTACGTGTTGCTCCATGGAAAGGAGTTACGAGATTTGAAAAAAGAGAAAAGCTCAATCCTCGATTCATCGGTCCATTTTTAATCCTCGATCGAGTAGGAACTGTGGCTTATAGACTCGCTTTACCGCCAAGTATGTCTCGTGTTCATAACGTTTTTCACATATCCATGTTATACAAATATGTGGAAGACCCGAACCACATTATTGAGTTTGAACCGGACGAAATAGCGGAGGATTTGACGTATGAAGAAGTTCATGTTCAAATCTTGGATAAGAAGGAACATATTCTACGCTCCAAGGTTATACCTCAAGTCAAAGTTTTGTGGAGAAACCACGATGTTGAGGAAATGACTTGGGAGTTAGAATCCGAAATGAAATCAAGGTATCCTTACCTCTTCGACATACCAGGTACGTACCCTAATTTCGAGGGTGAAATTCATAAGAAGGGGAGGTTGTAAGACCCCAACTTTTATAAATAAAGATGAATTTTCTATAAATATCATTTTTGAATATTATGGAGTTAATTTGATATAATGTTATAGTCGTAGGTAATATTTATAAATTTTACAAAGTACGCAAGTTGTTATATAATATTCGATTGGTCGGGGAATATTCGTTTTAACAGGGAATATTTGTACAACGGCACAATCATTGATGGACCCCACAACGGAATTATTATCGGATTGAGAAAACGACAAAAATATTTTATTAAAAATAACGGCGGAAGTTTTACCATTGATACTGTTGAACTACTCGGTAGTAAAAGTACAGTAATACGTGTGGTTGCATAGTAGCACACGGTATTGACTATTAATGCTTATGTGAGAAGTCACTCAGTTTGATTCAATTATTGTCAGTTAATAATATGAATTATTTAGCGATAATGACGTTTTGTTTTATTCGTATTATTAACGTAATAAAACAGAAACATCTTTTTATATAAAACAGAATACTTTATTAAAGTTATTCTATAAATAGAATATATTATATTTTATTTAAAAGATTTTTCTTTAAATATGGACCGTCAGATTAAAGTAATCAATCTGGACCGTTCATGGATTAGTTACTATGCATTCTATTTTTCTATAAATAGCAGCTCATTCCTTCATTATTTCTTACGAATTCACTGAACTCTAGAGAGAGAAACTATAGAGATAGAGAGAGAGAAGAAGAATATTCTGGTACTTAACTACTTCCTTATTTCAGCTCTTCTTTAAAACGGTAAAGGGTGTTATTCTTTCTTATTCAGGAAGAAAACTGTTGTTATTCCATTTCTTATTATTCTGTTGGAATAACCTGTATACGCGGTCTATCCTATACTTGGTGACATTCTTCTATTATTCTGTTGGAACATCCTGTCTGTGTGTTTTACACCGGACCTGGTTCCGTTTTTATTATTATTCTGTTGGAACATCATGTCTGTATGTTTTACACCGGACTTGGTTCCGTCTTTATTATTATTCTGTTGGAACATCCTGTCCGTGTGTTTTACACCGGACCTGGTTCCGTCTTTATTATTATTCTGTTGGAACATCCTGTCTGTGTGTTTTACACCGGACTTGGTTCCGTCTTTATTATTATTCTGTTGGAATATCATGTCTGTGCGTTTTACGCCGGACCTGGTTCCATTATTTATTATTCTGTGGGAATAACATGTCTGTGCGGTCTATCGCATGCATGGTGATTTCTTTTGTTATTCCATTCTTTATTATACTCAGTTGGTTAAGTTTTGACTTCTATACTCCATAAAATTTGTGGAATATCCTTGATAATTGCGGTTCATCCAGTATCCTTTCATGAAAATATTCTTCTAAGCATTCTTGAATTTTACTCCACAAAGCAGTATCATGTTGACAATTTGGACGTTGTTAATTCTTGGATAAATTAATTCTTGAACTTGTTTTATTGAATTCTTATATCATTATCATCATCCTCATGTTTATAAAATGTTGAAAGTCATCTGTGGCCTGTAGTGCATAGATGGACTTGGTATGATTATGACTGGGGATTATTCGGTATAATCATGATCGTAATATTACAAATGATGTGGTAAAAGTCCTCATTGGCCCGTAGTGCGTTGATGGACAGCTGTTGGCATGATCATGACCATTAATGAATACACGAATATCCTTGGCCGTAGTGCAGGGGTGATTCGATGATGTGGATTATTTTATTAAGCTGAGTCTCAGCGATCACAGTGTTGAAAAACTTTTTAAATCATAAAAGATAGTAGAGTTTATTTTCTACTTGACTCTTTTAATGGATTGCTTGTTCCGCTACAGTTAAATTTGATGTCTATTATATTTTATCAGTTTAACATTGTTGAAGGCTAATGATAATTTATTCTGCATTATCTTAGTCATAATATTTCTTACTGGGCTAGTTGAGCTCACCCTTTCTTTCACTGTTCTCTTCAGGAAATGAGAACGTAGCTGGGGCAAGTCGGGAAACGGAGTGATGGTCCGAATGATAGTATTAGTTAGTAGTCCTCACTATTCTATGTAATGGTGTGTTAATAAATGTAATGAGGACTCCTTTTGAGTATGAATACTCTCTAGAAGATAATATTTGTATTCAAACTCACAGTTTATGTTTTGTCGTATTGTACACGACAGTTGTATTAGTAAGTTGTATTTGTATTCTGTACTATGTATCTGACGACCCAAGATGGGTGATCTATACATAATTTTGGGGGCGTCACACATCTTTTCTGCGGAATGCAAGTCAGTGTTTGACCTATTGAAAAAGAAATTAACTACAGCCCCCGTGATAGTCGCACCGGACTGGAAAATGCTATTCGAACTTATGTGTGATGCGAGCGACTATGCGGTTGGGGCTGTTTTGGGACAAAGACGAGACAAGGTGTTTCACGCCATATACTATGCAAGCAAAACACTCACAGAGACTCAAATGAATTACACTACCACGAAAAAAGAATTGCTTGCAATGGTGTACGCGTTCGATAAATTTAGGGCATACTTGATCGGGACTAAGGTGATAATCTATACGGACCATTCGGCGATTCGGTACCTAATAGCGAAAAAATATGCTAAGCCACGCCTTATCCGATGGATTCTCCTACTTCAAGAGTTCGATTTAGAAATTAAAGATAGAAGGGGGACGGAGAATCAAGTTGCCGACCATTTATCAAGGCTGAAAAATCAGGAGAAAAAGGATGAAGATAAATGCGCAATCAACGAGTCATTCCCAGATGAGCAACTATTTGGGTTAAATGCAAAATTTCCGTGGTATACAGACTTTGCGAATTATGCGGTGAGCAAAATGCTTCCCCCTGATCTTACACGACAACCGAAAAAGAAGTTTTTTCATAATGTCAAGTGGTACATGTGGGATGAGCCTTATTTATTCAAACAGTGCGCCGACAAGATGATTAGAAGGTGTATCCCCTACAGTGAAGTGCACAACATATTACAGGAATGCCACTCATCGGCATATGGGGGACATTATGGGAGCGAGCGCACCGCGGCAAGAGTGCTTCAAGCCGGGTTTTATTGGCTGACATTGTTCAAAGACGCCCACCAATTCGTGAAAACATGTGATAGATGTCAAAGGGTGGGAAACATATCTAAACGGAATAAGATGCCCCTACAAACAATTCTTGAAGTGGAAATATTCGATGTATGGGGCATCGATTTGATGGGACCCTTCCCTTCGTCCTTGAGCAATTAGTATATTCTACTCGCCGTGGATTACGTCTCGAAGTAGGTGGAAGCTGCAGCACTACCGTCCAACGATGCCAAGGTGGTCCTTAAATTCCTACAGAAAAATATTTTTACGAGGTTTGGCATGCCAAGAGCAATAATCAATGATGAAGGTAGTCACTTCTGCAATAAATCTTTTACAGCTCTGTTGGCTAAGTATGGGGTTAACCACAAGGTGGCTATAGCATATCACCCTCAAACAAATGAGCAGGCTGAGGTTTCAAACAGGGAGGTTAAGAAGATATTGGAAAAAGTGGTAAATCCGAGTCAAAAAGATTGGTCACTTCGGTTGGATGACGCATTATGGGCTTACCGAACTACATAAAAAACACCAATCGGGATGTCACCATATCAACTCCTATACAGAAAAGCATGTCACTTACCGGTGGAGCTACAGCACAAGGCCTATTGGGCAATACAGAAATTGAATTTTGATCAATCCGCCGTAGGGGAAAAGCGGCTACTCCAACTCAATGAGCTCGATAAATTTCGACTTCAAGCATACGAGAACGCCAAGCTATACAAAGAAAAAGTTAAAAGATGGCACGACCAGAAAATTGTGCATCGAACATTCGAGCCGGGTCAATCAGTCCTCTTGTTCAACTCACGACTGCGATTGTTCCCAGGAAAGCTTAAGTCAAGATGGTCGGGACCATTCACTATAAAGCGAGTATTCACTCATGGCGCCGTTAAACTCTACAGTCGTAATCCATTAGAGACGTTCAAGGTCAATGGTCAACAGATAAAGCATTACTGGGGTGGCGAGTCGAATTGGGATGCCAACGACATTACCCTCGCCGATACACAGTAAAACAGGGAGTAGTCAGGCTGAACGACTTAAAATCAAGCGCTAATTGGGAGGCAACCCAACATTTCGTTATTCTTAGTAGTTCATGTTTAACTGTTAAGATGTAGTTTTTATTAAGCATTAGTTAGGTCTTATCAAGTAAAAGTTTTGCTGAAAAATCTCAATCAAACTCCAACTCGTCAATAATCTCACATCTTGCATGTTTATGGTTGCAGGAGGGGTCAAAAGTGAGTAAGAGCAACAACGGGCAAGAAAATAAGAAAAATTGGAGAATTTGGATATGCACTTTTGGAAGCCAAAAATTTGATTACAGTGGGCATTCCCGCCGAGGCGGGCTATCTTAGCCTTACACCCCCCGCCGGGGTGGAGGTCCTTGATTCTCAGCAGACAAGTCAGCTGATACGCATGTCCCTTCCTTATTTCCCCACACACAAGCCTATTGCCTTCTCAGCTTTCCTTCTCCTTAACACAACCCACGATCGCCATCCCCTAGCAACTACTACAACCCATAACCTACATCAATTGCAACCGTTTTTTCCCACAAATTCCACTAACCCACTTTCCCACCCCACGAATTCTATTACCTCACACCATCAAGTACACCACTTTCTCTCCCATATATCACCTCTATATAAATCGTAAACCATACTTACCATATTCATCACCACTAAAGTTGAATTCTTCAAGAAATTGGGAAACACATAGCACACTTGAGAGTACGTTACGTTCGTGTTGCGTTTTCATCTTTTCTCAACTGAATTCCATAAGACACAACCTGAGTTTGGGGGAAGAATGGGTTGTGCACACCAAGTGTTTGATAAATTGACTGAACCAATTGTAAGGGGAAGGGAGTGTGTGCTAGCAAGTTTTAACATCCGAAATCCAATGGCTTCACAACCGACTTCCAAACGCCAAAGAGGAGAGGGTTCAAGTTATGCTCCACCAACACGAACATTTGACCGTCGAAAATTCAGAAGTGCCGCCATCGCCGACCGGTACGATTATATGGTTACCAAGGCTCTCACACCGGAGCGGGGGTTGGCACCGTATGCTCACGACGGAGAGATGATGCAATAAATCTATCAAAAAGGTTGGGTCAAGTTCACTGAGGAGCCCGAGGCCGCCGCCGTTAATGTGGTCAAGGATTTTTATGCAAACGTCAAGGACAAGGCACCGTTCAATGCTTTTATGCGAGGTCGATTGGTCCCGTTTAGTGTAGACGCCATCAACACGTATTACAAGTTACGGGTACCTCGACAGTGCCAATATGCTCATTTGAGAGATTTCGACCCGGACTATGAGGAGGTTATCAAGGATATGACCAAGCCGGGTACAACGTAGGTCGGAAGGGAGGCACAGTGTTTCACAGCAAAGATCTTAGTCGGAATAGGAAAATCTGGTACGCCTTCCTATGTGCGAAACTATTACCATCCACGCATACCTCGAACGTCACCAAGGAGAAGGCATTACTCCTATTTGCTATTGTACAAGACTTCATCATCGACGTTGGGGCCATAATTAATTTTTCAAATCGCCGATGTCTACGGGGTAATTTCTCAGGAGGCTTGCCACATCCGTCCCTAATTTGTGGATTGTGTCGTCAAGCAGGTGTTAGATGGTCTGATGATGAGCCCACCCTTATGCCACTGTAGCTGCTAGATTCGAGAATGTAGCACGATATTCGGTGTGGGCCGGAGGTAAATCTCATCCTCGAAGTTTAGGATTTCTATTTCCATCAGCTTCGGAAGACGAGGCTGACACTGTTGACACCTCGGGGGATGAGGATGAAGCTATGGGAGATCAAGGAACCGAACAGGTACCGCAGACCGAGGCCATATCTAGTCCTCAGTTCCTTGAATTCAAAAATCAGATGAATGCACACAATAGGGAAACACGCCGGGAAATGCGGCGGTTGGCGATGCGACAAGATCACATGTTTGATGCTCTGAACGCATCTTTCGCCTCGCTCAACACAACACTCCAAAGCTTCAACCCGGCGGCTTAGTATCCATATCAACAACCCGGGCCTCTGCCTCGATTTCCTCCTAGTGATTCTGATGATGAAGAGCACCAACCACCTCCCCAGACTTAGACGATTCCAGGGAAGTCCTCATGCTTTTACAGTTATTTTTATCCAATGAGGGCATTGTGTTACTTAAGTTTGGGGGATTTAATTGTTTTAGTAGTTTCATTGTTGTCATTTTGTTATTTTTGTCTTCATTGCTAGTTTGCATTATAGGTCAGGTGTTTGCATAGTAGCTAGGATTTTGCATTGTTTTCATAAATGTTATTTTCAGTTTATTTAAAAAAAAATAGCGCGCCAGGTAGGGGCCAATGGTGTTGCATTTTCATGTTATTTGTGGGCCAATGATGAGATTGTGAACAAGTTAACCACTACAATATTGATTATTAGAACTATGAGGCAATTTTTGTTATGAATCGATTCTTGGACTTGTTTGAAACTGTTATAAAAAAGGTTAGCACAAATAACATCTTTGTTGACCGGTCAGTTCAAATTGATACATAAATAGTTTCTAAAGGATAATGCTAGGGTGAACCAGAAAACGACAAGGATAGGCAGTAAAGGCTTAAATTAGGCAAGAACTTAAGTTTGGAGGAGTATGTGTAGGGTATATAAGCTTTGAAAAAAAAATATGAAACATGTTGAGTCTTGTGGTGGGTTGAGGAGAAACGCTCCCCATAAACACAAGCGTGAGATGGAGCGTAAAACGCACTCACCAACCATCTATCTAAAAAAAAGGGGGATAATGACGGGAAAAGAGCAAAAAGCCCCCGTGTTTGAAAAAAAAAGAAGGATAAGAAAAAGAAGAAAGCATAAGTATCCTGCATGTACCCTTGAATTTGGTTTTGTTTAATTTTAGTTGGGTTGTACCTATCTTTGAAATTTTTAAGTTTGCATTGTATGATTCCTTCTAAGAGGTTGCTTATGTATTGAATTTGGGTCCGTATCGGTTATCTTAGATGTTGATCACACACGCACGCTATACCAGTGATAATTGTTCAAGATTTGAGAATTGATACGAGAGTGTGGATTGGTTTTGATAATTCATATTGTAAGGTTGCTTGCTTTCTCTGAGGCTGATGGGATAAGTTAGTTTCTGCGATATTGTTGGATTTTTAGGCATTTAGAATGTTATTGCATCTCATTGCATTGCATAGCATGTAGTTTGTTTTGTGCTCAAGGACTAGCACGGTTTAAGTTTGGGGGATTTTGATAAGTGGATTTTATATACACGAATCGATATTCATTTCAAGTTTAAATTCATAGTTATCTTCGTATTTTGTGTTTATTTTTACTCGTTTCATGCTATTTTATGTGTAGGGTGGTCATTGATGCAAGTGGTGAAGAATGGCGGAGTTTTGGAGAAAAAGTGAAAAAACTCATGAAAGCAAAAATTTTAGCAGAAGCCTAGCCCGCCGGGGCGGCCCTTTCTGAGCTTATACCCCCCACCGGGGCGGGGGTCCCAATTCTAGCACTCTCCTGTTTGGTTTTGATGTCTGTTGGTGCACGATTTTTGGGACTTTGTTAGGCGCCTAGACTCTAAAAAAGGCAGACTTCGGCTAGAACAAGGAGAGGGCTGAACATTACGAAAAGAAGAGGAAGAAAGAACGAATGAAAAAAAAGAACACAGCATAATACAGAGATTAATTCCCGGATTCAAGTGCGAGCTTTGGAGGAGTAATTTTCAGATATTTTCGTGACGGTTTCGAATCGAGGCTACATGAAGGGGTTTTCATTATTCTTCTTCAATTTAGTTCTTTATTTGTAATCGAAAGGATGTTTTCAGTATATTACTCAGTTTTTAATTCATTCGTTATGAACTAATTTGCTTATTAGACTTGTGATGGATCTTTGGGCAAGACGATGATTATATAACATTGATTTCCAATTCAATAATATATTCCCAATTTATCTATGTTAATTCGAGCGTGAACTTATTAATTGCCTGATCAACAATTCCTTGTAGATTTGAATGGAATCGAGAGAGGAGATTCAAATCTATACCTAGTTAATATAGCATGTGTCATAAATTTTGTCAATAACAGATTTTTGATTATTGTTAAGGTAGAGATATGCTTGACATCATATGTAGTCGAATAGAGAACTTAAGCTTAAACCTTCTTTAATTACAGTTCACATAGAGATATAGTGAGTTGGTTGATTTAGGTGTTTAACGGATTTCTATCTTAATTGTGGATTGACGTTAATACGGTATTAGTACGTCGAGAGGTGGCTAGTATTACATTCGTGTTCTTGATTAATAAACTGGGATATGAAATTGAGTTGGAATAAAGGTTTGAAAATCAGAGTGGAGCTCTGGGTGAAGTCATGAGTCTAATTCTTCATTAATTGTTTGAAATTCCGGATTTTGATTTTAGTGATTGTTTTTGTGATAGTTTATATATTTATTAATTTAGTTTTTATAGTTTTAAAATCATTGAATTAAATAGTTTAATAGAATTAGGATTAATAGAAAATTGATGATTGTGAAGTTAAAATTCTTGCTAATTTGTCCTTGTGGGAACGATAATTTATTCACTACTATATTACTTGTTGACCACGTACACTTGCGTGTTTTGCGCGTATAGATTTTAACCATACCCAACATCTTTCAATATAAAATTGCTAACGCTATCCTATGTCAAGTATTTGGTACGGATTCAAAGGTAAGTTTGTCTATGAACAAACAAATGTATGTTCATCGATTATTCGATGGGCAAGTGAGATTGCCAAAACTTAAACGTACATACGTTTAAAGGATGTAGTGTTGATTAACATAGAGTACTATAGGCTGATCACCTAGAAGTGCTCGTAAGCTATGCCGAACTTACGGACTTAGTGTCGGGTTGTCATTTTCAAAGAAATTATGAAATGTTCATGGTCTTGGACCAGAATTGATGTTTTACGAAATATTGTCATTGTAAAACGTTTTGAAGAAAAAGAAACGATATTTTGAATTATCGATAGTACTTCGTAACTATTATCCAGTTATTGAAGATATACAATTCCTATGTTTCAAGCATGTTGCCTAAAAGAAATTGTTATACTTGTTGTGCTTGTGATGCTCACTCTTGCTTGAACCATATGAATGCAGCTAAGGACGAGCGAATCGAGGTTTTCAGTAGAGATAAAGGCAATGCGAAGATGAATGATTAGTTTATCTTGTAATGGACTAGTAAGTATATGTATTATATTATGATGAACAAAGAATGTAATGGTTTAAGAACCTGGAAACGGGATTTATTATTATTAATGTAATAAGAATGTCGTTGGAACACACATTTTGATGTCGTTTCAGTAGAATGAATGTACAGTTATGAGTACCGTGTAGCACCAATGTCGGGTTAGAAGATACCCGGATTTGAGAGAGTCACAGAGATTAAAACCATAGTTAAGTTATAAAAATAAAAGAAATTGGATTAATCATTATGTTTATTGTTTAATAAATTCATATTCCTAGATTACTTCTTTATTATTAGTTTTTATCTTCTAATTAGTTAGTTAGTGTTTAATTATAATTAATCAGTTTTTCATCTTTATATTCTAATTCCCCTGAAATAAATATTAAGGATATTTTAAAATTAATCTAGTCTCTGTGAATGTATTTGTCAATTCTTCAATTTGACACTGTGCACTTTTACATATTTTTGTCACATAAGATTATTTGGTGGCTTGAGATTTTAGAAAGGTCAAAATCGGAATTGACTTACGTTTTTCATGTGGTATTTTGTTTCCTAGAGAAATTAATTTTCTTCATTATTGACGCTTTTGACATGTACAAATTTTTATGTCAGAACTATCTCCCGACGGTCCAAACCATCAAATCTTTGATGTGTTCACTGTTCAGTGTTTATTCCTTGTTCAAATTATTGTTGGTAACTTAATGATTTGGTGAATGGACAAATCTTGACATTACGGAACACAATTTTAAAGCCTTAATCTCATCGTACTATTTTTTGTGTGTACGTTGAGACTTGAGAATCGTACATATTTTTCCAACACACCTATGACCTAACCCATCGAAAACAAACAAGCCCGGTGTAAAACTTTAAACTAGGCTCGGGAAATCCGGGAAATCATATGCTGCGAATTGTTCAGAAATCAGAGCTTTAGAGTTTAGACAATTAGACGCAAAATCGGGTAGTACTTCTCTCTCTTTCTCCAGCACTATCAGTTTCTGCTGTACTACCTTCTTACTAGCTACTGATGAACCCAATTAATTGGGCAACTAATATAACCCCCAAATCAATGCACTTTGCATCTATTTTGTGCCCCATTTCCACCATTAATTTCCTGTCAAAGGTAACATTTTCATCATCCTCTCTCATTAACATATCTGACCCTCAAACCAATTCAATCTCAAACGCCCTGTACAATTTCCTCCCTCATACCCAAAACCCCAACAATATAGTCAATCTCATATGCTCAAATCTTAGAGAAGGCAAGCCCAATTTTTCACTTCTTCACAATGACATAAAAGGGATTCTTCCCCATCTGGGTACCCAAGAAATTTCTAGGGTTTTGTTCAGGTGTCAATCTGATTCATCTACAGCTCTGAGTTTCTTCTATTGGGTAAAAAATGATCTGGGTATTAAACCAAATGCTCATAATTACTGTCTTATGGTTCATATATTAGCATGGTCGAGGAATTTTTCACAAGCAATGACATTATTGTTAGAATTAGTAGAGCTGAATATAAGTGCATCTAATTATACGGATATTTTCAAAATTTTGGTTCTGTATACTGATGATTGTAATTGGGAGCCACTTATCTTTGATATGCTTGTTAAAGCTTATATCAAGAACAGGATGATTAGAGATGGGTTGATTGCTTTTAGAAAGATGGTGAAATTTGGTTTAGTTCCAAATGTTGTTACAGTTAATTGTCTTTTGAATGGGCTTTCAAGGTTGAATTATGTCGATAAATGTTGGGAAATTTACGAAGATATGGGGAGACTTGGGTTGCGTGCAAATTCCTTTACTTTTAATATATTGACTCATGTTTTGTGCAAGAGTGAAGATGTTGGTAAGGTGAATAAGTTCTTGGAGAAGATGGAAGAAGAAGGATTTGATCCTGATGTTGTCACGTATAATACGTTGATTAATAGCTATTGCAAGAAGGGAAGATTAAAAGATGCAGTTTATTTATATAATATTATGTATAGGAGGGGCGTGATGCCAGATTTGGTTACATATACAGTCTTAATAAATGGTTACTGTAAGGACATGAATATGAGAGAGGCTCATCAACTCTTCCATCGCATGTTTCTTGAAGGGCTGAGTCCAGATGTTGTGTCGTATAATACTCTTATATGCGGTTACTGCAAGGAGGGAATGATGCAAGAGGCAAGGTCTCTGTTGCGTCAAATGATTAGTAATGGGGTTTCCCCTGATAGTTTCAGCTGTTGGATACTGATAAAAGGTTATGAAAAGCAGGATAGGTTGCTTTCAGCTCTGAATCTGGTCGTGGAGCTTCAGAGATTTAAAGTTTCAGTTTCTCAAGATATATATAATTATCTAATTGTTTCTCTGTGCAGAGAGAATCGGGCAATAGCAGCAAAGAATCTTTTGGAACGAATGTCAGGAGATGGTCATGAGGCGAGTGTGGAAATTTTTAGTGAAGTGATAAATTCTCTCTGTAACTGCAACTATGTGGAGGAGGCATTACTCCTGAAAGCTGAGATGGTTTACAAAGATATAAAACCGTCTTTAGCTGCATATAGAGCTATCATTAGCTTTTTGTGTAGATTAACAAGAAACGATGAGGGTGAATCCTTGATGAGAGAGATGATTGAATCTGATGTGCTTCCAGATGTGGAAATTTTCAGAGCTTTGATAAATGGGTATTGTGGTGAAAGGAATGTCTATAAAGCGGAATCATTATTGAGATTCTTTGCTGTAGAATTTCAAATATATGACACAGAATGTTATAATGCACTTGTGAGGGTTCTCTGCAAGGATGGTGACATTACCAAGTTGATGGAACTTCAAGATAGGATGTTGAAAGTCGGCATTTCTCCAAATGGAATGACTTTCAAGTACATGATGGATGGATTGTGCAGAACTGTGGGAGCTGATGAGAACAATGTGCATGTTAATTCAGAATGTAAGCTCAACTCTATCATGGCATAATCGTTTGAAGGATGTAGCAAATGCTTTTAATTTAGGTTGCAGAGTGACTGAATCATCTGTCACCCATGGCATAAATATATCTATGGGACTTGACAAGAACAATGTGCATGTTAATTCAGAATGTAAAGCTCAAGTTTATCCTGGCTTATCATTTGAAGGATGTAGCAAATGCTTTTAATAGTCATCTGTCACCGATAACATTAATATATACGGATTGCTGGAAGTAAGTGAAACTGCTGTGGGTTCATAAAGATGAGGAATTGAGGATTAGGTGAAGAAATGAATGGCATAGTAGGAGAAGGTGATTATGAGCATTTTCTTTCTGGAAATTGTATGCGCAATAGATCATCCAATTTAGAGCTCGTGTTTGCTGAGCTGATATTGCTCACTTGAGTCCTGTGTAGCATCTTTTGTCTTTAGTATCCCAAGGAGGTCCTTTTTTTGTGTTAAATGTCAAAGTGTACATGGAAATAACCACATAGAAAGCGGGAATGTTGATCATTCCAGAGTGAGTTTAAAGTTTTGAAGTAATCAGTATTGAGGAGGTTATCCTACACTGGTTTTATTTTCTTAACTGCATTTTATTTGATTCAATTTAGATTTGGGTTTGTCTTGATTCTATTTGTACTTTTGAAACTTGAAGAACAAATTATAAATGAAAGTTGGATATATTCTTTTCCTTTTTTAGGCATCCAGAAACAGGTTTATTGAAGAACCTGGTTGTAAAAGGTTACCCTTGTCATTCTCTCTGAAGTAACACAACAATCTGAATTAAATTTTAGGTGCATGCAGTTGAGTAAACTTTCCATCAGATTTCTGATACTAACCTTAGGTTCTTATATTGGGATTTGATTTTTATTAGTACTTGCATTAATCTCCCCCTCTCTCCCTCTCTCCCTCTCTCCCTCTCTCCCTCTCTCCCTCTCTCCCTCTCTCCTTCACACACACGCATGCAGATGCACACACACACATCAATGTTGATTGTTGAGGTTGCCTATCATACAGTTCCATGTGCCTTTTGGTGCTTCCCTGCTGTCATACTATGTAAAAAGGTGACTGAGTTTTTCTTTGTCATTGTTCTTTTGTCACATGTTTGGTAGAATCATTGAGGCTATCATCGGGATATGTATATCCCTTTGGAGGTTAAGTCCATACTAGTGTAGAGATGATCAATCTTGTCTTACCCGTGAACTTGATGATAAAATGAAGGTTGTAGAAAACATGGCCATAAGTTTGTCTGGATCCTATGAATAGGAGAATTGTGAATTGCATATTTCATGTGAATGAATGAGATAAACTGGATCAGAAGAAACAATCGTACTTGTTGAGTGAAAACTGGGAAAGATGAATTGAATGTCAGTCCTTTATGTGATCAAGATTTCTTCTTGATAAAGAAATGAAATCCGTCTCCTCCTAGCTTTTATTATCTCGTAAGAAAAAGTTAGACTGCCTCATTTTTTTATTTCAGGAGACGTAACCACAAGGAGACTCAAGGAATGAGTGCAATAGAAAACTTGGGATATATAGAGAAGTTAGTTAACACTACAAGAATTTCAAGCTACGGTAACAAGCTATACCAGTAGTCGGTGCAGAAACGTAGCTATAGGATTTTATAGTGACGGTCCTGCCTCGACCGTAGGTAAACAGCTGAAGAACAGCCATACAGCTAAGTTCACTGCTTGACCACAGGTATAAGGTAGCCATATAGCTAGGGTCACTGTTTGGCCGTAGGTATAGGGTTTGTTTTTGAATAATTTGTTCTGGTGCAAAATATATTTTTCACCCAAATGTAAGATATTCTATGTTCTCTCTCATCTCCCCATTTTTCTCATCTCCAAATCTCTGATTGGGCTCCCAATTTCTTCCTCCCTTTCTTCATCGCCAAATTTCGTAGCAAATCTCAGAGTTTAAACATCCTTGCCCGATCTCAGAGCTAGCGGTGCTCATGGCTTCACTCTAGGAACCTTCTTTACTCATGGCATCTGAGAAGGAAATTGCTTCATCTCTTGGCTTTACATCCCAGAACAAAATCACGACTTTCACCTTCGTTTTAACCTTTGTTTGTAGCAAATTAGGAATCTATGGTTTGGAAATAGTTTGGGAGATGCGTACAGAGTCTTCTCCACATGGATTTGGAAATCTAGGGTTTGTGTTTTTGGCCAGACTTAAGTTAATTTACCATTTTCTTTCTCTCTTTTCAATTTAGTCCTCTCCACCTTGCATTTTCTAAATCCTAGGGTTTACTTCTTTTCCTCTTCGCTTTTCGCTGATGAGGATGGAAGCTCTACGGGTATTCCCTCTTCTTATTATCTTATACTCCATATATATATATATATATATATATATATATATATATATATATTCTCTTGTTTGTTGCTAACAGATGAAGAAAGGACCGAGGCCCAGCAGAGCTTTGTTGTGGGAAGGCACCAATTTCCTGGAATGGTTAGTCAAATCAATCACGTTTCTGATCAATACCCATATTAATATATTATACATAGATTGCTATTGGGTTTTTCTGTTTTTCGGTTATTGATTATCTTCCCTCTTTGATATAGATTTCTTCCATTCTGCACAATTGTGTGGATCTCCTACAGGAGGTACATACAGGTATACTCACTTCGTTATTAAATAAATTACAATCAAAAGTAGTATATTTTTCTCTTTTTTCTACCTTGAGAGTGAAATCTTAGAAAGGAAATATGGCTTGAAGAGGTGGATCTAGTACAGCCAATGTTGGCTGATTGCTATTGGGTTTTTCTGTTTTCGGTTATTGATTCATCTTCCCTCTTTGATAAAGATTTCTCGCATTCGGCACAATTGTGTGGATCTCCTACAGGAGGTACATACAGGTATAGTCACTTCGTTATTAAATAAATTACAATCAAAAGTAGTATACTTTTCTCTTTTTTGTACCTTGAGAGTGAAATTTTAGAAAGGAAATATGGCTTGAATATTAGCAGAGGTGGATCAAGTACAGCCAATGTTGGCTGCCTAACTGATTGTTGGATTTTTTTTAAATTTTTTTATTTAGGTCTGTAAAAATGAGGATATTATAGCCCACTCGAGTAGTACTATAGTTGTTTGATAAAATGTCTCAATGACAACAACTGTGCAAGACTAGCTATTTGTGTTGTCATTTACGTATGTATCAAAGTTACATGTTTATGGAAGCTTTTAAGCAAGTTTGAATATTCAAATCTGAATTAATAAAATTGAGCTACTATTTATGACTTTGTAGTATGTTTAATGGGTTATTTACACTGAAATTTGGTTTGAGTTTAAGATTGAAACTTGTGCTTATGATGTTGGTTAGAAACTGGACTTTCTGCATTATTTCTATCATTTAAAGGTCAGCATTCAGCTAAACAAGCCCCTAGAATGTGACATACAAATGGAGTGAGTATTATTAATTTAATTATTAAACTAAATATTATTATTTAAAAAATTTATGTGCTAACATAAGAATTTTTCCTTTTTTTTAATATCATTTTGCACCTTTTCAGCTGTAACAACTATAATTCTACCCAACCAACATCAAACAAGATTCTAACTTTCCAAAAGCAGCTTCAGCCGCAAAAGCCCTTTCAATTGCGTTTACAATAAGCAGCTACCACTCCACCAGGTACAGCTATGTCGTAACCAGTAAAATTGTATGCATTTAGCACACATATGTCAGTGCATTTTTGTTTTATTTATTTTCATCTATTTCTGTTCCTTTTTATTTTATTATGTTATTTTCTTATTTTTTCTCCTTGCCTATCTTATTTTATCCTTATATATGGACTATGGAGTTCATACTTAGCTAACCCCAACTAGTTTTGGATAAAAGACGTTGAGTTGTGATGAAAAATAAACTCCTTCACAAAGGAAGTGTTTTGCAGTTTATTTTTTTTATCTTTACTTATTGTATAGATTTTAATGCTTTTGTGTATGTCTTTCAGAAAGTTTGTTTTATATTTACAATGGCTGATGGACTCAGCACATTATGATCTCTCAAGCAACTTCACCATTTCATGTAAAGAATTATCTTGATACCTTGGGCCAGACAAGTTGATTCAGCAGATGCTCAACTTAGGAGATGACTCCTATTGAACACATGAAGTTATGGAAGTATGGAACACAGAAGTCAAGGTCATTTCTATCATGCTCTAAACAGGCTCAAAAGTTACTTATATATAAATATACACACACACACACACACACACACAAGCTTACTGGATAAATTATCGTGCTCTAAACAGGCTCAAAAGTAACTAGTGTTTTTCTGTTTTAGTGTATTACTTTTCGAGTTTGTTGAAAAAATAGGAAGAAAATCGCTAAGTGAAGAAGTTGTATAATGCTTAGCACCCAAAATAATTTAAAAAGACACTTCACCAAAGTGAATCTAGAAGTTATGAAATATCAATGTCAAAGTTTCCTAGAATTTTACGTATTTGCTCTAAATTTTTTATTCTAGCACTTTCTTAATGTGTTCTCTGGTTTAAATTTGTTTTGTTAATAATGATTATTTTTGTTTGGAGGATGGAAGTCAGGTTATAGGCTCTACTTTAGACTTGCAACAATTTGGTGATGAATATTTACCTAATTTAGTTTAGTAATTGCCACTATGTAGAAGCTTTGGACTTCATTTTTGCATCTATTTATGAATATATATTGTCCATGGGTTGGAAACTTGAAATATTAAAGCAATTTGTTTTGGTAAATTGGATTATGCTACTGGTAATATCAATTATCAAAGTCTTGTTATTTGTTAACCTAAGCCAATTGTTTTTGACCCAATTGTTATTTGTGATTGCTCTCCAGGACAAACCTGACTGGGGCAGCATAGGGATCAACCACCAAACCCTAGTGGGGGAACACCAAGACTAAAACCCTCAATCACAAGGAAAAACAGCCCCTGTTAACAACCACTGGACTGCCTACTTGACGTTAATTAAGACTTGTCATTAGATGCTGTCAACTCTTATTTATCTTTGATAACCCCCAGAGCCATGTAAATGTCATGATTGGCATTTGAAACAAGCAGAGTCTGAAGTCCACAAGAATATGTTAGGTGAAGAATATTATGAAAAATGTAAATCATTATGAAATTGTTTTAATCTTTCTTCATGCCTGATGAATGAGTATTCAGTTATCGGTTAAGAAATTTGACTAAAATTGTAGGGAGCTTTGACCAGAGAAGTAAAAAAAGTGAAAAAAAAGAGTAGACATTCTATCTTTAACTAGCAGCTGGGAAACTTGATATTCTGATGCAAAACAATTAGATTGTTGATTTCCATTGTCTTTGTGGATTCTTCACATAATATGCTTTGATTTGCAGGCAATACCACAAGGTATTCTTTCAGAAGTCAGACTTATTCTTCCTGTGCATGTTGCGCCCTCTATCCTTTGACATCCAGAAGCAAGAATTAGAAATAGAGGCAGCCCAGGTACATACTTAGTGATGATGATACATGACCAATTTAGATCTCTGATCTTATAAAAATTTTATTTTCTGTGATCTCTTCCTCAAATATTAGAAAAGGACAGAATATGAACTTATCTAGCCTTGCATTTGCTGTTACTCGGATATGTTTCTATTCAATGGGCCTCTACTAGACTGGTAGAGCTATGAGTGGTATTAACAACATTCTTTGGAGCTGTTCGAGAGGGAGAAAGCAATAGAGGAACTTTTCATTCTTTTGCAATGAAATAAGACGGCCAAAAATACATTTTTCAAATAGGATTTGTTTCTTCTATGTGAGAATATTAGGTTTTTCAAGAATAACTAGACTGGCTCAGGAAGTTTTTCAACTACGATGGATTCAAATGGCCCCAGTTTATTCAAGCATGACCATAGGAACTTGCCTCTGCAAATTACAACTCCAGATTTTTTTTAGGATTGACAGAGAGGTTACATCAGATTATGTTAATGTTAAAGTAGTGTAATACATATTTTTTTTTTATGTATTTGTATGTATTTTGGTGACGGGAGGGGGAAGCTTGACTTTAACAACTTCAAATACAAGCTTTCCTTCTGAAATTGAAGTTCAGGCTTACAATTGAGAAGGGGTTAACATATACAATTCTATCATGTCATACCCTTTCCTTATGCTCTGCAATCTTAGGAGAATGCTGATGAATAGAGGTCATCAGCATATAAGTCTACAACTTTTCAAGTAACTATATTCTGATTAATATAATTCATCTCTATAACTTTTTCAGCAAATAGAGGTCAGGGTCGGACTCCTCTAGACTGGGAAACTCGACTAAGGATAGCTGTTGGTGCAGCAAGGGGCATTCCTCATATCCACACACAACTCGGTGGGAAGCTTGTTCAGGGAAACATAAAAGCCTCAAACATTTTCCTCAACTCTCAACAACATGGTTTGGCTGTGTAAGCAACATTTCCCCTTTTATTTTTAATATTTTCGGCCCTCCTGCAAATTGTTTTACCTTTCTTTGTAGGCATCTAACCAGGACCAGTATGAAGTTCTTAGGGTGTCTTCTCAGCTGAATGAGGTAAGCTTAACATTAGTGTCAACTCTCCTTGCACTCCTTTCACTTCTTCTTTCCAACCTTTATGTTTTTGTTTTTATTTTTTGTTAGTTTTGGACCTTTAGTCTGAATCTGAGTATTCACTGTCCTCATCTAAGGTTGCTATTAAGAATTCTATACCAGTTCCAGAGACAAAGTCAGAGGAATCAACCAAAAAATCTGCTTCTCTAAACATCATTCCTGAATCCTGATGCATCATCCATTTCAGCATTTATGAATCAAGTTGCAGATCTTGTAGAGTGCATTAATTTCCATCATCTGTATACACAAGTGTGTTTTGTTTTATGTGGGCAGAGTACCGAGTATATATTAAATTTGAACTTGTACAATTTTCTTTTCCTTGCTGTGGAGTAATTATTATTTTGCATGGCAGGCTTGTGGATTCTGGAGACATCATGGAGCTGCAACTGAAGCAACGGGACTGTGAAGTTCTTATAATGAAAAAGGAAGCTTTACCACAGCCACCGGTTACAGCTCGATCCATATGTTATGATGCAGTCCCATTCTCCACAAGCTATGGTTCCATCTCAACTGCTTTGAGCACAGGCTGCTCCTGCTGGTCCAGTTGCCTCTCCTACAGTTTCGGCTGCACCACCTACCACTGAAAAGCCAAAGACATCCCATCCTACACTAAAATGCCCCATGGCTGGAACATTCTATCGCTGTCCTGCACCTGGAGCCCCACCTTTTGTGAAGGTAAATGCTTCCATTTCTTTATTTGTATGTTAATGTGCCTAATAATATAAAACTAACTCGGATTCTTGAAAAAGTCAATAATTATTCAAATTTGTCTTGTCTAAGACAAATTTATCATGAAAGTTTAAAATGTTTAATCCCTTACATATATTGGAATTCTCCGTATAGTTTATGGTTCTCTCACACACATTGTAGCTTGCCTCTGAGTTGGCTTCTGATATCTTAACTATTGTAACAAATTTCAAAATTCCGGCTCTCTTCCTCTGCTCACCCAACACCTTTCTGGTATACATGTTTGCTATTGCGCTGAAGCATTATCTCTTCCTCTGCTCACCCAACACCTTTCTGGTATACATGTTTGCTATTGCGCTGAAGCATTATGCAACTTCAGTTTAATCGGTAAATAGCCTAGATTCCTTTGATATAATGCTTATATTATTGAAGTTGGTTCCGTTCGGGGGTATGTATCGGAGTCTTTTAGCTTGAAAAATTTTCAATGAATCGTGTGACTAAACTACTCTTTTGATGCAATTTATTCTCTAATAATCTTTTTCATAAAATTTTGCTCGTGTACATAATGTGGATAATTAAAATGTTTGAAATTGTTTAGATTATATAGACTTACTTTTATTTATGTTTGTATTTGCAGTGAGAATTTACCATCGGAGTTGATGCTGAAAAGGGAGATGATTGTTGTTATCGATCTACGAGGACAACGAATATTCGAAATGGTTTTGTTACATACCTTATCATTTACTAAATTACTTTAAATTAATTATGATTGTCATATTTTAGGGGATGAATTATTTTAAATAATGTAATAATATTTTTTATGTTTTATTTTATATTGGATTGTGTTTGTTGAATAAATGTGCATTACTAATAAATTTTTTTTTTTGAAATCTAAAAAAGTTATAGCGACGGTCATTGACCATAACTATAGGGTTCCAAAAAACCAAAGTCTATACCAAGGGTCAAGATTTTTGCTATAAACATCTATAGTTAAGGTCACGACCGTAGCAATAGCTTCTAGTGACCGTTGGTGTTGGGTCATGATATTTCTCCTGTTGGACCTTATGGATTGGGCTTAGTTATCTAATTAGTCCATTGGGACTCCCCTATTGAATCTTGAAGTTATTGGACCTAATTCTCACATTATATCTCTTTAATATTGAACCGGGTCAATGGGTTGGCCCATTAGATCTTTTAATATCTAAGTCTTTGACTTGTAATGATGAAAAAGGATGGCTATTGACCAAAAGTCTACAGATCATTAATGTGGATGAGATTATATCCGGGCAGCGATATGTACAGTAGGAAAAAGGTGACAACCTGCATGGATCCGACTGAGATCAATGGGAGGTAGGGAGCTGTGTCAGATAAAAGTTGGTGGCACGGTAAACCAGGCAAGAGAGTATAACCTAGCAAGGAAGTCTCTAAGGAAAGGTACACATACACACAACACACGAATTTTTTATCTCTCTGAAGACACTAGATATTTTATCCTCCATTGTTAAACCTTGAACGGCATGTACTGACTCTCACGCCTGAGCTGTCCTCCGACGGTCCAGCCGTCAAGCTTTTGGTGTTGACTGTGTTTTACTGTACAGGATCAGGACGTCTTACGTGATTGGGACGTTGGCAAAAGATCTTAGCGTTAACATTGGCGCTAGAAGGAGGGCTGAGTTCTAGTGTCCTGAGTATTTTTCAATCACACATTATGGTCGTTCTACGTCAGTGTTCATGGGGAAGAGTAGAACGCCTACACCTGAAGGGCAGCCGATGGCTGTCAGTGATTCAGCACCACGAGTATATGTCAAAGATCGTTTGGGACCTGCACTAAGTGTTCATGCCAGCACAACGTCCAAACGTTCGCATGGAGATTCTCGTCCAAGGGTTGTGGGCAAAGATAAGAGAAAGCTGATCTTCACGGCAGAGAGAGAATCTGGTCACGGCCGAAAACGGGTGGAAGGCACCTCGCCTAAAACTCGATACCGAGATGACCAAGGTGAAAAGGCATCCCGGTTGGCTAAGATGGCAGACAAAGTAGATAGAACCATAGAGGCACTTATGAAGCAGCGACAGAATATAGCTGAGCAGATGTCCCGGATGGCAGAGTCGAGGGATGAAGAGTCCAGTTATGTTCAGTCCGAAGAGCGTGGGCATCGGAGTGGGAAGGAACCTGCCCATTCAGGACGTGAGTCTCGGGGCCAACCTCGAGAGAGAAGAAGATCAAGAAGCCCTACTCCTCAAAGGTCGAAGAGGGTACATCACCCTGTCGATTCTAAGGAGCATTGTCGAAGTGAACGAAGAGGTCGGTCCAGGGAGCGTACTCCAGAGAATACAAAGAAGGCGATCGTTGTTGCACACTCTCATCACAGCCATAGAACCCAAAGACAAAGCAGATCTAGGGACCGTGCACCAGAAAGTCCACCGGTGGCACGTCGTTCTATGGATCATTATCATCGTAAAAGTCCCACGAGAGTTGGAGGTTCTATGGTAGAAGACCGATCTACTCGAAAGAGGAAAAACTCCCCGGAGAAAGAAGCGTCGTCTCAACCAGAGGGGGTAGATTATTTGGTTAAAGAGTTGAAAGAGCTCCGGAAACAGTTAGCAGAGGTTCAACAGGCGAAGGACACCCCGGAGAAGAAGACGTCTCCTTTTTCCTCGGATATTCTTAAGGAAAAGGCAGACATCACCAAGAAGCTGCCACGTTTGGAGAGTTACGATGGGTCTGGGGATCCTTATGATTATAGTCAGGCGTTCGATCGGCTGATGGATTATTATGACTTTACCAATGATGCCAAGTGTCATACGTTTGTCACAACACTAAGAAAAGATGTGAGGCAGTGGATGGGAACTTTACCGTCGGATTCAATTTCCTTTTGGACCGAGCTCTGTGACAAGTTCCATGCCCGCTTTGGGAGCAACCGAAGAAGAGGAAAGCCTACAGGTTCTCTAGCACAGGTCAGACAGTTCACCAACGAATTTTTAGGCCAGTATGTGAAGAGGTTCAGAGAAGCAGTTGGTCAGGTGTCCGACTTAAATGATCTCCAAGCGGTAGGGTTGTTTCAGAATGGGCTAGATCTGGTGAAGTCTAAAAAGCTAGTGAAGAAATTGATGTTCCATCATCCGAAGAGCCTGACAGAGGCTTTCGACAAGGCAGAAGGTTATATTGTTGTGGAAGAGGCTATGAATAGCCTGAAGCGTTCTCCTTCGGACCAAATGAAGGAGGCATATATTCCTAGGACTGAAGGCGATCAAAGGAAGGCGGGGGGGGGGGGGGAGGGGTATAATGATCGGCCAGAGGGCAGTTCGAAAAAGTACAACTCATGGCGACAAGGAAGTAGTCGTCAACCTGCGTCCGCCCCGAAGGTGAATAAGGTTTACACCAAACTGAATACGGATAGGTCGGTGATTTTGGACCAGATCAGGAACCAGCCATTCTTTGAGCCACCTCGTGATAATTATAGGACAGGGCTGGGCAACTCTCGAAAATATTGTGGCTATCATCAAGCCGCAGGCCATAATACTAATGAGTGTTGCAATCTGAAGGATTTCGTGGAGAAGAAGATTCAGAGCGGTTTACTGGTTCGATATGTGGCCGGGAGGAACCAACAAGATCAGCAGAATGTCGACCGTGCTGTTCAGACGGTTCAAATGGTTTCGCCCGTCCAAAATGCTCCAATACCATCGTCAAGGCACGTCGTTGATGCAATAACCGGTGGCACAACAGGGAAGTTAGTAGGGAAGAAAAGGAGAGGATATTTGGATTCGGCCATGTCTGTGGCGGGTGCTCCCCCGAAGACCGACAGAGCATTTCCCAGAACTGTTATCTCTTTTACCAATGCAGATTATCCTTCGGAGCCCGTCGAGCCACATGAAGGAGCGTTAGTGATCACTGCACAAGTAGGCTCGGTGGATGTAAAGCGTATGATGATAGACAACGGGTCTTATGTGGATATTCTGTATGCCCACGCTTATCAAAGGATGCATCTTGATGGGCAAAAAATGGAGGTCAGGCAGGAGGCTCCTTTATATGGCTTCAGCAATGATCCAGTCAAAGTTACGGGCACTATTGAACTCCCAGTGATCTTCGGCACAGCTCCTCAGCAGGTAGAAATAACATGTAAATTTTATGTTGTGCATGTAAATTCAGCTTACAACGCCATATTGGAAAGGCTTACTTTGACAGCTCTCCAAGCTGTGACCTCCATCCCTCATTTCAAAATCAAGTTCCCCACGGCATACGAAGTCGGAGAGGTGGCAGGAGATTTGGATCTGGCCCGACGCTGCTACCGAAATGCTGTCATTTTCTCGGGAGTAGGAGTCAGCAAACAGAAACAAACCATGGCAATCGAGATCGAGCCCTTCACTGAAAGCAGCTCGGAGCCATTAGTAATCCCTACAGGAGAGACAGAAGAGATCGAGCTAGTCCTCGGAAAGGCAGATAAAACAGTGAAGATTGGTTCGGGTCTACCAGAGCCTCTTCGGACAAACCTTATGGAACTCCTTCGCTGCTATGCAGACATTTTTACATGGGAACCGCAAGACATGCCGGGGATTAGCCGGAAGATTGCTGAACACAGACTGGAGGTGGATCCATCGAAGAAGCCTATTCGGCAAAAAAGACGGATCTTTGCACCTAAACGTCAGAGGATCATTGACGAGGAAATTGCCAAGCTGATAGCTGCTGATTTTATCTTTGAGATCGACTACCCACAGTGGATGGCCAATGTAGTATTGGTGCAAAAGAAGAACGGGAAATGGCGAGTTTGCATCGACTACACCGACCTGAATAAAGCTTGCCCGAAGGACTTTTATCCTCTACCTCATATTGACCAACTTATTGATGCAACTTCGGGATATGCACTACTAAGCTTTATGGATGCTTTTTCAGATTATCATCAAATTTCCATGTGCAATGAGGACATTCCAAAGACAACATTCATCACACACCGTTCGGTGTACGCCTATAAGAAGATGACCTTCGGCCTGATAAATGCTGGGGCCACCTATTAGAGAATGATGAATTTCATCTTCGAGAGGCAGCTGGGGATGAACATGGAGGTGTACGTGGATGATATGATCATGAAAAGCATGCAGGTTCAGAAGCACTTGGATGACCTGGAGGAATGCTTTCAGACTGTCCGTCATCACAAGTTGAGACTCAATCCGGCAAAATGCACCTTCGGCCTCGATGCAGGAAAGTTTCTGGGATATCTGGTCAGTCAGAGGGGCATCGAGGCCAATCCGGAGAAAATCCAGGCCATTCTTGACATAAAGACTCCTCAGTCATTCAAAGACGTCCAACGTCTGACGGGCAGGATTGCAGCTTTGAGGAGATTCATGTCCAAATCTGCAGAGAGATGTTTGTCATTCTTCGACACACTGAAGGGGCCGAAAAATGCGAAGACATTCTAATGGACTTCAGAGTGTGAAGACGCCTTCCAAGGCATAAAGACATATCTGTCTTCGGCTCCTTTATTGATGAAACCGACTCCGGCTGAGACCTTGTAGTTATATCTGGCAGCTAGCTCGTTGGCGGTTGGAGTAGTACTGGTTCGGGAAGTCAGTGGAAAGCAGCGCCCGGTTTATTATGTTAGTCACGTCCTAAAAGATGCTGAAATCAAGTATCCAAATATTGAAAAATTTGTCTTTGCTTTAATAATTGCCAGTCGAAAGCTTCGACAATATTTTCAAGGCCGGCTCCTGGTCGTCTACACGGATCAACCACTGAAGAAGGTGATGAGTAAACCAGAAGTTTCGGGAAGATTAGCAGCATGGACTTGTGACGCCCCCAAAATTAGGTATACATCACCCATCTTGGGTCGTCATATACATAGTACAGAATACAAATACAACTTACTAATACAACTGTCGTGTACAATACGACAAAATATAAACTGTGAGTTTGAATACAAATATTATCTTCTAGAGAGTATTCATACTCAAAAGGAGTCCTCGTTACATTTATTAACACACCATTACATAGAATAGTGAGGACTACTAACTAATACTATCATTCGGACCATCACTCCGTTCCCCGACTTGCCCCAGCTACGTTCTCATTTCCTGAAGAGAACAGTGAAAGAAAGGGTGAGCTCAACTAGCCCAGTAAGAAATATTATGACTAAGATAATGCAGAATAAATTATCATTAGCCTTCAACAATATTAAACTGATAAAATACAATAGACATCTAGTTTAACTGCAGCGGAACAAGCAATCCATTAAAAGAGTCAAGTAGAAGATAAACTCTACTATCTTTTATGATTTAAAAGATTTTCCAACACTGTGATCGCTGAGACTCAGCTTAATAAAATAATCCACATCATCGAATCACCCCTGCACTACGGCCAAGGATATTCGTATATTCATTAATGGTCATGATCATGCCAACAACTGTCCATCAATGCACTACGGGCCAATGAGGACTTTTACCACATCATTTGTAACATTACGGTCATGATTATACCGAATAATCCCTGGTCATAATCATACCAAGTCCATCTATGCACTACATGCCACAGATGACTTTCAATATTTTATAAACATGAGGATGATGACAATGATATAAGAATTCAATAAAACAAGTTCAAGAATTAATTTATCCAAGAATTAACAACGTCCAAATTGTCAACATGATACTACTTTGTGGAGTAAGATTCAAGAATGATCAGGAGAATATTTTCATGAATAGATACTAGATGAAACGCAATTATCAAGGATATTCCACAAATTTCATGGAGTATAGAAGTCAAAACTTAACCAACTGAGTACAATAAAGAATGAAATAACAAAAGAAATCACCATGCATGCGATAGACCGCACAGACAGGTTATTCTTAACAGAATAATAAATAATGGAACCAGGTCCGGCGTAAACGCACAGACAGGATATTCCGACAGAATAATAAATAATGGAACCAGGTCCGGTGTAAAACACACAGACAGGATATTCCGACAGAATAATAAATAATGGAACCAGGTCCGGTGTAAAACACGCAGACAGGATGTTCCAACAGAATAATAACAAAAACGGAACCAGGTCCGGTGTAAAACACACAGACAGGATGTTCCAACAGAATAATAGCAGAATGTCACCAAGTATAGGGTAGACCACGTATACAGGTTATTCCAACAGAATAATAAGAAATGGAATAACAACAGTTCTCTTCATGAATAAGAATGAATAACACCCCTTACCGTTTTAAAGAAGAGCTGAGGTAAGGAAGTAGTTAAGTAGCAGAATACTCTTCTTCTCTCTCTCTATAGTTTCTCTCTATAGTTTCTCTCTCTAGAGTTCAGTGAATTCGTAAGAAATAATGAAGGAATGAGCTGCTATTTATAGAAAAATAGAATGCATAGTAACTAATCCATGAACGGTCCAGATTGATTACTTTAATCTGACGGTCCATATTTAAAGAAAAATCTTTTAAATAAAATATAATATATTCTATTTATAGAATAACTTTAATAAAGTATTTTATTTTATATAAAAAGATGTTTCTGTTTTATTACGTTAATAATACGAATAAAACAAAACGTCATTATCGCTAAATAATTCATATTATTAACTGACAATAATGGAATCAAACTGAGTGACTTCTCACATAAGCATTAATAATCAATACCGTGTGCTACTATGCAACCACACGTATTACTGTACTTTTACTACCGAGTAGTTCAACAGTAACAATGGTAAAACTTCCGCCGTTATTTTTAATAAACTATCTTTGTCGTTTTCTCAATCCGACAATAATTCTGTTGTGGGGTCCACCAATGATTGTGTCGTTGTACGAATATTCCCTGTTAAAACGAATATTCCCCGACCAATCAAATATTATATAACAACTTGCGTACTTTACAAAATTTATAAATATTACCCACAACTATAACATTATATCAAATTAACTCTATAATATTCAAAAATGATATTTATAGAAAATTTATCTTTATTTATAAAAGTTGGGGTCTTACAACCTCCCCTTCTTATGAAATTTCGCACTCGAAATTAGGGTACGTACCTGGTATGTCGAAGAGATAAGGATACCTTGATTTCATTTCAGATTCTAACTCCCAAGTCATTTCCTCAACATCGTGGTTTCTCCACAAAACTTTGACTTGAGGTATAACCTTGGAGCGTAGAATATGTTCCTTCTTATCTAAGATTTGAACAGGAACTTCTTCATACGTCAAATCTTCCGCTATTTCGTCTGGTTCTAACTCAATAATGTGGTTCGGGTCTTCCACATATTTGCGTAACATGGATATGTGAAAAACGTTATGAACACGAGACATACTTGGCGGTAAAGCGAGTCTATAAGCCACAGTTCCTACTCGATCGAGGATTAAAAATGGACCGATGAAACGAGGATTGAGCTTTCCTTTCTTTCTAAATCTCGTAACTCCTTTCCATGGAGCAATACGTAAGAACACATGATCTCCTTCATCAAATTCCACGTCCTTCCGATGAAGATCAGCATAACTCTTTTGTCGATCTTGTGAGGTTTTTATACGTTGTCGGATCGTTTGAATCTTTTCTGTAGTCATACATACCAACTCCGGTCCCAACAACGTTGCTTCACCCACCTCATCCCAGCATACTGGAGAACGACATTTTCTTCCATACAATGCTTTGAATGGAGCCATGCCAATACTTGCTTGATAACTGTTGTTGTAGGAAAACTCCACCAATGGTAAGAACTTGTCCCAACTTCCTTTGAAGTTAAAGACACAGAGTCTTAATAGATCTTCAAGAGTTTGAATAGTCCTCTCTGATTTTCCGTCCGTCTGAGGATGATATGCTGAACTAAATCGTAACTCCGTGCCCATAGCTTTTTGTAAACTAACCCAAAATCGTGAAGTGAATCTTGGGTCTCGATCAGAAACTATGGATACTGGCATACCATGCAGTCTTACAATCTCGTTTATGTACATACGAGCAAGACGTTCAAGTGTATAAGTTTCTCGTATCGATAAGAAATGAGCAGACTTGGTCAATCTATCAACAATGACCCAAATCGCATCAATACCTTGAGAAACCCTAGGAAGACCGGTAACGAAATCCATGGTAATGTGCTCCCACTTCCATTCTGGAATTTCAAGTGGTTGCAATGGACCTTTTGGTACTTGATGCTCCGCTTTGACTCGTTGACAAGTTAGACACCTTGAGATAAACAACGCTATCTCTCTCTTCATATTGCTCCACCAAAATGTATGACGAAGATCATGATACATTTTGGCACTTCCAGGATGGATTGCAAACGGTGTGTTGTGCGCCTCCATCATGATTTCATACTTTAAATCAGGGTTGTTAGGAACACAAAGTCTGGAGTTGACTCGAAGTATTCCTTCTTCATCGATTCTTGCTTCCGGTATAGCACCTTCTTGCACTTTCTTCTTCATACGCATCAGCTCCAGGTCTGTAGCTTGAGCAGCTTTAACTTTATCGATTAAAGTTGGTTCTACTCGTATATTCGCCATCATCACATGGGTCCCTGGAGTCTTTAACTCTATCTCCATCCTTTGCAAATCACACAAAATGGGCCTTTGTATTGACAATATCGCACTTGTACCCGCATATGATCTTCTACTCAATGCGTCAGCTACCACGTTCGCTTTTCCAGGATGGTATTGAATGGTATGATCATAATCTTTCAACAGTTCAAGCCAACGTCGTTGTCGCATGTTGAGTTCCTTTTGAGTGAAGAAATATTTGAGGCTTTTATGATCCGTAAAGATCTCCACCTTCTCCCCATACAAGTAATGCCTCCAAATTTTAAGTGCAAAGACAACAACTGCCAACTCTAGATCATGAGTAGGATAATTCCTCTCATATTCCTTGAGTTGTCTTGATGCATAGGCTATGACTTTTCCATGTTGCATGAGAACGCATCCCAACCCTTTGCTCGAAGCATCACTGTAGATGACAAATCCCTCCGAGCCAGATGGTATTGTTAGAACAGGTGCTGAAATGAGTCTCCTCTTGAGTTCTTGAAAACTCTGCTCACATTCTTCGCTCCAACTGAACTTTGTATCTTTTCGAGTCAGCTGAGTTAACGGAGTAGCGATTCGAGAAAATCCTTCCACGAATCTCCGATAATAACCAGCTAAACCAAGAAAGCTACGTACTTCGGTCACTGATTTAGGTTGCTCCCAGCTTTGAATAGCTTCAATCTTTGCCGGGTCAACTGATATGCCACGACTTGATACTACGTGCCCAAGGAATGCTACCTCCTCCAGCCAGAACTCGCATTTCTTCAACTTGGCATAAAGTTTGTATTCACGAAGCTTTTGGAGTACCAGCCTCAAGTGTTGCTCATGATCTTCACGGCTTTTAGAATAAACAAGGATGTCATCGATAAAGACGACCACAAAGTGATCCAAATATTCCTTGAATACCCGGTTCATCATATCCATGAAGGCAGCAGGAGCATTAGTCAATCCAAAAGACATAACTAAGAATTCATAATGCCCATACCGAGTTCTGAAGGCAGTCTTTGGAATATCCTCAGTTCTAACCTTCAGCTGATGATATCCAGAATGAAGATCGGTCTTTGAAAAGAATTGTGCTCCTTGCAACTGGTCAAACAGGTCATCAATACGTGGCAATGGATACCTATTTTTGATGGTGACATGATTCAACTCCCGATAATCAATACAAAGTCGCATACTCCCATCTTTCTTCTTCACGAACAGAACAGGAGCACCCCAAGGAGAAGTACTAGGGCGAATAAAACCAATGTCTAACAATTCCTGCAGTTAAGTCTTTAACTCCTGAAGTTCAATAGGAGCCATTCGATATGGGGTTTTGGAAATGGGTTTTGTACCGGGTTCAAGGTCGATACAAAATTCAATTTCACGCTCTGGGGGTAGGCCAGGAAGTTCTTCGGGAAATATGTCAGGAAATTTATTAACAACAGAAATATCATTCAAAGCTGACGTATTTTTGTTTAGATCTGTGACATGAGCTAAGAAAGCTTGACATCCGTTTTTCAATAAACGAATAGCTTTATGGCTTGAGATGACAGCGATTGATTTTAATGGTTTGGTTGCTTGAATTCGCATAATAGGTCGATTAGGAATATGAAAGCTAACAACCTTACGAAAACAATCAATTTTTGCATGATGAGTAGTTAACCAATCAATCCCTAGAATCACGTCAAATGCAAGTATTTTTAATGAAATCAGATCGACAGGTAATGTGTGGGTACCAACTTGAACCAAACAAGACTTATAAACCGTGGATGTAATGAAGGTTTCTCCCAATGGAGTTTCAACTGCTAAGTCAAAGTCTAATTTCTCCGGAATCAAATTTAATCGATGAGCGCAAGTAGGAGAAATAAAAGAATGGTTAGAACCGGTATCAAATAAAGTATAGACTTCGTTAGAGTTTATGATAAGCTTACCCGTGATGACCTCATTCGGGTTCCCTGCTCTCTGAGAGTTCACAACAAACGCTCTCCCTTGCACAATCGGTTTTGACTTTTCTGGGACGGCCTTTGGTGCCTCCATCCTAGCTGAATTTGTCTTCGGTAAACGACAAAATCGGGCTAAATGACCTTCTCTTCCACAATTATAACATGCTTTGGACGGCATCGCGCAGTTTGGACTGATGTGCCCCTCCCCTCCGCATTTGAAACATATGATAGGTGATCGTTCTCCTTCCTTAACGACAGGTGCTGGTGCTGACGTCTTTCCATCATTGTTGAATCTCCTCTTCTTGAAATGCCCATTTTTATTGTTTTGGCCCTGATTACCACCGAAGTGGTTACCATTTCGGGCCTGTTGATTCCCTCCACGCTTGTTGTCACCGCTTCGATGACTGCTTTCACTGGTATTATCATTTTGTCGGCTGCTCTCTTTTGGTTGTGTTGTCTCGTTATCGCGCTCCACCAACTGAGCCCTATTTACAACATCTGAATACAAGCACAGTTTATGAGAAACAAGATGTTGACGTATCTCCGGCTTCAAACCTCTTAAAAACATCCGCGTCATTCTTTCTTCATTATCCACCAGGTGGGACGCAAACCGGGATAACTCCGCAAATTTTGCCTCGTACTGCGACACGGTCATATTATTCTGCTCCAATTTGATGAACTCCACCTCCTTCATGTGATGAATACTCTCGGGAAAGTATTTGTCGTTAAACAACTCTTGGAACTTCTCCCAGGTCATCTTTAGTGCGGCAGGTTGAGTACGCTTTATCGATTCCCACCAGTAATCTGCCTCTCCTCGCAACATAAAGGCGGCAAAGGGAACCTTTTGCTCCTCGGAGCAACCCAAGATATCAAATATCTTGGTGATCTGCTTTATCCATGTTTCAGCTACAAGTGGTTTGGGTTCTCCCTTAAACTCCGGTGGTCCCAGCTCCTTAAACTGTTTAGCGGTGACCGCCAGAGAGTTTCCAGTATTTCCACCTACGTTGTGGACAGGAGCCGCTTTCACCTGTTGTTGCATGAATTGCATAAAGCCTCTGAACATTTGAGCATTCATCATTTGGTCAGTGTTGTTGTTTGCATGAGGATTGTCACCTTCCTGATGCACATTATCCTGATTATTGATATGTGGTGAATCAACGGTCGCCTGTGCTCCATTGCTATTCTCAACATTCTCAGATGCCATTTCCAGATACTGTCACAAAATAAAAATTAATTGATATGTCATATTTTATCCTTATATTATGACCGACCAATTAAATACCATGCAAATAAACTTAGGTAGGTCATACTAGCGAAGAAATTCCCCGTCTCTCCCCTCCTAGTTCTATTCTCACATCTTAGCCAGGGATCATATCCCTAAGCTCTGATACCAACTGTGACGCCCCCAAAATTAGGTATACATCACCCATCTTGGGTCGTCAGATACATAGTACAGAATACAAATACAACTTACTAATACAACTATCGTGTACAATACGACAAAACATAAACTGTGAGTTTGAATACAAATATTATCTTCTAGAGAGTATTCATACTCAAAAGGAGTCCTCGTTACATTTATTAACACACCATTACATAGAATAGTGAGGACTACTAACTAATACTATCATTCGGACCATCACTCCGTTCCCCGACTTGCCCCAGCTACGTTCTCATTTCCTGAAGAGAACAGTGAAAGAAAGGGTGAGCTCAACTAGCCCAGTAAGAAATATTATGACTAAGATAATGCAGAATAAATTATCATTAGCCTTCAACAATATTAAACTGATAAAATACAATAGACATCTAGTTTAACTGCAGCGGAACAAGCAATCCATTAAAAGAGTCAAGTAGAAGATAAACTCTACTATCTTTTATGATTTAAAAGATTTTCCAACACTGTGATCGCTGAGACTCAGCTTAATAAAATAATCCACATCATCGAATCACCCCTGCACTACGGCCAAGGATATTCGTATATTCATTAATGGTCATGATCATGCCAACAACTGTCCATCAATGCACTACGGGCCAATGAGGACTTTTACCACATCATTTGTAACATTACGGTCATGATTATACCGAATAATCCCTGGTCATAATCATACCAAGTCCATCTATGCACTACAGGCCACAGATGACTTTCAATATTTTATAAACATGAGGATGATGACAATGATATAAGAATTCAATAAAACAAGTTCAAGAATTAATTTATCCAAGAATTAACAACGTCCAAATTGTCAACATGATACTACTTTGTGGAGTAAGATTCAAGAATGATCAGGAGAATATTTTCATGAATAGATACTAGATGAAACGCAATTATCAAGGATATTCCACAAATTTCATGGAGTATAGAAGTCAAAACTTAACCAACTGAGTACAATAAAGAATGAAATAACAAAAGAAATCACCATGCATGCGATAGACCGCACAGACAGGTTATTCTTAACAGAATAATAAATAATGGAACCAGGTCCGGCGTAAACGCACAGACAGGATATTCCGACAGAATAATAAATAATGAAACCAGGTCCGGTGTAAAACACACAGACAGGATATTCCGACAGAATAATAAATAATGGAACCAGGTCCGGTGTAAAACACGCAGACAGGATGTTCCAACAGAATAATAACAAAAACGGAACCAGGTCCGGTGTAAAACACACAGACAGGATGTTCCAACAGAATAATAGCAGAATGTCACCAAGTATAGGGTAGACCACGTATACAGGTTATTCCAACAGAATAATAAGAAATGGAATAACAACAGTTCTCTTCATGAATAAGAATGAATAACACCCCTTACCGTTTTAAAGAAGAGCTGAGGTAAGGAAGTAGTTAAGTAGCAGAATACTCTTCTTCTCTCTCTCTATAGTTTCTCTCTATAGTTTCTCTCTCTA
Source organism: Panax notoginseng (assembly GCA_016801055.1). Taxonomy (NCBI): domain Eukaryota; kingdom Viridiplantae; phylum Streptophyta; class Magnoliopsida; order Apiales; family Araliaceae; genus Panax; species Panax notoginseng. Next base: position 164,778,085 of record CM029018.1, on the reverse strand, counting down.
GAGTTCAGTGAATTCGTAAGAAATAATGAAGGAATGAGCTGCTATTTATAGAAAAATAGAATGCATAGTAACTAATCCATGAACGGTCCAGATTGATTACTTTAATCTGACGGTCCATATTTAAAGAAAAATCTTTTAAATAAAATATAATATATTCTATTTATAGAATAACTTTAATAAAGTATTTTATTTTATATAAAAAGATGTTTCTGTTTTATTACGTTAATAATACGAATAAAACAAAACGTCATTATCGCTAAATAATTCATATTATTAACTGACAATAATGGAATCAAACTGAGTGACTTCTCACATAAGCATTAATAATCAATACCGTGTGCTACTATGCAACCACACGTATTACTGTACTTTTACTACCGAGTAGTTCAACAGTAACAATGGTAAAACTTCCGCCGTTATTTTTAATAAACTATCTTTGTCGTTTTCTCAATCCGACAATAATTCTGTTGTGGGGTCCACCAATGATTGTGTCGTTGTACGAATATTCCCTGTTAAAACGAATATTCCCCGACCAATCAAATATTATATAACAACTTGCGTACTTTGCAAAATTTATAAATATTACCCACAACTATAACATTATATCAAATTAACTCCATAATATTCAAAAATGATATTTATAGAAAATTTATCTTTATTTATAAAAGTTGGGGTCTTACAGGACTATGGAATTATCCCAATTTTTTATTGAATATCATCCCCGAACTGCTATCAAGGGTCAAGCCTTGCCCGATTTTATGGTGGAATGTTCGTTCTCCGAAGTAGATGCTGAGCTGCCAGAAGCGAAGACGTCCGATCAAGCAGTGGCAGTCCTTCAGCACGGTCAGAATTCATGGACGCTGTACGCAGATGGATCTTCTACGGCGGATGTCAGTGGAGCAGGGATTATTTTGACAAGTCCGGAGGGATTCAAGGTGCAGTAGGCCATCAGGTTTGGGTTCAGAGCAACAAACAACGAGGCCGAGTATGAAGCAGTATTGGCAGGAGCTCGACTAGCGAAGAGTTTAGAAGTTCAGAAGCTGATCATTTACAATGACTCTCAACTGGTCGTCAAGCAACTATTAGGAGATTACGAAGCTCGTGGAACGAGGATGATCAAGTACCTGGCAGAGTTGAAGGATCAGCTTCAATATTTCGTCTCTTATAAATTTCAGGGCATAGAACGTAACGACAATTCCATTGCCGATGCGTTGTCGAAACTGGCTGCTACGGATGCGGTTGTTTTCAATGGGTCAGTCTATTTGGAGGTTTTGCAGCAGCCGAGTATCCAACACGAAGCGGTGATGTGCATCGAACGGTCTAACTGTTGGATGACTTCCTATATTGAATATCTGGCAGATGGCGTCCTCCCTTCGGATCAAATGCTGGCGAAGAAGATCAAGTACAAGAGTGTTAATTTTGTTCTTATTGATGGGGATCTTTATCGATTGGCATTTTTCTCACCATTGTTGAAGTGTCTGGTTCCATCCGAGGCCAAATATGCTATTCAGGAAGTTCACGAGGGTATATGCGGCGATCACATGACTACTAAGTCGCTGGCATACAAAGTTCTTCGGCAGGGGTACTACTGGCCAACGATCTTTAAGGAAGCTACAGAGTATGTGAAGAAGTGTGAGAAGTGTCAGCTCAACAGCCCGATCCCACATCAGCCACCAGAAGAGCTGTACTCGATATTATCTCCTATACCCTTTGTTGTCTGGAGGGTAGATATATTGGGTCCATTGCCGAAAGCTAAATGGCAGGTCAGTTTTGTCATAGTTGCTATCGATTATATGACCAAATGGGTAGAGGCGAAGCCACTTCGTTTGATAACGGAACAAGAATGTTTGAAATTCATGAAAGAATCTGTAGTATTTCGCTTCGGGATTCCTAAAGTGGTGATATCGGACAACGGACGCCAGTTCGTGGGATCAAAATTTGAAGGATTTCTGAAAGAATTAGGGATTCAGCACAGAAAGACTTCAGTGGCTCATCCTCAGTCGAACGGGCAAGTTGAGGTGACAAACAAAACACTGCTGAACGGGATCAAGTGCAGACTAGACGAAGCTAAAGGAAGATGGCCAGAGGAACTACTCAGCGTATTGTGGGCTTACCGAACTATGCCGAGAACTACAATAGGAGATTCGCCTTTCAGATTGGCTTATGGTACTGATACCTTAGTCCCAGTCGAGATTGGATCTCCGAGTCTTCGGGTCAGTCAGTTCAAAGAGATCTACAATGATGAAGGACTAAAGGCCAACTTGGATCTATTGGAAGAAGTCAGAGAGGTGGCTTTGATCAAGTTAGCGGCCTATCAGAGGAGAGTGGTTAAGCATTACAACAAAGGGGTCAAACTTCGCAGATTTGAAGTAGGAAACTTCGTCCTCAGAGAAACCGAAGCATCTACGCCTCAGAACACGGGAAAGCTAATGCCGAACTGGGAAGGGTCGTATGAGGTGATCAAAGTACCAAAGCCAGGGACTTATCGATTAAAGGCATTAGATGGGTTCGAGATCAAGAACACCTGGCATGCCGGAAGACTTCGGAAGTATTTCCAATAGAGATCGAGTCAGTTTACCGAAAGTCTGTACATGATTGTCCATTATCAATAAAAAGTCACTTTTTCACATTCGATCGTCTTCCCATTTGTCCTAAGTTCACAATGGTATAAGGAGGTATGGTCGGACTCGCTGGCCATTCGATGGTAGCCTACTCATTTGTTACCCCGTGTGGTAGATAAATCCTATGGTCCTTTTTATATTATTTTTACCAAGTGCGGTAAATTAATAGGCACCGAAGTAAGGAGGACGGGGTGGACTCGCTGACCATTCGATGGTAGCCTCTTCGGCAGGAGTGTCCTTATGGTTTTGTTATACCCTGCGTGGTAGACAAAGTCCATGGTCCTTTTAAATTTGTTATACCCTGCATGGTAAACAAAAGTCACCAAAGTAAGGAGGTACGGTCGAACTCGCTGGCCATTCGATGGCAGCCTTATTGTCAGGAGTGTCCTTATGAATTTGTTACCCCGTGTGGTAGACAAAATCCATGGCCCTTATAAAATTGTTCTACCCCGAGTGGTAAACAAATGTCCTTATATACTTGTTCTACCCCGAGCGGTAAGCAAGATCTTGATGGTGCAAAGAGGATCAACCGAATTCACCTTACACATGACCGATCTCATACTTCGGTAACGATAAATATACATTACTTTGTTTTATGCAAGTGTTGAGTTCGGTTCAGTTCATTTAATTCAGTTCATTTCATTCTTTAACTTAACTGTTATATGCCTTATCTGATTCACTATCTAAGTTAAGTTCGTACAGATTAATTGATGCTGAATAATTGACAAAAAACGAATCAAAACAGAAGTCATAATCAAACATAAATGGTGGTTCATTGATAAATTCAAACATTCATCCATCTATTCAGTCCTAACATTAAACTATTACACAAAGTAAAAAATTACTTGATAAAGTTCTTCAAAATAACCTCAAAAAAGACAGATAATTCTCACAAGTCATTAAAATGTCAGAAGAAAGCAGAAAGGACATTCAAGCACCGCCTTCACCATCGGAGTCGATCAGAGCTGGATCTAGCTGAGCAGCAGCCAATTTTTCTTTACCACGCTCCCGACAATCTTCATATCCTTCGTAGTATACTTTCAAAATTTCTGCACCAAGCTCGTCAGACGCACGATAGTCCGCCTGTATCTGCTTACGCAGCTCTTCGGTCAAAGGAGGATCTCGTTCTTCAAGCACTTTGATCTTACTTCGAAGTTTACGGCGTTTCGCCCTATGTGTTTTCCTATCAATCCGAGCCTTCGTCTGAACTTCACCAAGTTGTATTGACAGGATTTGATTAGCTACAACAAGCTCCTCATTGGTGTTCTTCAACGCTTCGGTCTCTACAACAAACTTGACATTCATGTTGGCCAATTTCTGTTCACTGGCTTTTGACGTCTTCAGCTCTTCTCTGATCGAGCTCAGCACATCGTAGGTATCCCTCAGATCCCCCTTGGTTTGGGCAAATTCCCTCTGAAGGCCTTCATTGACATGAAGAGTGGCTTCATGCTCACCTCTCTCCCGAGTCAAGGTAGCCTTCAACAAGTTGTTCTCCCTTCGCAGGGTCTCCTCATCGGATTTAGCATTTATATGTCTGGGACGTAAACGTTCGAAGACTGCGTTTGCCTGCACATATGCGACAGTATCCAGTCAATTTCAGATATTTAAACAAGAAAAGAAATATTTAACCAAGAAAACTATAATTTACCTTTGCCAAATAGCTCATGCCTTCATCCAGAAAGTTCCCGTTTGTATGGTCATCGAATCGACGATTGTCGGTTTCCTGGACAAATGCATCAAAGAGACGGAAGGGAAAGTTGGCATTGAACCGAGGCCATAAAGTTGGTGCTCCAGTAGCCTCACTATGGAAATTTTGCGATGAAGACCTTGGGGGGGGGGAAGGCATAGGTTAATCACGAGGAGGAGAGGGATCCGTGTATATATTTTCTGGGGAGGGAGATCGAGCTGGGGACGGGACGCTGTCAGAAGTTTGTTTTCTCTTTCGAGATGGTGTTACAGCAGGTTCAGTTCGCTCTTCCTCAGTAATGGTTTGAGTCTCCATTGGGGTTATTGGGGGGAGAACACTCGAAGAAGGTACCCTAAGCTCGTCGGAGGTTAAGGGGGTAACTTGGGTTTTCAACTTCTTGATCCGAATAAGTTGCCTTCGATCACCTATAGGTAGATCTAACAGACTTTTTCGGGCTGACAGAGTCGAGTCGACAATTGGCGGAGTTGGGACGACAACTGGTGGCGTTGGATCGACAGTTGGTGGTATCGGATCAATAGCTGAGGGTGTTGGATTGACAGTTGGTTCAGTTTCAGAAAGGGCTTCGGAGTCAGATGGGATAAAAATTGGTCGAGGTCATTGGGTGACTCTTTTCTTTCGACGGGGTCGAAGGACTTCTTCCAGTATAATAGGTTCATCATTCACGGGTGCTTGGGTTGGGGGTTCAGTAATGTGTGTTTCAGCAGTTGGTATCTCAATGGGGGGCTTGAACTTGGAAGAGGCTTCCAGTTGTGGAGGGTCGGCATCGACCTCTGCAGTTTTTTCGGCTATGTTACCTTCGGTTGGGACTTCCTGTTGGGAGGATTCGGCAGTAACTTCTACGAACTTCCCAGCTAGAAAATCCTCCAACTCCTTCACCTCCGAAGATGATGGCTTGATCAAAGTTACTACAGAAGAGTAACAGTTTACATCAAAATTCATACCATATCAATTTTCAAAATATTGATAAAGTAAATCCATACTTACATTTGTGGTCGTACAACCACGCTTGCTTGGAAAGAAGTCCGTATTTCTATTCTTCCTTCGGGAAGTTGTCAAACAGCTCTATCATTTCAGCCTCGCGTTCTTCGGAAATGTCTCTAAAATCGGCAGAGATCTTCTCATCAGTGGCCCAGTTCGGTAAGGAGGAAATTTCAGGTCCCTTGACGTAAAACCATTTTTCATGCCATCCCCTATTACTAGGAGGGGTGTTAACCAACGAACGTCTCTCAAATTTCTCTCCTGTCTTCGAGGAATGTTTGCTTATGGCCTTGAATCCTTTCTCTCTGGATTGACCGATCTTGTATACTGTGAAGAAGAAGTCGAGTGTAGGCTCTATACCTAACTCATGACAGAAAGCGATGAACGCTAGGATATGAATATAAGAATTCGGTACCAATTGGGCGAACCCAACACCCAGAAACCCTAAGAGGGTCACTATGAAAGCATGGAGAGGGAACCGAACTCCCTTCTCCAAGATGGTCACCGGAACAGCCGTCCATCCTTCAGGACGTAGGTACATTCGCTCTTCAGATCGGGGAGCTCTCACCAGATGGGTATCCGGAATATGACAGCGAGTTCGAATCCTCTTCAGATCAATCTCTGTGATTGTCGACAAAATATTGGCATGTGCATATCGTTCCTTGCTCCTATAGAATACAGATGGGTTGGAAAGGGGCTTCATTACCGGATCCTTACTAGAAGTTGCAGTTGTCGAATGGGAGGATGAAGCTTCTTTGCTGGAGTTTGGGTTTGGTGGAATGGCCTTAATAGGAGTCGCCTGAATTGGAGAATTTTGACTAATGCTAGGGGTTGCCATTGATCGTATTTTGCAGAGAAGGTGAAGAAAGTTATGGAAGGAAGAAAAGAGCTCAAAGGTCCGAAATTCAAATTGGCAGGTAAAACTGTTAAATTTGGTAAAGTTTACCTATTATGCTGGCGGTTACATAGTACTCGAGGGCGGCACATTAAATTGATAATCATGATCACGAATTTGAAAGGTTGCGTCCGGATTGAGTTTTAAACATTTAGTGGGTTGGGCCCTCCAATTGAATTTCCAGCTTTTAAATTGCCTCGTGATTTTAACTTATTTCCGTTTGGGTTTTAGTAAGTCTCGCCTTGGGCTTATTCTAATCCTATTAAATCCGGTAAAATCACGAACCACTTATAGCTTTCCATTAAATATCTTATTTAATAGAAAACTAGGGGACAATGTTGGGTCATGATATTTCTCCTGTTGGGCCTTATGGATTGGGCTTAGTTATTTAATTAGTCTATTGAGACTCCCCTATTGGATCTTGAAGTTATTGGGCCTAATTCTCACATTATATCTCCTTAATGTTGGACCGGGTCAATGGGTTGGCCCATTAAATCTTTTAATATCTAAGTTTTTGACTTGTAATGATGAAAAAGGATGGTCATTGACCAAAAGTCTGCAGATCATTAATGTGGATGTGATTATATCCGGCCGGCGATATGTACAGTAGGAAAAATGTGACAACCTGCATGGATCCGGCTGAGATCAGTGGGAGGTAGGGAGCTGTGTCAGATAAAAGTTGGTGGCATGGTAAACCAGGTAAGAGAGTATAACCTAGCAAGAAAGTCTCTAAGGAAAGATACTCATACACACAACACACGAAATTTTTATCTCTCTAAATATACTAGATATTTTATCCTCCATTGTTAAACCTTGAACGGCCTGTACTGACTCTCACGCCTGAGCTATCCCTCGACGGTCCAGCCGTCAAGCTTTTGGTGTTGACTGTGTTTTACTGTACAGGATCAGGACATCTTACGTGATTGGGACGTTGGCAAAAGATCTTGGCGTTAACAGTTGGTAAAGTGTAAAAACACAGTTTTGACATGACCTATAGCTACAGTCGTAATCGTCGGTAAAGACCCTTAAGACCATAGCTAAAGGCTTTAGTCATGACGAGGGTCGGCGACCGTCGATAATACCTATAGCTTCGGCCATAAGGCTTACAGCTTTGGTTGACGACTCTCGCTATAGGCCTTTTCTTTTGGTAAAACTATATTTAGTAAATTTTTCTCGGTGCTCTTAACTTAAACTCAAATTCTGGGGAGCTATAGCTAGCGACACCAAATTACCAGCAGGCCATGTAGGAGTTCCTTCCTCCTGGAAGATGCTTCAATTTCTTTGGTACTTGAAGGTTCTTCGCCCATTATGACTATATTAACTCTAAACTCCATATGTAAGATGTTGATAATTACAGTATTCTGGAGGTTTGGTCACTGCGTTTTTTTATTTTTAACTTATCTTTGGGTAAATAAAAAACGAATTACATAAATATTTGTTTGCATATTTGATTATTACAAGGCTGTACAGATGCAATCTCTTTGGATCACCGGCATGTAAGAATATTTTATTTCTTTATGTGGTTTCTACTATTTATATAATTATTGGATTTATATATTGTATTAATTTAATCATTTTATTTATGAATTTGATAATTAATTATGTGGCCTATAAATAATACTCCCTCCGTCCCATGATAAAAGTCCTTATTACTATTTTGGATAGTACCATGTTAAATGTCTATTTTCCTTTAATAACCAAACTTTTACATATATTTTTCTATTATACCCGTAGCATTAAATATCTCATACTTTTCTTATTCTAATTAGGGGTGTAAATGAGTCGAATCTCAGCGAACACCTTCATGCTCAGATTCGGCTCGACTCGAAAAAATTGAGCTCGAATTCGACTCGGATTCGATAAGAGATTTATATTTTTGCGCCAGATTCGACTCGGATCATTACTCGGACCTACTCGGCTCGTAAGTACTCGACTCGTTTACAAAGCGAGTTACTCATGAGCCTTCAAATCGAATTTCGAATATGAACCATTTCACTTAAAACTGAACCACTGCATACTAAATTGGTTACTTAACTAATATTTATATATAAAACTTTTTCACTTTTATTTATGTATTGAAATTATAAAAAATGTAATAAAAATTGACATTCAATTCATTGATTTATTTAAGTACAAGTTTACACAATTTTATACTACATTTTATAAATTATAAAGATTGATACAAATATCACATATTTAGCTTAATAGAATGGATCAAACTAATACTCGAATATGATCCATCGAGCAGGTATCGAGTCTGGTTCGAAAAAAAATGAAATACTCGAACCCTAATCTGAACGAACACTAGTATGCTCGAATTCGACTCGCGTATCATTAAACAGAAAATGAGTATGGATCAGATTCGACTCGAATCAACTTCGAATTCGAGCTTTGGATCATATTTTCGAGCCGATCTCGAATCGAGTACCGAACTACTTGGTTCGACTTACACCCCTAATTCTAATTCTCTCTCCATATTTAATGACATTATTATGGACAATTCTGTCATTTCATTCATCTTCTTAATATGCGTGAAAAGTCCACCATGACTTTTATCCTGGGACGGAGAGAGTATTACTTATAGTACTTGGCATAATGGGCCCTAAGGTTTCATAATCTTGATGGACGATTTTGACCCTTAGTAATTCTATAAATAAAACAGTTAGGGTTTGGTTCCAATTATCGTCTCAAGAATTTTATGCACCTATGCATCCATCCTAAAATTGAGAGACAATTGAAGAATTTCATTTTTTAAGCGCAGTGGAAGCGTGATACATACAAGATAATTTCTCTCGATTCATGTAAGTACCTAATTGATTTTATTCTATGTAATAAAACGTTCCGATATAATTATTTAACATCTGATATCAGAGTTGTAGTTACGTTATTGGATAGAATAAATTAATTGTGTTTTTATGTTAAAAATAAAAATAAAGAAAAGACTTTGCAGATTATAACGTTGTTTCAATTTTTATTATTATGTACATATGCTACTGATCTCTTCTATCACATGATCACAATTCATCCCCCTAAATCTATTTTGGTATAGTGTAGAACAGTGTTTGTCCAATTCAATAACTTCATAAGCACTCTTTTACAATTCAAACTAAAAAGGTGTCAGGACCTTAAAGGCATGTATAATTCATGAAATTATGATACATCATGGACACTTGCCTACTCTCAATTAATTATTTTGTTACATCATAATTCATGAATATTTAAGTATTCTGTTACTACAAAAAAAAAGGGTTTTCAGAATTAAAGTATTATCCTGATTATGTTTACCCATGTGTTGTATTCAACTATTCATGATATTAAAGAGTTTCTCATGTTCTGTGATCTCTCAATTCATTGTGATCTTCATGTTTTGCTGTGATATCAATTCATGGCTATTGCATATGCCCATTACATTATGTTTATGAGACTTGGACCATTTGTAATGGTTATTTATGTTTTTCTAATTATATTCATATAATATTATAGATTATGTCCTTATGTATTTAATTATAAATTTAATGTTAATATTTTATAGTTCTTAATTATATATCATAATTTAGATTTTGGAACATGATATATTATTAGGGCATTTAAGCTATTACATGTAAATTATAAATAATGTTAATTTTCAAACTTGATTAATATGTTATCTAAAAGAAATTAAGTTTGATCTTAATAATTTACATGTTTGCGTGACTCTTTTATTGTTAAAATTAATAATCAGCCCAGCGGAGGATTATTAATTGAATCAATTAAAGTTTAAGAAAAGTCACATAATGTTACATTTAGTAAATAAAGATTTTAATTTTACCCAATAGAAAAATTAAAATTAGAATTTATTAAATGGAATTTTATTGCATAAGTAACATGTTTATTTTGTTTTTGCCCAACAGTGATGCGTCAATAAATGTGTTTTGCATTATATTATGGGGATGTTATTAGTATATTATTAATTGGATCAACGAAAGATTGATAATTATGCACCAACATCTTATTAAAATTTATTTTTGGGTGTTGTAAATAGATTTTATGTAACTAACTGCTTGCCATACAGTTGGTTTTATTATGATTAATTATTAATTAACATTGTGCATTGCGGATTTCTTTTAGTTTTTTGTAAGTGTGCTTATGAGCTTGAATATGTTTTAGCATTGATTCCAACTAGTATTTCTGGGTATCTCTCTGGAATTGAAACCTTGAATGAAACTAATTTTACTGCTTGAAAATAGCAAGTGAAAATTGTTCTTGGCACTATGGATTTGGACTATGCACTACGAGTGGATCATCCTGCTCCACTTAAAACTACTAGCTCAATTGAGCAAAAGGCTATTCATGAAAAGTGGGAGCGATCCAACCACATATCCCTTATGATTATAAAAAACTCTATCACGACAGCCATTCGATGACTTCTCGAATGCTAAAGAGTACTTAACTTCAGTCGAGTAACAATTTAAGGGTTCTTCTAAAACTCATGCAAGTACCCTTATTTTGAAAATATTTACTAGTAGGTATGATGGGGTTAGTGGAGTGCGCAAGCACATTATGATGATGAACAACATGGCCTTTAAATTAAAGGGTATGTAAATGGCGATTTTTTGGGTTTTCTTATTCACTTCATTATGACTTCTCTTCCTGCACAGTTTGATCCATTTAAGATCAATTATAACACGCAGAAAGAAAAGTGGAAGATGAGCAAGTTAATTATCATGTGCGTCTAAGAGGAAGAAAGGCTTAAGGTTGAAAAATCTAATGTTGTTCATTTGACTACCACTGGATCCTATAAGAAGAAGGCTTATAAAAATGGCAAAGGTTTTAAGAATAAGGATAAACTAATTTCTACCAAAATAAATAAGGCAAATTATTCGGGTAACAACTCTAAGGCAGGTCCTAAATGTCGCTTCTGTAAAAAGCAAGGATATATTAAGAAAAAATGCCCTAAGTTCAGAGAATGGCTTAAAAAGAAAGGGATTCCTTTCAAAGAAGACACTCCAAAAGAGGGAAAAAACCTTTAAAGTTGGCAATGGAAAGTCTATACAAGTTGAAGCTATAGGAACTCTTCCTTTAATTTTGGAGAGTGATTTCACCTTATATCTATATTATACTCTTTATGTTCCCAGTATGACACAAAATTTAATTTCTGTATCTAAACTTGACGTTGAGGTTTTTCGTTTAAGTTTGGGAATAATAAAATAATTGTTTATCATTACTCTCATGTTATTAGTTTTGGCTCTTTAGAGGGAAATCTCTATAAGATAAATTTGGATAATGTCTTTGTTGAATCCTTGTTAACAATGAATGTGATAGAAAGTACATCTAAAAGTGAAAATAAAAGAAAACTATATAATGAGAATTCTTCAAAATTATGTCTTCAACGCTTAGGCCATATTTCAAAAGACAGAATGTAACGTCTTATAAAGGATGGAATTCTTCATTCACAAGATTTTTTTGATCTTGACCAAAAAATTAAAGTAGTGAGACTAGATAGAGGCGAAGAGTATTATGGTAAACACTCCGATACAGGTCATAATCCTAGTCCATTTGCCTTATTTTGTCAAGAAAATGGCATCGTCAATCAGTATACAATGCCTGGTACACCGCAGTAAAATGGTGTAGCTGAGAGGCGAAATTGTACCCTTATGGATATGGTACGTAGTATGTTATGCAATTCCAGCTTACCTATATTTTTGTGGACTAAGGCATTAAAGGCAGCAGTTCATATTTTAAATCTGGTTCCTCGCAAATCTGTCCTAGCACTCCTTATGAAATTTGGACAGGTAGGAAATCTAGTTTAAAATACTTACAGGTATGAGGCTGTCCAGCCGAGGCTAAGACTTTTAATCCACAAATAAAAAAACTTGACTCTAAAAATATTAGTTGCCATTTCATTGGATATCCTGAAAGATCTAAGGGTTTTGGATTTTACTGTCCCTCGCATATCATTAGAATTGTTGAGACTATGCATGCAAAATTTTTAGAGAATGTCGATTTAAGTGGGAGTGGTGAGCCTAAAAAATTGATCTTGAAGAAAACATGATTTATGTTTCTAATCATGTAATTCAAGAGGGTGAGGTACAACAACCTCTTATTGAGGCGAATGATGCCCTTGAGATAGCTGAGTCAACACCTAATGTTGAACCCCACATTATTGAAAATCATATTCCTGAAATTGTGCAACTGTTATATAGGTCCGAAAGACCTAGAAAACCTATTAATTTTGATGATTTTATTAACCTATCTTAATGAGATTGATTATGATTCAAGTAAAACTAATGATCATATCTCCTACAAAGAGGCCATTAAGAGTGCTCAATCAACTCAAAGGCTTAAAGCCATTAATGATGAGTAGAAATCAATGGAGCTTAATAACGTTTAGGATCTTGAAGAATTACCCAAAGGTGTTAAACATGTTGATTGCACGTGGGTCTATAAGAACAAATTAGATCCTAAAGGGAACGTTGAAAGGTATAAAGCTCGATTGGTTGCTAAAGGTTTCATTCAAAAAGAAGGTGTGGATTATAAAGAAATTTTCTCTCCAGTATTCAGGAAAGATTCATTTAGAATATTCATGGCTCTAGTAGCTCATTAAGATTTAGAGTTACATCAGATAGATGTTAAAACTACATTTCTTAATGGTAACTTGCATGAAAATGTCTATATGGCACAAACAGATGGTTTTCTAGTTAAAGACAAGAAACATATGGCATGTAGACTTAAGAAGTCCATCTATGGGTTAAAACAAATTTATCGACAATGGTATCTTAAGTTTCACGAGGTGATGAGTAATTTTGATTTTAACAAAAATATAGTGGATCAATGCATATACTTGATGGTCAGTGGGAGTAAATTTGTTATTCTTGTTTTGTATGTTGATGATATACTACTTGCAAGTAATAACTTAAACATGTTGTATGAGACCAAACGTTTCCGTTCTGGAAATTTTGATATGAAGGATCTTGGTGAAGCCACTTATGTTATAGGTATTAAAATTCAACGAGATAGGTCTCACAGGATATTAGGATTGTCCCAAAGAGGTTATATTGACAAAGTTCTTAACAAATACAGGATGCAAAATTGCTCCCCTACTGTCACCCCTGTTGTTAATGGTGACAAATTTAGCTCGTATCTATGTCCTAAGAATCAACTTGAACGTGATCAAATGAATCTTATTCCCTATGATTTTGTGGTTGGGAGTCTTATGTATGCTCAAGTTGTACACGTTCAGATATAGCGTATGTAACTGGCATGCTTGGACGTTACCAGTCAAATCCAGGTTTGGATCATCAGAAAATAGCCAAAAAGGTTTTACGCTACTTACATGGTACTAAGGATTTTATGCTTACATTAAGAAAAATAGATAACCTTGAAGTTGTTGATTATTCTAATTCTAATTTTGCTATGTGTAAAGACGAAAAGAAATCTATACCAAGGTACATCTTTATGCTTTCAAGAGGCACTATTTCATGGAGAAGTCATAAGCAGGAGTTAACTACCACTTCCACGATGATGGAAGAATATGTGGCTTGTTATCATGCTACTTGTCATGCCGTATTATTGGGGAATCTTATTTCAGGACTTAAGGTTGTAGATTCCATTTCAAGGCCATTGAAGGTATTTTGTGATAATGTTTCTGCTATTAGTTTTTTCAACAACGCCATTTCTAGTGAATAACATGCGAGTGAATCAAAGACTTCTGAAATAAGAAAACTCGGCTTTTGAATCAAAAATGAATAACAAGAATCTAAAGAACTTCTGAGGGTCATAAGACCTTGAACTATATCCTAGGTTGTCAAGTGTTTATACTTGAAACCTTTAACAGTCATAAGACTATAGACTCTTCTTCTCGTACCTAGGGGGATCAACCCTTAGTACCATACTGTGCAAAATATATTAACGCTAAAGCATAATTAATCCCCTATAACAGGGTTGTTCATCTCAGTTTGACATTAGAGTCCGCACCAAAGGAAGTTTGGTTTGGATAAGCTCAACAAGGGTTCTAAAATTTAGAGCGTTCATCAACTATGGACTAGTCGAATCAATAAGGGTTCGCTAGTCTTACAAGATTCAACAATAAATGATATTCAATTTGAATAATAAACTCAAAAGGTATACAATCGAATAAGTATTGTATAACAGGAGTCATACTTTAAAAGAATGATAACATCTAATATTAAATCTTGAACTTGATCAATAAATAACAAGAACTTGCTTGACATAGAATATAAGTCTAGAACTTGCTCAATCGAAAAATTTAGAATTTAAAGAAACTTATTCCATAAAAGTAAGGTTTTGAGTAAGGAAACTTGCTCAAATAAAGTTTAGGGTTAGAAAACTTGTCTCGTGCGTAGATTACACGATTACTATTCACGTCCTTCAATTTAATCCTACATACTATTTACATTCACAATACTAGTTAATTATAATGTAACTAGCATCATAAGTTCATTCTCTTCTCACTAAACTCTGATGATAATATTAATTCTCACACATTATTAGACTTCACAAACGACGAGCTAAATACACATTCGACTTATCAATTAAACACGTAAGAATATCATTGACATGTAAAGAATCTGTTTTAACTTCACATTATATGTTTCATACATTTTCATGTTCATTAGATTAGGTTATAATTACATTTCTTGGACTTGAACAATTAAAAATCTCATTTCTGGGCAAAACTGCCAAGTGGCGCTGCAGCTCCACCATTTGAACTAAATCTGGCGCTGCAGCTCCATTATTTGAACTGAATCTGGCACTACAGCTCAGACTTTAGGCTTAAGTCTGGCGCTGCAGCTCAGATTTTAAGCCTAGATCAGGCGCTGCAGCGCGGAATGCCAGTTCTAGAATCTGAAGTTCGCAAAAAAAACACAAAATAAGGCCATAAACTTCTAATTTTTTTGTTCATACATTAATTTAGGCATACCCAGATACTATAATTCAGATCATTACCCAACCTTTCTAGCATGATTTTAACAACTTAAATCATATAATTGCTTGAATCAAATCACATAATTTCATTGTTCTTGGTGTCTTTTGAAAGTTTTTGAAGAAACCATGAAATTTGACATTACGGGTTCGTTATAACTCCGAATCTATCCGTTCAAAGTTTTTTTTCTTCGTTTTAACATGTATTATCATAATCTACTGTCAAATTTAAGTTAAACAAACAATTCATGGCATACAATTGCTCTTAAGGGTCATATATACAACTTTTATACTCTGTAACTTTAAAAATCCAATTACGACATATTTATATGAAATTGATGGTTTGAAAACCTACATAGATGGTAGAAAACATGTTATGATTATATATTATCATGTATATACACATAAATCATCAATTCATGCATTGATCATACAATAGTTATTTTACAGGGAACTCAAAACACACATTAATGGAAAAACTCTGATTTTAACATGTTTACATGAAATCGATTACTCTAATCACGTGAATATATGATATAAATATATTGTAAACATATACTAACATATATATCAGCACATACTCATCAATTATCAATCTCTTCAATTACAGAGGACTTTGAAATAGTTTTTCATAGAAAATATAAAAGCATAAATTACAGTTTGGGTTGAAGAGATTACATTGCTAGTTTGTGTAGATTAGTAGGAGATGATAGCAACTCCTTTGATTCTTCAATTTCTTCTTCACTCTTATAATTTCTCTCAATTTTCTCTCTAAACTCTCTCTTTCTGTGATTTTCCCAGATTTTTAACAAATGAACTGAATGCGTATAAATAAACTGACGTTGTTATGGTCCGTTAATCCCTTAGTTAGTTAACTGGCCAACTCCTCCTAGGGCCATGCTTAGCTAGCTTATTAATCCCTTTTCTAATTTATTTTAATCAACTTATTTATTATATAGTTTAATAATGTCACACCCATTTAAGCAATTAATCAATATCTTATTTAATTCAATTAAATAAAATAGAATAATTTCACATTAAATCACATAGTCACATAATTAAATTCTTATTTATTAATTATGTCAAATCATTAAATCTCTAATTAATTATTAAATTAATTAGAATAACATTAAAATTATTTAATAACTCACTTAATTTAATTATCTCAATTAAATTCTTATTTTGATCAATAAAATTATTCCACATTAATTTTAGTAATATGGCAGACTTAATTAAGTTAATCTACCACACTTCCATCAAATAATTATTTAACGCAATAAATAAATAAACAAAATAATTATTTAATTCAATAAATAAATAGAAATTAATTGCAAAATTCTCGTTCGTCACATCTTTCCTCTCTTAAAAGGATTCTGTCCCTAGAATCATAATTCACTTAATTCATCCTGTTACATTTCTACTTCCTTACAAAGATTCTATCCCCAGAATCGCTACACCCAGATTAAGCAAATAAATGAGGATAATTTTTCATCATTTGTTCTTCGAGTTCCCACGTAGCTTCTTCAGCGTTGTGGTTCCTCCATATTACCTTAACAAAAGGTATTACTTTATTTTTGAGAACTTGCTATTTCCTGTCAATAATTTGAACGGGAATTTCTTCATAGGTTAAGTCTTTCTCAAAATGTAGGTGTTCATATTTAATCACATGTTTATAATCGGGTTTGTATGGTCGTAAAACAGAAACATGGAAGACATTATGGACGTGTTTTAAGGCCGGAGGTAAGGCTACCTCATATGTGACTTCACCGATTCTCCTCAAAACTTCGAAGGGTCAAATGAACCTTGGGCTCAATTGTGACAACCCCAAAATAGGTCCATTCCATCCAACCTATTCTGAGTCGCCAAATACATGGTACAGAAAACAACTACAACTTTATTACAATAATTGTCGTGCAAAATACAACAACACATATGCTGTGAGTTTGGATACAAATATATACCAAATGTGACTCATGTCCCAACCATGGACAGCACCTCACAATGACACCTTACAAAAAGGTATAGTCAAAAACTGTTTTAGAAATTAGAATCTTTGGTAAGCGCTCAAGGAAACCTTTGTACATGGGAGGCCATGCTTCTAGGTTGTGATAGATATCATATGGCCACAGAATTATCCTTGGTTGACCCAATATACCCCAAAGAAAAATGAGAAGATTACTATCATATTCTTCCTAATGGTGAGTCTTCTCTTGACTTATCATTATCTCCACTGTCTCTAATTGAGAATTATACTTCAAACAAACACCAAGATTATATAAGCAGTGCTCGTAAATATACTCAGCAAGTGGATGAGCACAATCCTGTCTTATGATGACACGAGGTTGTATCTCATTAGACATCTTCTATGATAGTGACAAAATACCCTTCCAACGTTGGGTTCGCTTCACCCTAGATAATTCACCAAATATAACTACTAAATGATGACCACCGTTCTATTCTTCTGCTACCCCCGCTCGACCCAGCTACACTCTTATTACCTGAAAGGAATTGTGAAACAGAAGGGTGAGCACAACTAGTCCAGTAAAGAATATCATGACTAAAGATAAATAAGTTATCAATAGCCTTCAACAGAATTAAATCAGAGATTTAGAACATATGGTAGATGATAAAAATTTCAACCATAGTTGTAGCAGAACGAGTAATCCATTAGAAGAGTCAAATAGACTACAAAGTCTATTATCTTTTCTATGTTAAAAATCCACTAACAATGTTTTATCCCTGTAACATCAATCAACAATTCTGGTCCACAATCATATGAATAACTCATAATCATAATTGTAGTTCTAAATTCCTCTTCTCATCCAGGACGAAGATAATTTTCATCACCTATCTTTACCTGAAACATCAAAGATCATGGTTATACCAAATCATAATTCATGTTCATAATCATACTAATAACTTCATCTTTGCATTACGGCCAAAGATATTCATTTGTATCACCAGTTGGTCATGTTCATCTCAACACCTGTTCATCTTTGCACTACTGGCCAAAGATATTCAACAACATGTCATCTTTGCACTACGGGCCAAATATATTCATCAACAATTCATCTTTGCACTATTGGCCAAAGATATTCAACCATAGGTCATCTTTGCACTATGGGCCAAAGATATTCATCACCAGTTCATCTTTGCACTACAGGCCAAAGATATTCAACAACAGTTCATATTTGCACTACAGGCCAAATATATTTATCAACAGTTCATATTTGCACTATAGGCCAAATATATTAATATCTCAAAGAAATATATAATCATTTCAGAATTTATATAAACAATAATTATAAGCATGTTGATCAATTCACCTTTGCACTTAAGCTAAAGATATTCAATTATAAATTCAATGGTCATGATCATACCAGTTAACAATTCAATTTTGCACTACTGGCCAAAGGGAACCCATAGTCATGATCATACCAAAAATCTACCCATCTTTACACTCAAGTCAAAGAGAAATATCATCATTAGGGTTATAAAAATGTTATATATGATAATAAAATCAATATAATCAACATATAGATTTAATCTCAAGAGTAATATTCATAAATCAACTATAATTTGGTCAGAAAAAGAAACCAATTTTGTCGTGAATAGTAACTCGTGAATAGTAACTCATGAATAGTAACTCGTGAATAGTAATTCATGAATAGTAACTCGACATGAAAAAGGTAGAAATTCCACAATAAAATCCATACCAATATTTCGGTATAATGATATTGAAAGAATAATATTTCTTAAGCTTATAAATAATTTATTTTAATTGTTTACACTTTACTAAATAATGCATTTAATCATCCTAAAATGTCAAACTCATAAGATTTCATTACCAATAACCAAAACTCTCATCAAAAATTTGCATATACCTCATATAGGATTCTCAAGCCATAAAATCCTATTTTCTAATTTTCTTACTTCACATAACATATTTAATTCATTTACTCATAACTAGTTCATTTTCATAAAAAAATACCAAATCAGTTTTAAAAATATTTTTTTTCTGGGATTTAGCAGAATATAGTCCCATATTGAACACATATTTTTCTCAGAATTTTTAAAATTCATTTACTATTTTTCATATGGCCAAAACCACCGAATATTTAGACATTTATAATAAATTGTACTTTTATCCAAAAATTCCGAAATTTACAGAGTACACTAATATTATATAGATGTACTCTCAATAAAAATTTTATCAATTTTGGAGTTAACCACAAGGAGGTATAAGCGGTTACTTTTAAAATAGTCTTTTCCCGTAAAATTCATAACTCTTAATCTATACATTCAAAAATCACCATTTTTGGACACAATCAATAAAACTCATCAAAATATCATTTCAAATTTTTCCAGAATTTTTTGAAGGTCAGAAGAATTACGAACTGAAAAACATAATAACCCTTAAAATCCCTTACCTTAAAAGAGCAGTACTTTTGATCGGTATAAGACTGAAAGAAACTTGCACTGAATAACAACTTTGAAAGTATCTAAATATTCACTAGAATATGCTTGACAATATAGAGAGAAAGAAAACTTGTTTCTAGTGTGATTTTCAATTCTAATTTAAGCACCTATTTATAGAAAAATGCTAGAACGCCAAAGGAGACTAAAATAATAAATTAATATTATTTATTCTCTATTTTCTGTACACCAACCATCAGCAATCAAAGCATGCCAAGGCTGAAAAAAAAATCCCAGCAGCCCACATGTGTTCAACAACCAAAGTGGGTCCCACCCATAAATTAATAAAAATTATTTAATTTTCTGAAACTTCAATAATTCATAGAAAATAGCCCTTTTATCAAAAAATTTGAATCTCGCGATTTTTTATATGAAATTCAATTCTCTACAACTTTGCAGAAGAAAGTTTTTCCAAATTCCAAACAGAAATTGACCGAAATCCATAAACGGGCGATTTTACAGGCTATAATCAAATTTCAGTTAAGAAATGGGGTCCACCGACACACAAACATGTGTTAATCATTTAATACAACAAAAATACTCTTCCTCCTCATATACTCATATATCCCACATTCTTTGTAAAACTATCACCATTATTATATTATTAAATATAATAATAAATTATTTTATCAGAAAAGATAAAATATCATTTTTCAACAATTGTCACTTTAAAAATTTTCTCCATCTATATCCACATAAAATTAATATTTTTCTCATCATATAAATCAATAATTAATTATTCACAAATAATATTACAGAATCACAGTACTGGCAACCAGGCCGTTCCTAGGAAAGAGGGGGCTTTCCAATAAGGATTTCTCCTTATTGGCGCGCAATTAGATGACTAAAACTCTTCTTAGACAGAACTTTCTAGACATTGCCAATAATGCTATCTAATGATATTATTCAAATAATATGAATTATTGATCTGATAATGGAGATGATGTGCAGCAATAATTATTGAAACAACAATAATATAAAATATCAACGCAGCAATTATTGAATCAATAAAATAAAATATTGAACAGTAATTACTGTGATAATTATTCAGTAGTGTCTTCTTACGTAAGAATCAATAATTTCAAAAATACTGTTCAATACCGTGTGCTACTGTGCAATAACGCGTATTACTATATTTTAACCACCGGGTATTCCAACAGTGTTAACGGTAACAACTACGCCGTTAATTATAAAAACTCAATTTTTGTCATTATCTTCATCCGACTGTTTTCCGTTATGGGGCCCACAAATAGATGCGCCGTCGTACGAATATTTCTCGACAGAAAGAATATTCCACGACCAACGAATATTCCCCGACAACAATGATTATTTTATAACCACTTGTTTATTTTGAAAAATTTTCACATTTCACCCATAACTTTAACTTTTTATCAATTTAACCATTTACTGAATTGTAATTATAAGAAAAATTGAATACTTTTATTTCATAAAATTCGGGGTCTTACATCAATTTTCCCTTCTTGCCAAATCAGATATTTCCCTTCCAGGGAGACACTTTCAAGAAAACGTAGCTACTAGATTCAAATTCTCTATTCTGTTAGTGTTGATCAGCATATTTTTTCTGTCTTTCTTGAGCAACTATCAATCTTGTCCTGATCACCTTGACAATCTCAGCGGTTTGTTGCACCAATTCTGGTCCTAGTAGCTGTTGTTCACCAACTTTATCCCAACATAATGGAGTTCCGCATTTTATGTCATACAACGCTTCGTAAGGCGGCGTGCCAACGTTTGCATGGTAACTGTTATTGTAAGCGAATTCCACCAGTGGTAGATGATTATCCTAATTTCCTTTAAAGTCTATTATACAAGCTCTTAACGTATCCTCCAATGTCTGAATCGTTCTTTCGCTCTGCTCGTCTGTCTGAGGGTGATATGATGTACTCTTTCTCAACTGTGTATACATGCATTCCTGTAGTTGTTTCCAAAAGTTTGATGT
The DNA here is from genome assembly GCA_016801055.1 of Panax notoginseng. Lineage (NCBI taxonomy): Eukaryota > Viridiplantae > Streptophyta > Magnoliopsida > Apiales > Araliaceae > Panax > Panax notoginseng. The sequence continues at coordinate 164,756,528 of CM029018.1, read as the reverse complement.
AAAGCGCGTATCCCTATCGAAAACAATTGACACCGAAACTCTGTGCCTCGAAATAATCTCTTTTACATATAACCTTGTCTAAGTTGAATCTGATTCTGATTGGAAAGAAGTGTGCTGATTTCGTCAATTGGTCCACAATAACCCATACTGCGTCATAGCCTTTCTAAGTTGTCAGAAGACCAACCACGAAATCCATCGTGATATGTTCCCACTTCCATTATGGGATTTCTAATGGTTTTAATAACCCATTCGGCCTCTGATGTTCTGTTTTCACTTTTTGACATGTCAGACGCTTGGCAACACACTATGCAATATCTCATTTCAAATTTGGCCACCAAAAATGTTGTCAAAGATCTTGGTGCATCTTGCTACTACCAGGATGAATCAAATATCGTGAGCTATGAGCCTCGTTCAAAATGTCTTCCTTAATCTCTGGCACTGGCAGTACCCAAATTTTGTTCTCAAATCTCAGTAGTCCCTCACTGTCTATCTTGAATCTCGATTCAGTTCCTTCAAATATTTTCTTTTTCACCTTCTCACATTCTTCGTCCTGAAGTTGAGCCTCCTTAATTTTATCCAATAAAGTTGTACCAGCTTGCATCTGGAACAGCTTCTCGTCAATATCTATAGGATATTTTACTTCCAATTCCAACTTCTCCATCGCTGAAATTAGCTCATCCTGAGCGGTCAACATCATCAATTTCTCCCGACCCTTTTTACTTAAGGCGTCGACAACCACATTTGCCTTACCTGGATGGTATAAAATCTCGCAATCATAGTCCTTAATTAATTCCAGCCACCTTCTCTGGCGCATATTCAAACACTTCTCTATAAAAATATATTTCAGACTCTTGTGGTCTATATATATTTCATATTTCTCCCCATAGAGATAGTGTCTCCAGATCTTCAAAGTAAATACCACCGCAGCTAGCTCCAAGTCATGGGTCGAAAACCCCTTCTCATAGTCCTTCAATTGTCGTGACGCATACGCAATGACCCAGCCATTTTGCATAAGCACACAGTCAAGTCCTTTATGTGACACATCACTATAAATCATAAAATTTCATGTGTCATCCGGAAGAGATAGCACGGGTGTTGTACTCAACCTCTTCTTAAGTTCTTAAAATCTTTCCTCATACTTCTCTGTCCAAACGAATTTCATAGCTTTCTTAGTCAAATTCGTCAGCGGAGTTGCGATCTTGGAAAAGTCCTGAATGAATCTTCTGTAATAACCTGCCAATCCAAGAAAACTTCTCACTTCCGACGGCGTTTTCGATTGATCCCAGTTCATCACAGCTTCGACTTTGGAGGGATCTACCGAAATTCCGTCCTTATCAATCACATGTCCGAGAAATTGCACCCGCTCAATCCAAAATTCGCATTTCAAAAACTTGGCATATAACTTTTCCCTTCTCAACGTCTCTAACGTTACCTTCAAATGCTCTACATGTTCTTCCTTGGTCTTCGAGTATACTAAAATGTCATCAATAAATACCACCACGAATTTGTCCAAAACGGCTTGAACACTCCGTTCATTAGGCCCATAAATGCTGCAGGAGCATTCGTTAGACCGAGTGACATCACCAAAAATTCGTAGTGACCATATTGAGTCCTAAATGTTGTCTTCGGAACATCCTTTGGCCTCACCTTTAGCTGATGGTAACCACTCCTCAAGTCTATCTTTGAAAAGTATCTCGCTCCTTTCAATTGATCAAACAAGTCGTCGATCCTCCGTAATGAATATTTATTCTTAATCGTGACCTTATTCAGTTCTCTGTAGTCGATGCAGAGCCGCATCGTCCCGTCCTTCTTCTTTACAAATAACATCGGCGCTCCCCACGAAGATACATTCGGTTGAATGTATTTCTTGTCCAGTAATTCTTGAAGTTATACCATCAATTCTTTCATCTCCACCGGGCCCATCCGGTACGGTGCCTTTGATATTGGAGTCGTTCCTGGCACCAAATCGATCACAGACTCAACCTCTCTGTCTGGAGGAAGTCCTGGCAGATCATTTGGAAATACGTCTGTAAAGTCCCTCACTACTGGTATCTCCTCCATCTTCGGGTTCTCTTTTCGACTGTCGACTATGTAGGCTAAATATCCTACACAACCTTGTCTTAACAACTTCTTGGCCTGCATCATCGTCAGGCAACTCGTTTGTCTAGGCAATTTGTTGTCATAAAACACAACCTTTGACGGAGTCATAAGGTTAATACATTTCTTCTGGCAATCAATTACAGCCCCATAATCGAATAACCAATCCATTCCTAGAATGACGTCAAATTCCCCAAGTTTGATAGGGATAAGATCTAAGTTCATAATGTTACCCTTAATGTCCACCCTACAAATCTTGTGTACAAATCTTGTGTAGATTGCTTCTCTATTTGCAATCTCTATGTTCATGGAGTATTCTAACTCGACCTTAGACAATTCCAAGTTCTTAGCAAAGTCATCGGATATAAATAAAAAAGTAGCACCCGAATCAAATAATACATAAGAATTAACTTTACTGATCGGAATGATACCTAACACCACATCACAAGACTACACAACATCCTGCACTGTCATGTTAAATGTCCTGGCGGTCGGTCGGTTGGTTGCAGTTGGTCCCGTGATAGTTAGAGCATTGCCACCATTGTTTCCCTTGTTCCCTCCTGTTCCTGCCCCTCCAGATCCCTTCTTGGGATAGTCCCTAGACAAGTGGTCCTTCGACCCACATGTGAAGCAAGCGCCCTTCTTTAGTTTAAGGTAGTTAGGTGCTATGTGGCCTTCCTATCCACAATTGTAGCAAACTCTTTTCCCTTTCATACAGACCCCCAGGTGAGCTTTCCCACAGGTCAGATGTAAGACCCCAACTTATTAATAAATGAAATTAAATTTTTTTTATTTATTATTTTGAAATAGAAATGGTTGATTTGATTAATGTGGTTAGTTATGGGTAAAATGCGCAAATATTTCAAATAAGCAAGTGGTTATAAAATATTCATTTTTGGTCGGTGAATATTCGTTTGGTCGTGGAATATTCTTGCTGTCGGGGAATATTCGTACGACGACGCAGCCTTGTGTGGGCCCCATAACGGAAAGCGATTGGATGAAGAAAACGACAAGTATAAGTTGTTTATAATTAATGGCGTAGTTGTTACCGTTAATACTATTGGAATACCTGGTGGTTAAAATACAGTAGCACACGGTATTGCACCAATTATTGATTCTTATGTAAGAAGGCACTACTCAATAATTGTTACAGTAGTTACTGTTTAATATTTTATTTTATTGATTCAATAATTGCTGCGTTGATATTTTATATTATTGTTGTTTCAATAATTGTTGCTGCACAGTATTTTCCATTATCAGATCAATAATTCATATTATTTAAATAATATTATTAAATAGCATTATTGGTAATGTCTAGAAAGTTCTGTCTAAGGAGAGGTTTGGTCATCTAATTGCGCGCTAGTAAGGAGAAATCCTTATTGGAAAGCCCCCTCTTTCCTGGGAACGGCCTGGTTGTCATAAATGTGATTCTGTAATATTAATTGTGAATAATTAATTATTGATTCATATGATAAGGAAATATTTATTTTATGTGAATATAAATGTTGGATATATTTTGTGGTAAAAAATGAAGGAGTTAATGTTGAGGCGTTTTATCAATATTTTTGTCGGAATGAAGGTATTAAAAATCAATCAGGGTTTTTGAGATATATTGCGGGGGTTATAATTTTTAATCCGACCGTTGGATCGTTGTGATTTTTGGATATGTTATACATATATAAGTTGAGTATATGTCCACAAATTTTGAACCGTTAAAAATGAACGTAGGATTTGTTATGAATTTTAAGAGATGGCTAGTTCAGAAATTGTTGAAGTTTCAGAATTTATCATTTTGGTAGAAAATTCTAGAATTGGTGAGCCCCACTTTTGGTTGGTAAAAATGTGCTAAGATTTTTATTCAAATGTGATAGGTGGGAATAGTAGCAGGTAAAGCCATCAGGTTGCAGGTTAAGTCTGCTTCGGCGTGCTAACATTTTCCTATAAATATAGGGCTAAGTTAGAATTGAAAATCACACCAGAAACAAGTTTTTTCTCTTTCTCTCTCTAGATTATTGAGTGTATTTTGGAAGTATTTAGATACTTTGTGAGTTTCTATTCATCAGTACAAGTTTCCTTCAGCCTTATACCGATATTCCGAATAGAAGTATTGATATTTTGAGGTAAGAGATATTATTTTCTTCTTAAATGATATTATTTTCTTCAATATCATTATGCTGAAATATTGATATGAGTTTTTTTTTTTTATCAAATTTAGAACTTTTTGTGTCGGAGTTACTATTCACGTATACGGCACTATTCACCGAAAAATAAAATTTCCCTTTTTGTCCAAGATGTCTATTATGGTTACTATCTTTGATTGTATCCATGTTTTGATCTTTATTTTTGAATTCTGCTTCACAATTGATTATTATGAAGTATTATTGATCTTGGATAAACTGTTATATGAATCCCTACTATTTGTCCTTCTGTCTCACTGGATTCGTTTTCTTTAAGATATTTTTCATCATCCTCAGTTCTAAATGATAATATTACTGAATATCTTTGGCCTGTAGTGCAAAGATGTATGATTACCTGATGAATATCTTTGGCCTGTAGTGCAAAGATGAACAGGTGTTGAGATGAACATGACTGACTGGTGATACAAATGAATATCTTTGGCCTGTAGTGCAAAGATGAATATTTGGTTAAAGATGATTATTAATTGATGTTACAGGGATAAAATATTGATGATGGACTTTTAAATCTTAGAAGATAGTAGAATTCATTTTCTACTTGACTCTTCTAATGGTTTACTGTTTCCGCTGCAGTTGTTGATCTAAAACTTGTTGTCGATTATATTCTATCAGATTTTTCCCTGTTGAATACTAATGATAATTTGTTGTATATTATCTTAGTCATAATATTCTTTACTGGGCTAGTTGAGCTCACCATTTTCCTTTTTGTTCCATTTTTCTTCTCAAGAGGTGAGAATATAGCAGGATCTATTCGGGGTATGGAGTGATGGTTCTAGAAAGATGTTTTAACAGTCCTCACTATTTCTGTAAAATTGTGTTTGAATAATTGTAATGAGGACTTATTTGAGTGTGGATATTGTCTAGAAGACAATATTTATATTTAAACTCACAGAATGTGTTGTCGTATTTTGCACGACAATTGTATTATTGAAGTTGTAGTTTGCTTTTTGTACCATGTATTTGGCGACTCAGAATGGGTGTTGTATACCTATTTTGGGGGCGTCACATCAGACGTGCTTCAATCCTCTTCTTCTGACCTCCTTACTAATTTCCAGTTGACGAGTTGTCAGTCCACCTCCTCTTCTGATTGTTACTTCCTCCATTGTTGCTACCACTGGCCTTGTTATTTCCTTTATTTTCACTCTTCTTCTTCTTCTGATCTTGATTGTACTTGGTCACCGCATCACTCCCACCTTCAGCGAGGAGGCCTTCTCCAGTACTCCAGTAAAAGTGTTCAGCTGAAACATTAACACTTTGCTATATAACTAGGGCTTCAGTCCCTGTTCAAACCTTCTTGCTTTCCTCTCATCTGTGTGTACTTGATATGGGGCGAACCTAACCAATTCATTGAATTTTGCTGCATAGTCTAGTACGGACATATTGCCTTGCTTTAATTCCAAAAATTGTACCTCCATTTGGTTCTACGAGCTTGTCGGGAAATACATCTCGAAGAACATATCCTCAAACCTCTCCCAGGTAATCACACCTTCTCCTCCACGAACCTTATTTGCTTGCCACCAATTACTGGCTTCTGACTTCAACATGAACATTGCGTAGGCAATTTTCTTGTCCTCTCTGACTCTGGCGACGTCAAAAACTTTTTCCATCTCTATAACCCAAGTTTGAGCTTCTATCGGGTTCATGGAACCTTTAAACTCTAGCGGTTCCACCGCCTTGAAGTCCTTGAACATTGTATTTGGTGAAGTTTGAGGTTGATTATTAATCGCTTCAGCCAATAAGTTCACCAACTGCTGAACGGGGTTAGCATTGGCGGTGTTGTTGTTGCTTGTCGACCCTTCTTGGGCTGGTTGACGGTTTGGTCTTCTTCTCGGTGGCATATTTCTGTTAAAATATATGCTTATTAGATCTTTATTCCATCCTTTAACTATTTAAGGTTTAACTTAAACATTTAAACATAATTACTAAACACATTAACTTAAATAAACTCTGATATTTTATTTAAATCGAAAGTTTTAATATAATGTAATAGCATCACTGCTATTTACATCAACTATCCCGAGATAAAGAATCTTTATGATTAAATCATCATAATATTTCTTTGTTTATAAGCACATCGAAATTTACATTATTAACTGACATAGATATTCACATAATTCATATTGTTCCTATCACGACCTATTACGACGTCGAATAGCTTCTCTGCGCGCTTCTTCCATGATACGAAACATCGTCCTACGATCCAACATGTACCAAGATAAGTCCTCGAATTGAATTGGATAGTACATAACTCGATCTTGAGCTTTGTTCACTGCAGTGTTGAATGCATAATCCATCTCCACAATCTTGACCTTCTTTTCTTGCACCTTTTCCTTGGATACATCTTCTCGTTAAGAAGCTTGCTCGTAAGCATCTTCAGCTCTGGTTCGCTTGGCGGATTCCTCTCTCAGATCATCCTTCATCTTTGTAACTTCTGTCGTCAATTACTCATTGTCACCCTCTAAGTGAACTAATTTCCACTCCACACTTCCAAGACGTGCATCAAGACCTTAAATTTCCTCATTCTTCTGATTTATAGTGTCCTGACTTCTATCTGCCAGCTCCTCCAATTCTCTGACTCTAGCCTGAAGCTCAATGTTACGGTCATACACCTCTTCATACATCTGAGTTACAATAGAGTTCGGTGGGAACTCATCTTCCTCCTCTTCTTCCTCAGGGTCCTCCTCTAGATCAAACTCAGGCCCATGCTCCTAATCAACAACAGTGATCAACGGAGATGGCTCTCTCTGTACCAACTACTCCTAGACGACATGAATGTCTCGGGGCTCCTCCTCTCTAGGTACTTGGGGTTCCTCCTCCCCAGCTGACTAGATCCTCTAACACCCGACATCCTGACAACACAGTTTTAAGTTTTAATTACTAATCGATACTCGCTAGCACATAAGTTTATCACATAAGCACATAAAGACTTTTATTATCTTCAATGAATTAAGGAATTCATTTCTTAGAACTCAATAAGAGTTTATCACCACTATGTTCTCACTCTTCTATAAGGCTATTACCTAAGGTTTTTCCCCCACCTAAGGTTCATAACCTACGGCTCTGATACCAACCTGTGACACCCCCAAATCCGGGTACTCAAATTCCCACAGGATTTGGTGTTCACTGTACAAACATCATATGTCTATCTACCCTTAATGAATGAAAACCATAAATAGATAGAAATAAATCCTCCCCTTATGGGGTTACAACATTTGAATGAAAATACATCAATCCCAGGTCATACTAACCTTAAATCTCAAATGCGAAAACATAAACAAATAATAAGTTTTACACAACTTTAACACAAGTCTGAAACATAAATATATCAAATAAACAACAAGTCTTCATCACTTGTTAACCTTGCCCTTGCCTTTGCTAGTAGAAGGCTCGTCGGACCTTTCGATCTTAACTGTAATGTTATTATTACGCAAGAGTGAGCACGATTGCCCACAAATATTATAATGTAACAATAATATAATAATATGCGAATGAATCAAAGACTTCTAAAAAAAGAAAACTCAGCTTTTGAATCAAGAATGAATAACAAGAATCAAAAGAACTTCTGAGGGTCATAAGACCTTGAACTATGTCCTAGGTTGACAACTATTTATATTTGAAACCTTTAACAATCATAAGACTATGGACTCTTCTTCTCGTACCTAGGGGGATCAACCCTTTGTACCATACTGTGCACAATATCTTAATGCTAAAGCATAATTAATCCCCTATAACAGGGTTATCCATCTCAGTTTGACATTAGAGTCCGCACCAAAGAAAGTTTGGTTTGGATAAGCTCATCAAGGGTTCTAAAATTTAGAACGTTCATCAACTATGGACTAGTCAAATCAATAAGGGTTCGCTAGTCTTACAAGATTCAACAATAAATGATATTCAATTTGAATAATAAACTCAAGAGGTATACAATCGAATAAGTATTGTATAACATGAGTTATGCTTTAAAAGAATGATAACATCTAATATGAAATCTTGAACTTGATCAATAAATAACAAGAACTTGCTTGACATAGAATATAAGTCTAAAACTTGCTCAATCGAAAAATTTAGAATTTAAAGAAACTTATTCCATAAAAGTAAGGTTTCGAGTAAGGAAACTTGCTCAAATAAAGTTTAGGGTCAGAAAACTTGTCTCGTGCGTAGATTACACGATTACTATTCACGTTCCTCAATTTAATCCTACATACCATTTACATTCACAATACTAGTTAATTATAACATAACTAGCATCATAAGTTCATTCTCTTCTCACTAAACTCTGATGATATTATTAATTCTCACACATTATTAGGCTTCACAAACGACGAGCTAAATACGCATTCGACTTATTAATTAAACACGTAAGAATATCATTGACATGTAAAGAATCTGTTTTAACTTCACATTATATGTTTAATACATTTTCATGTTCATTAGATTAGGTTATAATTACATTTCCTGTACTTGAACAATTAAAAATCTCATTTATGGGCAAAACTGTCAAGTGGCGCTGCAGCTCCACCATTTGAACTAAATCTGGCGCTGCAGCGCAGCTGGCGCTGCAGCACCACCATTTGAACTAAATGTAGCGCTGCAGCTCGGACTTTAGGCTTAAGTCTAGCGCTGCAGCTCAGATTTTAAGCCTAGATCTGGCGCTGCAGCGTGGAACGCCAGTTCCAGAATCTGAAGTTCGCGAAAAAACACAGAACAAGGCCATAAACTTCAAATTCCTTTGTTCATACATTAATTTAAGCATACCCAAATACTATAATTCATATATGATCATTACCCAACCTTTCTAGCATGATTTTAACAACTTAAATCATACAATTACTTGAATCAAATCACATAATTTCACTGTTATTGGTGTCTTTTGGAAGTTTTTGAAGAAAACATGAAATTTGACATTACGGATTCGTTATAACTCCGAATCTATCCGTTCAAAGTTTTTTTTTATTTGTTTTAACATGTATTATCATAATCTACTATCAAATTTAAGTTAAACAAACAATTCATGGCATACAATTGCTCGTAAGGGTCATACCCCTTAATGGAAAAACTCTGATTATAACATGTTTATATGAAATCAATTATTCTAATCACATGAATATATGATATAAACATATTGTAAATATATACTAACATGTATATCATCATATACTCATCAATTATCAATCTCTTCAATTACAGAGGACTTTGAAATAGTTTTTCATAGAAAATATAAAAAACGTAAATTACAGTTTGGGTTGAATAGATTACCATGCTAGTTTGTGTAGATTAGTAAGAGATGATAGCAACTCCTTTGATTCTTCAATTTCTTCTTCAATCTCATAATTTCTCTCAATTTTCTCTCTAAACTCTCTCTCTCTCTGTGTGTGATTTTCCCAGATTTTTAACAAATGAACTGAATGCATATAAATAAACTGACGTTGTTATGGTCCGTTAATCCTTTAGTTGGTTAACTGGCCAACTCCTCCTAGGGCCATGTTTGGCTAGCTTATTAATCTCTTTTCTAATTTATTTTAATCAACTTATTTATTATATAGTTTAATAATGTCACACTCATTTAAGCAATTAATCAATATCTTATTTAATTCAATTCAATGAAATAGAATAATTCCACATTAAATCACATAGTCACATAATTAAATTCTCATTTATTAATTATGTCAAATAATTAAATCTCTAATTAATTATTAAATTAATTATAATAACATTAAAATTATTTAATAGCTCACTTAATTTAATTATCTCAATTAAATTCTTACTTTGATCAATAAAATTATTCCACATTAATTTTATTAATGTGACAGACTTAATTAAGTTAATCTACCACACTTCCATCAAATAATTATTTAACTCAATAAATAAATAAATAAAATATTTATTTAATTCAATAAATATTTAGAAATTAATTTCAAAATTCTCGTTGGTCACATCTTTCCCCTCTTAAAAGGATTTTGTCCCCAGTATCACAATTCACTTAATTCATCCCATTACATTTTTCCCTCCTTACAAAGATTCCGTCCCTAGAATCGCTACACACAAATTAAGTAAATAAATGAGGATAATTTTTTATCATTTGTTCTGTGAGTTCCCACGTAGCTTCTTCAGCGTTGTGGTTCCTCCAGATTATCTTAACAGAAGGTATTACTTTATTTCTAAGAACTTGCTCTTTCCTGTCAAAAATTTAAACGGGAATTTCTTCAGAGGTTAAGTTTTTCTCAAAATGTAGGGGTTCATATTCAATCACATGTTTATAATCGGGTTTGTATGGTCGTAAAATAGAAACATGGAAGATATTATGGACATGTTCTAAGGCCGGAGGTAAAGCTACCTCATATGCGACTTCACCTATTCTCCTCAAAACTTCGAAGGGTCTAATGAACCTCGGGCTCAATTTTCCCTTCTTACCAAATCGGATATTTCCTTCTAGGGAGACACTTTCAAGAAAACGTAGCTGCCAGATTCAAATTCTCGATTCTGCCGGTGTTGATCAACATATTTCTTCTGTCTGTCTTGAGCAGCTATCAATCTTATCCTGATCACCTTGACAATCTCAACGGTATGTTACACCAATTCTAGTCATAGTAGATGCCGTTCACCAACTTCATCCCAGCATAATGGAGTTCTGCATTTTATGTCGTACAACGCTTCGTAAGGCGGCATGCCAACACTTGCGTGGTAACTGTTATTGTAAGCGAATTCCACCTGCGGTAGATGATCATCCCAATTTCCTTTAAAGTCCATTATACAAGCTCTTAACATATCCTCCAATGTCTGAATTGTTCTTTCGCTCTGCCCGTCTGTCTGAGGGTGATATGTCATACTCATTCTGAACTACGTACCCATACATTCCTGTAGTCGTTTCCAAAAGTTTGATGTAAAGCACGGATCCATATCGGAAACAATTGACACCGAAACTCCGTGCCTCAAAATAATCTCTTTTACATATAACCTTGCCAACTGGTCTAAGTTGAATTTGATTCTGATCGGTAAGAAGTGTGCTAATTTCGTCAATCGGTCCACAATAACCCATACTGCGTCATAGCCTTTCTGAGTTGTCGGAAGACCAACCACGAAATTCATCGTGATATGTTCCCACTTCCATTATGGAATTTCTAATGGTCGTAAAAACCCACTCGACCTCTGATGTTCTACTTTCACTTTCTGACATGTCAGACACTTGGCAACACACTATGCAACATCTCGTTTCAAATTTGGCCACCAGAAATGTTGTCGAAGATCTTGGTACATCTTGGTACTACCAGGGTGAATCGAATATCGTGAGCTATGAGCCTCGTTCAAAATGTCTTCTTTAATCTCTGGCACTGGTGGTACCCAAATTCTGCTCTCAAATCTCAGTAGTCCCTCATTGTCTATCTTGAATCTCGATTCGGTTGCTTCAGATATTTTCTTTTGCACCTTCTCACATTCTTCGTCCTGAAGTTGAGCCTCCTTAATTTTATCCATTAAAGTTATACCAGCTTGCATCTGGAACAGCTTCTCGTCAATCTTCATAGGATACTTCACTTCCAATTTTAGCTTCTCCATCGCTGAAATTAGCTCCTCCTGAGCGGTCAACATCATCAATTTCTCTCGACCCTTTCTACTTAAGGCGTCGATAACCACATTTGCCTTACCCGAATGGTATAAAATCTCGCAATCATAGTCCTTAATTAACTCCAGCCACCTTTTCTGGTGCATATTCAAATCCTTCTCTGTAAAAATATATTTCATACTTTTGTGGTCTGTATATATTTCACATTTCTCCCCATAGACATAGTGTCTCCATATCTTCAAAGCAAATACCACCGCAGCTAGCTCCAAGTCATGGGTCGGGAACCCCTGCTCATAGTTCTTCAATTGTCGTGATGCATAAGCAATGACCCTATCGTTTTGCATAAGCACACAACCAAGTCCTTTATGCGACACATCACTATAAACCACAAAATTTTCTGTGTCATCCGGAAGAGATAGCACAGGTGATGTACTCAACCTCTTCTTAAGTTCTTGAAAGCTTTCCTCACACTTCTCCGTCCAAACGAATTTCACAACTTTCCTAGTCAAATTTGTCAGCGGAGTTATGATCTTGGAAAAGTCCTTACTAAATCTTCTGTTATAACCTGCTAATCCAAAAAACTTCTCACTTTCGACGGCGTTTATGGCTGATCCTAGTTCATCACAGCTTCGACTTTGGAGGGATCTACCGAAATTCTGTCCTTATCAATCACATGTCCGAGAAATTGCACCTGCTCAATCCAAAATTCGCATTTCGAAAACTTGGCATATAATTTTTCCCTTCTCAATGTCTCTAACGTTACCTTCAAATGATCTACATGTTCTTCCATGGTCTTCGTGTATACTAAAATGTCATCGATAAATACCACCACGAATTTGTCCAAAAATGGCTTAAACACTCCGTTCATTAGGCCCATAAATGCTGCAGGAGCATTCGATAGACCGAATGACATCAACAAAAATTCATAGTGACCATATCGAGTCCTAAATGTTGTCTTCGAAACATCCTTTGGCCTCACCTTTAGCTGATGGTAACCACTCCTCAAGTCTATCTTTGAAAAGTATCTTGCTTATTTCAATTGATCAAACAGGTCGTCGATCCTCGGTAATGGATATCTATTCTTAATCGTGACCTTATTCAGTTCTCTATAGTCGATACAGAGCCGCATCGTCCCGTCCTTCTTTTTTAAAAATAACATCGGCGCTCCCCACGGCGATACACTCGGTTGAATGTATTTTTTGTCCAGTAATTCTTGCAGTTGTACCATCAATTCTTTCAACTCCACCGGGGCCATCCGGTACGGTACCTTCGATATTGGAGTCGTTCCTGGCACCAAATTGATTACAAACTCAACCACACACGAAACATTCTGCTTAAGGAGTACGATCGCAAGATCGAAACTCAAAGGAATTGAAGGGGGTCTGCACAAGCGGTAAAACATGTGGTTTAATTTGATGCAATGCACAAATTATCTAGTCTATGTATTCGCTTCGTTTAGTTAGTCTAATAGTTAACCCAAACTAAACCAATAATGATCGATTTATAAAAAGGGTTCTTTACACTACTATACAATAATTAGAAAGTAATTACAAGATTAGTGCATCCATAAAATAATTACAAAAAGAGTGCACTTCCATGTCAGACCAATAAATGATTTTTGCAGTGAAATTATGATGGCACTCCTCGTAATATAGATCCCAAATCTGCAAATACAATACATTACCATAGAAAAACAAGCAAAATACTAACAAACTCAAATTAAACCATAGTAATCAAACACATTAAATTAGGTAACCAAAACTGCAGTACTAACAAACAATAATAAACATCTGCATTAACATAACGTATAAAGTAACCAAATCAAATCGAATAGTCACCACACCACAACTCTTAAGTAATAAAAACCATTTCAACAACTACACAATCAGCAGTATCCAAATATATAAGCACTAGTAACCAAAAAACAATCAACAGGTTTCCAAAACCAATTTAATCAACCTATATATTGTCAAAAAGTACCTAGTAACCAAATCAGAATACAACACTAACCAAACCTCCACTTGGATGGTACATAACCATTTTAACAAATACACATTCATCAGTGACCAAATAGAAAAACACCAGTTCCCAAAACACATTCACAAGTTGTAAGACCCCAACTTTTATAAATAAAGATGAATTTTCTATAAATATCATTTTTGAATATTATGGAGTTAATTTGATATAATGTTATAGTTGTGGGTAATATTTATAAATTTTGCAAAGTACGCAAGTTGTTATATAATATTCGATTGGTCGGGGAATATTCGTTTTAACAAGAAATATTCGTACAACGGCACAATCATTGGTGGACCCCACAACGGAATTATTGTCGGATTGAGAAAACGACAAAAATATTTTATTAAAAATAACGGCGAAAGTTTTACCATTGATACTGTTGAACTACTCGGTAGTAAAAGTACAGTAATACGTGTGGTTGCATAGTAGCACATGATATTGATTATTAATGCTTATGTGAGAAGTCACTCAGTTTGATTCAATTATTGTCAGTTAATAATATGAATTATTTAGCGATAATGATGTTTTGTTTTATTCGTATTATTAACGTAATAAAACAGAAACATCTTTTTATATAAAACAGAATACTTTATTAAAGTTATTCTATAAATAAAATATATTATATTTTATTTAAAAGATTTTTCTTTAAATATGGACCGTCAGATTAAAGTAATCAATCTGGACCGTTCATGGATTAGTTACTATGCATTCTATTTTTCTATAAATAGCAGCTCATTCCTTCATTATTTCTTACGAATTCACTAAACTCTAGAGAGAGAAACTATAGAGAGAGAGAGAAGAAGAGTATTCTTCTACTTAACTACTTCCTTATTTCAACTCTTCTTTAAAACGGTAAGGGGTGTTATTCTTTCTTATTCATAAAGAGAACTTTTGTTATTCTATTTCTTATTATTCTGTTAGAATAACCTGTATACGCGGTCTACCCTATACTTGGTGACATTCTTTTATTATTCTGTTGGAACATCATGTCCGTGTGTTTTACACCGGACCTGGTTCCGTCTTTATTATTATTCTGTTGGAACATCCTGTCTGTGTGTTTTGCACCAAACCTGGTTCCGTCTTTGTTATTATTCTGTTGGAACATCATGTCTGTGTGTTTTACACCGGACCTGATTCCGTCTTTATTATTATTCTGTTGGAACATCATGTCTGTGTGTTTTACAACGAACCTGGTTCCGTCTTTATTATTATTCTGTTGGAATATCCTGTCTGTGCGTTTTACGCCGGACCTGGTTCCATTATTTATTATTCTGTGGGAATAACCTGTCTGTGCGGTCTATCGTATGCATGGTGATTTCTTTTGTTATTCCATTCTTTATTATACTCAGTTGGTTAAGTTTTGACTTCTATACTCCATGAAATTTGTGGAATATCCTTGATAATTGCGTTTCATCCAGTATCTTTTCATGAAAATATTATTCTAAGCATTCTTGAATTTTACTCCACAAAGCAGTATCATGTTGACAATTTGGACGTTGTTAATTCTTGGATAAATTAATTCTTGAACTTATTTTATTGAATTCTTATATCATTGTCATCATCCTCATGTTTATAAAATGTTAAAAGTCATCTGTGGCCTGTAGTGCATAGATGGACTTCGTATGATTATGACCAGGGATTATTCGGTATAATCATGACCGTAATGTTACAAATGATGTGGTAAAAGTCCTCATTGGCCCATAGTGCGTTGATGGACAGTTGTTGGCATGATCATGACCATTAATGAATACACGAATATCCTTGGCCGTAGTGCAGGGGTGATTCGATGATGGGGTGTCAAAATTTTTGCTGCTCTTTCCTGCTGCCTTGCCAGCAACTTGCTTTAGCCAACACAGATAGAACATGCACACAAACACAACACAAACACATAAAACAATACTAAAATAAACAGATTAGCAACCATTTAAGTCTGAAAAGACATCTGATTCGTAGGTATGAAACCCACTCATCAGTCCGTCTAAAAAATTGGACAGAATGACCCAATTAAAAATGTTTAAGAAGATTAGTTGGTTAATTACATTTTTTTAAAGTACAGTGACTCAATGCTTACAATTTGACGAACATAGTGGGGTAAAGATGTTTTTTGCCCATCTGAAAGCAAAAGAAAGTTTCAAGCACGAGGTTACATGTTTATATTAGTTAGGCAGACAAGTATTTGCTATCTTAAGCATATGTTTTTTTTTTCTGATGAAATTGGATTATTACAAATATTTCCCCTATTTCAAATTATATAAAATGAATATAGACTTTTTAAAAGTCAATCTGAGTCATTTTTCAAATTTAAAATTGATATTACTTATTAAAAATTTTAAAATAATAAATATTAAAACTTGTAGTATTTTTTAGATAGGTCGCCTGTGGACCTGGCAAAATCAACCAAGGCCCGCAGGCCGGGCTAGCCCGCCTGTCAAAAAATGGGTTTTGGGCTTCACTTTTTTAGCCCATGAAAATTTGGGCATGTTTGGCCTGACCCAATTTTAGCCCGACCGGTGAAGGCCCAACCCGTGGGCGCCCGACCTGCCTGTCCCTTTAAAAAAAATCCACTTCACTACATTCTACTACAGCTACTTCAGTGATTCAGCAGACCAAATGATTTAAGCCCTAAGCTGTAAAGCAGGTCAACACAACTGCTACAAGGCCAAATTGGTCAAATGTTCACACATTACAAGGTTTTGCTAAAATTGATTAAATGTGACCACTACTACATTTCATCAGTATAATGCACTAAATGTTCATTAGTCTAGTTTGTTAGTAGTCACTACATTTCAATTTGAATTTTATTAAATAGCATTTTGATTTACAGATTTTTAAAACAAATAAAAAAGTAAAATAATAGAAAAAGCCCGCGGGCCGGGCCGGCCTAGCCCAACCTAGGCCACGGGCCGTTTACTTTCAACCCACCAAAACCTGGGCCATTTTGGCCCTGCCCGTTTGGGGCAGCCCGGCCCGTTTGTTAAGTTTCTAACTAGGGTCTCAAAATTGAACTGGTGGAAGTGCTAGGCCAACCTTAGAGTTTAGAGAGTGGGAAAAAGTTATATGAGGCTGCAGAATTATAAAAGGAAAAAAAACTGGTTATTTTAGTATAGGAGCTCTTCTAGGTGGACATGAAAATTTGACTTGAGTATTTGAATTTCATTTGTTTATATTTTTACCCACCATTGAGGGTTAAAATACATATAAGTGAGATTTAAATAAACTCATGTCCAATTTTCATGTCCAATTTCTATGTTCAGATAGAGTTTTTGTCAGTGTAGAGATTGTTTTAAAAAAAATTCTTGTGGATCCCTTTAAGTTCGACCTTTTTATAGGTATGCCCCTTTAAATTTACTGAATTATATTTATGTCCGTATACTTTAAAAAATATTACTTAAGAAAAAAATGAAATATTGTAACATATATTTAAAATTAGAAAACGGGAAAATATAGAATCTTATTTTGATATAAATGAGCCTAATTTCCTTCTATCAAAGTAGATGATTTGACAAACTTGATCTCTTCTAAATTACCTGAAATATGCTTCAAGTGTTAAGCTTTTTTTATCTGTTAATCATCTCCCAAAAATTTGATATATGAGACAAAAAATAGAAATTGTCTAATTATTGATACTTTTTGGCCAATAATTTTGTACATGATAGCTACTGCACTAAGTATAAGAGTACCTTGATAGACACATAATTCATATATTTTATTATCTCTAATTTTATCTTTTTAATTATATTAGTTTATTAAATTAATATGTTTTATTTTATTTTGTAGGATTTAATATTTGTTGCAATAAAGTCAAAATCTTAGTAATCAAACGATATTTAATGCTTTTATTCATGTAAGGAATGTCCAAGAAGAATCCTACAATGAGAAGGAAATAGATGGAATAATCTTGGTATACAAGTCAAATCCAACAAGAGAAAAAAAAAGTTTATCTAGAAGATCTTTTTTAAAAGTTGATTTTCACTAGGAAGTTGGAACCTACATGGAAAATGAATAAAAGTGTCTAAATTCAATGAATCTAAATTAGGGCACAAATTTATTTTCCCTATAAATAGGTCTCTTGTTTTAGAGAAAAACAGTGTTAGGAATTATATATTAGTTTTGGTTAGGAGTAGGAGTAGGAGTAGGAGTAGGAGTAGATTAAATTACTTCTTCACTGTTCGTTCGTTGGATGATCGTTAATTAAAGAGAGTTTTCTTATTTACCTTTAATCTTATTCTCTTCTTTATTTTAGTTAATATATTTTCATATATAGTTAATATTTTTTATATCTAGGATGAAGATGAAATTATATAATTATTCATAATAATATTTTTCATCTCTTCTATTATTTATGCTTTTATGTTTAATTGATTTCGCTTTCATATTTTGTTATTGAAATACCTTCGTTTTATAGTTCTTATGTGATTTTAAATTAATTAAGAGGTTTTGATAGATTATTGTTAAGATATGAGTTTTTCATAATCCATGTTTGCTCAAAGAAGGTTTGATATGTTATAGTTAATCCTTAAATTTTCATAGTCTATGCTTGCCCACTGTAAGAATCATGAATTTCATGAATAAATAATTATTCTGATATAATAAGAAAGTGAGTATTTATTTGAATATAAATATTGATGTGTTGTGAGATGAGTAATTCAATTAATTCAAATTAAATTTATAAGAAATGAGAAAAAAATGTGGAGTTTATGATGAAATTTGTGAAATGCCTTGTGGCATGAGAATGAAAATTTAAGTAGTTTAATTAAGGGATGAATAAATTAAGAAGTGAATAATTAATTAATATTATGTTATTAATTAATTTTCTTTATTATGAATATTAGAATAATAATAAGAAAAATAATTCACATAATTAGAATTATATTTACTCATTTAATTGATATGTGATAATATATAGTAACTACATTAAAAAAAAAGTGTAGTGTGACACTTTAAGTGTGACGCCCCCAGAATAGGTATACAACACCCATTCTGAGTCGCCAAATACATGGTACAGAAAGCAAACTACAACTTCAATAATACAATTGTCGTGCAAAATACGACAACACATACTGTGAGTTTAAATACAAATATTGTCTTCTAGACAATATCCACACTCAAATAAATCCTCATTACAATTATTCAAACACTATTTTACAGAAATAGTGAGGACTGCTAATACATCTTTCTAGAACCATCACTCCATACCCCGACTAGATCCTGCTATGTTCTCACCTCCTGAGAAGAAAAATGGAACAAAAAGGAAAAGGGTGAGCTCAACTAGCCCAGTAAAGAATATTATGACTAAGATAATATACAACAAATTATCGTTAGTCTTCAACAGGGAAAAATCTGATAAAATATAATCGACAACAAGTTTTAGATCAACAACTGCAGCGGAAACAACAAACCATTAGAAGAGTCAAGTAGAGAAAGAATTCTACTATCTTCTAAGATTTAAAAGTCCATCATCAATATTTTATCCCTGTAACATCAATTAATAATCATCTTTAACCAAATATTCATCTTTGCACTACAGGCCAAAGATATTCATTTGTATCATCAGTCGGTCATGTTCATCTCAACACCTGTTCATCTTTGCACTACAGGCCAAAGATATTCATCAAGTAATTATACATCTTTGCACTACAGGCCAAAGATATTCATTAATATCATCATTTAGGACTGAGGATGATGAAAAATATCTTAAAGAGAACGAATCCAATGAGACAGAAGGACAAATAGTAGGGATTCGTATAACAGTTTATCCAAGATCAATAATACTTCATAATAATCAATTGTGAAGCAGAATTCAAAAATAAAGATCAAAACATGGATACAATCAAAGATAGTAACCATAATAGACATCTTGGACAAAAAGGGAAAATTTTATTTTTCGGTGAATAGTGCCGTATTCGTGAATAGTGCCGTATACGTGAATAGTGCCGTATACGTGAATAGTAACCCCGACACAAAAAGTTCCAAATTTGATAAAAACTCATATCAATATTTCAGCATAATGATATTGAAGAAAATAATATCATTTAAGAAGAAAATAATATCCCTTACCTCAAAATATCAGTACTTCTGGTCGGAATACCGGTATAAGGCTGAAAGAAACTTGCTCTGATGAATAGAAACTCTCAAAGTATCTAAATACTCACAAAATACACTCAATAATCTAGAGAGAGAAAGAGAGAAAACTTGTTTCTGGTGTGATTTTCAATTCTAACTTAGCCCTCTATTTATAGGAAAATTTTGGTAGGTTTGACCTGCAACCTGATGGCTTTACCTGCTACTATTCCCACCCACCACATTTGAAATATAATTCAGCACATTTCTTCACCAACCACAAGTGGGGCCCACCAATTCTAGAATTTTCCACCAAAATGATAAACTCCGAAAATTCAACAATTTCTGAACCAGTCATCTTGTAAAATTCGTAATAAATCATACGTTCATTTTTAACGGTTCAAAATTTGTGGACATATACTCAACTTATATATGTATAACATATCCAAAAATTACCACGATCCAACGGTCGGATTAAAAATTATAACCCCCGCAAACTATCTCAAAAACCCTGATTTTTAATACCTCCATTCCGACAAAAATACTGACAAAAACCTCAACATTAACTCCTTCATTTTTAACCACAAAAATATATCCCTCATTTATATCCACATAAAATAAATATTTCCTTATCATATGAATCAATAATTAATTATTCACAAATAATATTACAGAATCACATTTATGACAACCAGGCCGTTCCCAGGAAAGAGGGGGCTTTCCAATAAGGATTTCTCCTTACTGGCGCGCAATTAGATGACCAAACCTCTCCTTAGACAGAACTTTCTAGACATTGCCAATAATGTTATCTAATAATATTATTCAAATAATATGAATTATTGATCTGATAAATGAAAATACTGTGCAGCAACAATTATTGAAACAACAATAATATAAAATATCAACGCAGCAATTATTGAATCAATAAAATAAAATATTGAATAATAACTACTGTAACAATTATTGAGTAGTGCCTTCTTACGTAAGAATCAATAATTGGTGCAATACCGTGTGCTACTGTATTTTAACCACCGGGTATTCCAACAGTATTAACGGTAACAACTACGCCGTTATTTATAAACAACTTATACTTGTCGTTTTCTTCATCCAATCGCTTTCCGTTATGGGGCCCACACAAGGCTGCGTCGTCGTACGAATATTCCCCGACAGCAAGAATATTCCACGACCAACCGAATATTCACCGACCAAAAATAAATATTTTATAACCACTTGCTTATTTTGCAAAATTTGCACATTTCACCCATAACCAAAGTATTATATCAAATTAACCCCTTATTATTCACAATAATATTTAGAGAAAATTTGATTTTATTCATTAATAAGTTGGGGTCTTACAACCTCCCCTCCTTATGAAATTTCGTCCTCGAAATTGACGTACGTACCTGATGTTTCAAAAAGGTGAGGATACCTCGCTTTCATTTCTGATTCCAACTCCCAGGTCATTTCTTCAATAGCATGGTTTCTCCACAAAACCTTAACTTGTGGTATAACCTTCGTGCGTAGGACATGCTCTTTCCTATCCAAGATCTTAACAGGTACCTCCTCGTACGTTAAATCTTCAGCTATCTCGTCTGGTTCTAACTCAATAATGTGGTTCGGGTCTTTAACATATTTACGAAGCATAGATATGTGAAAAACATTATGAACACGAGACATGCTTGGAGGTAATGCGAGTCTATATGCCACATTTCCTATTCGCTCAAGAATCTCAAATGGACCAACAAATCTTGGATTGAGCTTTCCTCTCTTCCCAAATCTTGTAACTCCCTTCCATGGTGCAACACGTAACAATACATGATCCCCAATATTAAATTCCACGTCCTTCCGATGAAGATCCGCATAACTCTTTTGTCGATCCTGTGCCGTTTGTATACGTTGTCGAATCGTTTGGATCTTCTCTGTAGTAATGCGTACCAATTCTGGTCCCAACAATGTTGCTTCACCCACCTCGTCCCAGCATACTGGAGAACGACATTTTCTTCCATACAACGCCTCAAATGGAGCCATACCTATGCTCGCCTGATAACTGTTGTTGTAGGAGAATTCCACCAATGGTAGGTACTTATCCCAACTCCCTTTGAGATCTAAGACACAAAGTCTTAATAGATCTTCAAGAGTTTGAATAGTCCTCTCTGATTGTCCGTCCGTTTGAGGATGGTATGCTGAACTGAATCGTAAATCCGTGCCCATAGCTTTCTGCAAGCTAACCCAAAATCGTGAAGTGAATCTTGGGTCACGATCCGAAACTATGGATACTGGCATGCCATGCAATCTCACAATCTCGTTCACGTACATACTAGCAAGACGTTCAAGGGAATAAGTCTCACGTATCGGCAAGAAATGAGCGGACTTGGTTAATCTATCAACAATAACCCAAATCGCATCTATGCCTTGAGAAACCTTGGGAAGACCTGTAACAAAATCCATAGTAATGTGTTCCCACTTCCATTTCGGAATCTCAAGTGGTTGCAATGGACCCTTTGGTACTTGATGCTCCGCTTTTACACGTTGACAAGTTAAACATCTCGAGATAAACTCCGCGATCTCTCTTTTCATATTGCTCCACCAAAATGTATGTCGAAGATCGTGATACATTTTGGTACTCCCAGGATGGATTGCAAACGGTGTGTTGTGTGCCTCCATCATTATTCTATGCTTCAAGTCAAAATCGTTAGGAACACAAAGTCTGGAGTTGACTCGAAGTATTCCTTCTTCATCGATTCTTGCTTCTGGAATAGCACCTTCTTGCACTTTCTTCTTCATACGCATCAGCTCTATATCCGTAGCTTGAGCAGCTTTAACTTTATCGATTAAAGTCGGTTCTACTCGTATATTTGATATCATCATGTGGGTACTTGGAGCCTTCATCTCTATCTCCATCCTTTGCAAGTCATACAAAATGGGCCTTTGTGTTAAAAACATTGCACTCGTACCCGCATATGATCTTCTACTCAATGCGTCAGCTACTACGTTTGCTTTTCCAGGATGGTATTGGATGGTATGATCGTAATCTTTCAACAGCTCAAGCCAACGTCGTTGCCGCATGTTGAGTTCCTTTTGGGTGAAGAAATATTTGAGGCTTTTATGATCTGTATAGATCTCCACTTTCTCCCCATACAGGTAGTGTCTCCAGATCTTCAACGCAAAAACGACTGCTGCCAACTCCAAATCATGAGTAGGATAATTCCTCTCATATTCTTTGAGTTGTCGTGAGGCATAGGCTATGACTTTCCCATGTTGCATGAGAACACATCCTAACCCTTTGCCTGAAGCATCGCTGTAGATAACAAATCCATCCGAACCAGATGGTATTGTCAAAACAGGTGCCGAAATGAGTCTCCTCTTGAGTTCTTGGAAACTCTTCTCGCATTCCTCACTCCATACGAATTTTGTATCTTTCCGAGTCAGCTGAGTTAACGGAGTAGCGATTCGAGAAAATCCTTCCACAAATCTCCGATAATAACCAGCTAAGCCCAGAAAGCTACGTACTTCGGTTACCGACTTCGGTTGCTCCCAACTTTGTATGGCTTCAATCTTCGCCGGGTCGACAGATACTCCATGTTTTGACACCACGTGCCCAAGGAATGCTACTTCCTCAAGCCAGAACTCGCATTTCTTCAGTTTGGCATATAGCTTGTTTTCACGAAGCCTTTGCAGTACCAGCTTCAAATGGCGCTCATGATCTTCACGGCTTTTGGAATAGATGAGGATGTCATCAATAAAGACAACAACGAACTGATCCAAATATTCTTTGAATACACGGTTCATCATATCCATGAAGGCAGCAGGAGCATTAGTCAATCCAAAAGACATTACTAAGAATTCATAATGCCCGTACCGAGTTCTGAAGGCAGTCTTTGGAATATCCTCAGTTTTAATCTTCAGCTGATGATATCCAGAACGAAGATCGATCTTTGAAAAGAATTGTGCTCCTTGCAACTGGTCAAACAGGTCATCAATGCGAGGTAGCGGATACCTATTCTTGATGGTGACATGGTTCAATTCTCGATAGTCAATACAAAGTCGCATACTCCCGTCTTTCTTCTTTACGAATAAAACAGGAGCACCCCAAGGAGACGTACTAGGACGAATAAAACCGATGTCCAACAACTCCTGTAGTTGGACTTTTAACTCCTGAAGTTCAATAGGAGCCATTCGATATGGGGTTTTAGAAATGGGCTTTGTACCGGGTTCAAGGTCAATAAAGAATTCAATTTCTCGTTCCGGGGGTAGACCGGGAAGTTCTTCAGGAAATACATCGGAAAATTCTCTAACAATAGAAATATTATTCAAATCTGACTTGTCTTTGTTCAAATCCATAACATGGGCTAAGAAAGCTTGACATCCGTTTTTCAATAAACGAATAGCTTTGTGGCTTGATATGACAGTGACTGATTTTAGTGGTTTAGTAGTTTGAATTCGTATGACAGGTTGGTTAGGAATATGAAAACTAACAACCTTACGAAAACAATCAATTTTAGCATGATGAGTGGTTAACCAATCAATTCCTAAAATCACATCAAAAGCAAGTATCTTTAAAGAGATAAGATCAACAGGTAATGTGATAGTGCCAACTTGGATCATGCAAGATTTATAAACTGTAGATGTAACGAAGGTTTCACCCAACGGAGTTTCAACAGATAAGTTAAAGTCCAATTTCTCCGGAGTCAAGTTTAAACGTTGAGCACAAGCAGGAGAGATAAAAGAATGGGTAGAACCGGTATCTAGTAAAGTATAAACTTCGCAAGAATTCAAGATTAGCTTACCCGTGATCACCTCGTTCGGGTTTCTCACGTTTTGGCCAGTTACGACAAACGCTCTTCCAGGAACCGCTGATTTCGCCTTATCCGGGACAGCCCTTGGAATCACCACTCCCGCTGAACTTGGTTTCGCTATAGTACAATCTCGAGCGATGTGGCCTTCCTTCCCACAGTTGTAACACACCTTGGATTGTTGTGGACAGTTTGGGCTGATATGTCCCTCTTTCCCGCATTTGTAACATCTAACTGGCGGTCGTTCTCCTCCCCTAAAATTTGTTGTTGGTGCTGGTGCTGGTGCTGATGTCTTCCCGTCATTGTTGAATCTCCTCTTTCTGAAATTTCCACTTGACTCACCTCTCCTATTATCATGGCCACGATGACCACCCGAGTGGTTACCGCCTTTGTTCGTATTTTTCCCTCCTCGTTGGTTATCATCGCTCTGATGATTGCTGTCACCGGTATGACCCTGGTTGTGGTCCCTCGGTTGAGTATACTCATTATCTCTCTCTAATAATTGGGCCCTGTTGACAACGTCTGAATACAGAGAAAATTTATGAGAGATAAGGTATTGACGAATCTCAGGTTTTAAACCTCTCAGAAACATCCTTGTCATTCGTTCCTCATTTTCGACCAAATGAGGTGCAAACCTGGATAACTCTGCAAACTTCGCCTCGTACTGGGACACCGTCATGTTGTTTTGTTCCAGTCTAATAAACTCAACCTCCTTCATATGACGAATACTTTCAGGAAAGTACTTGTCATTGAACAGTTTTTGAAATGTTTCCCAGGACATGTTGAGTGCGTCAGGCTGGGTACGCTTCACAGACTCCCACCAGTAGTCTGCCTCACCGCGGAACATAAATGTGGCGAATGGAACCTTCTGTTCCTCCGTGCATCCCAAGACATCAAATATCTTGGTAATTTGCTTGACCCACGTTTCCGCCATGATCGGATCCGGCTTTCCCTTAAATTCTGGTGGTCCCAATTCTTTGAACTGCTTAGCTGTGACAAACCGCGCGTTGTTATCATTTCCACCCGTATTCTGCACACGAGTCTCCCTCGTCTGATTTTGCATGAACTGCAAAAAGCTCCTAAACATTCCATCATTCATCGTTTGCTCGGTAACGTTGTTTACAGGAGGAATATTGCCTTCCTGTTGCACGTTCCCCTGGGTAGTGATCAAAGGTGTCTCCACGGTCTGATTTACTCCATTATTAACGTTCTCAGCTGCCATTCTTAAATACTGCCATAAAACAAGGGTTAATAGTCATGTCATATATTATCCCTATACTCTGACCGACCAAATAAACACCAAATAAACTTAGTCAGGTCATACTAGCGAAGGAATTCCCCGTCTCTCCCCTCCTAGTTCTTGTCTCACATCTCAGCCAGGGATCATATCCCTAAGCTCTGATACCAACTGTGACGCCCCCAGAATAGGTATACAACACCCATTCTGAGTCGCCAAATACATGGTACAGAAAGCAAACTACAACTTCAATAATACAATTGTCGTGCAAAATACGACAACACATACTGTGAGTTTAAATACAAATATTGTCTTCTAGACAATATCCACACTCAAATAAATCCTCATTACAATTATTCAAACACTATTTTACAGAAATAGTGAGGACTGCTAATACATCTTTCTAGAACCATCACTCCATACCCCGACTAGATCCTGCTATGTTCTCACCTCCTGAGAAGAAAAATGGAACAAAAAGGAAAAGGGTGAGCTCAACTAGCCCAGTAAAGAATATTATGACTAAGATAATATACAACAAATTATCGTTAGTCTTCAACAGGGAAAAATCTGATAAAATATAATCGACAACAAGTTTTAGATCAACAACTGCAGCGGAAACAACAAACCATTAGAAGAGTCAAGTAGAGAAAGAATTCTACTATCTTCTAAGATTTAAAAGTCCATCATCAATATTTTATCCCTGTAACATCAATTAATAATCATCTTTAACCAAATATTCATCTTTGCACTACAGGCCAAAGATATTCATTTGTATCATCAGTCGGTCATGTTCATCTCAACACCTGTTCATCTTTGCACTACAGGCCAAAGATATTCATCAAGTAATTATACATCTTTGCACTACAGGCCAAAGATATTCATTAATATCATCATTTAGGACTGAGGATGATGAAAAATATCTTAAAGAGAACGAATCCAATGAGACAGAAGGACAAATAGTAGGGATTCGTATAACAGTTTATCCAAGATCAATAATACTTCATAATAATCAATTGTGAAGCAGAATTCAAAAATAAAGATCAAAACATGGATACAATCAAAGATAGTAACCATAATAGACATCTTGGACAAAAAGGGAAAATTTTATTTTTCGGTGAATAGTGCCGTATTCGTGAATAGTGCCGTATACGTGAATAGTGCCGTATACGTGAATAGTAACCCCGACACAAAAAGTTCCAAATTTGATAAAAACTCATATCAATATTTCAGCATAATGATATTGAAGAAAATAATATCATTTAAGAAGAAAATAATATCCCTTACCTCAAAATATCAGTACTTCTGGTCGGAATACCGGTATAAGGCTGAAAGAAACTTGCTCTGATGAATAGAAACTCTCAAAGTATCTAAATACTCACAAAATACACTCAATAATCTAGAGAGAGAAAGAGAGAAAACTTGTTTCTGGTGTGATTTTCAATTCTAACTTAGCCCTCTATTTATAGGAAAATTTTGGTAGGTTTGACCTGCAACCTGATGGCTTTACCTGCTACTATTCCCACCCACCACATTTGAAATATAATTCAGCACATTTCTTCACCAACCACAAGTGGGGCCCACCAATTCTAGAATTTTCCACCAAAATGATAAACTCCGAAAATTCAACAATTTCTGAACCAGTCATCTTGTAAAATTCGTAATAAATCATACGTTCATTTTTAACGGTTCAAAATTTGTGGACATATACTCAACTTATATATGTATAACATATCCAAAAATTACCACGATCCAACGGTCGGATTAAAAATTATAACCCCCGCAAACTATCTCAAAAACCCTGATTTTTAATACCTCCATTCCGACAAAAATACTGACAAAAACCTCAACATTAACTCCTTCATTTTTAACCACAAAAATATATCCCTCATTTATATCCACATAAAATAAATATTTCCTTATCATATGAATCAATAATTAATTATTCACAAATAATATTACAGAATCACATTTATGACAACCAGGCCGTTCCCAGGAAAGAGGGGGCTTTCCAATAAGGATTTCTCCTTACTGGCGCGCAATTAGATGACCAAACCTCTCCTTAGACAGAACTTTCTAGACATTGCCAATAATGTTATCTAATAATATTATTCAAATAATATGAATTATTGATCTGATAAATGAAAATACTGTGCAGCAACAATTATTGAAACAACAATAATATAAAATATCAACGCAGTAATTATTGAATCAATAAAATAAAATATTGAATAATAACTACTGTAACAATTATTGAGTAGTGCCTTCTTACGTAAGAATCAATAATTGGTGCAATACCGTGTGCTACTGTATTTTAACCACCGGGTATTCCAACAGTATTAACGGTAACAACTACGCCGTTATTTATAAACAACTTATACTTGTCGTTTTCTTCATCCAATCGCTTTCCGTTATGGGGCTCACACAAGGCTGCGTCGTCGTACGAATATTCCCCGACAGCAAGAATATTCCACGACCAACCGAATATTCAC
Source organism: Panax notoginseng (assembly GCA_016801055.1). Classification (NCBI taxonomy): domain Eukaryota; kingdom Viridiplantae; phylum Streptophyta; class Magnoliopsida; order Apiales; family Araliaceae; genus Panax; species Panax notoginseng. The sequence goes on along the minus strand of CM029018.1, from coordinate 164,728,083 downwards.
CGACCAAAAATAAATATTTTATAACCACTTGCTTATTTTGTAAAATTTACATATTTCACCCATAACCAAAGTATTATATCAAATTAACCCCTTATTATTCACAATAATATTTAGAGAAAATTTGATTTTATTCATTAATAAGTTGGGGTCTTACATTAAGGTAGCTATATAATATATAAAACTATATAGTAAAATGGAATGAATTATAAGTTACTTAAATAATGCTTATGTGCTAGCATGTATGTGTGAGAATATTAAATATGTACTATATCAAAGAATTACAAATTATTTCAATAAGTGAATCTAATTGGAATAATAAATTGTAGAGATATTGAATTATTAGTAACCAATTAAATTGAGTCCATACATATTAATTGGACTAGACCAATGTACATAGATTATATATTGATGTGTACCCCAATTTGATAACATAATATTGTTATATCATTAAAATTCATGTATGCATCCGATTGGATTTAAAACCCAAGTATACACATATGGGTGTATAACCTAAGGTGAACATATGTGTGTATTAACTATATAGTATATGGCATTGTCCAAATGCTGAGAATTGAGTTGTCCTAAATTAATGGACTCATTTCTAAATCATTAGCAGCGCATGAGGCCAATGGCCTATTCTCCCTATTGTTGCGTGAAACTCAGCAAACCAAAAAGGCTAGGAAGGGTGATGATGGCTAGAAGGATGGAGAAGGGTGGAGTTGGTGGTTGCTTTCCACCAAACTCTCATTATCCATCATCTTCTTCTTTCTTCCTTTAGTTATAATTTTTGGGCAAAGCCATTGTTCAGTTAATAACTTTCCTATAAATGAAAGTCTTCACTTCACAAAACATGATTTCACAAATTCTCTATTGAGAGCAATTAGAATATAAGTATAGTAGCATTGGAGAAGCATTCAGCAGCAAGCTTTAAATTCAATTTCACTGAGGTATAATCCTTAGCACTGTGTTTCTGATTTTAATTTCTAAGAATACTAAAATTTCTTGGATACTTGTTAATTGATTCGAATATGGAATGTAATTGAGTTGTATGAGCTTACATGTATCCATGGTAGCAATGTTACTTATTTGAACCTTTTTTCGTAAGAAGTTTTAAGTATGGTTTGGTGTTCTGCCGAAGTAGAGGCCTTCTAGGTTGTTCAGGGTAGGGCGCAGCTGCGCGCTCCCTGCGGTTCAGAACAGCGCAGCTGCGCCGGACCCATTTTGATTCTGACTTCTGTTTTTGATCTGGTTAATTCTAGTATAATGATATGACTTGGGCATGCATGGAAATAGGTTTAACATGAGAATTTAGGTTCCTTGGCGTAGCATGAATGATTTGGTTGGTGTTAGTATGCATGTACTAAAGAAAAAGATAGTTTTGAAAATAGGCTTTGATGAAACTAATGAACTTTAAGTTCTGATTTTTTGAACATGCACATATGATCTAGCTACGCATGAGATGTGATTCAAGGTTATATACATGTACTAAGATGTAATTCCAATAGGTTTAAAATAACTTTTAAAAACAAACTTGGATGTGTTATAATCTAATAAACATAATGTGGTGCACATTCTGAACTTAGAATATGTGTGGTTTATATTTCTTATGTGGCCACACATGTTGCATACGTATGCTCATTTTGGTTAAACACATTGAAAGTTACTCAAGCATAAGCTAGAGATGTTTTGAGGAAATAATTGATACTAGTTATGCGTATAGAATGAGATCCTTTGTAAACATACACATTAACTGATTTCATGACTACCTCACATGTATGCATGGCAGACATTGTAGCCTTATAATTTCATGATCTTGATTGGCCTTAACTCATTTGAAATCCTAAGCTAAAACCATAACATACCAAGAATAAGTGTAGGATCACTATAAAAGCATGCGAGACCCTTTAACATGCTAATATGCTATGTGTTGTTATCATGAGACTGATCCAGGAAGAGCAAAAGCTCAACTCTGGTTTGGCCAGGGGATAGCGCAGCTGCGCCGTCCCTAAGCCTAACCAGGGCGCAGCTGCGCCATCCTGCAGTGTTGTCTGTCTAATCTATTTGTGATCTGAGATGTAATGCATGTTTGTATTGTTGTCTTAATCAGTAATACGTGTCCAAATACAGTATTTGAAGTATCAATAAGCATTCTAATGATAACGATCATAGGTTGGATATGTGTTTATAAACTTTCAAATGTTAAGTTCAAAAGATGATTACGAACTATGATTTTTGACTTCATAGAGTCTTACAAACTGATTTGGTATATAATAATGTATGTATGGGATTATAAGATAAAGTTTACAAAGAGATGAGGATATGATAATGATATGATAAAAAGTGAAACTTAAATTATATGCTCAATGGTTAAGCGTGAGTAGGAGATTGGTTTGTTTATATCATGTATATAGGACTAATGTGTATATATAAATAGGATAATATAGTTCGTTGGGTGCTAGTAAGCTATAAGTTGGTAATCAACGCGAAAGACAAGTATCCGAACTCTATTTTATATTGAGCAAGTATCTCAACCTATGCATTTACTTTATGCAAGGATTCTATGATACATGTTTCTAACTTAAACAATCTTGGTTATTGTACAAGTATTTAAATCTTATGATTCTTATCTTATGACATAATACTTCATAGATAGAATAAAGTTGTTTATATTCTTGAACTTTGATTCGAGTATTGAACTTATACTTGTTCGTATATACATTTAAAGAGCGGTTGATGCCAATTGATTCGGCTAGACCTAAATTATAAATTGAAAGCGATCCAAACCAATTGATTGGTGCGGAATCTTGTATTGACTGAGATGAACAACATTCTTAGAAGGGAAATTATATTATCGGGAGACCGACGTGCACACTTGAGTACGATTAAACGATATGCATATCGTAGGGTACCTTAGGTTGATCACCTGTTGTACTCGTTTTGTGGAATTATCAGTATATTACTGTTAACTCTAGTAGAAATTCTTAGTCCTTAGTGACTGCTCAGTATTCATTATTTTGAAATCTCAAGTTGAATAAACGTTGAATCTTATTGATATCTTTATGTCCTTAGCGACTGTTGTTGAGAATCATTGATACATTTTGTTATCCTTGAACTATCATTATTATTGTGCCCTTGAGAAATTAAAACTATATTGAACACCTTTATTACTATATTATTTGTTAAGCAAACTTGTTGTTCATTCTTGCTTTCCTTAAAACTTTCAGTTAAGGCAGAACGTGGTGAACCCTCGGGCAAGGACAAGGGTAAAGAGAAGGCTTCAGAATAGCTTATTTCCTAGTATTAGGACTTTATTATTATCATGTGGTGTGAAGACTTATTTACTATAATGTATTAAGTTATGTTTAAACTAAGTTTTCATGTATTAGTAACGGTTGCGAGACCTTGGGACGAGAATAATTATGTTATAACAATGTTGTGAGACCCCGAATTTTTATGAAATAAAAGTATTCAATTTTTCTATTTTTGTGAATAGTTAAATTGATAAAAGTTTAAAGTTAAGGGTGACATTTGAAAATTTTTCAAAGTAAATGATAATGAAGTTCTATTTTATTAGTATTATTAACGTAATAAAACAGAAAAACTTTTTATATAAAACAGAATACTTTTATAAAGTTATCTGTTTTATTAGACAATAATTAGAATATATTATATTTTATTATGTATAGTGTTTGCATAGTGCCTGCATAGTATTTCCATAGTAAAATCTTTTATAAAATTATTCGTTTTATTAGATTATAAATAGAATATATTATATTTTATTTAAAAGATTTTGCTTTAAATATGGACCGTCCGATTAAAAGTAAATCAATCTGGACCGTTCATTAATTAGTTATTATGCAGTCCATTCTTCTATAAATAGAAGCTCATTCCTTCATTATTTCTTAAGAATTTACTAAAACTCTAGAGAGATAAACTATAGAGAGAGTTCTTCTTCTATAATCTTGAGCGTATTTATTTAGAGTTTAAGAAAGCTTTGAGCGTAGTGCAAGTTTTCTTCGAGTATATCCTCGCCCTACCAGTCGGAATACTCTTCTTTCAAAGGTAAGGGATATCATTATTGTGTAAGGGGTATTATTTCTTTTTTATTCATGGAGAGAACCTCTGTTATTTCATTCTTTATTATTCTATTGGAATAACCTGTATATGCAGAATACCCTATACTTGGTGACATTCTTCTATTATTCCGTCTTTATTATTCTGTTGGAATATCCTGTCTGTGTGTTTTACACCAGACCTAGTTCCGTCTTTATTATTCTGTTGGAATATCATGTCTGTGTATTTTACACCGGACCTGGTTCCGTCTTTATTATTCTGTTGGGAATAACCTGTCTATTCGGTCTATATCGCATGCATGGTGAATCCTTTTGTTATTTCATTCTTTATTATTCTGTTAGAATAACCTGTCTATGTGGATTACCACATGCATGGTGAATGATCCTTTGTATTTCATTCCTTATTAAATTGTGGAAATAATCTATTTACGTTGATTATAATGAGAGTCATAATAAAAGCATTGGACTGATGAAAATCATGGGTATATGTGATATTAGTAAGTGCTATGATGAGTTATGTTGGTTATTATGTGAAAACATGAAAGTTTCTTAGAAATCACAAGAGGTTGAAAAATCAGATTTTGGTGAAAACGGAACATGAAATTCAATTGACCATATCTCCTATTATATTTTGAATTTTTGAGTGTGGTCAAGTCCTAGAGTTAGATCTATGAGTTTCCTAACTTATCCAAGTGGAATCACTGGAAAAGGTGTTGTAGATTTTCGTGTGGACTGATTTTAGTAAAAGAGTCCAAAGCTGCAAAATAACAAAAAGCTACTGTCCAGATTTTTAAAAGGGCATTTTCGGCCACTTAATTTGTGAGAAAAATTCTGGCCTTTTGGGACATGAAAATATATGTTATAAAGTACCCCCTGTTCAAAAATGAGCTCATTCCGACTTAAAATGAGCAAGTTATGACTATTTCAATATTTAGATTTTTCCGACGAAAAACTTTATAACCGGAGTTCTATAACTCCGATGACCACGGAATTTAAATTGGAAGCTCATGTTAACATGTGTAAGATCCTGCCAAGATTTGGGAATTTTGGAGTTAACCTTGAGGTAGCTAATTTCTTAAGGAATTAATTAGAAATTAATTTTTTGAAAAATAGTAAATAAATTTTAAAAATGTCAAGAAAAATATATGTTCATTATGGGACTATATTATGCTTAATTCCAAAAAAAAAAATAATTTTTGGGACTGATTTGGTATTTTTTATGAAAATAGTTTAGTTACGAACATATGAGTTAAATATGTTATGTGAAGTCACAAAGTTGGAAAAATAGGATTTTATGGCTTGGAAATCCTATATAAGGTATGTGTAGATTTTTGATGAGTAATTTGATCATTGGTGATGAAATCTTATGAGTATGGCATTTCTGAATGATTAAATGCATTATTTGGTAGAGTGTAAACAATTGAAATAAATTGTTTATAAGTTTATGAAGTGATTAAAATATTGTTATGATATTAACAATATTAGATTATGAGTTTATTAAATGATGGATAATATTTGGATAAATTTAAAGTCTTTAATATTTATCCTTGATTTCGTTTGATTAATGCTTATAATATTGTCATCATCCTCATGTTTATATTATGTTGAAAGTCATCTGTGGCCTGTAGTGCATAGATGAACTTGGTATGATTATGACCAGGGATTATTCAGTATAATCATGACCGTAATGTTACAAATGATGTGGTAAAAGTCATCTTTGGCCCGTAGTGCATAGATGGACTTGGTATGACTATGATCAGGTGTTATTCGGTATAATTATGGCCGTAATGTTACAAATGATGTGTTAAAAATTCTCATTTGTCGTAGTGCATTGATGGACAGTTTTTAGTATGATTATGGCTATGGATTCTCTTCGGCCAAGGGTGCAAAGATGAATTATTTTATGGCATAATCAGGACCGTTGATGAAAACACAATTATCTTTGGCCGTAGTGCATGGATAATTCGTGGTCGTGATACTAAAGAATATTCTTGGCCTGTAGTGCAGGGATGATTCGATGATGTGGATTAATTATTGAGCTGAGTCTCAGAAATGAAATATTAATTCATGGATGTGATAATAATGAACATCTTTGGCCATAGTGCAAAGATGATTTAATTAGTGTGATTATGAGCAGAAATTGTGATTTGGTATAACCATGATTTTTGATGTTTCAGGTGATGATAGGTGATGAAAATTATCTTCGTCCTGGGTGTGAAAAGGAATTCAGAATCACAATTATGATTATGAGTTATTCATATGATTGTGGACAGGAATTGTTGATTGATGTTACATGGATAAAACATTCTTGGTTGACTTTTAACATGGAGAAGATAATAGACCTGATGGTCTATTTGACTCTTTTAATGGATTGTTCGTTCCGCTGCAACTATGGTTGAAAAGTTTTATCATCTACCATATGTTCTAAATCTCTGATTTATTATTGATGAAAGCTATTGATAATGTAATTATCTTTAGTCATGATATTCTTTACTGGGCTATTTGTGATCACCCTTTTGCTTCACAATTCCTTTCAGGTAATAAGAGTGTGGCTGGGTCGAGCGGGGATAACAGGAGAATAGAACGGTGGTCTATAGCTGTTGAGGTTCTCCCTAAATAGTATAAAAATAATTTTATTGAGAACTTTAGATAGGTGTGTCGTATTGTATATGTCATTTGATATTTAATTTTGGTGAACCAAATAGGGTGAGGTGAACCCAACTTTGGAAGGGTGTTTTGCCACTATCATACAAGATCTCTAATGTCATACAACCTCGTGTTATCATAAGGCAGGGTTGTGCACATCCACTTGCTGAGTATATCTACGAGCACTACCTATATGATCTTGGAGTTTATGCGAAATATAATTTTCACTTGGAGATAGTGGAGATAGTTATATGCCAAGAGAAGACTCACCATTGGAAAGAAGATGATAGTAATCTTCTCGTTTTTCTTTGGGGTCTATTGGGTCAACCAAGGATAATTCTGTGGACATATGATATCTATCATAATCTAGACGCATGGCCTCCCATGTACGAAGGTTTCCTTGATCACTTCCCAAAGATTTTAATTTCTAAAACAGTTTTTGACTGTACCTTTATGTAAGGTGAAATCATGACATGAGTCAGAGTTGGTATATGCATTTGTATTTAAACTCACAGTATACATGTCGTTGCATTTTGCACGACAGTTTTATAAACGAAGTTGTATTTGATTTTTATAGTGCATTTTTCTTGCGACTCAGAATGGGTGATGTATACCTATTTTTGGGGGCGTCACATTTGGTATTAGAGCTTAAGGATATGGTCGCTAGCGGAGATAAGAGTCTAGAACTAGGAGGGGAGAGACGAGTTATATAATTCGCTAGTATGTGACTTACCTAAGCTGAAATTGTTTACTTGATAAATTGACAAATTGTGATATGTCGATTAACCTTTGTTTTGAAGCTATATTTTAGAATGATATCTGAAATACAGGAGATGAGAAATGGGAAAATCATGATAGCGAAGAAATTACCGGGAAGGTACAATCTGAAAAGAAAGCAAGGTATTCTCATCTCTTCGAATATCAGGTACGTACGTAAATTTCGAAGGCGAAACTTCATAAGGTGGGAGATTGTGAGACCCCGAATTTTTATGAAATAAAAGTATTCAATTTTTCTATTTTTATGAATAGTTAAATTGATAAAAGTTTAAAGTTAAGGGTGACATTTGAAAATTTTTCAAAGTAAATGATAATGAAGTTCTGTTTTATTAGTATTATTAACGTAATAAAACAGAAAAACTTTTTATATAAAACAGAATACTTTTATAAAGTTATCTGTTTTATTAGACAATAATTAGAATATATTATATTTTATTATGCATAGTGCCTGCATAGTGTTTCTATAGTAAAATCTTTTATAAAGTTATTCGTTTTATTAGATTATAAATAGAATATATTATATTTTATTTAAAAGATTTTGCTTTAAATATGGACCGTCCGATTAAAAGTAAATTAATCTGGACCGTTCATTAATTAGTTACTATGCAGTCCATTCTTCCATAAATAGAAGCTCATTCCTTCATTATTTCTTAAGAATTTACTAAAACTCTAGAGAGAAAAACTATAGAGAGAGTTCTTCTTCTATAATCTTGAGCATATTTATTTAGAGTTTAAGAAAGCTTTGAGCGTAGTGCAAGTTTTCTTCGAGTATATCCTCGCCCTACCAGTCGGAATACTCTTCTTTAAAAGGTAAGGGATATCATTATTGTGTAAGGGGTATTATTTCTTTTTTATTCATGGAGAGAACTTCTGTTATTTCATTCTTTATTATTCTGTTGGAATAACCTGTATATGCAGAATACCCTATACTTGGTGATATTCTTCTATTATTCCGTCTTTATTATTCTGTTGGAATATCCTGTCTGTGTGTTTTACACCAGACCTAGTTTCGTCTTTATTATTCTGTTGGAATATCATGTCTGTGTGTTTTACACCGGACCTGGTTCCGTCTTTATTATTCTGTTGGGAATAACCTGTCTATTCGGTCTCTATCGCATGCATGGTGAATCTTTTTGTTATTTTATTATTTATTATTCTGTTGGAATAACCTGTCTATGTGGATTACCACATGCATGGTGAATGATCTTTTGTATTTCATTCCTTATTAAATTGTGGAAATAATCTATTTACGTTGATTATAATGAGAGTCATAATAAAAGTATTGGACTGATGAAAATCATGGGTATATGTGATATTAGTAAGTGCTATGATGAGTTATGTTGGTTATTATGTGAAAACATGAAAGTTTCTTAGAAATCACAAGGGGTTGAAAAATCAGATTTTGGTGAAAACGGAACATGAAATTCAATTGACCATATCTCCTATTACATTTTGAATTTTTGAGTGTGGTCAAGTCCTAGAGTTAGATCTATGAGTTTCCTAACTTATCCAAGTGGAATCACTGAAAAAGGTGTTGTAGATTTTCGTGTGGACTGATTTTAGTAAAAGAGTCCAAAGCTGCAAAATAACAAAAAGCTACTGTCCAGATTTTTAAAAGGGCATTTTCGCCCACTTAATTTGTGAGAAAAATTCTGGCCTTTTGGGACATGAAAATATATGTTATAAAGTACCCCCTGTTCAAAAATGAGCTCATTCCGACTTAAAATGAGCAAGTTATGACTATTTCAATATTTAGATTTTTCCGACGAAAAACTTTATAACCGGAGTTCTATAACTCCGATGACCACGGAATTTAAATTGGAAGCTCATGTTAACATGTGTAAGATCCTGCCAAGATTTGGGAATTTTTGGAGTTAACCTTGAGGTAGCTAATTTCTTAAGGAATTAATTAGAAATTAATTTTTTGAAAAATAGTAAATAAATTTTAAAAATGTCAAGAAAAATATATGTTCATTATGGGACTATATTATGCTTAATTCCAAAAAAAAAATAATTTTTGGGACTGATTTGGTATTTTTTATGAAAATAGTTTAGTTACGAACATACGAGTTAAATATGTTATGTGAAGTCGCAAAGTTGGAAAAATAGGATTTTATGGCTTGGAAATCCTATATAAGGTATGTGTAGATTTTTGATGAGTAATTTGATCATTGGTGATGAAATCTTATGAGTATGGCATTTCTGAATGATTAAATGCATTATTTGGTAGAGTGTAAACAATTGAAATAAATTGTTTATAAGTTTATGAAGTGATTAAAATATTGTTATGATATTAACAATATTAGATTATGAGTTTATTAAATGATGGATAATATTTGGATAAATTTAAAGTCTTTAATATTTATCCTTGATTTCGTTTGATTAATGCTTATAATATTGTCATCATCCTCATGTTTATATTATGTTGAAAGTCATCTGTGGCCTGTAGTGCATAGATGAACTTGGTATGATTATGACCAGGGATTATTCAGTATAATCATGACCGTAATGTTACAAATGATGTGGTAAAAGTCATCTTTGGCCCGTAGTGCATAGATGGACTTGGTATGACTATGATCAGGTGTTATTCGGTATAATTATGGCCGTAATGTTACAAATGATGTGTTAAAAATTCTCATTTGTCGTAGTGCATTGATGGACAGTTTTTAGTATGATTATGGCTATGGATTCTCTTCGGCCAAGGGTGCAAAGATGAATTATTTTATGGCATAATCAGGACCGTTGATGAAAACACAATTATCTTTGGCCGTAGTGCATGGATAATTCGTGGTCGTGATACTAAAGAATATTCTTGGCCTGTAGTGCAGGGATGATTCGATGATGTGGATTAATTATTGAGCTGAGTCTCAGAAATGAAATATTAATTCATGGATGTGATAATAATGAACATCTTTGGCCATAGTGCAAAGATGATTTAATTAGTGTGATTATGAGCAGAAATTGTGATTTGGTATAACCATGATTTTTGATGTTTCAGGTGATGATAGGTGATGAAAATTATCTTCGTCCTGGGTGTGAAAAGGAATTCAGAATCACAATTATGATTATGAGTTATTCATATGATTGTGGACAGGAATTGTTGATTGATGTTACATGGATAAAACATTCTTGGTTGACTTTTAACATGGAGAAGATAATAGACCTGATGGTCTATTTGACTCTTTTAATGGATTGTTCGTTCCGCTGCAACTATGGTTGAAAAGTTTTATCATCTACCATATGTTCTAAATCTCTGATTTATTATTGATGAAAGCTATTGATAATGTAATTATCTTTAGTCATGATATTCTTTACTGGGCTATTTGTGATCACCCTTTTGCTTCACAATTCCTTTCAGGTAATAAGAGTGTGGCTGGGTCGAGCGGGGATAACAGGAGAATAGAACGGTGGTCTATAGCTGTTGAGGTTCTCCCTAAATAGTATAAAAATAATTTTATTGAGAACTTTAGATAGGTGTGTCGTATTGTATATGTCATTTGATATTTAATTTTGGTGAACCAAATAGGGTGAGGTGAACCCAACTTTGGAAGGGTGTTTTGCCACTATCATACAAGATCTCTAATGTCATACAACCTCGTGTTATCATAAGGCAGGGTTGTGCACATCCACTTGCTGAGTATATCTACGAGCACTACCTATATGATCTTGGAGTTTATGCGAAATATAATTTTCACTTGGAGATAGTGGAGATAGTTATATGCCAAGAGAAGACTCACCATTGGAAAGAAGATGATAGTAATCTTCTCGTTTTTCTTTGGGGTCTATTGGGTCAACCAAGGATAATTCTGTGGACATATGATATCTATCATAATCTAGACGCTTGGCCTCCCATGTACGAAGGTTTCCTTGATCACTTCCCAAAGATTTTAATTTCTAAAACAGTTTTTGACTGTACCTTTATGTAAGGTGAAATCATGACATGAGTCAGAGTTGGTATATGCATTTGTATTTAAACTCACAGTATACATGTCGTTGCATTTTGCACGACAGTTTTATAAACGAAGTTGTATTTGATTTTTATAGTGCATTTTTCTTGCGACTCAGAATGGGTGATGTATACCTATTTTTGGGGGCGTCACATTTGGTATTAGAGCTTAAGGATATGGTCGCTGGCGGAGATAAGAGTCTAGAACTAGGAGGGGAGAGACGAGTTATATAATTCGCTAGTATGTGACTTACCTAAGCTGAAATTGTTTACTTGATAAATTGACAAATTGTGATATGTCGATTAACCTTTGTTTTGAAGCTATATTTTAGAATGATATCTGAAATACAGGAGATGAGAAATGGGAAAATCATGATAGCGAAGAAATTACCGGGAAGGTACAATCTGAAAAGAAAGCAAGGTATTCTCATCTCTTCGAATATCAGGTACGTACGTAAATTTCGAAGGCGAAACTTCATAAGGTGGGAGATTGTGAGACCCCGAATTTTTATGAAATAAAAGTATTCAATTTTTCTATTTTTATGAATAGTTAAATTGATAAAAGTTTAAAGTTAAGGGTGACATTTGAAAATTTTTCAAAGTAAATGATAATGAAGTTCTGTTTTATTAGTATTATTAACGTAATAAAACAGAAAAACTTTTTATATAAAACAGAATACTTTTATAAAGTTATCTGTTTTATTAGACAATAATTAGAATATATTATATTTTATTATGCATAGTGCCTGCATAGTGTTTCTATAGTAAAATCTTTTATAAAGTTATTCGTTTTATTAGATTATAAATAGAATATATTATATTTTATTTAAAAGATTTTGCTTTAAATATGGACCGTCCGATTAAAAGTAAATTAATCTGGACCGTTCATTAATTAGTTACTATGCAGTCCATTCTTCCATAAATAGAAGCTCATTCCTTCATTATTTCTTAAGAATTTACTAAAACTCTAGAGAGAAAAACTATAGAGAGAGTTCTTCTTCTATAATCTTGAGCATATTTATTTAGAGTTTAAGAAAGCTTTGAGCGTAGTGCAAGTTTTCTTCGAGTATATCCTCGCCCTACCAGTCGGAATACTCTTCTTTAAAAGGTAAGGGATATCATTATTGTGTAAGGGGTATTATTTCTTTTTTATTCATGGAGAGAACTTCTGTTATTTCATTCTTTATTATTCTGTTGGAATAACCTGTATATGCAGAATACCCTATACTTGGTGATATTCTTCTATTATTCCGTCTTTATTATTCTGTTGGAATATCCTGTCTGTGTGTTTTACACCAGACCTAGTTCCATCTTTATTATTCTGTTGGAATATCATGTCTGTGTGTTTTACACCGGACCTGGTTCCGTCTTTATTATTCTGTTGGGAATAACCTGTCTATTCGGTCTCTATCGCATGCATGGTGAATCTTTTTGTTATTTTATTCTTTATTATTCTGTTGGAATAACCTGTCTATGTGGATTACCACATGCATGGTGAATGATCTTTTGTATTTCATTCCTTATTAAATTGTGGAAATAATCTATTTACGTTGATTATAATGAGAGTCATAATAAAAGTATTGGACTGATGAAAATCATGGGTATATGTGATATTAGTAAGTGCTATGATGAGTTATGTTGGTTATTATGTGAAAACATGAAAGTTTCTTAGAAATCACAAGGGGTTGAAAAATCAGATTTTGGTGAAAACGGAACATGAAATTCAATTGACCATATCTCCTATTATATTTTGAATTTTTGAGTGTGGTCAAGTCCTAGAGTTAGATCTATGAGTTTCCTAACTTATCCAAGTGGAATCACTGAAAAAGGTGTTGTAGATTTTCGTGTGGACTGATTTTAGTAAAAGAGTCCAAAGCTGCAAAATAACAAAAAGCTACTGTCCAGATTTTTAAAAGGGCATTTTCGCCCACTTAATTTGTGAGAAAAATTCTGGCCTTTTGGGACATGAAAATATATGTTATAAAGTACCCCCTGTTCAAAAATGAGCTCATTCCGACTTAAAATGAGCAAGTTATGACTATTTCAATATTTAGATTTTTCCGACGAAAAACTTTATAACCGGAGTTCTATAACTCCGATGACCACGGAATTTAAATTGGAAGCTCATGTTAACATGTGTAAGATCCTGCCAAGATTTGGGAATTTTTGGAGTTAACCTTGAGGTAGCTAATTTCTTAAGGAATTAATTAGAAATTAATTTTTTGAAAAATAGTAAATAAATTTTAAAAATGTCAAGAAAAATATATGTTCATTATGGGACTATATTATGCTTAATTCCAAAAAAAAAATAATTTTTGGGACTGATTTGGTATTTTTTATGAAAATAGTTTAGTTACGAACATATGAGTTAAATATGTTATGTGAAGTCGCAAAGTTGGAAAAATAGGATTTTATGGCTTGGAAATCCTATATAAGGTATGTGTAGATTTTTGATGAGTAATTTGATCATTGGTGATGAAATCTTATGAGTATGGCATTTCTGAATGATTAAATGCATTATTTGGTAGAGTGTAAACAATTGAAATAAATTGTTTATAAGTTTATGAAGTGATTAAAATATTGTTATGATATTAACAATATTAGATTATGAGTTTATTAAATGATGGATAATATTTGGATAAATTTAAAGTCTTTAATATTTATCCTTGATTTCGTTTGATTAATGCTTATAATATTGTCATCATCCTCATGTTTATATTATGTTGAAAGTCATCTGTGGCCTGTAGTGCATAGATGAACTTGGTATGATTATGACCAGGGATTATTCAGTATAATCATGACCGTAATGTTACAAATGATGTGGTAAAAGTCATCTTTGGCCCGTAGTGCATAGATGGACTTGGTATGACTATGATCAGGTGTTATTCGGTATAATTATGGCCGTAATGTTACAAATGATGTGTTAAAAATTCTCATTTGTCGTAGTGCATTGATGGACAGTTTTTAGTATGATTATGGCTATGGATTCTCTTCGGCCAAGGGTGCAAAGATGAATTATTTTATGGCATAATCAGGACCGTTGATGAAAACACAATTATCTTTGGCCGTAGTGCATGGATAATTCGTGGTCGTGATACTAAAGAATATTCTTGGCCTGTAGTGCAGGGATGATTCGATGATGTGGATTAATTATTGAGCTGAGTCTCAGAAATGAAATATTAATTCATGGATGTGATAATAATGAACATCTTTGGCCATAGTGCAAAGATGATTTAATTAGTGTGATTATGAGCAGAAATTGTGATTTGGTATAACCATGATTTTTGATGTTTCAGGTGATGATAGGTGATGAAAATTATCTTCGTCCTGGGTGTGAAAAGGAATTCAGAATCACAATTATGATTATGAGTTATTCATATGATTGTGGACAGGAATTGTTGATTGATGTTACATGGATAAAACATTCTTGGTTGACTTTTAACATGGAGAAGATAATAGACCTGATGGTCTATTTGACTCTTTTAATGGATTGTTCGTTCCGCTGCAACTATGGTTGAAAAGTTTTATCATCTACCATATGTTCTAAATCTCTGATTTATTATTGATGAAAGCTATTGATAATGTAATTATCTTTAGTCATGATATTCTTTACTGGGCTATTTGTGATCACCCTTTTGCTTCACAATTCCTTTCAGGTAATAAGAGTGTGGCTGGGTCGAGCGGGGATAACAGAGAAATAGTGTGATGGTCCGAGACTGTCGTAGTTTATCAATACATTATAAAATGACATGACGTACAATATATAATTGTATTGAGGATCTAAGATGTGGGTGTCGTATTTTATACGTTACCTAATAATTGATTTTGGCGAACAACAATAGGGTGATGAGAACCCGACTTTAGAAGCGTCAAAAGTGCACCTCAATAGAATGAACATGATAGTAATCTTCTCGTTCTTCTTTGGGGTCTTGAAATATTTGCTGCTGTATTTTATATGGCATTGTAATAATTTGAGTTTGGATACTGTCTATGACATAATATTGTATTAAAACTCACAGTTAATTGTGGTCGTGTTCTATACGACAGTTTAATAGTTGTATAAATGAAGTTTGTACTAAATTTTTATAATGTAATATCTGGCGACTCAGAATGGGTTGTGTATACCTATTTTGGGGGCGTCACAAATGTAATTTATTCTATTATTCCATTGTGATATTTGTATGACATTAGAGTTGGCACGCGATGAACCAAATTCGAGATATGAGTGTCTGAATTTGGGGGAGTCACACCCACGTTAATTTTAAAATTACTAAATTAAAGGAAAAGGAGATCAAAATCATAATTGAGTTATAAAAATAGAAGAGATTCAATTATATGTTATGTTTATCATTTAATAGATTCGGATTCTTAGATTGCTTCTTCATTATTAGTTTTCATATTCTAGTTAATCAATTTTCAATCTTTATTTTTAAGTCGCCTAAAATAGATATTAAGGATACATTAAAATTAATCTAGTATCTGTGGGTTCAACCTGTACTTGTCAATTTTTTAATTCGACACTGTGCACTTGTAGTTACATATTTTTATCACATCATACCTCACATCGGCCTAGAGCTGTTCTTGAGATTTTGGTGGTTCTTGGAAAAAAATGAAAATGAGACAAATTTCGAAATATTGTCTTCACTAAAAAAAAAATAAATAAATAAAAAGTACAAGTCGTATCAAAAAAGTGTATTTTCGGAGCTTAAAATATAGTAGTTCGACTATAACAAAATATAAACACTCAAAATATCATTTTCCTGTTGCTAACTATGCAGGAGGACAAAAGCGTCTTTTTCACACTCCAAAGATAACCCTGGAGGACCACAACATCAATTCTAACCCCGGAGATAGCCCCGGGAGATCCAGTTTCTAACCCTGGAGATCACCCTAGGAAATCAGTTTCTAACCCCGGAGATAACTCCGGGAAAATCAGTTCCAACCCCGGAGATAACCCCGGGAGATCAAGTCTAATGTCCGGAGTCAACCCCGAGAGGTCAAGCCAACCTCAGAGATAACCCTGAGGACATTCAGAGTCAACAACAAGACAATCTCAGAGATAACCCTGGGAAAAGATCGCTACAACTGCGACAAAGTCAGAAAAAACCCCGGGAGGGGCAAAATGGTTATTTTGCCAAATCAAACTCAATTCAAATCAAATCAACTCAAATTACTTCAATAGAAGTCCCACAAGAACAATATCTTAACTTACGAGTGCAAACTACGCAAAACGGCTCAACGGACTACCTGACAGAAATTCGAAAATGCCATTTCGGTCATGGACCCATCTTCCCGGAATCAAAAAAGGGCAAATCCTATGTCATTGCGTAGCTCTCGGAAAGAGCTTTTTGGAATCCGGAATGGTATAGCACGCTTTTATCGAACTCCCGAATTGAAAGTTATGAAAGTTCGAGCGAATAGCGCGTTGTCCGAGTGCACGTATTTCGAGACAGCGGGACCTACATTGCCCGGGTAACCCCAGGTAACTGCAGGTACACCTGCGGCTCCCCCCTCTATAAATAGAGGGCTTGAGGTGGCCATATTTGTAAGAGAAAAGGCGAGGAAGCCCTGTCCAATTTGCTCTGTAAACACTATAAACTGAGTGCTTTCTCATTTTAAACACTTGTGAGCTTATATATTGCTATTTTTTTACTGGCGGGAGCCGAGTGTTTATCCCTTTCAAGTTATTGAAGTCTTTTTTGGCAGTCCACTGTAAGCCTTCTTACACACTTTAAAGTTTTTATCCTCATCTTTGCACACACCATTCTTCACGTTGATAGTCGTGTTGCGTGTGTTTGTCCGGACTTCGGTCCGTGGCTTTTATTCCTTTTGTATATATATATATATATATATATATATATATATATATATATATATATATATATAAGCAATAAACGCACCGGATATATATCTAGGCTCATCAAACATATAGTTCGACAACAATTCATATATATAAGTATATATATAAAAGCAGGTAAACGCTCCGGATATATATATATATATATATATATATATATATATATATATATATATATATATATATTGTCCCGCCTGGAGTTTACTTCGTGACGGTTGACCGTTTATACTGCTTTCTTTATATTTCGTCCCGCTTGGAGTTTACTTCGTGGCGGTTGATCGTTTTTACAGCTTTATTTATATTTCTGATCCCCCATGGAGGTGCGTCGTGGTGGTTGATCAAGTTTGTATATATATATATTCACAGCTTTTATATATATAATTGCTTACAGTTTTCATATAAATTGCGGCATCATGTGAGCCTAGGAATCATGTGATCACAGATTTAGTCTACTGAATCTAGATTCGGTTCCCGTGATGGACATTTTTTGCTGTAAGTAGCTTGTAAATTATTCACGGTGTTTGGATTTTCTCATATGATTTTCATGCCCATGAGGAATTCGGCACTGCTTTGTACATTATTTTCTCGAAGATGCTTCGCATCTCAAAAATAAAAGCAATCAAGCCGAACATTTTAATAAAATGGAAGTATCAAATGCCTCAATTACTATTGAGCATAAGGGTTTGAAAAAATCTTTTTTTACAAAACATCACTGCTATATCTTGTTTAAAACTGAATTTTTATATAAATTCAAACCATTTGTATATAAGTGCAAACGAGGCATAGCACTACTTCTAAATAACAGCACATTGACCCACACACACACACACACATTCATATAACAGTTTCTTGAAAAGTGACGGTCATCGTGGTAACACGGATCTCGAGGGGTGCCTAACACCTTCCCTCCGCATAGACTTGACAAACATGGCCCAGGCCCGCGGCCCGGGCTTTGGGCTGCATTTTTTTAGCCCAATAAAATTCAGTCCTTTTTTGCCCGCCCGTTTTTTTCCCGGCCCGTGGCCCGCGACTTATTTTTTTTAAAACAAAATGTTGTTACTTGTGGGTTATGAGACTTGAACACAAGACTTGTAAGTAAATAAATAAGAATTCAAATCAACTAAGCTACAACAACTGTTTATCTTTAATGCAATCTTCAATATAAAAATATATTTTTATACAAAAATATCATATGCTAATACCATACAAAAGTTAACAAGCTTCAATATAAAAATATATTTTTATTCATTTTTAGCCTTGTTTATTTTTAGGCTAGAGCAGTAATTAATGACAGAACACATTTTAAATATTATTAAAATAAATATAAAAATATCGTTAGGTGTATATTTATTTTAATAACATAATTATTATTTTGAAATAATTAATTTTTAAACGTTTGTATACAAGTAATTGTTGTAGCACTTGTGTTGTTATGTTGGTATAATCAATTAATCATGACCACAAATAGAACCTTTTAAGTTTTACAAAATACTCCTAAATAATCGTGAACGAAATAAAACAACATAGGAACAAGCCGAACAACTTTTACATTAAAAATAAACAAAAAATAATACTCTCCTATTTAAAAATAAAAGGATTAATATTGATCTTTTAAAATTAATTTGAGATATTTTAAAATTTAAAAATATTCATTTAATTTTTTAAAATAATAATTTCTTTTAAGAAATAGTATTTTTTAGATAATTTTCTATTTTATAGTTATATTTTCTAAATATTAATATCAATTGTGGGTTTTAAAAATAATTTATAATATTTAAATAAATAAATGTATTGAAGTCTGTTAATATCAATTGGGAGTATTCAAGTATTCAATAAATGTACTGACTACTGAAGTCTATTAATAAATAAATGTACTGAAGTCTATTAATATAAATAAATGTACTGAAGTCTATAAATAAATGTATTCAAGTATTCAAGTCTATAAATAAATGTATTCAAGTATGCAAGATTTTTTTAAATACCACATATATTAAATATATATGTGGTGGATTTAAAAAATGTAATAGGAGAACGAAATTAATTTAGTATAGGGAATTGATATCGCTTTTAATTTTATTGGTGGAAATGTTAATTCCCTCAATATATCCTCTATATATTTTTACTCACGCTCATAAACAATTACAATTGTATGAACTTTCGAAATAGTTCTTCAATTTCAAAGTATAAAACTAATAATTATTAGTTTAAGTTAGATAATTTAATAATAAAAATTTAAAATTATCAATATATTAGTATTAATTACAATATTTATTATTTTTAAAAGTTAAATAAATTATATTAATTTTAAAGTATAATTTTAAAAAATCAAATTTGATTATATACTTTGAAAGTAATTTATAATACTATTAAAATTTTAATTGATTGAGATATGTAGTTAATGTAGGTAATTAGAATTAGTGTTTATTATAAATTATTTTATTATTTTTAATATTTATTATTATTACTATTTTTGGTGTAACAAGATTTTACAAAAAAAAAATAGAGGAAGAAGTCCGTGGGCCGGCTCGGCCCAACCCGGGCTATGGGCCTCACATTATCAGCCCGCCAAAACCCGAGCCATTTTGGCCCGGCCCGCCCATTTGCCACCTCTACCTTCGCATAAGCAAGTCCCCGGATCTTAATGAACGGTTTCATAGACCCGTTAAGCAGTGTCACATCATTAGGTCAATGTGCAAACCTTTTCTCGGTTGTATTGATACAATCAGTTAAAAAATCAACTGGCGACTCTTACAATCAAATCGTCGACATATAAATGTCGGACCTTTTCACAACTTATTTTTTCAAACAAATCTCACCTAACATGAGAACACAAAAGAATAAGAACAGAAAAAGGACAAATAAAAATTCCGACGTCGATACAAAATATATGAGAACTTCGACTATAGCAAAATATATGTGAAGTTCGACTAAATAGTTGGACTACAACAAAATATATGATAATACATTTATTGAAATATACTTCTTCTAGTATTCCTAGAGCCAAAATCTTCAATCAAATGTTCAAAATTATATATATATATATATATATATATATATATATATATATATATATATATATATAATTGAGACCCCTCTAATGGGGGGCAAGAGCGATAAACCCTCTCGTCCGTGCTCAGGAACGGCTCTGTACTATCCCTAACTAATGTAAGACCCCTGTTATAGGCATTATTGCCTTCGCTACGAAGCCTTACTTGTAGCTGGGAAATAAGGAACTCATTTTTTGGCCTTAGCTTATCCACCCCTCCCAAGTTAAATTTCTTCTCCTTCCGTATTGTGTGTCTCAAATGTTGTCTCACTTATACACATAATCTTTATCTGTTACGTGGATTGCGATATATAAAATAAAATAGTAGATGAAATAAAGAATGAGACAGAGACAATAGATAAGATTAAGAAGATGACAATAAGACAGTAGATGAAAACAAAGGATGAGATAACAGATAAGATGATAACATATTTGAATTTTTCCTTGAATTAGGAAGAAAAGATAGAGAGAAATTAAGTACAATTTGTTGGGAGACTATAGTGAAATCATTGCATTTTCTTTCTTAAATTTCTCTAGTTTTATAACACCAGCTTAATTTTCTGAGTAACAAAAATGGTCTTGAAGTCGCAAGTCTTTACCTAAACCATGGGCCAACAATTCTTCGAAAACGGAAAAACCTTCTTTCCTCAAAATCCAAATAGAACAAGGCCCAAAAGTGTGAGCCCAAACAAACTTGCTTCGACTCTTTATCTAAACCCATATTGGAAGATTTTGTTAGGGTTTCTGCGACTACGGATCAGTACAAGGAGATAACTCGTCCAAGGGTTTCGTTGCCGCTTTCTCACCTGCAATCATGGTCTCTCTCTTTCCATTTCATTCTGTCAATTTATCTCTTTATGTATATACGTTTTATATCTATATGAATCTTATTCTCGCCAATCATTTTTGTTTTTCAGATCATTCCAGAGAAAAATCGCAGAGAAATCTCGAAATACATATTCCAGGAGGGAGTATGTTACGCGAAGAAAGATTACAATTTGGCTCAGCATCCGGACATAAATGTACCGAATCTGCAGGTGATTAAGCTGATG
Source organism: Panax notoginseng (assembly GCA_016801055.1). NCBI lineage: Eukaryota > Viridiplantae > Streptophyta > Magnoliopsida > Apiales > Araliaceae > Panax > Panax notoginseng. The sequence goes on along the minus strand of CM029018.1, from coordinate 164,706,686 downwards.
CAGAGCTTCAAATCGAAGGAATATGTGCGCGAGACCTTTGCTTGGATGCATTACTACTGGTACCTGACCAATGACGGTATCGAATTCCTCCGCAGTTACCTTAATTTGCCTTCCGATATTGTCCCTGCTACTTTGAAGAAGTCTGCCAAACCGCTCGGTCGCCCAATGGGTGGCCCACCAGGCGATCGCCCCCGGTAATTCCCTCTCTATATCTATGTATATATGTTTGCTCTAATAAATAAATTAGGAGAAAATGGCATTTTGTGTTCCAATTCATTAGGATTATAAATATTAGTGATGCCCTAACACTTTTGAGTTACAATTAAATTCGGAGACGTGCCCAAAGTTAGGTTTTAATCAGAATGTAAGATTAGGAATCTCAGTGTGTTTGTGTTTGTGTTTTTGCTTCACAGTTTGTGTTATAATGTGTGTAAGATGTATATGCCTAACATTAGGTTAGCGGAAATGTATGAATAAATATTTAAAATGTTCAATTTTTTCCCTTGAAAAATTGTGTTAGTGATTATCTTCTTACATTATGTTGTATACTCTAGCTTAGGGCAAATGAATTCTTTAGGTATGGTTGGTGATGAATTTTATTGATCTTTTTGTGATGTGATTTTTCTGTTGATGACTGAAACAGTGGTCCGTCACGATTTGATGGTGAGAGAACTAGGTTTGGTGATCGGGATGGTTATCGTGGAGGACCCCGAGGAGGACCTCCCGGCGAGTTTGGAGGTGGTGACAAGGGTGGAGCTCCTGCTGATTACCAGCCTTTTTTCAGGGTAAACTATCTCACATGACCTCTCTTCCCTTGCTTTGTGGTTGAATGACAAACCTGGTGATTCAGTTTTTCTATCATGTTACTTTTGTGAATGTTGGGATCTCCTAATATTGTGTAATGTGTCAATTTTGTATGTATTGTGATTTTGTATAGTTTAGGCAAGAAGTTAGTGTGAAATAATAAAACATAATGTTAAAGCTTTATGCACACAATAGATACCTATTAGTTCTCAATCCTTGCCTTTGATACCATTGGAGAGTCATCTTACAAACTTAAGATAGATGTCACATCTATTAGCTCTCTATGCTTTTGCTTTTGATGCCATTGGAGAGGCGTCTTACAAATTTTAGATCTAGTTTACTAATCTACTTACTCATTTAAGTTATTGATAATATTTTACCAATCTTTTAAAAGGCCCTACGCGGGGGGACCTAGCGTTCAGGCGGAATTTTTTATTTTAAGCTAATTTTAATATTTTATCTTACATTTACCTAAACAAAACAATAATATAAAGCAAAACAATTTATAATAAAGATAATAAAGATTTTTGCTTAAAGTTCAAACACATATATTTAACGTATTAGTTTTATTCATAAACAAGATTGATATTAAATAATAAAATTTAAAATTTCAAAAATTCAATTCAATATTAAAACTTAAGAAACTAAACATATATTTAAGAATTATATTGAATTGAACTAAATATTATAAATGTATCATCATTTATATAATTTGAAGTTAGTACATCACTATAATAAAATTATCCATTTGACTTGATCTTGTTCACTTCTTATTGTGATTTGATATGCTACAACATGCATTATGAATATGATAAATCATTAGAAAAATAAATATACAATATCTAGTTTGGGTAGTTATTAAATTTTTTTTAAAAAATCTTTGTTTAGGCCCCACCTTTCCCGCCTAATTTCTTGGAGGGATTTTTTGGCCTAGGCGAGGTGGCAAGGGGGGGTATAGCGCCTAGGTGGCTGCCTTTTAGAACATTGTACTTGACTAATTAAAGCCTTAGCTACGGTTCAAATTATTTAGATTTTCCAGTAGGGGCATTGATGCTACTAGTAGCTAGAAAGTGAAATCTAACAAGTGTTTCGCTAGAATTCCTATGTTTGACCTTTACTGGATATTATGTTTCCTTTTACTAATGATAATATGGTTTATAAGTATTAATAAGAGCTATGTGGATATTAACTCTAAAATTTACCTTCTTTTGTACATTTTTTTTTATATTTTTATCCTACAGGGTCCTGGTGGAAGGGGTGGTTTTGGTCGTGGATCTGGTGGATATGGAGGTGGGAACACTAGCTCTGATCTTCCTTGAGATGCTTCCATTAGAACTCCAAATTTTTGGTGGTTAAGAGCTCTAGACTTGAGCAGATATGTTGTGTTGCAATAGCAGTTCCAATTAGTATTTTTTCTCAACGGTTTTGTGTGGCTGAAGACATAATTGGCTACCGATAAAATTTATTATAGTAGTAATATGATGAGTTGGTTTTGAGAGAATTATTAATGTTTGCTTCTTCCTTGTGTTATAAGTGCTCATGTTTCCCAAACTTTCTCTAGCACTCCAGGAATCAAATAATTAGTGATTTTTGCCTTTCCCAAACCTTTCTAGTTACTGTGCAAAACCTTTTGGAAAGAACATCAAATCGATCGTCCGGGTATCTATCTCCATTATAAAGCCGCGGCTGATGTGTCGCTGGCGTCACTTGGCGTCTATGCGTAGTAATAATTTTTTCTTTTTTTGCTCTTGTGAGTTTAGTTATATTACTATTTTGTCTTTTTTAATTTAAAGTTTGTATATTTTTCTAATTGGCCTTCCGAATTTTATCTTGGCGCTAATTATACACTACGTGCGATGTTCAATGGATACTGGTGAGAAAGTAATGCCTTAGGAATTGAAAGCTTCATTTGATTTTCTTAATTTCTTTTTTTTTTCTCATACTAGAGATTAGACTAGTTGATTCCTACTCCAAGTTTTTCATTAAGATATGGCAAATGGTGGGTTTAAGCCATTTCTGATTGTGGTTGTAATGCTGTAGTAACTTTCCACATCAATTTGTCCATGTTATTAACCAAACCATAAGATTTTTAATTTATCTTTTGGTAAAAATTTAAATCCTTAGATATTGAATTATGATTCTCATTCAAAACAACCCCCAACCCAACTAAAACTATTTAAATAAAAGAATGATTCACATTTAGAATAGGTCTAATATTTTGAGGCTTGATATGATCTTCAAAGATCACCCTATTGAGATAGCCCTATTGACATAAGAAAAATGTCAATTAGGAATACTAGTAATTTATAATCAGGATGAAAATTATAAATGAGACCTTCGATTTATTATAAAAATATAAATTAAAAAAATGTTCGCCATTAGAATTATAATTTGATTGTATTGAACCCATAAAACTAAGTAATTCTAAAATTTTGGTGGAGTGGAACATGATGAAAGAGATATTTAACGTCAAAGATTAAATGGAAACAATACCTTGGAAAGGCTTGTCGGCGGTTGTAGAATTTAATGCTCGAGAAAGACTCATTTTTCTATTGATAAGTAGGGTGATAAATTTATGAATAAATATATCTACACACCCAAAGTGTATATTTAAAAGTGTAAACAAATAGAGTTATAGTCATGTGATTAATTGATATGACTCACTTCTATTAATATAGAAGTCGATGGTTCCATTCTTGTTGACAGAAGGCGGTAATGAAGATTGAAGACAATGATGAAGTTCAGAAAGTTGCAATGAAGATTGAAGACAATAAGTTCGTGTATGTAAGATAGAGTACTATTATATGTCTTAAATTTTGGGTCTTAAATGTCGTGATATTGAATATTTTAATAATAATTTATGACATAACTAAACACATGATATTTCAACCAATTTGATGATACATTATTTGATACACTTTTTGAAAGCAAATTTTTGTAACTCGCAAATTACTATTTTATCTTGTTTATAGTTTTACGTTAGTCGTAATCAAATTCATCATAAACTAGTTGACATATAAATCATATTTTAAAGAAAAATAATTTATATATCAACAAATTTATAGTGAAATTGAATTGCAACTAATGTGAAATTATAAATGATAAGATAAAATAAATTAAATAAAAACATTTTTAATTATTATATGTCTCATGTATTTATTATCAACATACACATAACAAAGACATTTAAAAAAAATAATTTAAAAATAAAAATAAAAATTAATGGACAATTTCAATTTAGTTGAAGTGGACCAAGTCTTTTAAATACGGACAGAAATGCCAAATAAATCAACGGTTGTTGATCACCTGGCAAAGATAGGAGCATCGTCGTCATCTCTCCTCATAAGCATCTTATGATTTTTAAACTCAGTCAATACTCACATTCTAAAGCAATAGCAAGTTTAAAAAAGTGCATTTTTAAACACGGATTTTCACACCATTTTCCTTCAAACTCTTTCATACCCAGAAGAGAAAATCAACCCAAAAAGCTCCGGTTTGCTTCTTCTATGGAGGCGAGGTCGAGTGGCAGCTCAAGCGTTGAAGGGGGAGGTGTTAAGAAGAGTAGCATAAAAGGGGTGCTAACAGAAGGAGGTCGATATGTTCTATATAATGTCTATGGTAACTTCTTTGAGGTTTCTAATAAATATGTTCCTCCTCTTCGTCCAATCGGTAGAGGTGCTTATGGCATTGTCTGGTAACACTTCTCTCTCTCTCTCTCTCTCTCTCTCTCTATATATATATATATATATATATATATATATATATATAAAATGATTTTTTGGGATACCCTAGCCTTTTGCTTTTCTTCTTGATTACTCACTGAATTTTGTCTCTCTTCTGATTCTATAATGGGTAATGGATTTTATTTTTTGATTGATAAATACTCGGGTGGGTTTTGGGAGGTAGGACCTGTGGGAATTCATGGGCCACAAATTGTTCAATCAGTTTTAGGAAATTTATTAAAAACTAACTTAATAGATGTTTAATTTCTGGTAAATATGCAGATTATTTACATTTGTGTATCAGGAATTTGTGGGACTGGAAAAACATATTATGTTCATTTCTTTGTCTGGAATAAATTTTGATTATTGGCAAACAAGAATTAAGATAAACTAATTTCCCGGTTAAGTTTTTCTATTGTACTTTGTTTTCTTTGTTGCGGGTGGAGTAGTAGCATTGTGGAGCTTTTCTGTTGGTATGCAAAACATCTTTACAAGAGTTTTTCTAAAGTCTAAGCATATTCCAGGATGGTCTGAAAACGGAATTAAAGTTTATCAATTATAAGCAGAAGTTATAGACTTATAGTTTTGGGTTATATTGGAGCTTAACCTTAACATGTCCACACCTTTTCAGTGCTGCCGTGAATTCAGATACACATGAGGAGGTTGCTATTAAGAAGATTGGTAATGCATTTGACAACAGGATAGATGCCAAAAGGACATTGAGGGAAATCAAGCTCCTTCGGCACATGAGTCATGAAAATGTAAGTTTATTCCATAATTCCTTAAAATGTTGATCACTATTCACTAGTCAGCATTTTTAAATTTTCTGGACAGTTTCTCTTTAAATTTTAAACTACCTGATTGTGTATACACTTACTTTTGGTTCGGTCCCCTTTTGTTGGCAGCAGCGGTAGCAGCAGCTATACTTGCCAAAAGAAATAAACTAACTCTTTTCAGAATAGATTGATTTTCAATAACTTGGATTTTTCTCTTACTAAGTTGAAGGATTAATTAGATGCATGCCATGACTTACTTACACAAAACCAAAAACCAAAAACAAAAATCATACCTCTTGAAGCGTGTTAGCCTTTGGTACTCCCACGTACTATACAACTCAATGGCATCTCCGAACTACAATCCTTGTGGGATGAGAACGGGGCTCAAATCCACAGTCCGTAACTAGGAAATCACTCGGTATTTGGGAACTCTCTGTATTAGTAGCATACTATCTCTATCTGTTTGGAATTGTGTAGACTCATTAAAATGATAACTGAGAAGACGTGGGTATATATATATGGGTGAAGTGGTTAAAATCACTTCCTAAAAACTCTCTAACAGATAAAGTCAAAATACTGAGTTGGTTAATTGGCTAACAAACCAAATCTGGGTAATCTGACCAACTACCAAAATGGGTCGGACCCTCGATGGGCGCCTCATATGGATACCCAAAATCCAACATCTCCACCCGCCCAAGGCGGGGACAACGTAGCTATCAAATCTGCCAAAACCAGCTCAAACCAAAACTTGAAAATCTTAAGTTGTCGGACCGTTGAGTTCACCTGCAATGCGGGAGCTCTATATCAAACCTTTAGGGCCAACATGTAGACATCTACCCTTCTAAAAAAAATAGTGCGGGAACTCTCACGCCAAACTCAATTAGTTCACGTAGAGGCTACAACCTATAAACTCAGAGTACCCCAGACACATTTGAATTTTCACTAGGTTAAGTATCTCTAATCCTTCGGAGAGCTATACTTAACCACTTTTGGCCTAAGTCCATTTCGTATCTCACTTATTACTATATCACTATCGAAGCGCTATAGTTGCCGACAATAAGTGCAGAACAAGGTGAAATCAAATTGTCTTTCTTTCGTCCTCATACTACTCAGATATAAATTAATTACTTTTCTAGAATCGGTCCTTAGAGTCTCATCAATCCGACCTTAGGAATCGAAACCAAAATAGTAACACTAATCCACGTCTTTGCAGTATAGTCAAAGATCACAAAAATTACTTGATGTAGGAACAAGAATCTTATCCTACAGGACTCACACGGTGAGGAAACATGGATTTATTCTCTCACCTCCTTTACATGGTCGCTGAGCACATGTAACCCTCTAACAACATATTATTCTATAGCCTTGTTGTACGAACCTCGGTATAATCACTCTCAGAGTGCCTAACTCAAACATTTCAAATTGCATTCTTATTAGAGCGCCACATTTGTAATTTCACGTCCAATTATCATGTCATGGCAGTCAATCTCATCTATATGAGCATGTGTCTTATGGTCATGCCGTACAGATCTTAGTTCAGTCGCTTCATAAGCGCTTAACTCAAATTTTCAGATTGCTCGCTTTTCCAAGCGTTAACTCTGAAATTTCCTATCTGACTATCAGTATAGGTTAATATAGACGGTGGTGCATACTATATTCGGTTAATCCAAACTAACCTCATCTTGACACATGCCAAGGCGGCATAATATTTCATTTTGCTCACTACTAAGCGCCATTGATTACTATCTAAAGCATCAATAGCTCGTTGCCCAAAGCGCCAATGAATAAATTGTCTCAACCTTACTCGCTTTTCAAAGCGCCAAGGGTGATTGCTCGTGTGAGTGAGAAAATCAATCCGTTGACATATATTTAATGTGTGCATATCCAATATACATAATAACTGTGTGAACTATTACTATTAATCATATGCGCTAAAAGAACACGTCATAAGTGGGAACAAATGAATTTTGCATAAATGATAAATGTCTTGAAACAATAATGAATATTGCTAATACAAGCCAAATAATGAGTGATATCCAAGAAAATAAGAAAGTACATCAAACCCTACGAAGCCTTAACAAATTAACATGCCTATAAAAAATATCTTTGGGAATCAGCTTTGTTAAGGGATTAACTACCATAAGGCCAGTGGGCATGTACTCCAATATCACCTCGTTATTTGCAATGTTCTCTTTAATGAAGTTTATCCTCAAGTCAATGTGCTTTGTCTTGCGATGATACTTGGGGGTCCTTGGTATAATCCAGGGCCGCAGTGCTATCAACGTAAACAACCACAGGATCCGAAGCATGAGGGACGTCTCCAAGATCCTCAAAGAATCTTCTCAGCCACATGGCTTCCTGAACAACTAACGTACATACTACAAACTTCGACTTCATCGTCGAAAGAGCAACACAAGTCTGTTTCTTGCTACACCAAGTGATTACACCATTATATAGCAAAAATGCATATCCCGAGGTCGACTTGCGCATCCCCTAGTTACCTCCTCAACTGGTATCGGAGTAACCAATCATGGTCCGGTCCTCCATAGGACAACATGTAGTCCAAAGAGCCCTTTAAATATCGCAAGAGTCTCTTGATTGCTTTCCAATGAGCAATCCGAGGGTTTGACTGATAACGACCGAGGTAACCGACTGTATATGTTATATCATGCCGAGTACACAACTGCATACATTAGCTTTCCTATAGCATTGAGATACGAGTAATGAGATCTCTTAAGGAAGTGTCTATGGGTTTGCAGTTGCTCATCTGGCTCAAAAACCTTCTTATGGTAAGTCTCTTGAGACAAACTAAGAAGCTTCCTTGAGCGATCTCTATAGATCTTAACTCCATGAAAATAAGTTGCTTCCCCAATGTTCTTCATCTCAAAGTTAGAGGACAACCACTCTTTGATGGTGACAATAATCTCCTTATCGTTCCCAGCTGTCATCGACATAAATCGATAGGATAAGAAATTTATCTTTGGAATGCTTAATATACACATAATGGTCTTCCTCGATCACGTAAACTCGTTACTAATATTACTAATGATGACTCGATGGAATCTTAGATACCATTGTCTGGATGCCTGTTTTAAACCATAGATAGAACATTTGAGCTTGTATACTTTGCGTTCTTGTCCTTTTACAATGAAACCCTTTGACTAGTCTATGTATATATCCTAAGCTAAATCTCCGTTGAGAAAAGCTGTCTTAACGTCCATTTGATATAACTCCAGATCCAAATGTGCGACGATCGCTAGAATGAGGCGAATTGAGACAAACCTCACAATTGGTGAGAAGGTTTTCTCATAATCAATTCCCTCTTGCTGGATGTAGCCCTTGACTACAAGACGAGTTTTGTACCGTTCAATGGAACCATTCGCCTTGCGCTTGACTTTAAAAACCCACTTGTTCCTAATAGCCTTTTGCCCTGGTGGAAGGTCAATCAAGTCCCAAACTTGATTAGTCCTCATGACTCCATTTCATCTTCCATTGCAATCATCCACTTATCACTTGTAGCAGATGATTTAGTATCTCGATAAGATCGAGGTTCCTCATCATCCTGCACATCAACCACAAAGGCATCCCCTGAATCTCAAGACACGACGTGGAATGTTACCCCTTTGACTTCCGTATTTGAGGAATAGGATACTCATTCGATGGAGAAGAACTACTCGAAAACATGCCACTCCCGCTATCTACAGAGCATGACGAATAGCTTCTTCGGTCTCTACTGTATGATTTGGGGTGCCCAAATCTTCCTCCATCTCAAAAAGGTTCATCTCCTTTCTCACATCATCTCTATTGTGACTATCTCGGATACAGTCCCTTCAGACTGCTCTCCAACGAACACGTAGCCTTTGGAGTGTTCAAAATATCTTACAAAGATTCATTTCTTTTCCCCCCGAGCCCAACTTCCCATATTTATGAGAAGTGTTGTGCACGTAAGCTGCCGATCCCCAAGGCCTCATATTGCCCAATTCGCGCTTTCTACCGGCCCACATTTTGTATGGGGTGGATTGAACTGATTTCGAAGACACACGATTAAGTAAATACGTCGCAGTCAATAATGCATCTATTGGAGATAGGCAAATTGGTCTGCGTCATCATATACCTTACCATGTCTAATAATGTCTGGTTTCTTCTCTCTGCCACACCATTTTGTTGCGAAGTTCTAGGGATTGTCAGTTGCCTGATTATCCCTTTTTCTTCACACAGTTTTTTAAATTAATTGGACAAATACTCGCGACATCGGTCAGTTCCAAGTGCCTTAACACTTTTATTTAACTGTTTCTCGATCTCAATCAAATAACGTCTAAAGCATTCTAATGCTTCATACTTATGAGAGATCAAGAAAGTGTACCCGAAGCTCATATAGTCATCTATCATTGTGAGAAAATAGGAACGCCCATGACTTTCTTTCACTTTCTAGTTGATTTCCCTGCTAAATAATGTTCACAAGTGGGTAGATTGATCTTAGCAAGTGCGCCTAAAAGACCTGTACGAGCTAACCTAGTCATTTTGTCTTGTCCAATATGACCTAATCTAGCATGCCATGATCATTTTCAACAAGCAAGGAATAAGAATCATTACTATTAACGATAGAATTAATAGTATCTAAAACCATAAAATCATTAGAAATAAACCATATCCAAAAATTTCAGTCCACGAGAAATTACAACACTATTATTCTCAAAACAAATAGAGTAGCCTAAACTAAGTACAAGAAGAACAGAGAATAAATTCAGTCGGACATCTGGTGCATAGAGTACATCGTGAAGAATCAATGCAGAGCATCCTCACATCTCCAATTTGTAAGTGTCAATTCTTAGCAGGTCTACACTGGAGTTTTTAGTACTTTTCTGTCAGCTAGAACTCAACGATACTCCACGAACTCGGTCTGATCACGCGCTATGTGGTCCGTTGCTCCGGAGTCTACATTCCACACATGGAGAGAATGAGCAACGAATACAGTGTAACACTAAACACATAACTTGATCAAGACAAGTGAGTAATTGCTTCTGCTCAGTGTAGCAATGAGTGAAGTGTCCTGCTGTGGCATTTACTTCTCTTCCTCTTGGAAGTACCAACCTCTACAACCTTCTGAGGTGCATTAGCATTGACAATCTCTATTTGTTGAGCCTTTAAGCGTTCATCCTCTAGTCGTTTAGCCCTTGAACGCTCAACCTCTAGCTGCTCAGCTTCCAAGCGCTCAAGGTGATAAAAATATCTTCCAAAGACTTAATGTTTTCATTTTGAGCTATGTTAACCTTGAGATTGTCTCAATTTTCCGGAAATGAGTGTATCACTGCCCGAATTTGCCGTTCATCTAACAACGGGTTGCCAACAGCTCCTAACGTTTGAATCATATTCGACTTTACCTGAAGATGTTCTCTAAAGGTGTGTTCAACTATCTTTTTATAACTGTCAAATTTGGTAGCTAAGAGATGCAACCTAGTCATGTCCATTTTCTTTTGGGGAAAGAAAGAGGGAGAACCTTATTAGAGATATTTGATTAGTTCACCATATTATAAAAGAATTTTTGCAGCATGAATCAAATTAACATAAAAATAATAGGACATAAATACAACAGGGAGACTTCACTAAGCTTAGGAATCATAATTTGTATAAATGTCTAATTATTTAAACTTAATTTTTCAGCACAAAAGACGTGTAATTTAGGGAATAATTTAATTCAATTACTACCACCTAAATTACTCCCACTAGGAACAAGGGTACATGTGTAATTATTGCATGGTAATTTAATTCCAAGCACCAACAATTAATATTTCAAAAATATTACCAAAAAGAATTAAATAACATACAATATTACTCAATTAATATACCAAGTATATATAAAAACATTAAAATGTTTCCAAAAAATTTTAACAGCAACTTATTATCACATAAGGTTACTGTAATTTCCTAATTTTTTTATGATAATTATGCTAATTATCACAATTAATTAACTATTGCATAATTAAATTGGAAATTAACTAAAATTATCCAAGTATATTAATTTCTTCCAAAAAATATACAACAATAGCTTAACATCACAAAAAGGTTATTGTAATTTTCTGGAATTTTTATGATAATTATACTAATTATCACAATTAATTAACTATTGCATAATTAAATTGAAAATTAACTAAAATTATCCAAATATATATATTTTCCAAAATTTCAGTGGAAATCTTAATTGTATGCCAATAATTAATTTCTGTTAAATTTCCAGAATTTAATAATCACAATAACTATTTATTAATCAAGTTTCATGCATTTATTAATTAATAAATCAATTTTCTGGAAAATAAATAAAATCTGCCAGTCGGTTAAGACCGCCGGTCAAGTCCGGGTTGGATAGTGTTGCGGGTTGAGCAGCGGATTAAACCGCATGGGTCACTGGGTCAAGTCTGGGCGCGCGGGTCACTCCACCTTCAACTTCCAGCAACCCAAAATTTTTCAAAAAAACCATTTCGCGACCCAAACTTTGGCAAGCCATATCTCGTTCAATATTTATCCGATTCATGCATATAATATGTCGTTGGAAAACTTACAGAACGTACTACGCATACATACCAAAATCACATGAAACGGGCAACCACATAGAAAGTCATGGTTGGTCAAAATAGGCAGCTTGTATACTAGGGTTCCAAATCAATTTCAAATTACATATCCAATTAAACCCAAATTATGCATATCATATACACTTTATATGGGCTACAACATACTGCAATATTAGCCTAACATCAAGTGTAACTCGTGTTGCCATTGATGATGTTTTTCAAGCTTTTAAACATGCATTCAGGACATATATATGATCGAAAAACACATGCTCTGACACCAATGAAGGATTAATTAGATGAATGCCATGAAATACTTACACAACGAAAAACAAAAATCATAACTTTTGAAGTGTGTTAGCCTTTGGTACGGAAAAACCTCGTGCAATCCCACGTACTTTACAACCTAGTGGCGTCTCCGAACTACAATCCTTGCGGGATGAGAACGGAGCTCAAATCCACAGTCCGTAACAACTAAGAAATCACTCGGTATTTGGGAGCTTTCTGTATTGGCAATATACTATCTCTCTGTTTGGAATTGTGTAGACTCGTTAAAATGATAACGGAGGAGACCTGGGTATATATATTGGGTGAAGTGCTTAAAACCACTTCCTAAAAACCCTCCAACAGATAAGTCAAAATACTGACTTGGTTAATTGGCTAACAAACCAAATCTGTTGGGTAATCTAACTAACTACCAAAATGGGTCGGACCCTCCATGGGCGCCCCATTTGAATACCCAAAATCTTACATAAGTCATGCATGATATAATCAATTTTATTATGTTTTCTAGCGTATGCGAGCCTAAAGTAGTATACAATGACATTTTAGTATTATACTAACATTGGATCTTTTATGAGGCTATTCTCTGGCACACAAATTAAGAATTAGTTCCAGCATAAAACATTATCCAAGGTCATGTGCACAACTGCTTTCGAGCCATGAACCCATGGTGGGATTTCTGTCCTCCTTAGCATCCACTGAGCGTGTTGATATTTTTAGGCCCTTAAGAAGTCCTGAACATTCTTGAACACCTTTGTTTTGAGCTCGAGTTCTTTATTAAACATTACACTTTACTTCCATTTTTTTTGGTATTGAACCATGGACCTCAATGACTATCAAGTTTGAGCATACGATAAATTTTTAGAAGGAATTTTGCATTTTGCTTACACTAACCTCACAACAAGAATAATCTCTATTCTTGTGTGTGTGTGTGTGTCATATTGAGAAGACTATAAGGACTTTCCTGTTGTCCTAATTAGAATGTTTCATAGTTAAGATGCCTATTTCACATTTCCTTGTGGAATAGTTTGATAATTTTTTGGGGGGAAATTCAGAGATGTCATACTGGAGAAGTGAAAACTACTGCTTTCACCTTTTTCTTTGAAAGTTGTTGATTTTATACTTCAAGTATCTGATATGTCATTAAAATGTTTGGATGAGTGTCAAGATAGAGAGGATTTTTAGATTGTTCCCTTCTACACGGTGTGAAGCCTGATATAAACTGCACTAAGTTCACCAAATTCATATTGCAGATGATAGATGTATCCATCAGTATTCAGTACTCCTAGTCTCAAATAGTATTACGTATTGAACGCTAAATGACTTAGTTAGGTATTTTTGGCACACTTAAAACCCTGGAATGCTTTTTGAAAGAAGAAAACCTAAAGTTCTTTTAATCAGGTCAGTCAACCTTTTGAATAAAGAGAGATTCTACCATACCTGTCAAATTATGCTATGTTATCACCTGAGCAAATGTATATGTAACATTTATCTATATACTCACAAGTCTTTCCCTAATAAAACTTGAAAGGAACAAAACTTGTATAGCTAATTTCCTTTGTTTTACATTCTTTATAACAGATTTTGGGGCCAAAATATCAACTACCTAATAGATTCTTCAAATATGACTGAAATTCTCCCGTTAAGAAATGGTAGATACCTTGTTTGAAATGTCAAAATAAGATTAACAAGACTACAATTGACAATTTCAGTAGTTAGCACTTAATACTAATTTATAGCCTTACGGCAATAAAATTTTGAAATTATAGCTATGGGCCCATGGCTACTGCACCAGCTATGTTGACTCCTGCATGTGTGTTGAGTAAGTGATTGGGACCATGAAAACCTCAGACGGTCTACCCTACAATAAAATGTTTCTGCCATCTGCCTTGTGGCTGGCGCTCCTGGAATTTATATTTGTTATGGACCCTACAACAGGATTATTTATAACTGCCAGATCCCATGACATATCTAAAGGAAAAAGAAAAGTTTCAATTGTCAAATCTGTATTATTCTATTAGAAAATTTGAAAATATGAGCAAATTGACCTTATGCAATATTCTTTTATTATTATTATTATTATTGTTTAACCTTTTCGATACTTTATACGAACTTCTTCAGTATCCTCTATCTCAGCAAGCTTTGTTTGAAGTGGGATTTCTTGTTGGCCACTTGAGAATCTGATCATGCAACTCTGTTCCTTTATTAAGAAAGTACAATTAATATAAATTCTTTGCTATAATAGTGTAGAAGTTCGAATGGCATGTTTTTGCAATTTTGTTACTTCAGATGCTCACTGGTAGTTACCTCGAGGATAATTTGTTTCCTCTTTTCCCCTTCATATTTGGTTTGATTACCTTGATATGACTGATGTTAAGTTCTTTTCCTTACACAGATAATTGCCATCAAGGACATCATACGACCACCAAAGAAGGAGGCATTTAATGATGTGTACATTGTTTATGAATTGATGGACACCGATCTTCATCAAATTATACGTTCTGACCAACCACTGACTGATGACCATTGTCAGGTATTGTGTTTTATGCACTCAGTCACTTTTAAGATATGGTTGGTCACAGACTCTCGGTTTATCTAAAATCTAAATGATTGCTGAATATTTCTTGTATAACAATTTGCAACTTGCAACATACCTTGTTACCTTTTGTTTTGTCCTTTCTGGTGAATTTTTCAGTTTGTCATACGATTTTGATTTTGAACGTGTTTTTAAATAGATATATTCTCTTTCATAGACTTGTATGAAATTAGATGTAGCATATAACTGACAAATTGCAAGAAGTATGCTTTATGATTATCATGGTAAATTTATATAAAATATGTCCACAATACTGGAAAGCTTGACATAAAATTTAAGTAGGGAGAAATGCCATACGCACGCAGGAAGGAAACAATGCTGATATTAAGCATTATTTCTAAATATGAGGAAGGAATCTGTATGCGTTAAATTTCTTTCAAGATGGATAAAATTTAGAAAAAGATGCCATAATCCATTTTTTTGTTTGGCGGAACATTCCATTTTTCCCTTTTGTTTTTTTTGTTTCGCTTATCTTCTCAAAAAGAAGTGGAGTGTAATATTCTTTAATTTCCTTAAACTCCAACTAGCAGTTAATCACACTACCTATGTTGTATGACTAGGGAGTCTAGCGTATCTATTAAACATGACAATTTCTCCACCCTTGCAATGCAAGTCATCACAACAACGTTAACTGTCTCCCAATGTATTATCATTTATATAATTTGAAGTTGGTACAAGTTAAAAAAATTACAACTATAATAAAATTATTCATTTTAACTTGATATTGTTCACTTCTTGTTGTGATTTGATATGCTACAACCTGCATTATGAATATGGTAAATCATTAAAAAAATAAATATATCAAGATCTGATTTGGGTAGTTATTAAAATAAAAAAAACATTTCCGCCTAATTTCTTGGAGGGATTTTTTTGTCGCCTTAGGTCTAGGTGAGGCGCCAGGGGGCCTAGCGCGATGATTTTTAGAACACTACTGCCTCCTTTTAGGATGTTCCACAGGCCTCACTTTTGAGATATTGAAAGCAATGTTCTGATTCTGTCTGACACTTAAAAGCTGTTGTACCAGAAAAACAATGTACTTTTCAGGATTTTGAAAGTAATCTTGCTACTAAATGTTAATAATCATCTATTTCTATATAGGTAGTTTAAGGTTTTTTTTTAATTGTATACTTATATTTCACATGACATTGATATGCTTGATGGAAATTCTTGCAGTACTTTATGTATCAGCTGTTACGAGGACTGAAATATGTTCACTCAGCAAATGTTTTGCACCGTGACCTCAAGCCTAGCAACTTGCTTCTGAATGCAAATTGTGACCTTAAAATAGGAGACTTCGGTTTGGCAAGGACAACATCTGAAACAGATTTCATGACTGAGTATGTTGTCACTCGTTGGTATAGGGCACCCGAGTTACTGCTTAACTGTTCTGAGTACACTGCTGCAATCGATATATGGTCTGTTGGTTGCATACTTGGTGAAATAATGACTAGAGAACCTTTGTTCCCAGGAAGAGATTACGTCCATCAGTTGAGGCTGATCACAGAGGTATAATGTTTGAAGTTTTAACACTTGAGGGAATTTGTTTATTCTAATTGGTGTACTTTGCTGGCTATGATCCATGAACTCTTTGTGATTAGTAACAGGTAATAAAAGTAGAAGCTTTAAGCTTCTTTAGTTGTCGCAGCCTAAAGTTTTGTTTTGAATCTTTAGTCTTTCCTCCCTGTGTGTGCGCGTGTGTGCGTCAGAATTATCCTGCAGTACTCTATGTTTGAGCGGTGCATGCTTTCTTCTAGAGGTTATTACAAGCTTACTGAGGTGAAAGTGCCTTGTAGCACTTAAATTAGAATCTTCTGTAAGAAACATTGATACTCATACTCGAATAAAAGCCACCATCATTTAGTTCATCTGTCCTCCCAACCCCATCATTGTACTTTAAAATAGAAGGAATTTGAAAGCCAATGAAAGCAATTTTTTTGGGGGATAATTTAAAAATAATAATAATTAATTTCAATAAAATTGATCCCAAATGGGTGAGACACAAGGCAGCATTATAGTTTCTATTCTTACGTGCTCTCATTGTCATCCTTTTTCGGAATGGAGTAAAAGTGTTTCTTTGATGGAAAAATCCTCCCAGTATTCTACTATTTTAATTATATTAGCCTGTAACGTGCAAAGCTGATTGCTGTTTTTTCTGTCTAAAAGCTATTAGGTTCACCTGATGATGCCAGTCTTAAATTTCTCCGAAGTGATAACGCCCGAAGATATGTTGGGCAGCTTCCCCAATACCCAAAGCAACTATTCTCAGCGAGATTCCCCAACATGTCTCATTTGGCTGTTGACTTGCTAGAAAAGATGCTTGTGTTTGATCCCAACAAGCGCATTACAGGTTTGGAAGAAGAAAACAGATTCCACGCTTAATGTTTTTAGGATTTACGTACTATCTGAGTCCATTTTGTGCCATTTTGGTTCTTTAACCTACTTATTCTTTATGCAGTTGATGAGGCTCTTTGCCACCCTTACTTGTCGTCTCTTCACGATATCAATGACGAGCCCATTTGCACCACACCTTTCAGTTTTGATTTTGAGCAGCCTACATTCAGTGAAGAGAACATTAAGGAGCTTATCTGGAGGGAATCTGTAAAATTCAATCCAGATCCAATCTAGTAGGAGCTTCTGAGTTAGTACACTGGTATAGTGTAGAATTATGTACAAACAGCTTTTCTGCATTGCTATCTTGTATTCCCTCCACTGTTTTGGAGATTAGGTTGAACGAAGCTTACAAGTTCTGCAATGGATACTCAAAGCTCCATCACTTTCTCGCAATGGAGTTTCACGTCTACATTCTACCTGCAGAAAATCTGGACTCCTTCGATGTGACATTTAAGATGAGCTTAACTGGACTGACAATTTATGTGCAGATGATGAAGGGAAGAGAAAAGTAGAAAACTGGTCCAGAAAATGTGAAAGATTACTGAGGATAATGGGTTTTGAAGCTTAAACATATATTTGAAATGATGTAATTTTTATCAATCTGTTTTCTGTACTATTGAGAAATAAGTTAATATCTGAATGCAAGGAGTTGTTTGGACTTTGGAGCTGATTACCATATCAGATTGATAGATTACTAGGTCTTTTCTGTACTTTTGCTATCTTTCTAGGGCAAATTTGATTATACCACTTGTTAAAAATTCAATTAGGTCACATCTTTACTTTCCCCATACCAACCCCTCTTATTCTCTCTCCCAAGAAAAATAAAAAATTAAAGAGCCATGTTATGTAGTGTCATAAATTTATGTGGAATTATAATTGTGAAACTTATTAATACACTAGCTGTGTCCGTGTCCCGTGCCTCCGACACTGTATGGTCGGTGGAATTTATCTCAAACTTTGGACTGTCTAGATAATTTATTGAGTGAGCGAGAAATTTAAAATTATTTATATTTTATTAGATAGATAGAATTGATAAGAATTATAGGGGTACACATCCCTTCTAAATATTAAGAATACTACTTATCCACATAACTAATAATTTTACCGCTATAAAATTACAAAAAGTTTAACTATTAAAATTTTAATAAAATAATCCTATGTTTAAGCTGAAAAAGTATCGAGTTACTTTTACTTTTTGGAGCAATTATACTATTCAGTATCATAAATTAATTGATTGATGTTAGTTTTAATTATATTATCTGACATTATAAAATTTTAATGTAATGAACAAAATTAGAAGGAAAATATAATGGAGCGAATCCAACGCCATGTGTTATCTTGTGGATTAAGGTCATTAACACTAGGAGTATTTGATAAAAATTGAATGAATTAAAATCTGAATCTGAATGAAAAAAATAGTTTGATAATTAACATGTCTGAAACAGTTGAATAACAGATTTTTATTATTTTATAAAAATTCAAAATTGTTGTAAATTTATTTAGTATTACTTAATATAATATTTAATATTGTAAAAAAAAAATCATTCAGTCGTTCATTCTGCCAAAAAAATGGAACTTAGCCGTTTAGCTTAAATCGCCTCGGTCAGCTATTCACACGATTTTTTTTTTCAAAACAAACGCACTTAATAGCTGAATCGGTCAACAATACAATCATTTAGTGCTAATCAAACAGCCGCCAGAACACTATCCAACTTAGACCTGACAATATAGTTAGTTAACTGTTGAGTCAAACCATATTAACTGGAACCAAATGGGTTGGTTAGCCATTTTTATTTATTCAGGTTGGTTAAAGTTTGGACCCATATTTTTTAAAATAAATATAGTTCTGAACCGGTTAACCATTTTTTAACCCATATTCCATTCCGATCCAAATTGAAAAGTTCTTTCAAGGGTCCTTTACAATAATATACAACATTTAGAAAGTAATTACACTATTAGTGCATCCACAAAATAATTACAAAAATAACGCAATTCACAATAATAAAGAAACCTAAAATCAAGGAGAAATAAATGTCATAATTAATAATTTAAATTCAAATATCTTGGATCTAACAACAAAAATAAATTCAAATTCAAAATAATAATTCAAATTCAAATATTCAAATTCAGATAATGTAGTATGGCCCAAAGCTGTTTGGATTAGCCAGACACTGAAAGTTTGGCAATGTCATCTTCCTCCTCCCCTTCGCCGGTCATCTTCCTCCTCCCCTTCGCCGGTGAAACTGAGCGAGAGTCAACCACAAAATGATCGATGAGATGTAGAAAGGAGGTGGATATTTGATTTTTCACAATTTATTCATGTCCGGACATTCCAATTCCAATTTCATGTCTAAAAAAAAATAAGAACACTGCATAGGAAAGAAAGAGATAAGAGAATGATATGTAATGTAATGTTGATAACCAAACCTTCGTACCAAGGTAACCAAACTTTTATACCAAGGTAACTAAACCTTTATACCAAAGTAACCAATCTACCTCCACACCTGTAGTATGAATTGGTTACCTTGGCCTGAAAGTTTGGCAACCAACTACATGAAGGTTTGGTTACCAACTGCATCACATTCAAAATAAATTGATAACTTTATAAAACTGAATTGGTTACCTTGATATGAAGGTTTGGCTACCAACTGTATGAAGGTTTGGCTACCAACTGCATGAAGGTTTGGCTACCAACTGCATTACATTCAAAATAAATTGGTAACTTAATAATACTGAATTGATTACCTTGGTATGAATGTTTGGTTACGGGTTCTTGGGATTGTACCTCATCACCTCATCATACTAAATGTGACCCATGGGGGCACACCCCAAGGGTAGACCCAAGTGACCGGAATTGGCCTTCTCCACTGCATCAATGGCCAGGAATCGAATCGTGTCCACCGATTTCTCCACCAGTGAAGTCTCTGTCTTTTCGAGCATCTCCACGGCGGCGGCCCTGACTACACGCCGTCCGGCGGCGGAGTTGTGGTGGCGAGAGGAGGATTTGAGGGAGGTGGAGAAAGTGGGTAGGTGAGAGAAAGAGGAGAGAGAAGAAGAGGGTTGTTGGGTAGAAGAATTGGAGCCGCCATGACGAGGAATAGAGCGAGAAAAGATGGCCTGAGAAATAGTTAGAGATGAAGAAGCTGCCATGACAGAGTCTAGAGAGAGAAAGTAGTCCCGGTGAAGTCTTCTTTTTTCTCAACTGTTTGGGAGAGGAGAGAGAAATTGGGGGTGTAGATTAGAAGAAGCTGAGATGTACTATGTAACAAAAGGAAAAAGAAAGTCTGTTATATGGTTTACTTATTAATTACTTAATTTAATAAGTAAATCAATATTAATCCCTTAAATTAAGGAATCTTAATTGTATACTAATTCCCTAAATTAAGTAATCCTAATTGCACTAATATTATAAATAATTATGAGAAAGTGTATTACTTTTGTAATTATTTTATGGATGTACTATTATTGTAATTATTTCTAAAAATGTACTAAAATATGTAATTAACCTTTCTTTCAACGTGCATGTGCTTTTAAGATTAAGTCAATCTGAATGTATCCATATACTATTACTATAGTATATCTAGCTACTGAATTATTTTGTTCAATCTTTTTTTATGTCATATATATATATATATATATACAGTCCATTTCTTGAGCTCACCCCGAGCTCACCCTGCTTCTTTTTTTTTATATAAAAAAAACATAACTAATAAAAAATGTATAATAATTTTTGGAATTGAAAGTTTTTTTAAAAAAAATATTTTGGGTGTGATTTGGGTACATTTTTTATTAGTTATGTTTTTTTTATATATAAAAAAAAAGGCAGAGTGAGCTCGAGGTGAGCTCAAGATCTTTGTATATATATATATATATATATATATATATATATATATATATAGTTAGGTTAAAAATATAATGAGTCCAACAATAAAATTTATATTTTATAAAGGACAATAGGTTTGCAATGGTGCAATTTGTTTGCCAGAGTGATTTAAAGTTAGTACAATGGCGGCGACTTGGATCAAGGGGATGGTGCAGGGATTTGGGGCTGGAATGAAGATTGATGAGGAGTACTCTTCTTCATAATTTTCTTTATTTTTCATTATGACTAATTAGAGACAAAGTATGTGAGAGTATTTTTTTTTATAACAGAATTAGTGTCGTTGGATTAATAAGAATAGTATTGTTGTATTTTTCAGAGTCCAGTTATGTATTGCAATAAATTGATACTGAATTACAGTTAGGAGTGTTTGATAAAAACTGAATGAATTTGAATCATTGTATGATCCATCCCACATCAATTCATCACCTAACAGCGTAAACCTGTGTAGACGGACCCAATAAGCATGTTGGACCACCTACTTACCTAAAAGGTTAACCTATTAGGTTGATGCTCTACCATACTTATTAACCCATCTACACTATTGAATTTATCCAATGTGAGATTCATGTGAAATATCCCAACAATCTCCACTTTTCACTTGAATACCATCACAAATATCATACTAGAGTATTCTCATCTCCTCAGCAGCTTTCCTAGAGCCATGCGAGCCCTGCTCCACCCGATTCAAATACTTCACCTTTGAGTCTTGCTTTCCTTCACCTTTGATTCTTGCTTTCCTAGAGCCATGCAAGCCCTGCTCCACCCAATTCAAATACTTCACCTTTGAGTCTTTCAAGAGTATTCTCATCTCCTCAGCAGCTTTCCTAGAGCCATGCGAGCCCTGCTCCACCCGATTCAAATACTTCACCTTTGAGTCTTTCAAGAGCTTTTTGCTTGACTCTAATATTACTCTATCACGTCCGGGACAAAACGTCATCAATTCATCACCTAGCAGCGCACACCTGTGTAGATGGATCCAATAAGCATGTTGGACCACCTCCTTACCTAAAAGGTTAACTTATTAGGTTGATGCTCTACCATACTTATTAACCCATCTACACGCTTGAATTTATCCAATGTAGGATTCATGTGAAATAACCCAACATGTTGAATTAATAGGAGTATTATTATTATTTTTTAAGAGTCCTCCTATGTGTTACGATAAATTGATACCGAATAACAATTGCGAAACGTATCAATACATGAAATTTAATAAAATTATAAGAGTACTCAACTATTACAATCTCTCCAAAAAGATTAGCAGTAATATACGTAACTAATAATCAAAAAGTCGACAGAAATATTCGTAGTATATATCATTTTCAGTTTTTTTAATAGGATTAGTTTTGTTTTTATTAATAGAATTAGTGTTGTTAATGTTAGAGAGTGTTTGTTTAGAGCTGAATGGAGCTAAATGGCTGAATAACTGAATGGCAGAATCGGTCAGTGCGTTTGTTTTGGTCTGAATGACTGCATCGATAAGATGGACGAGCTGAATGACTAAGTCAGATTTTTTTAGCTGAATGGCTGAATGAAATAAAAAAAATTAAAAAAACTAAAAAATTTTAAAAAAATATTAACTATTATATTAAGCAATATTAAATAAATTTATAATAATTTTGATTTTTTTCAAAGGGATAAATAATAAAATTTTGTCATTCTAATGTTTCAGATATGTCAATTATCAAACAATTTTTTTTATTTAAATTCAGATTCTGATTTAGATTCATTCAATATTTATCAAACACCCCCTTAGTGTTTTAGTGATGTTTGCTGAATTTGTGTTGGATCAGAGGGCAGAGCGATCATATTCGGCCTCAATTCATATTAAGTGGGCCTTTAGTGACTGGCTTCTCAAGCCATACGAGAGCTCAATAATATCTCATTAGCCTTTGGGCTTTGATTAAGCAAAGCTCGTCCCGTACCCATAACTTTCTGTAATGTCTTATTAAAATAATAATAATAATAATAATAATAATAATAATAACACGTTGATAAAAGAACTAATAATTTTAATTTCTAATTTATGTACACCCTAAATTGATAGTTTTATATTATTATATGGACTGATGTTATGCATAATACATTTTTGCTGATTACGAAGCTTGTTATTTTCTATCTCCATATATTATCCTTTTTATTTGTCCTTTTTATTTGTCCTTTTAGAAAGTAAAATTTGTTTTTATTTTATTTGTCATTTGTAGATTTTAAATAAATGGTAATGAAATAGTTTTTTTTTATATTATTTCAATATTAAATACTAATTTGTTTTTCTTTTATTTTTTTCAATAAATTTTAGAAGGGCAAAACAAATATTTTATATCTAAATCAAACAAAATATTAATTATATTTTTTTTATTTCTCTATTAAAATATCTATTAAAAAGGAATAGCGGAAGTACCATTAGGGAGTTTAAGGCTTCTTTGTCTTTATTTCGAAAGAAAAATTGTATACAAATGAGTAAAGTACCGTTACTGGCTAGGAATCTAGGATTAAAATAGGAAACTGATATTTTCAGATGTGTTTTTGATATTTTCATATAAATTTTTCTCATATGAGAAGAAAGTGAATCACATCTTTATGTGAGAGAGAACCATGTGAAAATATCAAAAACTCATATGAAAATAATATTTCCCTTAAAATTATATGCATCGGTTCCCTTCTCAAATGTTTTTTTATCTATATCTTTATTATAAAGTTAGTTTTCATGTGAGATTTGGTGATTTTATTTTATCTCTAAAATTTTAGGTATATTATTATGTTATCATTTTTATATTAAATTTGTTTTTTATCTTTTTATTTAATCCTCTAAATTTTATAAAACTCTTATTTTACCCCTTTAATTTACACACGTAACACGTGTGCCACCGGATACTAGTAATAATAAACCATAAGGATGCTAAATATTACTCCATCTGTTTCAAACTTAGGGGGGTGTATTCAATTAAGATTTTTAAATACTTTTTTTAAGTGACATACTTTTGTATAATTTGTGGGATTTTAATGACTTTCACAGACTTTAAAGACTTTTTTAAAATGACTTTTATAACTCCATAAAATAAGTAACAAACTTTTATAAACTTTTTATCAAGACTGTAATAGATTTTTGTATACTTTTAATATATTTTGTAACTTATATTAATTGTTAATTAACCCATGTGTACAACCTCTCCCTCTTTTTTCATGAACTAGAGTAAATCTTATTATATTATTGTGGCATGAGATTTTATATATGTTGAAAGCGTTCACATTATTCTACTCATTTCATGATGCATTTGGATACTTGGATACCAATAAAATTTTAGAAACTACAGACGCAATACAAAAATTAAGCTCACTTTTCATTGAGCTATATATACTTTATGCATATGCGTACGCTTTTTACTAATAATTAATTTTTTTATTATTAATTACTTTGCTATAATATATATATATATATATATATATATATATATATATATATATATATATGTTAATTGTGTGATTCTGTCAACCCAATTTTCCATCTTAACTGATGCTAATTTTGTTAGATTGTGTGGACCTTTTTTATGTGCCTAACATATATCAAAGCATTGCATTTTTTCTTTTTTTATAAGGGAAAGATAACGATTCTGTCAATTTGTCAGCATGAATATAACCACATGTTATATTATTTCACTATGATACATCAAAGATACTTGAAGACGAATATGGAGGATGTCTCAAAAATTAACAGTGATTTCCTTCGTTTAAAATGTCAGAAAATTAAAAAAAAAACATACACATACACATCATATATTTTCTATTTTCATATATTATAATACATAATCTTTACAATTGATATGAGAGTTTTATGATTTTATCTCACCTTTGTCGAGCAAATCTCTTTCATCTTTCTATTGGAAACTTTCGAACGACTATTTTTTTCCCACCAATTCAGATTAGGTCTAGTTATTCATTTACTTATTAATATATCTTGTTAATTCTCTTATAATAAAATTATAATAAATCTAATTATTTTTATGGCCCAAATTTCACCAAATTATTTATCCATCACATATTAATATTTATTAGCTCATATAAAATAAATAACTAATTTGACTCAATAAAAGACAAACACTACAAAAAAATGGGCCTTCAGCAACAACCAATTTTCGTTGCTAAAGGTGTCAAATTTTATTGCAAAAGGGTTTTGGCAACGACTTTACTGTCGTTGCGTCTTTCGTTGCGCAATGAGCGTTGCTAATTGTTCCGCAACGAACGTTTTTTTTCGTTTCCAAAAGTATTACATTTTGCAACGAAATTTGACTTTCGTACAGAGACATCGATCCTTTAGCAACAAAATATATTGTTGCAGAATAATTAAAATTTCGTTGCTAAAAACTTCATTTCGTTGCAAAAGCCTGCTAATTGGCAACGAAATGAACTCTTTTTTTTTTTTGCAACGACCATGTATTTTCGTTGTAATTGACACCATTTTGCAACGACATTTTTCGTTGCAGTAAATTATGAAAATTGTTACCTAAACTTGCTTTCGTTGCGGAATATAAACTTTTTAGCAACGATTTTCGTTGCTAATTATATTATTTGACAACGACATTATGTTGAATCAACAACGAAAATATTTGTTGCTGGTTATTTTTCAATAGTAACGAAATTCGTCGATTAGCAACGACATTATATGTTGCCGTTTCTTTATATGCGCAACGAAAGTTGATATGATTTGTAACGATAAAAAATGTTACATTTTATGTTAGTATTAACAACAATATCCTCTTCGTTGTTATTAGGATACTTTTTCGTTGCCAAATATTATATTTTTAATGTCATTAGCAACGAAAATTTGCTTCTAAATGTATAAAAAATTGTTGCTATATTAAAACTTGTTCAATGCTTTGATAACGAATTATATTGTTGCCAGATCAAAATTTGACATTCTTTTGTGTACCTGTTTGACTCAATGTCCCCATAGAAAATAATGGCAGAAATACAAAAAATTAAAATATTATTAACTTAATAAAATCATCCACTACATAATCATTCATTATCTTTACAATTAACCATCTAAAGCTACCACAGTTCTTCAATCAAAGTATATATCTACATATATATAGAGAATACACTTCATAATTTCGTCCCTTGTCTTCCGTAAACGTAGCACGAAAATTTGACACCCAGTATTGTAAGGCAGGTCGTAGAAACAGTCTTCCTGCACATATTTAAAAATAATAGATGCTCCAAGAAGAAATAAGTTGACTCCAAAATAAAGCCAAAAGTTAAACCAACAAGAGTGAAAAGAACTTGCATAGCTTGCAATTGTAGCTTTTTACATCATTATGGAAAAGTGCATAAACCAATAAAATAATTACCTTAGAACCAAATAAAAAAATTGAGTTTGAAGAAAAGTCATATTATATATATATATATATATATATATATATATATATATATATAGATTCATAGTGATCTAAAGAACAACTTAATTACCCAAATCATAGTATAGACTAAAATCCAAGGGGAGGGAAGATGGCCCCAAGTATCAGATGGCACACAAAAGTCATATACATGTCAATGTAGTTACAATGGATCATCTATGAAAGAGTTCCACATTCAACAAAGCTGAACAACTATACATCTGCAAGAATTTTAGTGCCCCGAGCCATCTTACACTAATATTATATCAGTTTAAAGATTGAAATCCAAACTCGATTGAGAATAAGAACTCACCAGAAATACCAAAATTACATCTATGTCCGGGAAATCACTTTGAAGGAACTCCAATACATTCTGAACACCCTTGGACACCATGTTCATTCCCATAGCATCACCAGTGCTGCAGTTAAATCTGATGTATAGACTTTTCCCTGCCATTGAGCATTGAATAGTTTGCAGCCTGCCAAATCTGCTACATCTGCAAGCAGAATAAGTTGCTAGATAATACAAGATTCAAGTGGAAAATGTCACATCAATATAGTTAAATAATAAATTAAATCCTATTCTCCAAAACACGAACAATAAATTATTTCACGAGTAACATCA
The DNA here is from genome assembly GCA_016801055.1 of Panax notoginseng. Taxonomy (NCBI): domain Eukaryota; kingdom Viridiplantae; phylum Streptophyta; class Magnoliopsida; order Apiales; family Araliaceae; genus Panax; species Panax notoginseng. The sequence continues at coordinate 164,679,651 of CM029018.1, read as the reverse complement.
TTAAAATAAAACATGAAGGGAGAAGGAGCGTATCAATTCCTATATCTGTTGTCAGGGTATTATTTACCTCGGTGTATTTAGACGTTAAGTACAGCAAGCAGCGATGTGCAACATGATTGCGATTCATGTCCTTTATCATAGTAGCTATTCCAGGCTTTAGTGCGGAAACAATAATGGAGAACTGCCCTGGAGTCTTCAGGGTTTCAATAACCTTCTGGACAGCTCTAGTCCTTCTTTAAGATATAATAGTAAGTGGATGTTTCAAAGTACTAAATTCTTGATATCAAAGGGAAAGGAACAAAGAGATCTTGAGAAAGAGAGAAAGTAAACCCGTGCATATCGCATGAAATTCTAACAAGATCTCCAGCTTTTCTGGTAATGAAATGAAGTATCTGCATCTGCTGATCCTCATTACATAGTTCAAGAAGCTTTTGGACAAGGTAATTCCCAAAGGGATCTGTCATAAGCTCGACGATGTGCACAATTATTTCATGGAAAATCTTTTCAACGTCTTCCTGAGTGCCGTATTGATGTTAAACATTGAATTTTCCTTTGTAAGAAGAGGCACAATCACGAAATGCAGTGGTAGGTCGGCAACTATTACAGGGGAGAAAACATTACACCAAATGCATTGTTAATACCATTCTAGGAAAAAAGATTGAATTACCGTATTTGATACAATAGTCTCAAACACAAGGAAGAGAAGTATATTCATATTACTAGTATCCAACAACTTATGCCAGGTTTTATCAAGAACAAAAAAAAAATGCCAAGTGTGAGGTACCATAAAAGCCTGATTAGAATGTTGATAATGACCGTAGTTGGGAGTTGAAAGTAATTGCTGAGGTTGTATAGTTGTTGTGCAATATAGTTGCTATTTTAGTTGATCAGATGCAATTGAAAAGCTGTTTTAGCTAGTCATTGATCAAGCTGTTTAAATGTTGCAATGGATGAACTCATCATCTGTAATTGCTGACAATATAGCTAAAGCAATGTCTTCTGAATATAACCAGAAAACTTCAAGGTCAAGAAAAAAAGGATAACCAATCAAAAATACGTTAATCGCTGCTATCAAAGGATCCAATAACTTACCCTCTCCACAGTTATGTATCGACCTTCCAGAACTGATTGATTCAGGTGCTTAATGCAACGGTTGGCATCCTCAACATTGTCCATTGTTATAAAAGCAAAACCACGAGAGATGCGTGAACGAGGCTCCACAACCAGAAAACACGAATCCACCTAAAGATAAAAAGGATAATTAATTTGAATATTACTGATGTAAACATGACAAACAAATCCAAGAGAGAGTTACAGAACGATCACAAAAGTTTCCAAGATAAGAGGTAAAAAATAAACACCACTGTATAAGGCATTTCACACAGAACATAAATTAAGAAAATCTGTTTATCATTTGTAGGAAGTCGTATTCTAGGAAGATGAATTATGTAACAATTTCTGCATACAAGATATTGATGTTTTACAAGAAGTCATCCGTATATAAGCAAGACAATGACACAGTGCACAATAATTCTACCATAACACATCCCACATTCAGGTATCAAGTAGATCAACAAACCATTACTTAACTTGTTACGGAACTGGCTAGGTAGAGAGAGAGAGAGGCAGACAAAAATTTAAAGGACAAAAATTACCCAAAACATTACTTAGCAGACTGCATATACTAGGCTGGTACCTATGAAGCTAGCTGGCTGGCTCCCGGAGTAACGGACGGTCACTAGCTGCACACCACTCCCTCAATTATGGTGTTGATTCAGTACCTACTTAGTATTTATTTTGATTCTGATTTTTGGGGATAGATGTAACCCAGGCAAAGAAACTCTCCTTAATGTGCCTGATTCACCAAAACTAAGAAAACAATATCGCTGTGTTATTATTTTTTATATAACTAAATGTACATGATGTGAATGAATCCGCTCATTACATATGAGTTTGGACTTTTCCAGTTATTTTATCCTTTCAACTGTTCAAGCAAGCTGTACTTATCTTGCTTTGGATTCTGCATTTCAGCAAACCTATAGAACCTGATCGGCTTTTTGAGTGCCTTCCCAATTCACTACGACCATCATCTGGATCACCTGGACACCATGGCGATTTTGGTGGCAAGAGCCATTCAGAGCAGCATACCAGTAGCTTAGAAAATGTTGTTTATACACCCCCAACTCTTATACCACCACGGGTTTTGCCATTGTTGCATAATTTGGCCATGCAAATGGTTCAAGCTGGCCACCAAAGCAATTACTGAAGATATACAGGTAAATAAACTTTCATTCCATAATCTAAAATAAAATTATTGAATTATTGAATTTCATTCTGATACTTTCATTCCGGGGTTTATAATCTCACCTGGCCTGCCAAATTAATTAAAGCTTGAGACAAGAATAATAAAAATACTAGAATACCAAGGAAGTCAAGAAAATGTATAAACCCTTCCTTATCTTGACAATACAACAGTGAAGAAATTTCTAATTCCAGCTTGCACCACAAATATATGTTTTAGAGATTCGACCAGCTGTGGGGTACTTACTAGTTTACTTCCTTGAACCCCATACTCAGCTTCCCCAAATGCATTTCTTCCGAAGGCATAGACCTGACCGGCGTCGCTTATCAAGATTGTCCTTCTAGCCCCAGCAGCAGCTTTAATTATACGAATACCTTGAAGAGATCTGCAATATAATGACCTCTATTAGATTTTCTCTCAACTCAACTTTCTCCCATTTTCTTTCTTTTTAGCAACTGTTTATTACAACTTATTAAAGTATCAACCTGATTTGGTGAGGCCTCCAATCTTCTTCAATGGTGCCATGTCCTAGCTGTCCTGAGTTATTGGAGCCGAATGAGTAAACAACTCCTTTTGAAGTCACAGCAATACTGTGACCAGGCCCTGCAATTTCTTGTGACTTCTCTCTCCTGGAACCTGCTTCTCCAGCCAAGAAGAACCGTAGGACCAGTTTCCAGGACCCTCCATATTTTTGTTTCAATTCTAGACGTTCATCTCCCATCATTGGTTTAAATATTGCTCTATTATGGCACATGTCTAGAGCTGCAAGCTATGCTAAGGACAGCTCATGATCAGGGGCAAATCCTGCAGGCTGCCTAAAGAAGGAACTTGTTGCCTACAACACAACATACAACCCAATAAGCAGAATTATCAATTATAATGTCAATAAAATGACCCAGTACTTGACTAAAAAAGAAATAGGGCACTTGCCTCTAGCTTGGCAAGATCTTGGGGATCTAAATTACAGCTAGTAAGGACACAAAGAACAATGGATGGATTCGCAGAGAGTCAGGAATGTTATGGTACTGTATAGTTTCGGTTTCACTCGTAGTGGCGTCCATGGGCACTGCCTAAAGTATGCAGTGCCCAAGTCAGGCAGAGGAGAATATCTAACCGCTGAGATCATAAAAAGTGAAATATTACAACTATTTTACATTTTTCTATGACTCAACAATAGAAGTTATACAAGAACTCCTTTCTTCTTAAACTAAAATTCTACTGTCAAAGTATGTACCTTGAATTATTTACGGATATGATATTTTCAAGTATCAGACCTACAAATGTAACAAATTACCATTATAACACAGTGAGATGGTAAAATTGAATGAAAGTGAGCCTAATTATATCACTAAGCAAGGAATAATGACAAGCAACCAAACCAAATGCATTAAATTGATAGAATTCGAATCGCCCAACAAATAATTTTAGAAACCTTTTGTTCCTGGAGAACTTTGCAATCCAATCATACCAAAATCAAAAGGAGTTAACATCAAGGATCGAAAAGTTACTAGCAACTATCGATGTAGGCATGGGGATTGATTGCACGCGTAGTTCGCTGACCTCAGGCTTTGCAAGTGAAGGCAACACGCATACGACGCCATGGCGACTTGGTGAAGAGGGACTAGGGGAAGGTGGAGATTTTCTCCGTGCTGGATTCCGACTCTGAACCGGCGGGAACTGGAGAGCCCTCCATGCCCGAACCGGTAGTCCAACCTCTAACGTTAGCTGCACTCAGAATCAATCCTATCGCCGCATCCTAAAATACCCCAAAAATATCCAGATCTAAACCCTAATTCCCAATATCAAACTCAAATCCTAAATATCAGTTACGCAAAACAGAAATTGGGAAAAATTGGAAGGAAATTGAAATCCTTCTGCCCATAGAAGATGGGTCTTTAGATTTGGGAGAAAAGATTGGAAGAAAAAGTTAAAGTTTCTATTCGAGAACAGAAAACCCAAGAGAGAGATTTTTTTATAACTTTTTCTAAATTTTTTTATAAAACAAATTTGTAAAAAAGAATTAAGAAGTAATATTATTTTAATTGACGTTGAAATATCTCTTTTTTTTAATTTCTTTAATTTCTTGTGCTTGTTTTTAAATATCAATATTTTTTATATTTTATTCTTTGTCATCGACGTTGGAAATGAAGGAGTATATAAAACTTCAGTTATAAAAAATAAAAATAAAAATTATAACGTCAATTAAAGTGACGTTGCATCTTACTTTTCTTTTTTACAAATTCATTTTTTTTAAATTTTTTTTAAATAAAATAGGGATAAAATTGATATTACATTAATATGGGTCAAACTAACTTATTAGGAATGACTTATAAGTCATTTTTAAATAAATTTATTTTGTTTTAGTTCATAAAACATAATAAATTTTTCTTCATCTTTTATGTTTTCTCTTAAAACTGATAGTATTATAATTTATTTTTATAATATATTTGGAAAAAATGTAAAAGGAGAACTAGGAATAGCTAGGGGTGTACCATTACTATTCTTCTTTTTATGTTTTATTTTTTGACATAAAATATGTTCATGATTTACGTTACTCCATCCGTTTAAGAATAAAAGTTCTTATTACTTTACGTAATCTCAAGTTAAATATTTACTAATATTAAATAAACTAAATATTTATTATTATTCTTCTTCTTATTATTATTCAATGATGTGGATTATTTATTAAGCTGAGTCTCAGCGATAAAATTGATGATAAACCTTTTAAAAGACGTCACGTCAACAACGGACACGTGTCAAATTATAATATTAAATATCACGTCAGACGTGCCACGTAGGCGTCACACATATTATTATTATTATTATTATTATTATTATTATTATTATTATTATTATTATTATTATTACTGTTATTATTATTTGTACTACTATTATTATTATTATTACTGTTATTGTTATTGTTATTGTTATTATTATTATTATTATTATTATTATTAGTATTACTGTTATTATTATTTGTACTACTATTATTATTATTACTATTATTGTTATTGTTATTGTTATTGTTATTATTATTATTATTATTATTATTATTATTATTATTATTATTACTATTATTACTGTTATTGTTATTATTATTATTACTGTTATTGTTATTATTGTTATTAGTACTATTATTATTATTATTATTAGCACTATTATTATTATTATTATTATTATTATTATTATTATTATTATTATTATTATTATTATTATTAGTACTACTACTATTATTATTGTTATTGTTGTTGTTGTTGTTGTTGTTATTATTATTATTATTATTGTTGTTGTTGTTGTTGTTGTTGTTGTTGTTGTTGTTGTTATTATTATTATTATTATTAGTACAATTATTATTATTATTATTATTATTATTATTACTTTTATTGTTATTATTATTATTATTATTATTATTACTTTTATTGTTATTATTATTATTATTATTATTATTATTATTATTATTATTATTATTATTATTATTATTATTATTATTATTATTATTATTATTACTATTATTATCTTAATTTAAGGCAACATGTTAATATTCGTTGCAAAAAGTTGCATAAAATATGCAACTAAAATAAAAATTGTTGCCAATGAATGTGGTCTATATTAGGCAACGAAATATGGCAACAAAAAAATTTCGTTGCCCACGATGAGGAGACATCAAGTGGTTAAAAATTTTGCAACGAATTTTGTTGCAACTACTTATGAATTTCGTTGTAAAAAGTGAAAGCCTGACACAATCTGCAACGAATGACAAGTTTTGTTGCTAAACATACACTTTTAACAACGACTTATAAAGTCGTTGCCTGAAAAATCGTTGCTAAAGCCACATTTTTAGCAACAAAAAAACTTTCGTTGCCGACGATGACGGGAAATCAAGTGGCCGAAAATTTTGCAACGAATTTCTAACGAAATTTTTTTCCGCCAATGAATTAGCAACGAAATGTTGCAACGACTTATGAATTTCATTGCAAAAAGTGAAAGCCTAACACAATCTGCAACGGAGGACAAATTTCGTTGCTAAACTTATACTTTTAGCAACGACTTATAAAGTCGTTGCCCGAAAAATCGTTGTTAAAGGCCCATTTTTTTGTAGTGAAAGTCCAATTAATAACTAATTTTTTCCACCTTTGTGTTTATTTGGAAGACTTTAGAAATCTTTAGAGATGAGGTAAAATTTTGGATATGAGTTGATAGTTATAATTCTTCTTCTAAAGTCTGTCAAACTCTACCATTTGATAGAAATCTTTAAAATCTATAACTTTTTGAATACCAAAATACTTTTATAGACTTTATAAAAATCTTAATTCAATACCACCTAACTTTTAAAGACATTAAAAAAGTTGTAATTGAATACCACTAAACTTTTATAAACTCTTTAAATATCTTGATTGAATATAACCAAACTTTTAAAGTCTTTAAAAATCTTAATTGAATACACCCCCCTTAGATAAGTATTTCTAAAATGACCTTTTGTAATAAATTTTAATTTTTAGAATAAATTCTAAACTTTTGTTAAAAAGTATGAAATGATAATATTCAATCTACTTGTAATATAAGAAATAAAAAATGGGCAAAGGTTCAAAAATGCCCCTAACGTTTACCCCAAAATTCCACTCACACCCTGAACTATTTTTTTCCAAAAATGCCCTTAACGTTATAAATTTCGGGTCAAACGTGCCCTTTCTGTTAACGAATCTGCCACCTTGACAAACGGATGTTAAACCTGTCAGGAATAAGCATGTGAATGTTATTCCTATTTACATATAATTTGATTATGATATATATGAATGAATATGCAAGTATGCTTGCATTAAGAAAAGTTGTAAAGTCCTTTGATAGATAATAGAAACATATGTATCAAGGACTTAGAATGAATTGATCAAATGTGTTAGGTTGATCTTACATAAGCAAAACAGCTTTGTAAAGTCCTTAAAAAGAAATGATGTACAAGGACTATAAATATAGAAAGATCAAGCATGTTAGGTTGATCTAATAATGTAATAGATAGGTTTGTCTGATCGTCAAGCACTGCACCAGAAATCGTAGTTTGCCAGGAGAGTCAAGGAAAACTCGAGAGCTATCAAGGCGTAATCGTAGTCTGTAAGATAGTAGATCTCAGAGTTCGTCGACTGCCAGGAGAGACGAGGAAGGATCGTAGTGTGTTGAGAAGAACTTCCTCGGAGCCGTAGTCTGCTAAGGAAGTCATGTTCAGAATCATAGAGACAGCCTGTCTACGAGCCGACCGAGCATCTGCCGAAGCCAAGTCAAGAATCGTAGACTACACTCGGAGTCGTAGAGTCTACTGATCATATCAGAGGCAAAGATCGTAGTCGAGCAAGATCAGATGAAGACAACGAGCATAAAGACAGAAATTGTAGAGTGTCAAGATCTGATCTCGGAGTCGTAGTATCTGTACAACCCAAGCTGAATCGTAGAGTGTAGAACTAAGACTTCAACAGATGTGCTCACAATGCCAAGGCAGAATCGTAGAGCAAACACGATTCCCAAACAAATGAGCACTCCCAGAATATCCAAAGTATGAATCCTCTGGTCCAAGCTGCAGAGATACATCCCACCTGAAGGAAACCAGAGAGCACTCAACGAATGGCATGCAAAGTTAACAGAAGATCTAAGCACCAACTCAATCAACATCCTAATTGAGTTGTGAAGTCATTCGAGATGAAGTCTTCCACAAGTTGATCATAATAAGACTTCAGTAATTGACTAATGAAAGTCAGCAAATGCAGTAGCAGTCAAGTAAACAGAAGACAACGATCTTGGAAGCAACCATGATCGTAGTGTTTCCCAAATCAAGAAAGAACTGATGGAGTATACACAAAGATACTGGTTAACCTATGAAGAACAAGGGTAAAGTGATTAAGCATTGGGTCAGTCCATTGATGATTGATAAGTGAGTTTTATACCTACTTATTGGATATCAATTCACGAGAACTGTACCCATCTCAAGTACACTTTAGTGTGTTTTTAGTGGCATTTTGTTTTGTTTTGCATTGCATATACTGAGAACTCCTTTGGTGTGAAAGTGCAGGAAATGGCATAACTTGGCGATGGTAGATGGCATGACGCTAATGGAAGCATGATGCAAGGAACAATTGGAGATATGCAACTGAGCATGGATGCAGGAAGAGGGATCAGTAGTTGAACACAGAAGCAGTAGCAGCAGCAGAGTCAAGAACTCAAAATGTATAAGCCTCGCGGCTGCGCAGCTACACAGGCTAAAAGACTCGCGCCCGCGCCATCACTTGGTCAGAACTGACTTTGCACTCGCGCGTCCGCGCTATGATTACGAAGGGATAGCGCGCGACCACGCGCGTAGTTGACCGAAGTTGCTGACTTTATTTTATTTTTTAAAATTGAAGTGTTTGAGTTGATATAAACGATTATGGTTGGCACCAGACGTATCCATCTTGAGTTTTTACAAGTTTTCATAATAGAGAACTAGGGTTTTATGCTTTGAGAGATTTCCATTGATGAACCAAGCATAAACGTATTATTTTCTACTTTTTCGTTGGATTTCAATCATTGTGGATGAACTACTTTTATGTTGCTGGAGAATATTGAGGATTTGAACGTTATGTTTGGATTATAATCAACAATTGGGTTTGATCGATTCTATCGTCTCTCTTTTAATTGTTTATTTATTTTCCATGTGTTGTTTTGATCCCATAATGGCTTTCGTTTCAACGATGAACTAAACTCCATTATGGGATTCTAACGGATTTTAATATGTAGTCTAAATGAATGCTTGATTGATGGACTGTAAGACCCCAACTTATTAATGAATAAAATCAAATTTTCTCTAAATATTATTGTGAATAATAAGGGGTTAATTTGATATAATACTTTGGTTATGGGTGAAAATTTTGTAAAATAAGCAAGTGGTTATAAAATATTCATTTTGTCGGGGAATATTCGTTTGGTCGTGGAATATTCTTGCTGTCGGGGAATATTCGTACGATGGCGCAGCCTTGTGTGGGCCCCATAACGGAAAGCGATTGGAGGAAGAAAATGACAAGTATAAGTTGTTTATAAATAACGGCGTAGTTGTTACCGTTAATACTGTAAGAATACCCGGTGGTTAAAATACAGTAGCACACGGTATTGCACCAATTATTGATTCTTACGAAGGAAGACACTACTCAATAATTGTTACAGTAGTTACTGTTCAATATTTTATTTTATTGATTCAATAATTGCTGCATTGATATTTTATATTATTATTGTTTCACTGCACAGTATTTCTCATTATCAGATCAATAATTCATATTATTTGAATAATATTATTAGATAACATTATTGGCAATGTCTAGTAAGTTCTGTCTAAGGAGAGGTTTGGTCATCTAATTGCGCGCCAGTAAGGAGAAATCCTTATTGGAAAGCCCCCTCTTTCCTGGGAACGGCCTGGTTGTCATAAATGTGATTCTGTAATATTATTTGTGAATAATTAATTATTGATTCATATGATAAGGAAATATTTATTTTATGTGAATATAAATGAAGGATATATTTTTGAGGTTAAAAATGAAGGAGTTAATGTTGAGGTTTTTAACAGTATTTTTATCGGAATAGAGGTATTAAAAATCAGGGTTTTTGAGATATTTTGCGGGGGTTATAATTTTTAATCTGACCGTTGGATCGTGGTAATTTTTGGATATGTTATACATATATAAGTTGAGTATATGTCCACAAATTTTAAACCGTTAAAAATGAACGTATGATTTATTATGAATTTTACGAGATGACTGGTTCAGAAATTGTTGAATTTTCGGAGTTAATCATTTTGGTGAAAAATTCTAGAATTGGTGGGCCCCACTCTTGGTTGGTGAAGAAATATGCTGAGATTTTTATTCAAATGTGGTGGGTGGGAATAGTAGCAGGTAAAGCCATCAGGTTGCAGGTTAAGTCTGCTTCGGCGTGCTAACATTTTCCTATAAATAGAGGGCTAAGTTAGAATTGAAAATCACACTAGAAACAAGTTTTCTCTCTTTCTCTCTCTAGATTATTGAGTGTATTTTGTGAGTATTTAGATACTTTGAGAGTTTCTATTCATCAGAGTAAGTTTCTTTCAGCCTTATACCGGTATTCCGACCAGAAGTACTGATATTTTGAGGTAAGGGATATTATTTTCTTCTTAATGATATTATTTTCTTCAATATCATTATGCTGAAATATTGATATGAGTTTTTATCAAATTTGGAACTTTTTGTGCCGGGATTACTATTCACGTATACGACACTATTCACGTATACGGTACTATTCACGAATACGACACTATTCACCGAAAAATAAAAATTTTCCCTTTTTGTCCAAGATATCTATTATGGTTACTATCTTTGATTGTATCCATGTTTTGATCTTTATTTTTGAATTCTGCTTCACAATTGATTATTATGAAGTATTATTGATCTTGGATAAACTGTTATACGAATCCCTAATATTTGTCCTTCTGTCTCACTGGATTCGTTCTCTTTAAGATATTTTTCATCATCCTCAGTCCTAAATGATGATATTACTGAATATCTTTGGCCTGTAGTGCAAAGATGTATGATTACTTGATGAATATCTTTGGCCTGTAGTGCAAAGATGAACAGGTGTTGAGATGAACATGACTGACAGGTGATACAAATGAATATCTTTGGCCTGTAGTGCAAAGATGAATATTTGGATAAAGATGATTATTAATTGATGTTACAGGGATAAAATATTGATGATGGACTTTTAAATCTTAGAAGATAGTAGAATTCTTTCTCTACTTGACTCTTCTAATGGTTTGCTGTTTCCGCTGCAGTTGTTGATCTAAAACTTGTTGTCGATTATATTCTATCAGATTTTTCCCTGTTGAAGACTAACGATAATTTGTTGTATATTATCTTAGTCATAATATTCTTTACTGGGCTAATTGAGCTCACCCTTTTTCTTTTTGTTCCATTTTTCTTCTCAGGAGGTGAGAACATAGCAGGATCTAGTCGGGGTATGGAGTGATGGTTCTAGAAAGATGTTTTTAGCAGTCCTCACTATTTCTGTAAAATAGTATTTGAATAATTGTAATGAGGATTTATTTGAGTGTGGATATTATCCAGAAGATAATATTTGTATTTAAACTCACAGTATGTGTTGTCGTATTTTGCACGACAATTGTATTATTGAAGTTGTAGTTTGCTTTTTGTACCATGTATTTGGCGACTCAGAATGGGTGTTGTATACCTATTTTGGGGGCGTCACATGGACTGTATATGTATCATCAGGAATTTCTATCATGGTTGATTTGAATGCATGAATGATTGATCATCATTCATTTTATATACTTGTATGGAGTGGAAAAATAACATGCAAGTATGGTTGCAATCATGATAACATGCGTATATGGGGCTGTTTTACTTAGCTTTGTATTTCGTGAACTAGATAAAGATATACTGTTTCACTGTATGAGTTGTACTAGGGCTTGTGCTTCAATTCAATATGGCTGCAATTTCACATAGAAATATAGTGATCTTGGTTTTATTGAAGATTACATGATGTCTATTGTATGTGGATGTTATGTAAGTAGGTCATAATACATTGAAAAATGGTTATGTCTGCGTTTGTGCTCTTGGCTAATTTCTTGTGATATGTGAATAATTTTGCATGATGGTGGTGATTAGATGAACTATTAAATGAAGTTAGGATCCCATTATTTCCCGATTTGATTTATTACATTAATATTCTTCTATTAGTTATTATTTGAGTTTAGAGTAATTCACCATCATAAACATTAGTTTAAACATATAAAAATAGTGATTTAGTGGATGCATAATAGTTTAATTTAGAAATCTTTCTCTGTGGATTAATACTCGACTTACTCTGTATTACTTGTTGACACAGGTATGCTTGCATGAGTTAGAGCTCTTTTGTTAGAACTAAAAAAGAGGCAACAAGTTTTTAGTGCCATTGCCGGGGAAAGGCGTATAAATTTAAATAATTATAATCAGTTTTAAGCTATATTGTATGACTTAGACAAATCTAATCTTATCTCATTTCTATCTTTGTTTTTGTTTTGTTTCAGGTACTTGTATAATTTTTATGCACACACGATCATCCAACTCAGAATTGCTACCTGCTCAGTACAACTTAAACGGGAGAGGTTGGAAATCAAGAGTGCGTAGAAATATGCAAGTAGAGTTAGAGGGTACTACATCCGATATGGCAGCCGAGGGAAAAAGAGAAGATCAAAGAGAGGAGCATAGGGCTCTGAGAGACTATTCCATGCCTAATATTAATGGACTACAGTCAAGCATAGCCAGACCAGCGATAGCAGCTAATATATTTGAGATAAAACCGGGCACTATTCAGATGGTGCAGAATTCGGTAAAGTTTGGGGGTGCTGCTACAGATGATCCTAATGAGCACTTGTTGAGTTTCATAGAGATATGTGATACTTTCAGATACAACGGAGTGATGGAGGATGCTATCAGACTTAGGCTGTTTCCATTCTCATTGAGGGATAAAGCGAGAAGTTAGCTTCATTCTTTGCCTTTAGGATCAATTACTACATGGGAGGACCTAGCACAGAAGTTCTTATCCAAATTTTTCTCAATGGCTAAGACTGCGAAGATGAGGGCATCTATCTCTCAATTTGAGCAACAACAGGGTGAATCCTTATATGAGGTCTGGGAGAGATACAAAGAGATGTTAAGGAAGTGTCCACACCATGGTATGCCATATTGGATGGTGATCAACACATTTTACAATGGATTTGGATGGTAGTCTAGGCCGATTGTAGATGCAGCTGCAGGAGGAGCATTATGGGCAAAGAGTTATGAGGAAGCCTATAACCTTATCGAGACAATGACAACGAATGACTTTCAAAACCCTACATCTCGGATGCCACAGCCCAAAGTTACAGGTTTGTTGGAAGTGGATTCTATTACTCAGTTGTCGGCACAGATGGCAGCTATAGCGAAGAAAATAGATTCATTGGCAGAGAGAAAAGCGAAAACAGTTGCCTTCGTATGTGAGATTTGTGTAGGGTCACACTCAACATATCAATGTGCTATCAGCTCGGAGTCGGTACAGTATGTGAGCAATTACAGGAAAGACCAAGGACAGTTTCAGAACACGTACAACTCCAACAACCGCAATCATCCTAACTTCAGTTGGTCAAATAATCAAGGAAATCAACAAAATCAGTTTCAGCCGAATAATCAATTTCAGTCACAGCCAACGCAACAACAGTTTACTCCAAGACCACCTTTTCCGCCGGGATTTTCTCAACAACAACAACATCAACATCATACTCCATCTGTACCTCAGCAAGAAAAGAAATCAGAAATGGAGGAGATGATGATGAAGTACATGGCAAACACGGAGGTTATGATCAAAAGCCAAGCAGTGGCTATTAAAAATTTGGAAACTCAAATGGGGCAAATGGCGAGCATGCTTAACAACAGGCCCTAGGGTTCATTGCCGAGTATTACGGAGGCAAATCTAAGAAGAGAAGGGAAAGAACAGTGTCAGGCTATAACACTCAGGTCTGGGAAGCAGTGTGCAGGAAATTCACCAGGCGCGGCCGTGCCTGGTTTACAAGGGGATGACACGCGGCCGCGGGATGCAGAGAAGTTGGCTGAGCAGAAAGAAAATCATGAGGGTTCTGAGTTGCAGCAAGTAGAGAAGGATAAAGCAGGTTCAGATGAGAAGCCCATGAGTACAATACCACTAGTTCACCCTCTAGTTCCGTATCCACAGAGATTGACTAAGCAGAGGGAGGACAAGCAGTTCAGCAAGTTTTTGGAGGTCTTTAAAAAGCTGTAGATCAATATACCTTTCGCGGAGGCATTGGAACAGATGCCAAGTTATGTAAAGTTCATGAAGGGTATATTGTCAAGGAAGAGGAGATTAGAAGAGTTTGAGACAGTAGCCTTGACAGAGGAATGCAGTGTAGTGCTTCAACGTAAATTACCTCCAAAGCTAAAGGATCCGGGTAGTTTCACAATTCCATGCACGATTGGGAAGATGAGTTTCAGTAAGTGTTTATGTGATCTTGGGGTGAGTATCAATTTGATGCCCTTGTCAGTATTCAACTAGTTGGGATTGCCGACTCCAAGGCCGACCAATATTTCTTTGCAGCTAGCTGACAGATCCATCACATATCCATGAGGAATTATTGAAGATGTATTGGTGAAAGTGGATAAATTCATCTTTCCGGCTGACTTCATCATTTTGGATTACGAGGAAGATAAGAGTATACCAATCGTACTGGGGAGACCATTCTTAGCCGCAGGAAGGACCTTGATAGACGTACATAAAGGGGAACTCACTATGCGTGTTCATGATCAGGAGGTTACCTTTAATGTATTCAAGGCGATGAAGTTTTCGACAGATGAAGAAGAATGTTTTCGAGATGATTTGGTGGATCAGGTTCTAAAAGATGAAGTACAAAGTTTAGTGGATTATGAACCGTTGAGAAATGTCATTGCTGAAAATTTAGAATTGGAGGACGAGGAATTTGAAGAACTTGTGCAATATCTGGATACTACTCCACAATTCAGAAAATTCAAAACACCTGCTGAGCCATTGAAGAAAGCTGGAGAGACGTCAGTAAAATTGAAGCCATCTCTTGAGACACCTCCAGAACTTGAATTGAAACCACTTCCAGATCATCTAAGGTATGCAGTTTTAAATAAAGATTCAAAGCCACCTGTGATTATTTCTTCTGCACTAACATCTTTTCAGGAAAAAAACTGCTACGAGTGCTTAGAGAGTTCAAATCAGCTGTTGGATGGACCATAGCAGATATTAAAGGGATCAGCCCTTCTTTTTACACGCATAAGATCTTGTTGGAAGATGATAGTAAGCCGTCGGTTTAGCAACAAAGAAGACTTAATCCGATAATGAAAGAAGTGGTCAAGAAAGAAGTATTGAAATGGCTGGATGCAGGTATAATCTATCCGATTTCAGACAGTTCATGGGTGAGCCCAGTGCAGTGTGTACCGAAAAAGGGTGGTATGCCCGTGATTACTAATGAGAATAATGAGTTGATTCCAACACGAATAGTGACGGGGTGGAGAGTCTGCATGGACTACCGCAGGCTCAATAAAGCTACAAGGAAAGATCATTTTCTACTACCGTTTATCGATCAGATGTTGGACAGACTAGCAGGTCATGAGTATTATTGCCTTCTAAACGGATATTCAGGCTACAACCAAATTGTTATAGCTCCAGAAGACCAGGAAAAGACAACCTTCACATGTCCATACGACACTTTTGCTTTCAGAAGGATGTCTTTTGGGTTGTGCAGTGCTCCAGCCACCTTTCAGAGATGCATGATGGCTATTTTTTTGGATATGGTGGAACAAAATGTTGAGGTATTTATGGATGATTTCTTAGTCTTCGGGGACTCGTTTGATTTATGCTTGGAGAATTTGGTGATGGTTTTGAAGAGGTGTGTTGAAACAAACTTAGTGCTAAATTGGGAAAAGTGCCATTTTATGATACAAGAAGGAATCATTCTGGGACACAAAGTTTCGAAGAAGGAACTCGAGGTGGATAGGACGAAGCTAGAAACTATTGAGAACTTGCCACCACCTACTTTAGTAAAAGATGTTCGCAGTTTTTTGGGACATGCATGCTTCTACCGCAGATTCATTAAGGACTTCTCCAAAATAACTAAACCACTATGCAGTTTATTGGAGAAAGATGAACAGTTTAATTTTGATGAGGCTTGCGTGTCGGCATTTGAGCACTTAAAGGGAAAACTAACTTCGGCACCAGTTATTACTGCACCAGATTGGGATTTGCCATTTGAGTTGATGTGTGATGCCAATGATTACGCTGTAAGGGCTGTTTTGGGGCAGAGAAAGGAAAAGATATTTTATGTGATCTATTATGCTAGTAAGACCCTTACAGATGCACAGTTGAACTACACCACCACAGAGAAAGAGTTATTGGCAGTGGTGTATGCCTTTGATAAATTTTGAGCATATCTGATTGGTACAAAGGTGATAGTGTACACGGATCACGCAGCAATTTGACACATAGTGGCAAAGAAAGATACAAAGCCCCGATTGATCAGATGGATTTTATTGTTGCAGGAATTTGATTTGGAGAACAAGGACAGAAAGGGCACTGAAAACCAAGTGCCGGACCACTTATCTCGACTAGAGAATCCGGAAAGAGAAGCGGATGACAAGGTTGTTATTAATGAATCCTTTCTAGACGAGCAGTTGTTTGTGGTGAAAGGGGAAGTGCCATGGTTTGCAGACTACGCGAACTATTTAGTGAGTAAGATGGTGCCTTCTGACTTGGTGGGTCATCAAAAGAATTTTTTTTGCATGATGTCAAATGGTATATATCGGATGAGCCGTACTTATTTAAATAGTGTGCTGATCAAATGATAAGAAGGTGTATCCCATACAGCGAGACCGAGGGGATTTTGCAGGATTGTCTCGTTTCTGTGTATCGGGGTCATTATGGTGGAGAACGAACAGCGGCTAGAGTGCTACAAGCAGGATTCTACTGGCCGACAATTTTCAAAGATGCGTACAATTTCATCCAGAGGTGTGATAGATGTCAGAGAGTTGGGAACATCTCTAATAGAAATGAAATGCCCTTGAATACGATCCTCGAAGTGGAAATTTTTGATGTACGGGGGATTGATTTCATGGGCCCATTTATTTCTTCTTGCGGAAATCTCTACATCTTGCTCGCAGTGGATTATGTGTCGAAATGGGTAGAAGTGGCAGCTCTTCCGATAAATGATGCCAAGGTAGTCCTCAGGTTTTTACACAGAAGTATCTTCACAAGGTTTGGGACTTGAAGGGCCATCATTAGTGATGAAGGCAGTCATTTTTGCAACAAGCAGTTTACAGCTTTGTTGGCCAAGTATGGGGTGAACCATCATATTGCTACAACTTATCACCCACAAACGAATGGCCAAGCTGAAGTGTCAAACCGAGAAGTTAAAAGAATCCTCGAAAAAGTTGTAAATCCCACGAGGAAGGATTGGTCTTTAAAGCTAGATGATGCTGTTTGGGCATACAGGACTGCATACAAGACTCCATTGGGCATGTCACCTTTCCAGCTAGTCTACGAAAAAGCATGTCACCTTCCTATGGAGGTAGAGCATAAGGCATATTGGGTGATTTGGAAGCTTAACTTTGATTTGAAAGCTGCAGGGGAGAAACGCCTACTCCAACTTTGATTTGGAAGCTTAACTTTGATTTGAAAGCTGCCCGTGCCACAGAAACCTTGAAAACGCACGCGGCCGCGCTTGGAATCGGAACTTTAAAAAAAATTTGGTTTTTAAAACGTGATTTGGCTCATTTATTCTATCAATTGAAATAACAGAAGGCATATTTTCTTGCTCTCCTCAACACCCACATCTCCTCATCTTGAATCAGTTACAAACTAAGCCATAACTCTCATCTCCATTAAGTGATTGTCGCTTCGGTGCTCACACCCACGATTATACCCACGATTTATATCGGCATTATAAAGCTAGGGTTTTAGATTAGGTTGTGCAGAATTCAGTTTGGTGGTACTCAATCATCGGATAGCACTCATTATTCACTGCAAGGCAAGTAATCCTCGTTTTCTCTATCAATTGCAAATGGGTCCTAAAAGAGCACGTTCTATTTCTTCTTCATCATCGTCCTCCTCTAGCAGTCAAGGGGAGGATGTCGTGGATCATACAAAATTTCTCAGTCTAGAAGCACAGATGGAGTATTACAGAATCGTGGCCAAAACATTTGTGAAAGAAAGGGGATTCAAGCCTGAGAAACACGATGATCAATTGTGGAATATGATTCAAGAAAGAGGATGGCTTGGATTAACTGCCACTTCTATGCCTACCCCCATGGGTATTGTCCAAGAATTCTATGCGAATGCAAAAGACACGATGAGTGGGTTATTCGTGGTTTCGCGGAGTTCAAGTCGATTTCCAACCTCTCGCAATCAGAGCAGTTTTCAGGATACTTGACACACCACCGATTGGGTCCGATAATTGGGTTGACGGTGCACATTTGGAAATAGATTTGAAGTTGTCATTACTGAATTGTGCGTTCTAGGAACGAAGTGGACTTATAAGGCCGGCACGAATCAGCCTCGAATATTCCCAGCCTCAGCCTTGAATCGGTATGCTAAAGCCTGGAATTTGTTTATATGTGCCAAGCTCGTTTCGTCGTCTCATCAGCATGAAATCACAGAGGAGAGGGCAATCATTCTGTGGGAAATAGTCACAGGCAAGTACATTGATGTGGGCCACCTGATTCATCAGAATATGTTACGTTATCTACGGGGAAGCACTATGGGGATTATTCCACATGCGTCTGTTGTAGCTATGTTGTGTGCCCATCAAGGATGCCATTGGGACAATGAACAAATGTAGAACCCGAGCCAAGACATCACTCACGCAACCATTGCAAAATTCGAGGATTGGGCAGGAGGTGCACCGCACCCGCGAGGAAAAGGCTTTATCATCCAACCCACATTCTCAGTGCCACCACCACCACAGCCCTCTCAGATAGATGAAGTGGGCCCGTCAACCCAAGCTACCGCTGTTCATGGGGATCGACAGCTCCGAAGGTTGGAGCGAAAGGTCAACGCGATGTACGATAACTTTGCAGCATTTGCTACGGGTCTGACGAGGTCATTGGCGGAGGCATTTACACATCAAGGGACAACGCTTGAGTGGCCACAGTTTGGGTCAGTCGTGCCATATCCACCACCGGATTCACCACCCGAAGAGGGTGGTGCAGCTGAGCAGTAGGGGAATTTCTCTAACCCTATACCTTCATTCATTGGGGCAATGAATATTATAAGTTTGGGGGTATTGGGGTAGTAGGGTAGTGCATATAGTATTTGCATGTTTAGTTTACAATTTCATGTTAGTTTAACAGTTTGCATGTTTGTGTATTAGATAATAATTGCAGGTTATATTGTTCTATTTTTTGTCATCATTATTTGTTTTAGTATATGTGTAGTTGCATGTCTCACAGTTCTAGCTTTATGGAAATTTTGTCTAGCCTAGGATGAAAGTGAATTTTGAAGGATTGTTGAGTATTTTGGATAACATGAGCTTAGATATAATGTTTTACACGATGTAATTCATTATGCTGTTTAGATGCTTTCGGTTTGCACTGCCGTGTTCACAATTACTTGTAGGCATAAGAATGATGTGTTGCATTACTTAATAGAAAATGCGGTTTTAAAAAGAGAAATATGTGGAAAATGGATTTAGACTGTACGAAACATTGATAATCAAACTTTGAGAACACATGGGTATGCTATAAAATATATATATATATATATATATATATATATGTATAATAACATGGCTAGTCCTATTTCGGGGCTTTTGCTACTTGAGTAAGTACGCCTGTAGGGGTGTTTTAACACCTAGCGCCCTAAGGTCTTTTATGGTCTGGGAGTCTTTGGTTGAAAGCTCGCTAAGGGGTAGCATTGTTAGCCTAATGGAATGAAGCATTACACAGTCATGTGAAAAAAATAGCAATAAACACCGTGGGAAAGAGCAAAAATCGCCCTCGTGAGTAGAAATAAAGCAGTTAAGCCCATCATTGAACCTTAGTTTGTTTTGATATGTTGGAACAGTTTTTGTTACATAAGTATACATGAGTCTTAATTTAGACTATAATTTTTTGTTTAGAGCAGTTTAACATGTGTATTTTTTGCTTAAATCAAGTTTTGGTGAACACAACACACACACACAACATCTTTATAGCATATATGAATTATTTGAGTATATGATATTATGCCTATAGTTTGGTTTGAATTTGTATTCTCAAATCTGAATAATTCGCTGAGGCGTTTTGGACTGAAATTCTGTTATGGCTGGAACAATGTGAGACTAGTTGCATCATGATTTAGTTGCATAGAATGTAGTTGCATTTTCAATATTTATATAGTATGAATTGCATAAGGGCAAGCAATAGTTCAATTTTGGGGGTATTTGATAAGTGGGTTTTATACTTACTTATTGGATATCAATTCACGAGAACTGTACCCATCTTAAGTACACTTTAGTGTGTTTTTAGTGGCATTTTGTTTTGTTTTGCATTACATGTATTGAGAACTCCTTTGGTGTGAAAGTGCAGGAAATGGCATAGCTTGGCGATGGTAGATGGCATGAGGCTAATGGAAGCATGACGCAAGGAACAATTGGAGATATGCAACTGAGCATGGATGCAGGAAGAGGGATCAGTAGTTGAACACAGAAGTAGTAGCAGCAGCAAAGTTAAGAACTCAAAATGTATAAGCCTCGTGACCACGCGGCTACACAGGCTAAAAGATGTGCGCCCGCGCCATCACCTGGTCAGAACTGACTTTGCACTCGCATGCCCGCGCTATGATTACGAAGGGACAGCGCGCGGCCGCGGGCGTAGTTGACCAAAGTTGCTGACTTTATTTTAATTTTTTAAATTGAAGTGTTTGAGTTGATATAAACGATTATGGTTGGCACCAGACGTATCCATCTTGAGTTTTTACGTGTTTTCATAATAGAGAACTAGGGTTTTACGCTTTGAGAGATTTCCATTGATGAACCAAGCATAGACGTATTATTTTCTACTTCTTCTTTGGATTTCAATCATTGTGGATGAACTACTTTTATGTTGCTGGAGAATATTGAGGATTTGAACGTTACGTTTGGATTATAATTAGTAATTGGGTTTGATCAATTCTATCGTCTCTCTTTTAATTATTTATTTATTTTCCATGTGTTGTTTTGATCCCATAATGGCTTTCGTTTCAGCGATGAACTAAACTCCATTATGGGATTTTAACGGATTTTAATATGTAGTCTAAATGAATGCTTGATTGCTGGACTGTTTGTGTATCATCAGGAATTTTTATCATGGTTGATTTGAATGCATGAATGATTGATCATCATTCATTTTATATACTTGTATGGAGTGGAAAAATAACATGCAAGTATGGTTGTAATCATGATAACATTCGTATATAGGGCTGTTTTACTTAGCTTTGTATTTTGTGAACCAGATAGAGATATATTGTTTCACTGTATGAGTTATACGAGGGCTTGTGCTTAAATTCAATATGGCTGCAATTTCACATAGAAATATAGTGATCTTGGTTTTATTGAAGATTACATGATGTCTATTGTATGTGGATGTTATGTAAGTAGGTCATAATACATTGAAAAATGGTTATGTCTGCATTTGTGCTCTTGGCTAATTTCTTGTGATATGTGAATAATTTTGCATGATGGTGGTGATTAGATGAACTATTAAATGAAGTTAGGATCAAATTATTTCCCGATTTTATTTATTACATTAATATTCTTCTGTTAGTTATTATTTGAGTTTAGAGTAATTCACCATCATAAACATTAGTTTAAGCATATAAAAATAGTGATTTAGTAGATGCATAATAGTTTAATTTAGAAATCTTTCTCCGTGGATCGATACTCGACTTACTCTGTATTACTTGTTTACACATGTATGCTTGCATGAGTTAGAGCTCTTTTGTTAGAACTAAAAAAGAGGCAACAATGATAAGTGAACGGGAGATCACAAGGAGAAAGCGAGCTGGACACGCCACAAATCTGAAGTGTCTTGCTATTCAGAAGGGACCAGAACAAGGAGTTAAGCCATCAGTATCTGAGAGCACTCGAGGTAAACAGAAGTATTGAAGCACTGCACAAAAGAAGGAAGAGGTGTTCTACATTGAAGATCCAGTAAACACTCTTCAAGATCGTAGTGTTGTCTCTACCAGTCAATGAGCAACATTCAACAAGACACTACGATCAGGTCCAAGAAGATATGCATCAGAATCGTAGAGTTCAGCCATATGAAGGTTGAAGCATTGGCAATGGTTTAATCTGAAGATTGATATTCAAACAGAGCTTATTGAGAGCATCGATGCAAAAGGACAATCTCTGATCGAGAAATCAAAAGGAGGAAATAAAGTCGACTACCTACCTGACATGGAAAGGTGACAACTCTAAGGCGGTAGGTAAGGTGGCAGACTGCAATGTCAGAAAGTCATAAAGGAGATGTCACGTCACATCAAGCTGTCTACACCAAATAACTCGAGATCTGCGAAGCAATTCATAAATCTCCCAACGGTAAGATTGTGAAGGAGTATAAATCAACAAGAGCTTCAAAGATCAAAGCTGCTGAAGTTGCTGAGGTTGAAAAGATGGTGGACTGATCAAAATAATATAAAATAGTGAGTGACCAATGAAGGTCCGAAAGCTCACTCTACGATCCACCAAGAGCACTTGGAGATAAACAGAGTAAGAAGTAGAAGTGAGAGTTCTACTACATGAAGAGTGTTCTGAACTGCCAAGAGAAAGAAGAGCATCAATGTCATCTTGATGTCTATCATGGGAAGACTCTAAGTACCAGAGAGAAGAGCTTACAGTCATCTTAGCAAGTCCATCATGAGAAGGCATCAAGTATCAAGGAAGAAGATCACCAACGTCATCGTGATGTCAAGCATGAGAAAGTTTCTAAGTACCTAACAGAAGAGCCTACAGTCATCTTAGAAACTCATCATGTGCAGCCATCAAGTATCAAGAAGAATGATCTTCACTGCAGTTCAACAAAGGATCATCAGAAGAGGTTGAGTATCTGAAGAAGCTAAGCATCATGCAACACTCAAATGCACCTCAAGGATGATTACGTCAAGCTGCTAAGAATTCTGAGATAAAGAGCTTAAAGGACATTTTAGCAGCATCTCCAACAAACAATTAACTATCAATAAGAAGCCAGAGCCTGAGGGGTCCTTATCCGGAAGGACTAAATGAAGTTCCAAGCCTGCTGGGTTTGAAGAGTTCCTAGGGAACTAGAGAAGTTCCAAGGCTGCTGGCCTTGAAAAGTTCTTAATGAACTGAAGTCCCAAGGCTGCTAGCCTTGAAGGAATCTTAGTGATTCAGGGTGCTGCCCTTCCTTAGTGGAAATCCTGCTAGTTGAAAGTAGAAGAGTGGATTAGGAGCTTGAGTCTCTGAACCACTTAAAATCCCTTGTGTCTTTTACTTTATGTCATTTACATTATGTACCTAACTGATTTAACTGCTATGTATGTTTTAACTGCTTACCACTGAACTAACTCTAAGAACAATGTATGTATGATTATGAATATATCAATGAAGGGGATCTTTTACTTATTCCGTTGTGCTTGAAAAGATTCTTATGTTTGTCATATGCTAATTCATTAGCAATACAAAATAAACGAGAAAAATATTTGAAATGAAAAAGGATCTATTCAACCCCCCCTTCTAGATCTATTGTGTGCCTTCTGGGAACTAACAAAACCCTCTATGATGTGGCTGACACGTGGCAATATTTCCTGACGTGAACAAAAATTCATTAACACAAATAATTAAAAAATCCAATTTTTTTAATTATTTATTTTATTTTTCTTTAAAACAAAATAAATAATTAATAAACAAAATAAATATTTATATTTAATAAACAAAATAAATATTTATATTTATATTTAATAAACAAAATAAATATTTATATTTATATTTAATAAACAAAATAAATATTTATATTTATATTTAATAAACAAAATAAATATTTATATTTATATTTAATTCATTAACACAAATAATTAATAAATATTATTCAAAAATTTCATATTCTAATATTCATTTTCATTTTTTGGGGTTTGGATTCAAATCAAGCACATGACCAGTTTTCTTTAAAATTTACAATAACCACAGATTTTCCTTTTACAATTTTACAACTTACAACAGCAAGCAACTGACAATTGAAAAACAATCTTCTTTAAAATTTACAATAAGATAAAAAAAGTTCCATGAAAGTGAATCAGTTAAACAAAATTAGAAAAATTAAATCAAATTATTTAGTATTAAAAATACATACATAAATAAACAAACAAACATATTCCTATATCTAGATACATAAACATAATTAGCTCCTCTTGTAAACTATAAACAGATCCATATATATAAAAATATATAATCGGAGAGAGAATCTTTGCTGCAATCTTTGAGAAAGTGAATGGCCATGGTAATAAACAAGCAAATCGATGGATGGAAAAGTTAAGGCAGAATTATTTGATCTACCAAAATCCAGATCCATCATCATCTACCACCAACAAATCCACCACCATGCACCGCCGCCTCTCAAAATCAATCCATCAACAGATCTACTACCTCCACCACGACGAGATCCACCCGATCTACCACCGCCATTAATACCACCATCACAACTAACAACACCACCATATCCCAAATCGAAAAAAGTAAAGAAAAGGAGATGGAAGGAAGTCCCCACCGAAAAATTTCATCACCCTATATTTTTGAATCGACAATTGCAAAGCATGATGATTTTGGGTCTTCTTCTTCTTTTCCTTTGGATGTTAGTTCGAAAATAAATGTTAAAAATATCCAGATTTGATTTTGAAGGTGTAAATTTGTTTTTCAAAAATAAAAATTTTCTCAATCTAGATCTAGATTTCTGATGTACTCAAGATTTTTTGATTTGAGATTACTGGTTGTGCTTCGAGCCTTCGATGGTTCGGGATGCTCTGCCGCAGCCGGTCAGACCATTTGTGGGTTTGAGGCCGAGTCGTGGGAATGGATCGGTGGTACGGATGGGTCGATGGTGGCGGAGTGGGGGTTGGTGGTGTTGTGGTGGGTCGACGGTGTTGGAATGGTTTACACCCGCCCCATTCTCATCTCTCATTTTGACGGTGGCAGAGTGGGGGTTGGTGGTGTTGTGGTGGGGTTGGTGGTGTTGTGGTGGGTCAATGGTGGCGGAGTGTTGGTTGGTGGGTTAGGATTTTGCAGACTACTAATTCATCAAGAGGAAGAAGACTGCATTAATTATTGTATTAATTAATTTAGGGTTATTTGTATTAATTAATTCAAGAGGACGAATTTTTGTTATTTGTGTTAATGAATTAAATATAAATATAAGTATTTATTTTTCTTATTAAATATAAATATTTATTTTGTTTATTAATTATTTATTTTATTTTAAAGAAAAATAAAATAAATAATTAATAAAAATTGAATTTTTTAATTATTTGTGTTAATGAATTTTTGTACACGTCAGTAAATATTGCCATGTGTCAACTACATCATAGAGGGTTAACACCCGTTTGTCAAGGTAGCAGATTCGTTAACGGAAGGGGCACGTTTGACCCTAAATTTATAACGTTAAGGGCATTTTTGGAAAATAAAATAGTTCAGGGTGTAAGTGAAATTTCGGGATAAACGTCAGAGGCATTTTTGGACCTTTGCCCAATACAAAATTATATCATTTTATAGTTTAAAATTAATAAAATACGTCTTTAATTTTAAAATTAAAAAATATATAATATATATGAGTAAAATACATTAACACCTCCTGTAGATAATTATAATAACACTCACCACCCTTCTAGTTTTTTAAGTAACAGTCAGTACTCATCTAGTCTACAATATATAACATTTACTACCCCTAGTGTGGTTGACTAACTAATATCCAAAAATATTTTTAATATAATGTCTAATATACACCCTTTGTAAGACCCCAACTTTTATGAATAAAGAATAATTTTTTCGAAATATATATATTTTTTTATATTATGGTGTGGACTGATATAATGTTATAGTTGTGGGTAAAATTTTTCAAATTTTGCAAAGTAAGCAAGTGGTTATATAATATTTGATTGGTCGGAGAATATTCATTTTAACAGGGAATATTCGTACGACGGCACAATCACTGGTGGACCCCACAACGGAAGTATTGTCGTAGTTAGAAAATGACATAATTATCTTTTTATAAAAATAACGGCGGAAGTTTTACCGTTAAACTGTTGAACTACTCGGTAGTAAAAGTACAGTAATACGCGTGGTTGCATAGTAGCATACGGTATTGATTATTGATGCTTACATGAGAAGTCACTCAGTTATATTCAATTATTGCTACAGTAATTGTTGCATCATATCTCTCATATTATTGATTCAATTATTGTCACAGTATCATCTGCATAATATACTATATTATTAAATCAATAATTGAGACGACAAAATTATTTATATTATTATTTACAATATTGACAATGTCTAGAAAGTTCTGTCAAGGAGAGGTTTGGTCACCTAATTGCGCACCAATAAGGGGAAATCCTTATCGGAAAGCCCCATCTTTCCTGGGAATGATCTTGTTGTTAAATATTGTGAGTTATGATATTAATGATGAATAAGTTCGTGTTGATTAAAGATGCAATTGATGGTTCTATTGTGTGGAAATTATTAGTGTTAATGGAAATCGATATTTATTTCGATAATAATTAATGTCTGGAGGTTATATTAAAAAATCGGGTAATTAACCGGATAAATGAGCAATTAAATGCTATTAATTCACATGCTTATAACTATGTGTTGACATGTGTGTGCTATTGATTCACATGAATTACTATTAGGGGAGTTGGTGCAAGATTGATAATACTTGCATGACTAAATTAAAAATTGAGGTATAGATGAAGGTACTATACTATAATTAGTTTTTTTCGCATGATTATACTATTAAGTCACATGAATGAACTATTAATTCATATTATTTACTATTAGGAGATGTGGTGCAAGTTTGATAATACTTGCAGGACTAAAGTAAAAATGAAGAAAACGAGGGAGGTATTATACTGTAATATTTTGAGCCCCAAAATATGCAATTATTGAAACAATATTTTCCTATAAATAGAAGCTCATTCTTCCTTCATTTCTCACCAATTCACTAAGTCTTACAAGAGCAATTATTATAGAGAGAAATTATAGAGAGAAAAAAGAAGAGAAGTCTGTTACCTCACTATTTCAGTATTCAGTTTTCTTCTAAAGGTAAGGGATATTATTTCTTTCGTATTCATGAAGAGAGTTATTTTCTTTCAATACTCATAAGGTTTGTTATTCCATTTTTTATTATTCTGTTAGAATAACCTGTCTGTGCGGTCTATCGCATGCCTGGTGAATTCTGTTGTTATTCCATTCTTTATTATTCTGTTGGAATAACATGTCTCTGCGGTCTATCGCATGCCTGGTGAATTCTGTTGTTATTCCATTCTTTATTATTCTATTGGAATAACCTGTCTGTACGGATTACACATGACCTGGTTCCATTCTTTATTATTCTGTTGAAATATCCTGTCTGTGCGGGTTACGCATGGCCTGGTTCCATTCTTTATCATTCTGTGGGAATAACCTGTCTGTGCGGATTACGCACGCCTGGTGAATTCTTCTGTTATTCCATTCTTTATTATTTTGTTGGAAGAACCTATCTATATGGATTACCGCATGCATGGTGAATGATCCTCCGTATTCATTCCTTATTAAATTGTGGAAATGATCTGTCTACGTGGATTACCGCATGGCGGGCAAAAATCTATTTGTGATTTCATATATTCTATTATACTCAGTTGGTTAAAATTTTGGCTTCTATACTCCATGAAATTAGTGGAATATCCTTGATATTTGCGCTTCATCCAATATCTTTTCATGAAAATATTCTTCTGAGCATTCTTAAATTTTAGTCCACAAAGCAGTATCATGTTGACAATTTGGACGTTATTGATTTTAGGATAAATTAACTTTTAAATCTTTAAAATTTATTCTTGAACTTGTTTTATTGAATTATTATGTAATTGTCATCATCCTCATGCTTATATTGTGAAGAAAGCCATCTTTGGCTTACGTGCATAGATGGACTTGGTATGATTATGACCAGGGACCATTCGGTATAATTATGACCTATAATGTTATAAATGATGTGGTAAAAGACCTCAGTGGCCTGTAGTGCATTGATGGACAGTTTTTGGTATGATTATAACCAGGGATTATTCGGTATAGTCATGACCATTGATGATTTAATGAATATCCTTGGCCCGTAGTGCAGGGATGATTCGATGATGTGGTTTATTTATTAAACTGAGTCTCAGCGATAAAAATTGATGAAAATATTTTAAATCATAGAAGATAGTAGATATCATGCTCTACTTAACTTTTCTAATGGATTGCTTATTCCGCTGCAGTTAAACTTGTTGTCTATTATATTCTATCAGTTTATCATTGTTGAAGGGTAATGATAATTTATTCTGCATTATTTTAGTCATAATATTTCTTACTGGGCTAGTAGAGCTCACCCTTTCTTTCACTGTTCTCTTCAGGAAATGAGAACGTAGCCGAGACTAGTCAGGGAATGGAGTGACGGTCCAGATGATAGCATTAGTAGTTCTCACTATTCTGTTAAATAGTGTGACAATAAATATAATGAGGACTCCATTGAGTGTGGATATTGTCTAGATGACAATATTCTTATTAAAACTCTTAGATTATGTTTTGTCGTATTTTACACGACTGTTGTATAATTAAGTTGTATTTAAATTTTTTACTATGTATTTGGCGACTCAAGATGGGTGATGTATACCTATTTTGGGGGCGTCTTAGTTGGTATCAAAGCTTAGGGATATGATCCCTGGCTGAAATGTGAGAGAAGAACTAGGAGGGGAGAGACGGAGAATTCCTTCGCTAGTATGACCTACCTAAGTTTATTTAGTATTTAATTGGTCGGTCAGAGTATAGGGATAATATGCGATATGTTAATTAACCATTGTTTTGTGGCAGTATTTAAAAATGGCATCCGAAAATGTTGAGATAAGCAATGAAGCACATGAGACCGTTGAGTCACCACAGATTAATACCCAGGATATTGTGCAACAGGAAGACAATAATCCTCAGGTAAACAACAACGATCAAATGATGAACGATGGGACTTTCAGAGGTTTTATGAAATTCATGCAACATCAGGTGAGGGCGGCTCCTGTCCAAAATGCAGGTGGAAACACTGACAACTCTCGGACGATCACCGCTAAGCAGTTCAAGGAGCTGGGACCACCGGAGTTTTTTGGAGAGCCAAAACCACTTAAGGCGGAGACGTGGATAAAGTAGATCACCAAGATATTTGATGTCTTGGGATGCTTCGAGGAGCAAAAGGTTCCCTTTGCCACCTTTATGTTGCCAGCAGAGGCAGATTACCGGTGGGAATCTGTAAAGCGTACTCATTCAACGACAAGTACTTTCTCGAAAGTATTGGCCACATGAAAGAGGTAGAGTTCATTAAACTGGAGGAAAACAACATAACCGTGTCGCAGTACGAAGCCAAGTTTGCTGAGTTATCTCGGTTTGCGTCCCACTTAGTTGATAACAAGGAGAGAATGATGAGGATGTTTCTAAGAGGTTTGAAACTCGAGATACGTCAATATCTGATTTCTCATAAACTGTGTTTGTATTCAGATATTGTAAATAGGGCTCAGTTATTGGAACGCGATAACGAGTCGACCCAACCAAGAGAAAGCAGCCTGCAAAATGATAATACCAATGGTAGCAGTCATCGAAGCGGTGACAACAAGCGTGGAGGGAATCAACATGCCAGAAATGGTAATCACTTCGGTGGTAATCATGGCCATGACAATAAGAGTGGACATTTCAAGAAGAGGAGATTTAACAATGATGGAAAGACGTCAGCACCAGCACCTCTTGTTAAGGAAGAAGAATGACCGCCGGTCGTATGTTACAAATGTGGAGGGGAGAGACATATCAGTACAAACTGCGTGATGCAGTCCAAAGCGTATTATAATTGTGAAAAAGAAGGTCACCTAACCCAATTTTTTAGTGCACCAAAGTCAAGTTCAGCTGGGATGGAGGCATCAAAGGGTGTCCCAGACAAGTCAAAATCGGTAGTTCAAGGGAGAGAGTTTGTCGTAACCTCCTAAAAAGCGAGGAATCCGAACTAGGTGATCACGGGCAAGCTAATCATAAACTCTAGTGAAGTATATACCTTATTTGATACCGGTTCTACTCATTCTTTTATTTCTCCTACTTGCGCTCAACGTTTAAATTTGACTTCAGAGAAATTAGACTTTGACTTATCGATGGAAACTCCGTTGGGAGAAACCTTCATTACATCCACTGTTTATAAGTCTTGTTTGGTTCAAATCGATAACTGCACGTTACCTGTCGATCTTATTTCTTTGAAAATACTTGCATTTGATGTGATTTTAGGGATTGATTGGTTAACTGCTCATCATGCTAAAATTGATTATTTTTGTAAGGTTGTTAGCTTTCATATTCCTAACCAACCTATTATGCGAATTCAAGTAACCAAACCATTAAAATCAATCACTGTCATATCAAGCCATAAAGCTATTCGTTTATTGAAAAACGGATGTCAAACATTTTTAATCCATGTCACAGATTTAAATAAAAATACGTCAGATTTGAATGATATTTCTATTGTTAATAAATTTCCTGATGTATTCCCTAAATAACTTCCCGTCCTACCCCCAGAGCGTGAAATTGAATTTTGTATCGACCTTGAATCCGTTACAAAACCCATTTCCAAAGCCCCATATCGAATGGCTCCTATTGAACTTCAGGAGTTAAAAACCCAACTACAGGAATTGTTAGACATCGGTTTCATTCGTCCTAGTACGTCTCCTTGGGGTGCTCTTGTTCTATTCGTGAAGAGGAAAGATAGAAGTATGCGACTTTGTATTGATTATTGGGAGTTAAATCATGTCACCATCAAATATAGGTACCCGTTGCCTCGCATTGATGACCTGTTTGACAAGTTACAAGGAGCCAAATTCTTTTCAAAGATTAATCTTCATTCCGGATATCATCAGTTGAAGATTAAAACTGATGACATTCCAAGGACTGCTTTTAGAACTCGGTAAGGGTATTATGAATTCCTAGTTATGTCTTTTGGATTGACTAATGCTCCTGCTGCCTTCATGGACATGATGAACCGAGTATTCAAGGAATATTTGGATCACTTTGTGGTCGTCTTTATTGATGACATCCTCATATACTCCAAAACCCGTGAAGACCATGAGCAACACTTGAGGCTGGTACTCCAAAAGCTTCGTGAAAATAAGCTATATGCCAAGTTAAAGAAATGCGAGTTTTGGCTTGAGGAAGTTACATTTCTTGGGCACGTGATATCAAATCATGGAATATCTGTGACCTAGCGAAGATTGAAGCAATTCAAAGCTGGGAGCAACCAAAGTCAGTGACCGAAGTATGTAGCTTTCTCGGCTTGGCTGGTTATTATCAGAGATTCGTAGAAGGATTTTCTCTAATCGCTACTCCATTAACTCAGCTGACTCGAAAAGATATAAAGTTCGGTTGGAGCGAAGAATGTGAGAAGAGTTTTCAAAAACTCAAGAGGAGACTCATTTCAGCACCTGTTCTGACAATACCATCTGGCTCGGAGGGATTTGTCATCTACAGTGATGCTTCAGGCAAAGGGTTAGGATGTGTTCTCATGCAACATGGGAAAGTCATAGCCTATGCCTCACGACAACTCAAAGAATATGAGAGGAATTATCCTACTCTTGATCTAGAGTTGGCAACAGTCGTTTTTGCGCTTAAGATTTGGAGGCATTACCTGTATGGAGAGAAGGTGGCGATCTATACGGATCATAAAAGCCTCAAATATTTTTTCACTCAAAAGGAACTCAACATGCGGCAACGACATTGGCTTGAGCTGTTGAAAGATTATGATCATACCATTCAATACCATCCTGGAAAAGTGAACGTAGTAGCTGACGCATTGAGTAGAAGATCATATGCGGGTACGAGTGCGATATTGTCAACGCAAAGGCCCATTTTGTATGACTTACAAAGGATAGAGATAGAGTTAAAGACTCCAGGGACCCATGTGATGATGGCAAATATACGAGTAGAACCGACTTTAATCGATAAAGTTAAAGCTGCTTAAACTATAGACCTGGAGCTGATGTGTATGAAGAAGAAAGTGTAAGAAGGTGTTATTCTGGAAGCAAGAATCGATGAAGAAGGAATACTTCGAGTCAACTCCAGACTTTGTGTTCCTAACGATTCTGACTTGAAGTATAAAATCATGATGGAGGCGCACAACACACCGTTTGCAATCCATCCTGGGAGTACCAAGATGTATCATGATCTTCGACATACATTTTGGTGGAGCAATATGAAGAGAGAGATAGCGGGGTTTATCTCAAGGTGTCTAACTTGTCAACGAGTCAAGACGGAGCATCAAGTGCCAAAAGGTCTATTGCAACCACTTGAAATTTCAGAATAGAAGTGGGAGCACATTACCATGGATTTTGTTACTGGTCTTCCCAAGGTTTCTCAAGGGATAGATGTAATTTAGTTCATTGTTGATAGATTGACCAGGTCTGCACATTTCTTACCGATACGAGAAATTTTTACACTTGAACGTCTTGCTAGTATGTACATAAATGAGATTGTAAGACTGCATGCCAGTATCCATAGTTTCTGATCGAGACCCAAGATTCACTTCAAGATTTTGGGTTAGTTTGTAAAAAGCTATGGGCACGGATTTACGATTTAGTTCGGCATATCATCCTCAAATGGACGGGCAATCAAAGAGGACTATTTAAACTCTTGAGGATTTATTAAGACTCTGTGTCCTTGACTTTAAAGGAAGATGGGACAAGTTCTTACCATTAGTGGAGTTTTCCTACAATAACAGTTATCAAGCAAGTATTGGCATGGCTCCATTTGAGGCGTTGTATGGAAGAAAGTGTCGTTCTCCAGTATGCTGGGATGAGGTGGGTAAAGGAAAGTTGTTGGGACCTAATTTGGTACGTATGACTACGAAAAAGATTCAAACGATCCGACAACGTATAAAAACCTCACAAGATCGACAAAAGAGTTATGCTGATCTTCATCGAAAGGACATGGAATTCAATATTGGAGATCACGTGTTGTTACGTCTTGCTCCATGGAAAGGAGTTACGAGATTTGGAAAGAGAGGAAAGCTCAATCCTCGATTCATTGGCCCAATTTTAATCCTCGATCGAGTAGGAACTGTGGCCTATAGACTCGCTTTATCGCCAAGTATGTCTCGTGTTCATAACGTTTTTTACATATCTATGTTACGTAAATATGTGAAAGACCCTAACCACATTATTGAATTAGAACTAGACGAGATAGAGGAAGATTTAACGTATGAAGAGTAACCTGTTAAAATCTTGGATAAGAAGGATAATATTCTACGCTCCAAGGTTATACCTCAAGTCAAAGTTTTGTGGAGAAACCACGATGTGGAAGAAATGACCTGGGAGTTAGAATCTGAGATGAAGTCAAGATATCCTCACCTCTTCGATATACCAGATACGTACCTTAATTTTGAGGACGAAATTTCATAAGAAGAGGAGGTTGTAAGACCCAAACTTTTATGAATAAAGAATAATTTTCTCCAAATATTTTTTTTTATATTATGGTGTGGATTGATATAATGTTATAGTTGTGGGTAAAATTTTACAAATTTTGCAAAGTAAGTAAGTGGTTATATAATATTCGATTGATCGGAGAATATTCGTTTTAACAGGGAATATTTGTACGACGGCACAATCATTGGTGGACCCCACAACGAAAGTATTGTCGTAGTTAGAAAACGACATAATTATCTTTTTATAAAAATAACGGCGGAAGTTTTACTGTTAAACTGTTGAACTACTCGGTAGTAAAAGTACAGTAATACGCGTGGTTGTATAGTAGCACACGGTATTGATTATTGATGCTTACGTGAGAAGTCACTCAGTTATATTCAATTATTGCTACAGTAATTGCTGCATCATATCTCTCATATTATTGATTCATTATTGTCACAGTATCATCAGCATAATATGCTATATTATTAAATCAATAATTGAGACGACAAATTTATTCATATTATTATTTACAATATTGACAATGTCTAGAAAGTTCTGTCAAGAAGAGATTTGGTCACCTAATTGCGCGCTAATAAGGAGAAATCCTTATCGGAAAGCCCCCTTTTTCCTGGAAATGATCTGGTTGTTAAATATTGTGAGTTATGATATTAATGATGAATAAGTTCGTGTTGATTAAAGATGAAATTGATGGTTCTATTATGTGGAAATTATTAGTGTTAATGGAAATCGACATTTATTTCGATAATAATTAATGTCTGGAGGTTATATTAAAAAATTGGGTAATTAACCGGATAAATGAGCAATTAATTGCTATTAATTCACATGCTTATAACTATGTGTTCACATGTGTGTGCTATTGATACACATGAATTACTATTAGGGGAGTTGGTGCGAGATTGATAATACTTGCATGACTAAATTAAAAATAGAGGTATAGATGAAGATACTATACTGTAATTAGTTTTCTTTACATGATTATACTATTAAGTCACATGAATGAACTATTAATTCACATTATTTAATATTAGGGGAGGTGATTCAAGTTTGATAATACTTGCAGGACTAAAGTAAAAATGAAGAAATAGAGGGATGCATTATACTGTAATATTTTGAGCCCCAAAATGTGCAATTATTGAAACTATATTTTTCTATAAATAGAAGCTCATTCTTCCTTTATTTCTCACCAATTCACTAAGTCTTACAAGAGCAATTATTATAGAGAGAAAGAAAAAGAGAAGTCTACTACCTCACTATTTCAGTATCCAGTTTTCTTCTAAAGGTAAGGGGTATTATTTCTTTCGTATTCATGAAGAGAGTTATTTTCTTTCAATACTCGTAAGGGTTGTTATTCCATTCTTTATTATTCTGTTAGAATAACCTGTCTGTGCGGTCTATCGCATGCCTGGTGAATTCTGTTGTTATTCCATTCTTTATTATTCTGTTGGAATAACATGTCTGTGCAATCTATTGCATGCCTGATGAATTCTGTTGTTATTCCATTCTTTATTATTCTGTTGGAATATCCTATCTGTGCGGATTACGCATGACCAGGTTCCATTCTTTATTATTCTGTTGGAATATCCTGTCTGTGCGGGTTACGCATGACCTGGTTCCATTCTTTATCATTCTGTGGGAATAACCTGTCTGTACGGATTACGCACGCCTGGTGAATTTTTCTATTATTCCATTCTTTATTATTTTGTTAAAATAACCTGTCTATGTGGATTACAGCATGCATGGTGAATGATCCTCCGTATTCATTTCTTATTAAATTGTGGAAATGATCTGTTTACGTGAATTACCGCATAGCGGGCAAAAATCTATTTGTGATTTCATATATTCTATTATACCCAGTTGATTAAAGTTTTGGCTTCTATACTCCATGAAATTAGTGGAATATCCTTGATATTTGCGCTTCATCCAGTATCTTTTCATGAAAATATTCTTCTGAGCATTCTTGAATTTTACATTACAAAGCAGTATCATGTTGACAATTTGAACGTTATTGATTTCAGGATAAATTAACTTTTAAATCTTTAAAAAATAAAATTTTAATACCCCATAAAAATTACAAATTAATGCAACAAAATTATAATTATTTTTTTCAAATATTATAATTTACGTAAAACAAACTTATTATTATAAAACGAATCTTATTATTCATATAAAAAGTATTAAAAATTATATTAATTATTTTTCTCATTTATTAAACTAAACATAAGTCACACTTGATCATAATTATTTATTGTAAAAATGACAAATGCTGTTATTCAGAAAAAGAAAAAATATATTAAAAGAAACATCTTTTTACAAGATAGATGTATTAACAAATATTATTATATTTTTTTTATTCAACATTGCACAAAAACAATACCAACTATATACTAAAAAAATGTAACAAAAATTATAAACATCCCAAATTTTGACAAATACTCAAGAAAATTTAACAATAAAAAATCATAATATGAAACTAAGAATTTAAATAATAACTTTTGTATTTAAACAACAAACACTAAACTATCAACATACTCAATCACTCTAATTAGAATAGCTGCATTAATAATTTAATTTAAAATTTTTAATATTTGTATCACTTATTCAAAAAATATGTGTTAGTTAAACTAAATTAGTTTTTTTATAAGTTACCAACAATTTAAATGAGATAGTCTTAATTACAAATAAAACTATAATTAAAATGTATTGTATTAAAAAAAGAATAATTACACACACACACACACACACTCATATATATATATATATATATATATATATATATATATATATATATATATATATATATATATATATATATATACAGAATGGATCAGGTCCGGGAGTCCGAACCTGATAAAAAATGGACCAATTTTTTTTTTTGCTTTTTTCTTTTTAAAATAACTAATTTTTTTTAATATTTTATGGAACTGAAATTTTTTCATAATACATTATTTTGGGTGTGATTTGGATACCTATACCAAAAAATGTATGTACAGTCTGCACAGACTGTACAGACATGTTTTGTTA
This sequence comes from Panax notoginseng, assembly GCA_016801055.1. Lineage (NCBI taxonomy): Eukaryota > Viridiplantae > Streptophyta > Magnoliopsida > Apiales > Araliaceae > Panax > Panax notoginseng. The sequence continues at coordinate 164,643,098 of CM029018.1, read as the reverse complement.
TATGTATCCAAATCACACCCAAAACACTGTATTATGTAAAAATTCAAGTTCCATAATTATTTATTTATTTTTTTAGTTGTTTTAAAAAAAAACAAAAAAAAAATGTCCGAATTTTGGTCCGGTCAGGGAGTCCGGACCTGATCTGGCCTATATATATATATATATATATATATATATATATATATATATATATATATATATATATATATAGGAAAATGATCCATAACACATATTTGCTATGGATGCAAAATGGGCAAACAACATCATAACCATCCATTACAAAAATTAATGACTGAAATTTAATACACAATTTTGCAACTAGCAGACGTAGGGAAAAAAATTTCCGAACAGAATTGTCCCTAATATCCAGCTATCAAGCCAGCTATCGACAATTTCAAAAAAGAAATCTCGAAAATTAACATTCTACATTTGACTTTTGTCTACCTATGGTTCTGCGTAATTTCGTTTTGGGCTTGGCTTCTTGTAACATGGAGACAACATCCCTCATGGGCGGCCAATCAGCCAGATTTCGACTAGTGCAAAGCAACGCAACCCTTAGCAAAAGCATCATTTCTTCTCTGACCGAGGCACCAACCACATCTCTAACTCCTTGTTTTGTTTTAATTTTGGATCTCATCCATTCCACAAAGCTATTTCCCTCTCCGAATTCTGCGTCTACCGATTTCTTTCCGCTTAAAATCTCCATCAATACCACTCCAAAGCTGTATATGTCGGTCTTCTCATCAACTTGTAGAGTATAAGCATATTTTGCAAAACCAAACTAGTTTTTTAATTCAATTCTAAACCTCAACTCACCAACCAACCACTGTTAATTTGAGGCTGCCTGATGAATGATTGTAAACGTAGTGGGGATTCAAGAAATGATAATTACTAATGTAAAATCCCAACTTATTATAAATAAAATTAAATTTTCTCTATTCATTATCTTGAAATAATAAGGAGTTAATTTGATATAATGTTTTGGTTATGGGTGAAATGTGTAAATTTTATAAAATAAGTAAGTGGTTATAAAATATTCATTTTTGTCGGAGAATATTCGTTTGGTCGTGGAATATTCTTGTTTTCGGGGAATATTCGTACGACGGCGCAACCATTTGTGGGCCCATAACAGAATAACTGTCGGATGAAGAAAACGACAAGTTTGAGTTTTTATAAATAATGGCGTAATCGTTACCGTTAAAACTGTTGGAATACCCGGTGGTTAAAATACAGTAATAGGCGTGGTTGCACAGTAGCACACGATATTGCATAGTATTTTTGAATTATTGATTCTTACGTAAGAAGATACTACTCAATACTTGTTACAGTAAGTACTGTTCAATATTTTATTTTATTGATTCAATAATTGATGCGTTGATATTTAATATTATTGTTATTTCAATAATTGTCATTGCACAATATTTTCCATTATCAGATCAATAATTCATATTATTTTAATAATATTATTAGATAGCATTATTGGCAATGTCTAGAAAGTTCTGTCTAAGGAGAGATTTGGTCACCTAATTGCGCGCCAGTAAGGAGAAATCCTTATCAGAAAGCCCCCTCTTTCCTGGGAACGGTCTGGTTGTTATAATTGTGATTCTGTAATATTATTTGTGAATAATTATTTATTGATTTATATGATAAGAAAATATTTATTTTATGTGGATATAAATGATGGATATATTTTATGTGGTTGTAAATGAAGAAATTAAAGTTGAGGTGTTTTATTAGTATTTTGTCGAAATGAAGAACAAAATTTAAAAATTTTCAGAAAATTAGTTTATTACTTGATTTTATAAAATCTATAACTCTTTGTGTATAATAAGTTAGGAGATGAGCCATATATCAAAAGAAAGCTCTGGAAGTAAGCTAAGCGTAGAAATTTGAATCACCCAAAAATTCTTTGTGAATTTTTCGTGGTGACTGTTTGAGTGAAACTGGTACAAGAGACTTATAGTCCGAAAATCAAATCAGTGTTCTTAAGTTTTATTGTGTGAGTTATAATTTTGATCCAACCGTTGGATCGTTGTGATTTTTGGATATGTTATACATATATAAGTTGAGTATATGTCCACAAATTTTGAACCGTTAAAAATTTAACGTATGATTTGTTATGAATTTTATGAGGTATTTAAAATCGTCCGTTTGTGAATTTCGGATATTTTCTGTTTAGAATTTGGAAAAACTTAAAGCTACAAAGTTGTAGAGAATTCGATTTCGTATGGAATGGACATAAAATTCGTATTTTTCTGATAAAAGGGCTATTTGTTATGAATTATTGATGTTTCTGATTATTGTTTAAATGATAAAATATTTTAGAAATTTCTAAAATTGGTGGGCCCCATTTTTGGTTGGTGAGAAATGTGCTAAAATTTTATTTCAAATATGATGGGCATGAATAGTAACATATAAAGCCATCAGGTAGCAGGTTAAGTCTGCTTCAGCGTTCTAATATTTTCCTATAAATAGAGTGCTTAGTTAGAATTGAAAATCACATCATAAACAAATTTTCTCTCTCTCTCTCTCTCTCTCTATATATATATATATATATATATATATATATATATATATATATATATATTATCGAGCGTATTTTGTGAGTATTTAGATACTTTGAGAGTTGCTATTTAGTGCAAGTTTTCTTCAACATTATATCCGATATTCCATTCAGAAATACTGTTCTTTTGAGGTAAGGGATGTTATTTTCTTTTTATATGATATTATTTTCTTCAATATCATTATGCCGAATTATTGATATAAGTTTTATTGTGGAATTTCTACCTTTTTGTGTCGAAATTACTATTCACGTATACGGAACTATTCACAAATACGATACTATTCACCGAAAAATGAAATTTTCTCTTTTTTGTCCCAGATGTTTAGTATGGTTACTATGTTTGATTGTATCTATATTTTGATCGTTATTCTTGAATTTTACTCCATTATGGTTCCTTATAGAGTATTTTTAAACTTGAATTATCTAAAGTACGAATATCTAAACTGTGACGCCCCCAAAATAGGTATACAACACCCATTCTGAGTCGCCAAATATATGGTACAGAAAGCAAACTACAACTTCAATAATACAATTGTCGTGCAAAATACGACAACACATACTGTGAGTTTAAATACAAATATTATCTTCTAGACAATATCCACACTCAAATAAGTCCTCATTATAATTATTTAAACACTATTTTACAGAAATAGTGAGGACTGCTAAAATATCTTTCTAGAACCATCACTCCATACCCCGACTAGATCCTGTTATGTTCTCACCTCCTGAGAAGAAAAATGGAACAAAAAGAAAAAGGGTGAGCTCAACTAGCCCAGTAAAGAATATTATGACTAAGATAATATACAACAAATTATCATTAGTATTCAACAGGGAAAAATCTGATAGAATATAATCGACAATAAGTTTTAGATCAACAACTGCAGCGGAAACAGCAAACCATTAGAAGAGTCAAGTAGAGAAAGAATTCTACTATCTTCTAAGATTTAAAAGTCCATCATCAATATTTTATTCTTGTAACATAAATTAATAATCATCTTTAACCAAATATTCATCTTTGCACTACAGGCTAAAGATATTCATTTGTATTACCAGTCAGTCATGTTCATCTCAACACCTGTTCATCTTTGCACTACAGGCCAAAGATATTCATCAGGTAATCATACATCACTGCACTACAGGCCAAAGATATTCAGTAATATCACCATTTAGGATTGAGGATGATGAAAAATATCTTAAAGAAAACGAATCCAGTGAGACAGAAGGATAAGTAGTAGGGATTTGTATAATAGTTTATCCAAGATCAATAATACTTCATAATAATCAATTGTGAAGCAGAATTCAAAAATAAAGATCAAAACATAGATACAATCAAATATAGTAACCATAATAGACATCTTGGACAAAAAGAGAAAATTTTATTTTTCGGTGAATAGTGCCGTATACGTGAATAATGTCGTATACGTGAATAGTAACCCCGACATAAAAAGTTCTAAATTTGATAAAAAAAACTCATATCAATATTTCAGCATAATGATATTGAAGAAAATAATATCATTTAAGAAGAAAATAATATCCCTTACCTCAAAATAACCGTACTTCTGACTGAATATCGGATATGAGGCTGAATGAAACTTGTGCTGAATAGCAACTCTCAAAGTATCTAAATACTCACAAAATACACTCATAACTTATGAATTCTGGTGTGATTTTCAATTCTAACTTAACCCTCTATTTATAGGAAAATGATAGCACGCCGAAGCAGACTTATCCTGTAACCTGATGGCTTTACCTGCTACTATTCCCACCCACCACATTTGAATAAAAACCTCAGCACATTTCTTCACCAACCAAGAGTGGGGCCCACCAATTCTAAAATTTTCTACCAAAATGATTAACTCCGAAAATTCAATAATTTCTGAACCAGTCATCTCGTAAAATTCATAACAAATCATACGCTCATTTTTAACTATTCAAAATTTGTGGACATATACTCAACATATATATGTATAACATATCCAAAAATCACAACGATCCAATGGTCGGATTAAAAATTATAACCCCCGTAATATATCTCAAAAATCCTGATTGATTTTTAATACCTCCATTCTGACAAAAATACTGATAAAACACCTCAACATTAACTGCTTCATTTTTAACCACAAAATATATCCAACATTTATATTCACGTAAAATAAATATTTCCTTATCATATAAATCAATAATTAATTATTCACAAATAATATCACAGAATCACAATTATGACAACCAGGCCGTTCTCAGGAAAGAGGGGGCTTTCCAATAAGGATTTCTCCTTACTGACGCGCAATTAGATGACCAAACCTCATTTTAGACAGAACTTTCTAGACATTGTCACTAATGTTATCTAATAATATTATTCAAATAATATGAATTATTGATCTGATAATGAAAAATACTGTGCAACAACACTTATTGAAACAACAATAATATAAAATATCAACGCAGCAATTATTGAATCAATAAAATAAACTATTGACCAGTAACTATTGTAACAATTATTGAGTAGTGCCTTCTTACGTAAGAATCAATAATTGGTGCAATACCGTGTGCTACTATATTTTAACCACCGGGTATTCCAACAGTATTAACGGTAACAACTACGTCGTTAATTATAAACAACTTATACTTGTCGTTTTCTTCATCCAATCACTTTTCGTTATGGGGCCCACACAAGGCTGCGCCGTCGTACGAATATTCCCCGACAGCAAGAATATTCCACGACCAAACGAATATTCACCGACCAAAAATGAATATTTTATAACCACTTGCTTATTTGAAATATTTACGCATTTTACCCATAACTAACCACATTAATCAAATCAACCCTTTCTATTTCAAAATAATAAATAGAGAAAATTTAATTTCATTTATTAATAAGTTGGGGTCTTACAACCTCCCCTCCTTATAAATTTCGTCCTCGAAATTGACGTACGTACCTGGTGTTTCGAAATGGTGAGGATACCTCGCTTTTATTTTTGATTCTAACTCCCAGGTCATTTCTTCAATAGCATGGTTTCTCCACAAAATCTTAACTTGTGGTATAACCTTCGTACGTAGGACATGCTCTTTCCTATCCAATATCTTAACAGGTACCTCCTCGTATGTTAAATCTTCGGCTATCTCGTTCGATTCTAACTCAATATTGTGGTTCGGGTCTTTCACATATTTACGAAGCACAGATATGTGAAAAACATTATGAACACGAGACATGCTTGGAGGTAATGCGAGTCGATATGCCACATTTCCTATTCGGTCAAGAATTTCAAATGGACCAACAAATCGTGGATTGAGCTTTCCTCTCTTCCCAAATCTTGTAACTCCTTTCCATGGTGCAACACGTAACAATACATGATCCCCAATACTAAATTCTGCATCCTTTCGATGAAGATCCGCATAACTCTTTTGTCGAACCTGTGACGTTTGTATACGTTGTCGAATCGTTTGGATTTTCTCTGTAGTTATGCGTACCAATTCTGGTCCCAACAACGTTGCTTCACCCACCTCGTCCCAGCATACTAGAGAACGACACTTCGTCCATACAAGGCTTCAAATGGAGCCATACCTATACTTGCCTGATAACTGTTGTTGTAGGAGAATTCTAGCAGTGTCAAGTACTTATCCCAACTTCCTTTGAAATCTAGAACACAGAGTCTTAATAGATCTTTAAGGGTTTGAATAATTCTCTCTGATTACCCGTCCGTTTGAGGATGGTATGCTGAACTGAATCGTAAATCCGTGCCCATAGCTTTCTGCAAGCTAACCCAAAATTGTGAAGTGAATCTTGGGTCACGATCCGAAACTATGGATACTGGCATGCTATGCAATCTCACAATATCATTCACGTGCATACTAGCAAGACGTTCAAGGGAATAAGTCTCACGTATAGTCAAGAAATGGGCAGACTTGGTTAATCTATCAACAATGACCCAAATCGCATCTATGCCTTGAGACACCTTGGGAAGACCCGTAACGAAATCCATAGTAATCTATTCCCACTTCCATTTCGGAATCTCAAGTGGTTGTAATGGACCCTTTGGTACTTGATGCTCCGCTTTTATACGTTGACAAGTTAAACACCTCGAGATACACTCCGCGATCTCTCTTTTCATATTGCTCCACCAAAATGTATGTCGAAGATCGTGATACATTTTGGTACTCCCAGGATGGATTGCAAACGTTGTGTTGTGTGCCTCCATCATGATTCTATGCTTCAAGTCAAAATCGTTAGGAACACAAAGTCTAGAGCTGACTCGAAGTATTCCTTTTTCATCGATTCTTGTTTCTGGAATAGCACCTTCTTGCACTTTTTTCTTCATACGCATCAGCTCCATGTCCGTAGATTGAGCGGCTTTATCTTTATCAATTAAAGTCGTTTCTACTCGTATATTTAATATCATCATGTGGGTACTTGGAGCATTCATCTCTATCTCCATCCTTTGTAAATCATACAAAATGGGCCTTTGTGTTAACAACATTGCACTCGTACCCCCGTATGATCTTCTACTCAACGCGTCAGCTACTACGTTCGCTTTTCCAGGATGATATTGGATGGTATGATATTAATCTTTCAACAGCTCAAGCCAACGTCGTTGCCGCATGTTGAGTTCCTTTTGGGTGAAGAAATATTTGAGGCTTTTATGATCCGTATAGATCTCCACTTTCTCCCCATACAGGTAGTGTCTCCAAATCTTTAACGCAAAAACGACTGTTGCCAACTCCAAATCATGAGTAGGATAATTCCTCTCATATTCTTTGAGTTGTCGCGAGACATAGGCTATGACTTTCCCATGTTGCATGAGAACACATCCTAACCCTTTGCCTGAAGCATCGCTGTAGATAACAAATCCATCCGAACCAGATGGTATTGTTAGAACAGGTGCCGAAATGAGTTTCCTCTTGAGTTCTTGAAAACTCTTCTCACAATCCTCGCTCCAACCGAATTTTCTATCCTTCCGAGTCAGCTGAGTTAACGGAGTAGCGATTCTAGAAAATCCTTCCACGAATCTCCGGAAATACCCATCTAAGCCCAGAAAGCTACGTACTTCGGTCACCGACTTCTGTTGCTCCCAACTTTGTATGGCTTCAATCTTCGCCGGGTCGACAGATACTCCATGTTTTGACACCACGTGCCCAAGGAATGCTACTTCCTCAAGCCAGAACTCGCATTTCTTTAATTTGGCATATAACTTGTTTTCACGAAGCCTTTGCAGTACCAGCTTCAAATGGCGCTCATGATCTTCACGGCTTTTGGAATAGATGAGGATGTCATCAATAAAGACAACAACGAACTGATCTAAATATTCTTTGAATACACGGTTCATCATATCCATGAAGGTAGCAGGAGCATTAGTCAATCCAAAAGACATGACTAAGAATTCATAATGCCCGTACCGAGTTCTGAAGGCAGTCTTTGGAATATCTTCAGTTTTAATCTTTAGCTGATGATATCCAGAACGAAGGTCGATCTTTGAAAAGAATTGTGCTCCTTGTAACTGGTCGAACAGGTCATCAATGCGAGGTAGCGGATACCTATTCTTGATGGTGACATGGTTCAATTCTCGATAGTCGATACAAAGTCGCATACTACTATCTTTCTTCTTTACGAATAACACATGAGCACCCCAAGGAGATGTACTAGGACGAATAAAACCGATGTCCAACAACTCCTGTAGTTGGACCTTTAACTCCTGAAGTTCAATAGGAGCCATTTGATATGGGGTTTTAGAAATGGGCTTTGTACCAGGTTCAAGGTCAATAAAGAATTCAACTTAACGTTCTGGGGGTAGACCGGGAAGTTCTTCAAGAAATACGTCAGGAAATTCACTAACAATAAAAATATTATTCAATTCTGACGTGTTTTTGTTCAAGTCCATAACATGGGCTATGAAAGTTTGACATCCGTTTTTCAATAAATGAATAGCTTTATGGCTTGAAATGACAGTGATTGACTTTAATGGTTTGGCTGTTTGAATTCGCATAATAGGTTGGTTAGGAATATGAAAACTAACAACCTTACGAAAACAATCAATTTTAGCATGATGCGTGATTAACCAATCAATTCCTAAAATCAAATCAAAAGCAAGTATCTTTAAAGAGATAAGGTCAACAGGTAATGTGATTGTGCCAACTTGGATTAAGAAAGATTTATAAACTGTAGATGTAACGAAAGTTTCTCCTAACGGAGTTTCAACAGATAAGTCAAAGTCTAATTTCTTCAGAGTTAAGTTTAAACGTTGAGCACAAGCAGGAGAAAGAATGGGTAGAACCGGTATCTAATAAGGTATAAACTTCGCAAGAGTTTATGATTAGCTTACCCATGATCACCTCGTTTAGGTTCCTCGCGTTTTGGCCAGACACGACAAACGCCCTTCCAGGAACCACCGACTTTGACTTGTCCGGAACAGCCTTCGGAGTCACTATCCCCGTTGAACTTGGTTTCGCAACAAGACAATCTTTAGCTATATGGCCTTCCTTTCCGCAGTTATAACATACCTTGAACTGTTTGGCTGTGACAAACCGCGCGTTGCCATCATTTCCACCCGTATTCTGCACACGAGTCTCCCTCATTTGATTTTGCACGAACTGCAAAAAGCTCCTAAACATTCCATCATTCATCGTTTGCTCGGTAACGTTATTTACAGGAGGAATATTGCCTTCCTATTGCACGTTTCCCTGGGTGGTGATCAAAGGTGTCTCCACGGTCTGATTTACTCCATTATTAACGTTCTCAGCTGCCATTCTTAAATACTGCCATAAAACAAGGGTTAATAGTCATGTCATATATTATCCCTATACTCTGACCGACCAAATAAACACCAAATAAACTTAGTCAGGTCATACTAGCGAAGAAATTCTCCGTCTCTCCCCTCCTAATTCTTGTCTCACATCTCAGCCAGGGATCATATCCCTAAGCTCTGATACCAACTGTGACGCCCCCAAAATAGGTATACAACACCCATTCTGAGTCGCCAAATACATGGTATAGAAAGCAAACTACAACTTCAATAATACAATTATCGTGCAAAATACGACAACACATACTGTGAGACACAGCCAAACAGCTAAACCAAGAAAGCTACGTACTTCGGTCACTGATTTAGGTTGCTCCCAGCTTTGAATAGCTTCAATCTTTGTCGGGTCAACAGACATTCCATGTCTTGATACCACGTGCCCAAGGAATGCTACTTCCTCAAGCCAGAACTCGCATTTCTTCAACTTGGCATAAAGCTTGAATTCACGAAGCTTTTGAAGTACCAGCCTCAAGTGTTGCTCATGATCTTCATGACTTTTGGAATAAATAAGGATGTCATCAATAAAGACGACCACAAAGTGATCCAAATATTCCTTGAATACCCGGTTCATCATATTCATGAAGGCAGCAGGAGCATTAGTCAATCCAAAGGACATGACTAAGAATTCATAATGCTCGTACCGAGTTCTGAAAGCCGTCTTTGGAATATCCTCAGTTCTAACCTTCAGCTGATGATATCCAGAATGAAGATCGATCTTTGAAAAGAATTGTGCTCTTTGCAACTGGTCAAACAGATCATCAATACGTGGCAATGGGTACCTGTTTTTGATGGTGACATGATTCAACTCCCGATAATCAATACAAAGTCGCATACTTTCATATTTCTTCTTCACGAATAGCACAGGAGCACCCCAAGGAGAAGTACTAGGACGAATAAAGCCAATGTCTAACAATTCCTGCAGTTGGATTGTGACGCCCCCAAAATTAGGTATACATCACCCATCTTGGGTCGTCAGATACATAGTACAGAATACAAATACAACTTACTAATACAACTGTCGTGTACAATACGACAAAACATAAACTGTGAGTTTGAATACAAATATTATCTTCTAGAGAGTATTCATACTCAAAAGGAGTCCTCATTACATTTATTAACACACCATTACATAGAATAGTGAGGACTACTAACTAATACTATCAGTCGGACCATCACTCCGTTCTCCGACTTGCCCCAGCTACGTTCTCATTTCCTGAAGAGAATAGTGAAAGAAAGGGTGAGCTCAACTAGCCCAGTAAGAAATAGTATGACTAAGATAATGCATAATAAATTATCATTAGCCTTTAACAATGTTAAACTGATAAAATATAATAGACATCAAGTTTAACTGCAGCGGAACAAGCAATCCATTAAAAGAGTCAAGTAGAAAATAAACTCTACTATCTTTTATGATTTAAAAGGTTTTTCAACACTGTGATCGCTGGGACTTAGCTTAATAAAATAATCCACATCATCGAATCACCCCTGCACTACGGCCAAGGATATTCGTATATTCATTAATGGTCATGATCATGCCAACAACTGTCCATCAACGCACTACGGGCCAATGAGGACTTTTACCACATCATTTGTAACATTACGGTCATGATTATACCGAATAATCCCTGGTCATAATCATACCAAGTCCATCTATGCACTACATGCCACAGATGACTTTCAACATTTTATAAACATGAGGATGATGACAATGATATAAGAATTTAATAAAATAAGTTCAAGAATTAATTTATCCAAGAATTAACAACGTCCAAATTGTCAACATGATACTGCTTTGTGGAGTAAAATTCAAGAATGCTTAGAAGAATATTTTCATGAAAAGATACTTGATGAAACGCAATTATCAAGGATATTCTACAAATTTCATGGAGTATAGAAGTCAAAACTTAACCAACTGAGTATAATAAAGAATGGAATAACAAAAGAAATCATCATGCACGCGATAGACCGCACAGACAGGTTATTCCAACAGAATAATAAATAATGGAACCAGGTCCGGCGTAAACGCACAGACAGGATATTCCGACAGAATAATAAATAATGGAACCAGGTCCGGCGTAAACGCACAGACATGATATTCCGACAGAATAATAAATAATGGAACCAGGTCCGGTGTAAAACACACAGACAGGATGTTCCAACAGAATAATAACAAGACAGAACCAGGTCCGGTGTAAAACACACAGACAGGATGTTCCAACAGAATAATAATAAAAACGGAACCAGGTCCGGTGTAAAACACACAGACAGGATGTTCCAACAGAATAATAGAAGAATGTCACCAAGTATAGGGTAGACCGCGTATACAGGTTATTCCAACAGAATAATAAGAAATAGAATAACAACAGTTCTCTTCATGAATAAGAAAGAATAACACCCCTTACCGTTTTAAAGAAGAGCTGAAATAAGGAAGTAGTTAAGTAGCAGAATACTCTTCTTCTCTCTCTCTATAATTTCTCTCTATAGAGTTCAGTGAATTCGTAAGAAATAATGAAGGAATGAGCTGCTATTTATAGAAAAATAGAATGCATAGTAACTAATCCATGAACGGTCCAGATTGATTACTTTAATCTGACGGTCCATATTTAAAGAAAAATCTTTTAAATAAAATATAATATATTCTATTTATAGAATAACTTTAATAAAGTATTCTGTTTTATATAAAAAGATATTTCTGTTTTATTACGTTAATAATACGAATAAAACAAAACGTCATTATCGCTAAATAATTCATATTAATAACTGATAATAATTGAATCAAACTGAGTGACTTCTCACATAAGCATTAATAATCAATACCGTGTGCTACTATGCAACCACACGTATTACTGTACTTTTACTACCGAGTAGTTCAACAGTATCAATGGTAAAACTTCCGCCGTTATTTTTAATAAAATATTTTTGTCGTTTTCTCAATCCGACAATAATTTCGTTGTGGGGTCCACCAATGATTGTGCCGTTGTACGAATATTCTCTGTTAAAATGAATATTCCCCGACCAATCGAATATTATATAACAACTTGCGTACTTTGCAAAATTTATAAATATTACCCACAACTATAACATTATATCAAATTAACTCCATAATATTCAAAAATGATATTTATAGAAAATTCATCTTTATTTATAAAAGTTGGGGTCTTACAACCTCCCCTTCTTATGAAATTTCGCCCTCGAAATTAGGGTACGTACCTGGTATGTCGAAGAGGTAAGGATACCTTGATTTCATTTCAGATTCTAACTCCCAAGTCATTTCCTCAACATCGTGGTTTCTCCACAAAATTTTGACTTGAGGTATAACCTTGGAGCGTAGAATATGTTCCTTCTTATCCAAGATTTGAACAGGAACTTCTTCATACGTCAAATCCTCCGCTATTTTGTCCGGTTCTAACTCAATAATGTGGTTCGGGTCTTCCACATATTTGCGTAACATGGATATGTGAAAAACGTTATGAACACGAGACATACTTGGCGGTAAAGCGAGTCTATAAGCCACAGTTCCTACTCGATCGAGGATTAAAAATGGACCGATGAATCGAGGATTGAGCTTTCCTCTTTTTCCAAATCTCGTAACTCCTTTCCATGGAGCAACACGTAAGAACACATGATCTCCTATATCAAATTCCACGTCCTTTCGATGAAGATCAACATAACTCTTTTGTCGATCTTGTGAGGTTTTTATACGTTGTCGGATCGTTTGAATCTTTTCTGTAGTCATACGTACCAACTCCGGTCCCAACAACGTTGCTTCACCCACCTCATCCCAGCATACTGGAGAACGACATTTTCTTCCATACAATGCTTCGAATGGAGCCATGCCAATACTTGCTTGATAACTGTTGTTGTAGGAAAACTCCACCAATGGTAAGAACTTGTCCCAACTTCCCTTGAAGTCAAAGACACAGAGTCTTAATAAATCTTCTAGAGTTTGAATAGTCCTCTCTGATTGTCCGTCCGTCTGAGGATGATATGCTGAACTAAATCGTAAATCCGTGCCCATAGCTTTTTGTAAACTAACCCAAAATCGTGAAGTGAATCTTGGGTCTCGGTCAGAAACTATGGATACTGGCATACCATGCAGTCTTACAATCTCGTTTATGTACATACGAGCAAGACGTTCAAGTGTATAAGTTTCTCGTATCGGTAAGAAATGAGCAGACTTGGTCAATCTATCAACAATGACCCAAATCGCATCAATACCTTGAGAAACCCTAGGAAGACCGGTAACGAAATCCATGGTAATGTGCTCCCACTTCCATTCTGGAATTTCAAGTGGTTGCAATGGACCTTTTGGTACTTGATGCTCCGCTTTGACTCGTTGACAAGTTAGACACCTTGAGATAAACAACGCTATCTCTCTCTTCATATTGCTCCACCAAAATGTATGACGAAGATCATGATACATTTTGGTACTTCCAGGATGGATTGCAAACGGTGTGTTGTGCGCCTCCATCATGATTTCATACTTTAAATCAGGGTTGTTAGGAACACAAAGTCTGGAGTTGACTCGAAGTATTCCTTCTTCATCGATTCTTGCTTCCGGCATAGCACCTTCTTGCACTTTCTTCCTCATACGCATCAGCTCCAGGTCTGTAGCTTGAGCAGCTTTAACTTTATCGATTAAAGTCGGTTCTACTCGTATATTCGCCATCATCACATGGGTCCCTGGAGTCTTTAACTCTATCTCCATCCTTTGCAAATCACACAAAATGGGCCTTTGTGTTGACAATATCGCACTCGTACTTGCATATGATCTTCTACTCAATGCGTCAGCTACCACGTTCGCTTTTCCAGGATGGTATTGAATGGTATGATCATAATCTTTCAACAGTTCAAGCCAACGTCGTTGTCGCATGTTGAGTTCCTTTTGAGTGAAGAAATATTTAAGGCTTTTATGATCCGTAAAGATCTCCACCTTCTCCCCATACAAGTAATGCCTCCAAATTTTAAGTGCAAAGACAACAGCTGCCAACTCTAGATCATGAGTAGGATAATTCCTCTCATATTCCTTGAGTTGTCTTGATGCATAGGCTATGACTTTTCCATGTTGCATGAGAACGCATCCCAACCCTTTGCTCGAAGCATCACTGTAGATGACAAATCCCTCCGAGCCAGATGGTATTGTTAGAACAGGTGCTGAAATGAGTCTCCTCTTGAGTTCTTGAAAACTCTTCTCACATTCTTTGCTCCAACCGAACTTTGTATCTTTCCGAGTCAGCTGAGTTAATGGAGTAGCGATTCGAGAAAATTCTTCCACGAATCTCCGATAATAACCAGCTAAACCAAGAAAGCTACGTACTTCGGTCACTGATTTAGGTTGCTCCCAGCTTTGAATAGCTTCAATCTTTGCCGGGTCAACCGATATTCCACGACTTGATACTACGTGCCCAAGGAATGCTACCTCCTCCAGCCAGAACTCGCATTTCTTCAACTTGGCATAAAGCTTGTATTCACGAAGCTTTTGGAGTACCAGCCTCAAGTGTTGCTCATGATCTTCACGGCTTTTGGAATAAATAAGGATGTCATCAATAAAGACGACCACAAAGTGATCGAAATATTTCTTGAATACCCGGTTCATCATATCCATGAAGGCAGCAGGAGCATTAGTCAATCCAAAGGACATGACTAGGAATTCATAATGCCTTCTAAAAGCCGTCTTTGGAATATCCTCAGTTCTAACCTTCAGCTGATGATATCAAGAACGAAGATCGATCTTTGAAAAGAATTGTGCTCCTTGCAATTGGTCAAACAGGTCATCAATACGTGGCAATGGGTACCTGTTTTTGATGGTGACATGATTCAACTCCCGATAATTAATACAAAGTCGCATACTTCCATCTTTCTTCTTTACGAATAGCACAGGAGCACCCCAGGACGAATAAAGCCAATGTCTAACAATTCCTGCAGTTGGATCTTTAACTCCTGAAGTTCAATAGGAGCCATTCGATATGGGGCTTTGGAAATGGGTTTTGTACCGGGTTCAAGGTCGATACAAAATTCAATTTCACGCTCTGGGGGTAGGCCAGGAAGTTCTTCAGGGAATACGTCAGGGAATTTATTAACAATAGAAATATCATTCAAAACTAACGTATTTTTGTTTAGATCCGTGACATGAGCTAAGAAAGCTTGACATCCCTTTTTCAATAAACTAATAGCTTTATGGGTTGAGATGACAGCGATTGATTTTAATGGTTTGATTGCTTGAATTCGCATAATAGGTCGATTAGGAATATGAAAGCTAACAACCTTACGAAAACAATCAATTTTTGCATGATGAGTAGTTAACCAATCAATCCCTAGAATCACGTCAAATACAAGTATTTTTAATGAAATAAGATCGACAGGTAATGTGTGGATACCAACTTGAACCAAACAAGACTTATAAATCGTGGATGTAATGAAGGTTTCTCCCAATGGAGTTTCAACAGATAAGTCAAAGTCTAACTTCTCCGGAATCAAATTTAATCGATGAGCGCAAGTAGGAGAAATAAAAGAATGGGTAGAACCGGTATCAAATAAAGTATAGACTTCGTTAGAGTTTATGATAAGCTTACCCGTGATGACCTCATTCGGGATCTTTACTTTCTGGGAGGTCACAACAAACACTCTCCCTTGCACTACCGATTTTGACTTTTCTGGGACGACCTTTGGTGTCTCCATCTTGGCTGAACTTATTTTTGGTAAACGACAAAATCGAGCTAAATGACCTTCTCTTCCACAATTGTAACATGCTTTAGACGGCATCACGCAGTTTGGACTGATGTGCCCCTCCCCTCCGTATTTGAAACATATGATAGGTGGTCGTTCTCCTTCCTTAACAACGGGTGCTGGTACTGACGTCTTTCCATCATTGTTGAATCTCCTCTTCTTGAAATGACCATTCTTATTGTTTTGGCTCTGATTACCACCGAAGTGGTTACCATTTCTGGCCTGTTGATTTCCTCCACGCTTGTTGTCACCGCTTTGATGACTGCTCTCACTGGTATTATCATTTTCCCGACTGCTCTCTTTTGGTTGCGTTGACTCGTTATCGCGCTCCACTAACTGAGCCCTATTCACAACATCTGAATACAAACATAATTTATGAGAAATAAGATGTTGACGTATCTCAGGTTTCAAACCTCGCAAAAACATTCGCGTCATTCGCTCTTCATTATCCACCAAGTGGGACGCAAACCGGGGCAACTCAGTAAATTTAGCCTCATACCGCGACACGGTCATATTATTCTGCTCCAATTTGATGAACTCCACCTCCTTCATGTGACGAACACTTTCGGGAAAGTATTTGTCATTGAACAGCTCTTGGAACTTCTCCCAAGACATCTTCAGTGCGGCAGGTTGAGTACGCTTAATTGATTTCCACCAGTAATCTGCCTCTCCTCGCAACATAAAGGCGGCAAAGGGAACCTTTTGCTCCTCGGAGCATCCCAAGACATCAAAATATCTTGGTAATCTGCTTTATCCATGTTTCCGCTATAAGTGGTTTTGGCTCTCCCTTAAACTCTGGTGGTCCCAGCTCCTTGAACTGTTTAGCGGTGACCGTCCGAGAGTTTTCAGTGTTTCCACCTATATTTTGGACAAGAGCCGCTCTCGCTTGCTGTTGCATAAACTGCATAAAGTTTCTGAACATTCCATCATTCATCATCTGGTCAGTGTTGTTGTTTGCATGAGGATTGTCACCTTCCTGATGCACATTATCCTAATTATTGATATGTGGTGAATCAACAGTCGCCTGTGCTCCATTGCTATTCTCAACATTCTCAGATGCCATTTTTAGATACTGCCACAAAATAAAAGTTAATTGATATGTCATATATTATCCTTATATTCTGACCGACCAATTAAATACCATGCAAATAAACTTAGGTAGGTCATACTAGCGAAGGAATTCTCCGTCTCTCCCATCCTAGTTCTATTCTCACATCTTAGCCAGGGATCATATCCCTAAGCTCTGATACCAACTGTGACGCCCCCAATATTAGGTATACATCACCCATCTTGGGTCGTCAGATACATAGTACAGAATACAAATACAGCTTACTAATACAACTGTCGTGTACAATACGACAAAACATAAACTGTGAGTTTGAATACAAATATTATCTTCTAGAGAGTATTCATACTCAAAAGGAGTCCTCATTACATTTATTAACACACTATTACATAGAATAGTGAGGACTACTAACTAATACTATCATTCAGAACATCACTCCGTTCCCCGACTTGCCCCAGCTACGTTCTCATTTCCTGAAGAGAACAGTGAAAGAAAGGGTGAGCTCAACTAGCCCAGTAAGAAATATTATGACTAAGATAATGCAGAATAAATTATCATTAGCCTTCAACAATGTTAAACTGATAAAATATAATAGACATCAAGTTTAAATGCAGCGGAACAAGCAATCCATTAAAAGAGTCAAGTAAAAAATAAATTCTACTATCTTTTATGATTTAAAAGGTTTTTCAACACTATTATCGCTGGGACTTAGCTTAATAAAATAATCCACATCATCGAATCACCATGCGCTACGGCCAAGGATATTCGTGTATTCATTAATGGTCATGATCATGCCAACAACTGTCCATCAATGCACTACGGGCCAATGAGGACTTTTACCACATCATTTGTAACATTACGGTCATGATTATACCGAATAACTCCTGGTCATAATCATACCAAGTCCATCCATGCACTACAGGCCACAGATGACTTTCAACATTTTATAAACATGAGGATGATGACAATGATATAAGAATTAAATAAAACAAGTTCAAGAATTAATTTATCCAAGAATTAAACAACGTCCGAATTGTCAACATGATACTGCTTTGTGGAGTAAAATTCAAGAATGCTTAGAATAATATTTTCATGAAAAGATACTGGATGAAACGCAATTATCAAGGATATTCCACTAATTTCATGGAGTATAGAAGTTAAAACTTAACCAACTGAGTATAATAAAGAATTGAATAACAAAAGAAATCACCCGGCATGCGATAGGCCGCACAGACAGGTTATTCCAACAGAATAATAAATAATGGAACCAGGTTCGGCGTAAACGCACAGACATGATATTCCGACAGAATAATAAATAATGGAACCAGGTCCGGCGTAAACGCACAGACATGATATTCCGACAGAATAATAATAAAAACGGAACCAGGTCCGGTGTAAAACACACAGACAGGATGTTCCAACAGAATAACAGAAGAATGTCACCAAATATAGGGTAGACCGCGTATACAGGTTATTCCAACAGAATAATAAGAAATGGAATAACAACAGTTCTCTTCATGAATAAGAAAGAATAACATCCCTTACCGTTTTAAAGAAGAGCTGAAATAAGGAAGTAGTTAAGTAGCAGAATACTCTTCTTCTCTCTCTCTATATTTTCTCTCTCTAGAGTTCAGTGAATTCGTAAGAAATAATGAAGGAATGAGCTGCTATTTATAGAAAAATAGAATGCATAGTAACTAATCCATGAACGGTCCAGATTGATTACTTTAATCTGACGGTCTATAATTAAATAAAAATCTTTTAAATAAAATATAATATATTCTATTTATAGAATAACTTTAATAAAGTATTCTGTTTTATATAAAAAGATGTTTCTGTTTTATTACGTTAATAATACGAATAAAACAAAACTTCATTATCGCTAAATAATTCATATTATTAACTGACAATAATTGAATCAAACTGAGTGACTTCTCACATAAGCATTAATAATCAATACCGTGTGCTACTATGCAACCACACGTATTACTGTACTTTTACTACCGAGTAGTTCAACAGTATCAATGGTAAAACTTCCGCCGTTATTTTTAATAAAATATTTTTGTCGTTTTCTCAATCCGACAATAATTTCGTTGTGGGGTCCACTAATGATTGTGCCGTTGTACGAATATTCCCTGTTAAAACGAATATTCCCCGACCAATCGAATATTATATAACAACTTGCGTACTTTGTAAAATTTATAAATATTACCCACAACTATAACATTATATCAAATTAACTCCATAATATTCAAAAATGATATTTATAGAAAATTCATCTTTATTTATAAAAGTTGGGGTCTTACAAGTGTCTTCTTACGTAAGAATCAATAGTTGGTGCAATACCGTGTGCTACTGTAGTTTTACCACCGGATATTCCAACAGTATTAACGGTAACAACTACGCCGTTAATTATAAACAACTTATACTTGTCGTTTTCTTCATCCAATCGTTTTTCGTTATGGGCCCCACACAAGGCTGCGCCGTCGTACGAATATTTCCCGACAACAAGAATATTCTACGACCAAACGAATATTCACCGACCAAAAATGAATATTTTATAACCACTTGCTTATCTGAAATATTTGTGCATTTTACCCATAACTAACCACATTAATCAAATCAACCCTTTCTATTTCAAAATAATAAATAGAGGAAAATTAATTTTATTTATTAATAAGTTGGAGTCTTACATAAACTTTGTCCTTTTATCTTACTGGATTCGTTCTCTAAAATATTTTTCATCATCCTTAGTCTTTAATGTTGATACTTGATGGATATCTTTGGCCTGTAGTGCAAAGATGAATGATTACCTAATGAATATCTTTGGCCCGTAGTGCAAAGATGAATATTTAATTCAAGATGTATGTTGATTGATGTTACAGGGATAAAATATTGTTGATGGACTTTTAAATTCATAGATGATAATATATTTCATTCTCTACTTAACTCTTCTAATGAATTGTTGTTTTCGCTGCAGTTGTTGATCTAAAACTTGTTGTCTATTATATTCTATCAGATTTTTTCCCTGTTGAAGACTAAGGATAATTTGTTATATATTATCTTAGTCATAATATTTTTTACTGGGCTAGTTGAGTTCACCCTTTTCTTTTTTGTTCTATTTTTCTTCTTACGAGGTGAGAATACAGCAGGAACTAGCCGGGGGTATGGAGTGATGGTTCTAGAAAGTTATTTTAGTAGTCCTCACTATTTTTATAAAATAGTGTATCAATAATTATAATGAGGACTACTTTTGAGTTTTAATACTGTCTATTAGACAATATTTATATTTAAACTCAAAGTTTATGTGTTGTCGTATTTTGCACGATAATTGTAATAATGAAATTGTATTTATTTCTGTACCATGTATTTGACGACTCAGAATGAGTGTTGTATACCTATTTTGGGGCGTCACAACTAATATTCGAGAATATATTGCAGATCTAATATTTGCTAATGTAATATTCGAGAATATATATTAGATTTGATATTTGCTAATATTAGGCGTAATTATCGAGATCCATTCTTCTTTATTCCGCTAGTTAAACTAGCAGATATATAAATTTAAGCCCTTCATTGGCTTGATAGCTGGATATTAGGAACTTTTTTTCCTTACGTCCGCTACTTGAACTAGCGGAAGGCAAAATTGTGTATTAAATCTCAATCATTAATTTTTGTAATGGATGGTTATGATGCTGTTTGTCCATTTTACATCCATAACAAATACATGCTATGAATCAATTCTCATATATATATATATATATATATATATATATATTATTTAGGAATTAAAATTTGATAACATACGAGAGTAAATATGTAATTTTATCTATTTAATCAATCCTAAAAACTTGTAGGGGTACTAACTGTTACTTTAAAAACTAGAGAATATGAGAGTGTTATTATAATTATCTAGAGAGAATGTCACTGTATTTTACTCTATATATATATATATATATATATATATATATATATATATATATATATATATATAATTTTGGAACAGAACGACGAGCCAAGTCATTTTCGGTACGATGTTAATTTGATGTGAAAGTTAAATATTTTCCTCTATTTTCTTGTCCTGTCTCTTTGGATTGAAATTATGTCTGAAAAACAAGTGCCTGTCACCCTTCACTAATTACTACAATTAAAAATTATTGGACGAGTTTAACAATGTGCTTAGTCCTTAGTTTTCCCCTCATCTGTTTGGATAGGAAATATGGAATATATTTCACTATTCGCAAGTCTTCAACGTCTATAGTATCCTCTTTATAAAAATATTAATAAATAAATTATTTAACTAATTAGCAGGGTAATCTTGACAGAAGGATCCTTCCAAATTCTCCAAAATAATCAGATAATTGATGCTGTGGACTAATTAGAGAATAGCAGGGTAACTTATCGCCTATGGCCATGACATACACTGTTTTAAGTCGGTAATATTTGTTTTAAGTTACCTTATTATTGGTCAAACTTTTATAAAAATGTAGTTTTTACAAAAAAAAATTGTTATTTTATTTTTCTTTCTTTTATTGTTGTTGGAGACTAGTTTAGGGCTATTAGCCTATTAGTATGTTTTCAAGGGTTTTTTTTTATAATTATATTTTATTAATCTGTTGATATTATTTTTTATTTTCTTTGTGAGTTAATTATTCAAAATTTTTATGTCGTTAGCATTAGTACTAAATAAAGAGTAATAATAGATTAAGACTATGTTTGTTTGTAAGAATTATATTTGAAATTGGACTATTAATCCCAAGTCTGTTGTTTGTTTTTAAAAATAAACTTGACACTATTAGTCCTGAGATAATTAAATGACTTGAAAAGAGAGATTATTTAATACAATGTCCAACTAGGTATTATAAATTCTATTATCTGGAACTAAAAATTTGTGAATAAAATTAACCTTTAATTTTGTTCAAAAAGAGCAATGTATCTTATCCTATCTATCTATACTTAAATTAATGAGAATATGATATATTTGTTATTAGTAGTAAGAGTATTATAATTCAAAACGGGAAGTTTTTATCCAATTATTTAAATAATCATGAACAAAACAAATATAACATGATATTATATTAAGTTGTCTCATGAATAAACTCATAAAAAATAAACATGTGACTGAAATTATTTAATTATAAGATTAATAATTTTAAAATTATAATTTCTGATAATATACTTCCGAGATTATAATCCTTACCATCAAAGATGACAAAATAAATCAAGTGACTTTGCCACGACTATATATTAAATGATCAAATAGTACCCAACTTATCAGATATAAACAGAAAATAAATAAATGAATAATGATAGAAGATTAATATTTTCACAAGACTTCACTTATATGAATGTCGGTCTCGTTTAAACCTAACAATTTAAGTTGAAAACTATATAGTTAACCAAAATCACTTGGATCTATTGGATTGGTTTAACTAGTTTTTAGATGATGAATTGGAATTTGATTTTGGACTCATATTATTATTACAAATATGAGTTGGATATAATTTAACTAGTTTTAACTCATATTAGTTTATAATAATTTTTTACACTTTGTAGAGTTAACAAAGAATCCACCCCACCCCACCCCACCCCACCCCACCCCCAACCCCAGCCCCACAACCCCCCACACACAACACACACCCCACCCCCTACAAACCCCACACACCCACCCCACCCCCACCACGCCCCCACCCCCCACCTCCCGTCCTTCACCTCCACTAAAAAAATAATATTTATTGATTATGTAGTCACATCAATTAAAAATTTTTAGTTTCAAATTTGGGTATAAAAAAATTAAAATAAGACTCTTTTAGTACAACAGAAATTAAGATTTTAGCGAAACTATAATTTGAAAAATAGGTCGACCTTGATTAAACCCATAACCATTTAAATTCAAATCACATAACCCATATTAAATATATGTAATATGGTTTTTGTTTCAAAACTAACCAAAACCTATTTTATGTAACCCAAAACCAACCTAAACCTATTTTTTGCCAGGTCTAGACTCTCGTTTACTATTCATGTGATGAGAGTTGTTCATTAGCGTTTTACCGATCCTCATGTGCGCTGAAGGCCTGGGCTGGGGCCGAGGAGACTGGGCCATTAGGCCGAAGCCATGCAGGATGTTGAAGGTGTTCGGGTTCGGACGTCCGAGTCCTCCGGGCCGGAGTCCTATCCTAAGCTGTGATGTTCGGGGTCGGACCTCCAAGTCTCATGGGCCGGAGTCCAGACTGGTGTATACGAGTTCAGTTGAATTGGGCCTGTGTAGTGGGATAGCCCATGTATAGAGTCCGGAGTTATAAGGGGTGTACATGATTAAGGACTCTAGTCCTAATCATATTCGAATAAGGTAACTCCAAAGGTAGTTTTTGAATTGGATTCAACTTACACTTTTTAAGGAGATTGTGTTGGACCCAAATATAGGTAATTACCATATTTAGGAGTCCTAATCCGACTCGGAGAGGGATTCTAAGGAAGTGAGGATGACTATAAATACAAGGCTTGACTACGATTAACATGTAATACATCTTTGAGCACTAAACACTAAAGCCTCCATTGTTAAACCTTGTAACGACTTGTACTCATTCTCACACCGGAGCTATCACCCGGTGGCACAAGCCGTCAAGCTTCGTGTGTGATCTGTTATTGTGCAGGATTCAGCGCGTGGATTTGGTGATTGGACGCGCTGGCGAAACTTGGCTTTAACATTGGCGCTAGAAAGAGGGCTGAGTGCTTTTCACAATCACAGTAGATTTTTCCGGCGGAAGATTATGGCGAGTGAAGGTAACAATGCTTCCGTTCAGGAAAAAGC
The DNA here is from genome assembly GCA_016801055.1 of Panax notoginseng. Lineage (NCBI taxonomy): Eukaryota > Viridiplantae > Streptophyta > Magnoliopsida > Apiales > Araliaceae > Panax > Panax notoginseng. Next base: position 164,619,138 of record CM029018.1, on the reverse strand, counting down.
GAAAACCCACCAGACCACCCAGGTGAGGGGGTCGGTGAAGGATAGACTGGGTTCTAGGACTCAGGGAGACCGTGCTGATCCCGTCCAATCTCTCCGGCGATAACTTTTTTCTGCCAGTCAACACACACCCATCCCCATCAGTCATGCCGACGATAATCAGTTTTGAGCACATAAAGGACGAGGAAGGGATCGGGTAGAGGGAAGCCGGGATCAGCGTGAATTCATTCTGCAGAAGAGGATGGAGCAGAATAATGAGGCCATGACGGCATTAAGGCTTCAACAGGAAGAGCTCGAAGCACAGATGGCCAAAATGGCCGGAGAGCAGGAAGCCTCTTCGAAGAGGCGTAGGCATCGGAGTCGGTCCCGGTCGCCACACCGGGATGAGGCTGGAAAGGAAAGGACCAGACCCAAGAGTCGCTCACGAGATGGCAGAAGCCGAAGGAAGAGTCGTTCGGTAGATAGAAAATCTGTGCACCAAGGAAGATCGGGGGCAGAGGAGGAGGGTCGCGTCTCCCGAATATGAGAGGGACAGATATAGGTCGTCCCCTCGTAAAGAGGAAACCAATCCCCTCGCTAGAAGGGTTGCGGAGTTGGAGAAGCTGTTGGTGGCAAAAAGCCCAATGGGAACGCCTTTGAGCTGCTCCGGATCGCCCTTCTCACCAGAAATTAACCAGGTCACAGCCGACCCAAAGAAGAAAATGCCCCCGATGGAGACTTATGATGGGCTGGGGGATCCTTATGACCATTCGGATGGTTATGATCGGCTGATGACTTACTATGGGCATTCAAATGCTGCCAAGTGCCATATGTTTGCCATGACTTTGAAGAAGAGTGTCCGAGAATGGATGGGAACTTTAGCAGCAGGATCAATCAGTTCATGGAACGACCTTCGGGAGAAGTTTTATGCTCGGTTCGGGAGTAACAAGAGAAGAGGGAAAATCATTGCTTCCCTCATGCAGGTGAGACAACGTTCGGATGAAAGCCTCGGTCAGTATGTTAAGAGGTTTTGGGAGGCTATGGGTTCAGTAGCAGAATTAAATTCACCTCAAGCCTTGGGTTTTTTCACAACCGGTCTGGATATAAGGAGGTCAAAAAAGCGGATGAAAGACCTGGTGATCAACCCTCCTACAGATTTGACCGAAGCTTTCCATCAGGCTGAAGGTTTATTGCAATAGAAAAGGCTATGGGAAACTTTAAATTGCACTCCTAGTCTTACGAGAAGTCTAAGGATCGGGAGAAATAGAGTTATCAACGTTCGGACAATAACCAATGGAGGGCGGATAATTTTGGGGAAAAAACTACAACGGTGGGGGATCGGGCAGTAGCCGACCTCCCTTTCCAAGCAAGAATGTCAATAATGTTTATACTCCTCTCAATGCAGATCGGACGAAGATATTGGAAGAAATACGAAATAAGTCATTTTATGAGCCTTGCTCGAAACGAACGAAACCTAGAAAGAGGGTACGGGATAAATTTTATGATTATCATCAAAGTGCTGGACATGCCACGGAGATGTGCAATGATCTGATGGACATGATAGAGAAAAACATTCAGAGTGGTCAACTAATCCAGTATGTGACTGGTCGGGGAAATACTGATACACAAAGGGAAGAAAGTGGAGGGCCGGCCCGGGACATATAGCCGCAGCAGAACCCGCCAACTTGAGGCGTAATCAATGTCATATTAGGCGATTCTGTAGGGTATGTGATTGGAAGGAAGAGAGGCGACCACCTCAAGGCGGTGTTATCGGTTTCGGGATCTCCAGCTCCCAAGGATCGGGCATTTTCGGGGACATCCATCTCTTTTTTAGATGAGGACTATCCCATTGATCACATAAGCCCACATGATGGGGCATTGGTAATAACAGCTCAAGTCGGACCAGTGGATATGCAGAGGATGATGATCGATAACGAGTCCTCGGTCGATATACTGTACACATGGGCCTACTAGAGAATGGACCTGGAGGGAAAGAAGATGGAGTTAGGAGGAGAAGGTCCCCTATATGGTTTCAGTGGGGATCCAGTGCACGTGTCGGGCACCACTGAGCTACCTGTAAGGTTCGGCACAGTACCTCAATAAGTAGAGGTCATGGTCAGATTTTTTATGGTCCAGGTGGATTCGGCATATTATGCAATTTTGGGAAGACCGACCCTGGCAGCCTTGCAAGCAGTCACATCCATACCTCACTTTAAAATCATGTTTCTAACACCGAACTGGATAGGGGAGGTAAAAGGCAATTTGGATATAGCCCGAAGGTGTTATCGGAATACTTTGATTTCTTCGGGGGTCGGGGTCAGCAAGCAGAATCAGACAATGGCTATTGAAATAGAATCATTCACTGAGAGTAGCACAGAAGCGCTTGCCCTACCTGCTGAAGAAACTAAAGATGTTGAGTTGATCCTGGGGAATGTGGAGAAGTTAGTCAAGATCGGATGGGGAATGTGGAGAAGTTAGTCAAGATCGGATGGGGATTGGCAGAACCGCTTCGGACAGGGCTAATAGACTTACTTCGGGTTTATGTCGACATCTTCGCTTGGGAGTCCAGTGACATGCCGGGAGTGGATGAATTGGTAGCAATACACAAGCTACAGGTGGACCCAAAGAGAAAACCAGTTATACAGAAAAGAAGAGTTTTTGCCCCGGAGAGACAGAGGATCATAGATGAGGAGATCACCAAGCTCCTGGAGGCAGAATTCATCTTCAAGATCGATTACCCGGAGTGGTTAGCTAATGTGGTCTTGGTTCAGAAACAGAACGGGAAGTGGAGGTTATGTATCGACTATACGGACTTGAACAAGGCGTGCCCGAAAGATTTCTATCCTTTGCCCAACATAGATCAGTTGATTGACGCCACTTCAGGGTATGACATGCTGAGTTTCATGGATGCCTTTTCAGGGTACCATTAGATTTTGATGCATAAGGAGGATATCCCGAAGACTAGTTTTATCACGCATCGGGCTATTTATGCATGTCGGAAGATGACCTTCGGACTGTTGAATGTCAGGGCGACGTATCAGCGAATAATGAACTTTGTGTTCATGAAGCAGTTAGGACGAAGCATGGAAGTCTATGTGGACGACATGATTGTCAAAAGCATGTCAGTCTATGACCATCTTGCAGATCTGGAAAGCTACTTCGAAACGGTTAGGAGACATAAGCTGCGTTAGTTCGGTTTGGGGTCTAGAAAGTTTTTGGGATATTTGGTCAGCAAAAGGGAATCGAGGCGAACCCAGAGAAGATTCAGGCTGTTCTGGATATGAAATCCCCAAAATCTTATAAGGATATGCAGAGATTGACAGGTCGGATCGCTGCCTTCGGAGGTTTGTGTCAAAGTCAGCAGAGTGATGCCTACCATTCTTTGACACCTTAAAGGGGCCAAAAAATGAGAAGAGTTTTTAGTGGACTTCGGAGTGCGAAGATGCGTTCCAAGAGATCAAAAAATATTTATCATCGGCACTATTATTGATAAAGCCGATCCCTTCGGAAGCTTTATACTTATACTTGGCCGCAAGCTCGATGGCAGTGGGGGCGGCGTTAGTACGGGACAAAGGGGGAAAGAAGTTCCCGGTATATTATGTCGGCCATGTACTTCGAGATGCAGAAACCCGATACCTGAACCTGGAAAAATTTGCCTACGCCTTGATCATTGCAAGCAGGAAACTTCAGCATTATTTCCAGGGTCGGTTGGTGGTGGTATACACAGATCAGCCGCTGAAGAAAGTACGGCATAGGCCAGAAGTCTTGGGTTGGCTTGCTGTATGGGCAATGGAATTGACGCAGTTTGCATTGGAATACCTTCCCCGAACAGCAATCAAGGGACATGCATTGGCAGACTTTGTTGTCGAATGTTCGTTCATGGAACCGGATGTGGGATCGGTCACTGAAACACAACAGGTGCAAACTTCATGGACGCTTTATGTCGATGGATCATCAACTTCGGACATCAGCGGTGCAGGGGTTATACTGACAAGTCCCGAAGGGTTCAAAGTCCAACAGGCCATTCGATTTCAGTTCAAAGTCGCAAACAACGAGGCTGGGTATGAGGCCATCTTAGCTGAACTTCGGTTGGCTCAAAGCCTGGAGGTGCAGAAATTAGTCATCTACAGTGATTCCCAGTTGGTCTTCAAACAGATATCTGGGGAGTATGAGGCTCGGGGGACAAGAATGACAAGATACTTAGCCGAGGTAAAGGAAAAGCTTGCATACTTCACTTCGCTCAGTTGTCAGGGAGTTGATCGGTCAGATAATACAGTTGAAAGTAGTATGCACACAAGCCAATCATGTTTGATGATAAAGTATATACTTTGTAACAATCTTATTCATTTATTAATAAAAAGTACTAATTTATTAAAGGCTTTTAAATATCTACATGATGCTATTTTATAATATGTGATAAATCCATAGTTTTAAGCAATGCTTTTAGAATAATGATGATGATCATTCTAATGAGATCTAAATTCTTAGAAAGCTTAGAACTAAAATAGTTCTCAATCGTTGGATTACTAAATTGGGGATTAGTGATTCCGGATAGATTGGTACATACGTTGCTTGCTCATTGGATGAGGATGATTGATCTCATGATCATTTGTGTGGAGACTCTAAAGTAAGTATGTAGGTGCTTATTAGAGAATAAGTCCACTGAACGTGGCTCGCTAAGGAATACCTAATGGAGTTTTACTTGCCTGTCAATAGGAATTCCTGTAGTGATAGTAGTACAAGTGATCTTTGGACTTGACATCATCATAGTATCTTGTGTATGATGAGTTATACTTTGACTTATTCCTTAAGAGTCTTAGGGTATATCAAAGGGTACGATTGGGTATAATACGTTGTACTTGGAGATAATGTATGATCAATAAACAATCTACCACTTCTAGTAAAAGAAGAGAAATATCCTATGTAATTCGATAAATGACAACCCAGTAATCCTTGGCCAAGGCATAATGAAATTAAAAAGACGTTTCTAATTTGCATTATTTGGAGTTATGCATCTAAGGATCGAAATACATATAATTAAATAAATAAGACTTGATAGTAATTCCATGTCTTATATTTAATTGGGATATTGTATGGTGGAAGGATTTAATTGTACGGTAACTATTTACTCAAAGGTTCTTTTATGATTAATGTTGAAATCTATATTATCTGAAAAGTCGTTGATCGCTAAGAAGGCTTATCCCTATTGTAGAATAAATATTATTTATTTAAATAAATTAATCGTTTAATTTATTTATTTAAATAAGATTAGAATTGTTCTAATTGATTTAATCACAACCGGTTTAATATAGAGAACCTAAAGGGTCACACCATAAAAGGAAGAATAATTATTTAAGAAGCAAATGACATAATCATAATAATAAGTTAAGTATATTTAATTTAATCTATGGTGATAGAATAAATTAAATAACTTAATATTTATTATTTAATATTTTGAAAATATTAAATATAAATTAATAAGAGAAGTCTTATTATTATTATTACTATTATTATTACTATTTAATTCCTAAAGGAGTTTGGAAATTAATTAATAAAAGTACTCTCATATATCCTAATAAGATTATGAGGCTAATTAATTAAAAGAGTTTAATTAATTATTCCTAATAAGATTAGGGAGCTTAATTAATTAAAAGATTTTAATTAATTAAAATAAAACCCAATTCCTTAATTGTTTAGGAGGGTTGCCCACATCTATAAATAAGAAGAGTCTTATTATGGGTGAAGTGGTTGTTGGTTTTTTTTTCTCAACAGACGTGATTTCAATTGTTGGAAAGTACGCTCCTATTTATGAGAGATAAAAAAACTAGAGTTTTGCCAAACACCCATCTTCTTAAATTTTTATTCTTTCTTGATAGATCACCTATAGAGGCCAAACACTTGGGTGGCTAACGTTGATCAAAGGAAGGAACCAAACCCGGTGGATTCAAGTTGAACGCGAAAGGATTTGGAGGTGAACTCGTACCTGAGGAAGCTCGAATCTTTAAGTGTATGATTCTTGTTCTTTATCTTTTCGTTTAATTAATAATTGTGCATAAAGGATGATCCGAGTATATGGTTTGTAAAATTTCTAAACTCTAATTTTCTACGTTTCCGCTTATTTTATGCAATTTGATTGCGTTCATAAATATTACAAACTTAACAGTGGCATCAGAGCCAAACCTTTATGCGAATTTTTAATTATTTTAATTTGATATGTATATTGATATGTGTTTAGAACAATTTAATTGGGCATAATTTTATTGTATAAAATTTATTAAAAAAAAGAAAAAAAAAGGAATAAACGTTATCAATTTGCGAAACCATGGATTCGGCAATCCTTGCTATACGTGATTCACCTGTTACAAATGCTAAATCTTCGAAAATGCTGAATCCTGTTACATGGGATGCTGCTACTAATCATATTGAATTTAGTTGCTTTTGAAAAAGGTGGACAAGGGATCCAGCAACTTTAGTTAATATTATATATATATATATATATATATATTATTCTTCATTATTTTATAATTAAAATAAAAGTTTATTTTAATTTTAAAATTAGATTTCATGCTAACTAATTAGAGTTAGAATTGGATTCCATGATAACTAATTGGAGTTGAAATTAGATTCTATATTTTTTTTAAATAAAGGAGTTTATTTAGATATGGAATAAGATTTCATATTATTCAAAATAAAAGAGTTTATTTGTGAATAGGAAAGAGAATTTGTATTTTCTTAAATAAAGGAGTTTATTTAGATATGAAATAAGATTTCATATTATTCAAAATAAAAGAGTTTATTTGTGAATAGGAAAGAGAATTCGTGTTCTTTTAATAAAAGTTTTTTTTTCTTGAAATTGGATTCCATAATTAATTAAAATAAAGGAGTTTATTTTGATTAAAGATTTTGATTAAAATAAAATAGTTTATTTTATTCAAAATTGGATAAATTAAAATAAAAGAAGTTTATTTTGATTTAAATTTGGATTAAAATAAAGGAGTTTATTTTGATTCAAAATTAGATTTTATGCTAACTAAATTTGCCCATTAAGTGATATCAATATATATATTGAATGTTTATTATTCATGAGATGAATGTTATTTATTGATGCATATGGTGATGTGTATGATAAAAAATGAGATTGATTATGGACTATTGATCAATGTGATTGGATTTTATTTTAGTTGGATACTTGAATGTATGTGTTTTATTAAATGGGGTCTGTGTACCTCGTCTTCTCTAATTTTTCTTAATATAAATTTTATCTCCCTCCTATGTATTTCCCTTTGACTGCTGATCAATGTTTCTATTTATTTTAAATAGTTTTGTAATAGGAATAGTTAGAATTATTTTGAAGAATTGGAGATCAAGGAGCAAGGAGCGCTTGAAGACCCGTTTGTAATGGAGTCCGGGTTTAAATGTAATAGTTATATTTAAATATTAATTCTTGTACCCCTAGGGTTTGATCTTTTTGGTTCACTTGGTGGCTTAAGTGAACCAAACTAGAATAAAAGTCTATAATCAATCCAGGTAGAATATAGTATTCTATATGTGCATGCTTATACTATATATATTATATATTATGCAAACATGCTTCGCATGTTAATTAATATGATGCATATTTTATATATATATGTGCATGCGCGCTAAACAAGATGAGACAAATTAATAACAAACCCCTCAAATATTTTATATTAAGTTGTAACGTTCAAAGATATTTAGAATATCAAACGTCGCCTTCTAGCATGATAGAAACAATAGAGTATTGAATATTTAATATGAGTTTGTTGTGCACACACAAGGCAAGTATTAAATATTTAAGATGTTATTTTTATTACATATGATGTTTATAAGGAATTGAACATTACTGCTTTGTTGTGCACACACAAGGGCTGTAGTTTTTTATTCACTTATATAGAAATGACGGGTCTGACTTAACTTAGATCATTTTAGTTCGGATGTGCACATACTTAACCATTATGATCTAAGAGGCAAAATACAAAGAGTTGCATAATTGATGTAATTGACAAGAGTTGTCTACCTATTTATTTATATATAGTTTGTTGTGCACACACAAGGCTATATACATTTGAAATGAGATCCTTATTCTCACTAGCATATCTTTAATTAGATATTGTTGAACTATATATATTGAGGGTAATATAGTTTGAAGAAAATAGTGGGAGATACCAATTTAAAACAAGACCTAATTTATTTTAGTAATTAATAAAAGAATGTATGCTAAAATATTGTTACAAATTCATTTGCAGAATTTTACAATGTCTAAATTACTATCAATGCAAAGCATATTAGATGTTATTTAATCGGACCGTATTAAACGGATTGGTTAAGGAAATTGAGAAAAGTTCTCACAGCTGAAAAGCTATTTTATGTCCTTAATACGCCTATCCCTGCAACGGTTGCAGACAATGCCTCTGAGGAAGAGATTGTTACTTTTAGAAAGTGGCAAGATGATGCACAGTTGGCTCAATGCATCATGCTCGCATCCATGAGTAACGAGCTTCAGCGTCAGCATGAAACTATGGATGCTCCTACTATACTCCTGTACATCAAGTAGTTGATGGTGAGGAAAGTAGGACTAATAGATATCAGATATCTAAGGAGTTCTTCCGATTTAGAATGACCAACGACACTACAGTACAGACATATGTCCTAAACATGATTAATTTGATTAAACAATTAAGACAACATGTTTTGTCATGGATGGAGAGTTGAGCCAAGATTTGATCATACAGTTACTCTCGGACTCCTTCTCACAATTGTTGTGAAAATTTTCATATGAACAAGCTAGATATCAGCTTCGCTGATTTGCTTAACATGTTAAAAAATGTTGAGAGTCACTTTTCAACCAAGAAAGACCAAGTCTTACTAGTAGGGGCCAAAGGATCTTCTAAAAGAAGAACGATTCTAAGAAGGTAAATAGAAAAGGCATAAACAAAGGATAATAAGAACAAAACTGATATGAATAGCAAAGGATTTTGCTTCCATTGCAATAAGCCTGGACACTGGAAAGAAACTGCGAGAAGCATCTTGCAGAGCTAACCAGAAGAAGGTTAGTGAAGTTTCGGTTACAAATACAATTTTGTTCATGATTTAAAATATATTTTTCTTTAAGTCATAGTTTTACTTGGGTATTGGATACCGACTTTGGTTATCATAAATATAGATTTATGAAGGGACCAAGCAGAAGTAGAAAGCTAAACAAAGATAAGTAATTCTATGTGTGAGAAATAAAGCAACGGTTGCTACATTAGCCATAGGAACTTATAGTTTTGCATTACCTACGAGCAATTCTATTAAGTCAATAAGTTGTTATTGTATTCCAGTTCTTGTTAGAAACATTATTTCCATTTTATTGTTGGACAATGAAATCTTTGGTATTATATTTAAGAACAATTGTTGTTCTATTTATAATAATAATGTTTTGTATAGAACTGGAATATTACTTAATGGATTTTGTATACTTGACTTACGTGAAAATAATTTTACAAATTGAACAAACTAGTATAAGAAAAGGAGATAATCGTTCAAAAGGTTGAACGCGTGTATTTGCTAAAATACAATTGTGAATTATTTGAAAGGTTCAAAGAATTCAAAAATAAAATAAATTGGCAAAGTATTAGGATTCTTTGATCAGATCAAGGAAGGAATAATTGTACAATGAGTTTCTAGATTATCTCAAATGGTTTTCTCACAATGGACGCCTTCAGATACGCAATAATTGATTAATTTATCTGAAAGGAAAAATCGTATCTTGTTGGACAGGTGCGGTCCATAATGATTTTACCAACATTCCAATATTCTTCTGGGATAATGTTCTAGAAATAGATGTATATCTACGAAAAAGGTAACCTCAAAATCCTACCTCAAGACTCTATAAGAGTTATGGACAGGGAGGATTCCTAATCTTAAGTATGTTAAGATAAGGGGTTGTCCAACTTATGTGAAAAAAGTTTCAAAGGATAAGCTTGGGACAAGATTTGACAAGTGTCAATTTGTGGGACATCTTAAAGTAAGTTTAGGGTATATGTTATATAATCCTACTTAACAAAAGGTGTTTGTTGCGAAACACGCTGCCTTCTAAGATAAATGTGTTTATCATTGAAGGGGCTAGTAGGAGGACAATAGATCTTAAAAAGTTTAAGAACCACAAAACACTATAAGTTAAATAAGAGGAACCTGTAGATAGAACTATTGTACCACAACAGAATCGTAAATCTGGAATAGTACCGAAGATACCTGGGAGGTATGGATTCATCATGGATCATGATGATGATGTACGTATTATAGAAGATGATGATCCAATTACATACGATGAGGTAAGTGTTGTAGACACTCAGAGAAATGGATTGAAGCAAGCTTCTCAAAAATGGAACATTCGTTTTGATGAAATAATCAAAAGAGTTTGATTTTATCAAAAATAAGAATGAACCTAGTGTGTACAAAAGGGTCAGTCGGAGCGTCGTGACATTTTTAGTATTATATGTTGATATACTACGGATAAGGAATGACATACCAATGCTACAATCAGTATAGATAAAGTTGTCTAAACATTCCTCCATGAATGATTTGGGAAGAGTATCGTAATTGGGGATAAAATTTATATAGATAGATTCAAGAGGATGTTCGACTTAACCCAACGAATGTATATTCATTTGATGCTAAAGTCGTTTAGCATGGAAAACTCCAAGAGATGTCTCATGTTGATTAGCCATGGAGTGTATCTCTCTTAATAGTTCCCAAAGACTCCGAAAAAGAGAGATCGCATGAGTAACTATCATGTATGCAATGAAATATACGAGACCTGATGTTGATCAGTCATATTCTGGAGAAGTTCACTATGAGTCAGTGAAAAATATCTTAAAGTACTTATCCGGCACTAAGGATGTGTTTAAAATTTATGGTGAGTCTAAATTAAAATTAGAGGGCTTAACAGACTAAAGTTTTTCAGATAGACCAAGACGACAGAAAATCCACTTTAAGGTAAAGCGTTACCTTGAACGGTGGTGCAGTGAATTGGAAATGTTCCAAATAGCAAAGAGTTGCTAGTTTAGTGATAAAGACAAAGTATATAGCTATAAATGAAGCTGCAAGTTGATTGTTTGGATGAAAAGTTCATTACAGAACTAGGAATAGTTCCTAAGTCTCATCTTGGATCTAAGCATGTGTTGTGGCATTTTCATTTGATTATAGGAATCATTGAAAGATGGGAAATCACTATAGAGATAGTGGACTCTCAAGAACAACTTTACATATCCATTAACTAAAGCTTATCCAACAGCAGGATAATCGTCACTTAGAAAATAAGGGTATGAGATGCCATGACGATTGGCTTTAGTGTAAGTGGGAGATTAAAAGTAGCATGCACACAAGCCAACATGTTTGATGATAAAGCGTATACTTTGTAACAATCTTATTCATTTATTAATAAAAAGTATTAATTTATTAAAGACTTTTAATTATCTACATGATGCTATTTTATAATATGTGATAAACCCATAGTTTTAAGCAATACTTTTAGAATAATGATGATGATCATTCTAATGAGATCTAAATTCTTAGAAAGCTTAAAACTAAAATAATTCTTAATCGTTGGATTACTAAATTGGGGATTAGTGAATCCGGATTGATTGGTACATACGTTGCTTGCTCATTGGATGAGGATGATTGATCTCATGATCATTTGTGTGGAAACTCTAAAGCAAGTATGTAGGTGCTTATTAGAGAATAAGTTCACTGAACGTGGCTCGCTAAGGAATACCTAATGGAGTTTTACTTGCCTGTCAATAGGATTTTCTGTAGTGATAGTAGTACAAGTGATCCTTGGACTTGATATCATCATAGTATCTTGTGTATGATGAGTTATACTTTGACTTATTCCTTAAGAGCCTTAGGGTATATCAAAGGGAATGTTTGGGTATAATAAGTTGTACATGGAGATAATGTATGATCAATAAAGAATCTACCACTTCTAATAAAAGAAGAGAAATATCCTATGTGATTCGATAAATGACAACCTAGTAGTCCTTGACCAAGGCAGAATAAAATTAGAAAGGAGTTTCTAATTTGCATTATTTAGAGTTGTGCATTTAAGGATCGAGATACATATAATTAAATAAATAAGACTTGACAGTAATTCCATGTCTTATATTTAATTGGGATATTATATGGTGGAAGGATTGAATTGTACGGTAACTATTTACTCAAAGGTTCTTTTATGATTAATGTTGAAATCTATATTATCTAGAAAGTCGTTGATCGCTAGGGAGGCTTATCCCTATTGTAGAATAAATATTATTTATTTAAATAAATTAATCATTTAATTTATTTATTTAAATACGATTAGAATTGTTCTAATTGATTTATTCACAACCGGTTTAATATGGAGAACTTAAAGGGTCACACCATAAAAGGAAGAATAATTATTTAAGAAGTAAATGGCATAATCGTAATAATAAGTTAAATATATTTAATTTAATCTATGGTGATAGAATAAATTAAATAACTTAATATTTATTATTTAATATTTTAGAAATATTAAATATAAATTAATAAGAGAAGTCTTATTATTATTATTACTATTATTGTTATTTAATTCCTAAAGGAGTTTGGAAATTAATTAATAAAAATACTCTCATATATCCTAATAAGATTAGGAGGCTAATTAATTAAAGGATTTTAATTAATTAAAATAAAATCTAATTCCTTAATTGTTTAGGAGGGTTGCACACATCTATAAATAAGAGGAGTCTTATTATCGGTGAAGTGGTTGTTGACTTTTTCTCAACAGACGTGATTCCAATTGTTGGAGAGTACGCTCCTTTTTATGAGAGATAGAAAAACTAGAGTTTTGCCAAACACCCATCTTCTTGAATTTTTGTTCTTTCTTGGTGGATCACCTCTAGAGGCCAAACACTTGGGTGGCTAATGTTGATCAAAGGAAGGAACCAAACCTGGTGGATTCAAGTTGAACGCGAAAGGATTTGGAGGTGAACTCATACCTGAGGAAGCTCGAATATTTAAGGGTATGATTCTTGTTCTTTATCTTTTCGTTTAATTAATAATTGTGCATAAAGGATGATCCGGGTATATGGTTTGTAAACTTTTTAAACTCTAATTTTTCACGTTTTCGCTTATTTTATGTAATTTGATTGCGTTCATAAATATTACAAACCTAACAACAGTAGCAGATACTTTGGCCCGATTGGCAACCACCGAAGCAAGTTCAATCAACGGTTCGGTATATCTTGAGGTATTGGAACAACCAAGCATTTCGAAGGTGGAGGTGCTAGCTCTGGATCGGCTCGACTGCTGGCTTACGCCATACATCTCTTACCTGGCCGATGGGGTTCTACCTTTGGATTGCATCTTAGCAAGAAAGATCAAGCACAGGAGCTCAAACTTCATTCTTATCGACGGAGATCTATACCGAAGGGCTTTTAGTTCTCCACTACTCAAGTGCTTGACACCATCAGAAGCATATTACATACTTCGGGAAGTGCACGAAGGCATTTGTGGGGATCACATGGGAGCGAAGTCACTGGCACACAAGATTTTGAGGCAAGGATATTATTGGACGACCATCTATTAGGAAACGAAAGACTTTGTCAAAAAATATCCCAACTGTCAGCTGAACAGTGCCATTCCATATCAACCTCCCGAAGAGTTGTATTCGGTCTTATCTCCAATTTCATTTGTTATGTAGGGAATCGACATCTTTGGGCCTCTACCGAAGGCCAAGGGACAAGTGAGTTTTATGATTGTAGCTATCGACTATATGACCAAATGGGTCGAAGCCAAACCTCTACAAAAGATCACCGAACAAGAATGTCTCAAATTTTTTAAAGAAAGGGTTGTCTATCGATTCAGTATTCCGATGGCATTGGTCTCGAACAACGGCAGAAAATTTGTGGGATCGAAGTTTGAAACTTTTCTGAAGGAATTGGGAATCCAACACAGAAAGACTTCGGTGGCACACCCTCAGTCAAATGGGCATTACCAACCGAACCTTACTTAACGGGATCAAATGGAGATTGGATGAGTTGAAGGGTTGCTGGCCAGAAGAGTTACTCAGTGTTTTATGGGCTTATCGGACTACACCAAGAACAACAACGGGAGATTCACCGTTCAGATTGGCCTTCGGGACCGATGCACTCATACCTATTAAGATCGAATCCCCTACACTTTGGGTCAGTCAGTATAAAGACTTGTACAATGATGACGACCTATGACTCAACTTGGACCTCTTGGAAGAAGTTCAGGAGTTAGCTCTGGTACGACTAGCTATTTATCAGAAGCGCACCGCCCGATACTATAACCAAAAAGTCAAACAAAGAAGGTTCGAGGCTGGAGATCTGGTGCTTCGGGAGTCAGAGGCATCGACCCCCCAGAACACTGGCAAGCTAATACCTAATTGGGAGGGACCTTATAAAGTAGTGGAGGTGCCGAAGCTCGGGACTTACCGGCTTCGAGCGATGGATGGCTCGGAGGTAAAGAATACATGGCATGCTGGAAGGCTTAAAAAATATTACCAGTAAAAGTTATGTTATTCTTTCCTTTACATATGTAGTTTATGATATTTACCAATGAAATAAATGAGAATTTCTCTTCGGGAAAATTTTATACTTTATTTAAATTCATAAGCTTTTACAGATCTGATCAGACAAACTTCGAGTATAAACCAATCAGAAAGTTGGAAACAATATAACTGATCGGTAAAAGTCACAAGTATAATTGGTCGAAAACACTACACAAAGAAATTTTTTGTACTTCATGTACATTCAAAAGTTCTACAATCCCGATCAGACAAGCTTCGGATATAAACCGATCAGAAAGTCAGACACAACATAACTGATCTGTAAAAATCACAAGCATAACTGATCGAGAAGGGTACAAACAAAGGAATGAAAAAAGATTACAAAAAAAAATTACAAGTAAGAAACCTAAAAGAAGCTATTTTTTAGGACCATCATCTTCGGCTTCGGATTCTTCATCAGAAGAATCAAGGACGGTAGCGTCAAGCCCAGCAGCTTCCATCTTCGCCCGAGCCATCTCCCGATAAGCTTTATAGCCTTCAGCGAATTGAGCCATGATCTTCTCAGTCAAAGCAGAAGATTCTTCGTATTCTTCGATCGCACGCTGCTTGACTTTGGCACGTTCTTCCTTAAAGGTGTTGTTTTCCTAGATCAGGTATCTCATTTTAATGTGCGTCTCGGTAAACTTCTCCCCAAGGGCATCGATGGCCTTCTCCCGATCCTTGACTTCTTCTGACAAGATTTCCTTATCCTGGATGAGCTTTTTGGCATGATCATCAAGGTCGATGAACTCCTGCTGTAGAAGGGCATATTGCTCCTTAAGCTCAGCGATCTGACGTTCAGCCTTGGTCACTTTATTGCGAGTCTCGGCGTGGAGATCCCTCTCTTTTAGTAGATCTGAGTTCAGACCTCGTACATCAGCTTCGAGAAGTGCCACATCATTCCTCAGTTGAACCTCCTTTTTAGTAGCACGTGCCAGAGGTGGAACGGCTCTAGCCAAGATAGCATTGGCCTGCAATTGTTACATGAGCATATCAGCCACAATGAAGCAGGAATCAGTAAAGGAAATATTTTAGTTTATCGAATCTACCTGACACTGAGCTTTAATGTATGCCACTAAAAACTCCTCAGAGGAATACCTCTTAAACCGCTCGTCATCTCCGGACAGTTTGAAGTGTTCGAGCTGGTTAAAGGGAAAGACCTTCAAAGGACTCCTCGAACAAAAGGTCTTCGGCGTCCTAGGAGAAGAACTTGACTCGGTGGTCAGTTTGAAAGTAGGCGTTGAGGAGGGAAGAGGGTTGACCCCCATGATCTACAGATCCGGATCCTCTACCAGTTTAGACTTCTTAGATCAGGGTTCGAGAGGAACCTCTTCGATTTCCTTTGAATCCGCAATGACAGGGTTCAGGCTTCTTTTTCTTCATCTTTAACAATGCCATCTTCTCGGCCTGATCCATCTTCAGAACATTTTTTGTGGAAGGCTTAACTTTTTCGGTTGGAGGAATGGGAGCCGATGCAGAGCTAATTGAGAGTTCGGCGATTGGGATGGTCTCCTCTTCGGGAGAGTCGTCTACCACCGGGGGTCAGATGGGTTTGATCGTGACCGGTAGAGGCGACAAGGATGCATCAGCCCCCTTAGGTTTTAAGATGGATACTGCAAAGCAGACAAGACAGTAAATAAAAAATCAGAAGAAGATCAAGTTCAGACATGAAAGGGTTCGAGATTTGTAACTTACGGTCGTGTTTGTAGAGCCAGGCATCTTTGGATACGACCTCCAGACCCCAGTTAGTTTTCTGCAATAATTTGTAAAACTTCTTGAAGGCGTCGGCTCGATCCTTCAAAAATTTGGTAACCTTTGTAATAGGGTCTTCGGGGCTGGCAAAGTTTGGTAGGAGTCTGAGGTCGGCCCCCTTCATGAAGAACCACTGTGGATGCCAACCCTTGTTGCTAGAAGGGGTCTTCATGAAAGTGGCTCGGCCAGATACACGGTTCAGTTGTCGAAGGCTGGGTTCCTTTGATCAGCTAACGGAAAATAGAACAAAAAAGAAATCAAGCCCAGGAGTGATGCCAACCTCCTGGCACAGGGCGATGAAGCTGATAAGGTGGATGTATGAGTTCGGCACCAGCTGGGCGAACCCCATACCTCAAAGCGTAGAGAGGAATGGCAACCCAATCGCCTTAAGGGTGCCAGAACATCCTTTCGTTTGGCTCTGGAACCCAAAGTTTGTACTCTTTAGGAATATTGAACACGATTCGGATGTCGGACAGTTGGGATGAGGTGTTGGTGGATTTGGTGTTGACATGGGAAAAATCAGCTTCGGATACATAAAGGCTTCGGATCTTGGATTCGACACTTTCTGTAGTGGTGCCAGTAGGGGCTACCGATAAATCGACCGGCGATTGTGGTGGTACTAGTTGGTGGAACTGGCTCAGTGAGGGGTGGAATACTAGAATCAGCCATTTGAGAAGGATGATGAACAAATGTGAGATTTAAAGAGCAAAAACAAGCTGAAAAACTGGATTCGGAGAAGTAAGGTGCTCGTCGGAAATATCCCTTCCCAGAGAATTTGAGAGCAGAATTTGAAATGAGGAAAGCTGAAAAAAAGTGACAGTGACGGTTGGTTTCGGCATTTTATAGTGAGGTGTCACGAATCCCAAGGGCGGCTATTTATGGCAGGTGGGGTCTAGCTCTGGGAAAACGTGTACTAGTTCAAAAAATGAAGAAGAACCGTTGGGGTTCCCAAGATAACTCATCATTCCCTGGCATGACTCTTCAAGTTCGTGTCTTTTCAAGTCTCTAATTATAAACATATTATAACAAGAGACTGAGGGCAATGCTCGGGAGCGTTTTACCGATCCTCATGTGGGCTGGGGCCGAGGAGATTGGGCCATTAGGCCGAAGCCATACAGGATGTTGAAGGTGTTCGGGTCCGAGCCCTTCGGGCCAGAGTCCTGTCTTAAGCTATGATGTTCGGGGTTGGGCCTCCGAGTCTCATGGGCCGGAGTCCAGACTTATGTATATGAGTTCGGTTGGATTGGGCCTGTGTAGTGGGATAGCCCATGTACAGAGTCTGGAGTTATAAGGAGTGTACATGATTAAGGACTCTAGTCCTAATCATATTCGAATAAGATAACTCCAAAGGTAGTATTTAAATTGGATTCAATTTACACCTTTTAAAGAGATTGTGTTGGACCCAAATATAGGTAATTACCATATTTAGGAGTCCTAATCCAACTCGGAGAAGGATTCTAAGGAAGTGAGAATGGCTATAAATACAAGGCTTGACTACGATTAACAGGTAATACATCTTTGAGCACTAAACACTAAAGCCTCCATTGTTAAACCTTGTAACGGCCTGTACTCATTCTCACACCGAAGCTATCACCCGGTGGCACAAACCGTCAAGCTTCGTGTGTGATCTGTTACTGTGCAGGATTCAACGCATGGATTTGGTGATTGGACGCGCCGACGAAACTTGGCGTTAACAGGAGTCTTATGGAAATATCAATTTCCTAATTATAAAATGAAGATGCCAAACAGTAGAGAGCAATTAATTAATTTTGGATGGAATATTATTCCTTTTTCTTGAACGCGGAATTAATTTGATAATTTGTTGCTTTCAAGTGTCATCAGTTATTCATGAATTAGAATGAATGACAACGACTCAATTAATATATTAAGAAATTAAATAAACTTATGTTTCATTCATTTTTTAATATACCTTCTTTAGTAATTTACATTTGAATATACTTTTTTTTAACATTATACTTTAATTTCTAAGGGTTTTAGGGGGATCGAAGAACTTAAAATTAGGATTCCTTTTTCTTTCTTTTTTTGGCAAACGGTAAAAGAATTTTATTTCTGAAAACATCTATAATCCAAAGATTTAGATTATAGATAAAAATTATATAAAAACTTGAACTATCTGACCGAAATTTTCTCTAATACACATTTAACAACATAAATACTACTTTATACAATGATCGATATTTGTGATAAGTTTATTGTGCTAGTAAATATAATATTAGTATGGCAGAATATATATTAGGATAAATTAGAGGATAAATGTAATAGTTGGGATCAGAATATTAATTTTACCACTTTACTTGATTAACAAGAATCGATTGATGCCCTTGATAAAATCTTTGGTTTCTTCACCTTAATTATGTAAAGTTTGGATTAAGATTTCCTTCGTTACACGTGCATATTCTTTAATTTCTATCAATACTCATCACCCACACATGTTACAGTTAATGACACTTTTATCAACACAACTATTCGCGACAAATTTTATTTTATTGCTAAATGCAATATTTATATAGCTGAATGTGTATTAAGAGAAATTGAAAGATATGTATAATGGAGTGCATCATAATCCATAACGTTTGGACTAGGATCTCCTCCATTACATTTAACGACAAAATGAAATTTGTTACTATATTATACTTAAAATAATATAAAGTATTTATGTCTAAATTTCAATGCATTTCAAAGTGTATGATACTAATTGATGGGAGGAGATTAGTGTCCGTTTATCGTGATGATGTATGTAACTTTTTGAACAAAGCACTAGAACATGTTAATGATCCGAACGGAAAGATGTGATGCCCATGTCTCAAGTATAAAAACCTAATCTGGAAGAAAGCTGACGAGATTAAATTCGACTTATATATTTTCCCGTGGCTTTGTGGATGGGTATTTGGTATGGATTCATCACCGGGAATCAACTGTGTTGAGAGAAGTGATCGACAGTACTGTAGACCAACCAATTCAACGGGCTTCATACGTCGATAACTATGATGTTATGGAGATGTTGGTCGATACTTATGGCTATACCAATATTAACTGGGCTAAAAATGAGCATTCATAAATCAGTGCTCAGCAAGTGCCAAATGATATAGCTGCTGCTAGGGGTGCTCATCGGTAAAAAATCGAACCGATACCGAAAATACTGAACCGGTACCGATCCCAAATTATTGGAAAAGCAAGAACCGGAATCGGTACCGAATTACTGATTTCGGTACAAAATCGGTACCGATTTTTTCGGTTCGATTTTCGGTTATACCGCATGGTAATATATATAATTATTAATAATAATTAAATAATTTTTATATATATTAAAAAAAATTTAAAACTAAGAAATTATTAACTATTAATAATAATTAATATATAAAATAAAACTACAAAACATTATTAATATATATAACAAAATTAATAAAACTATTATTATATAGAAATTATTAATATATAAAAAAAATTATTTAATCTATAAAACTAGAAAACATTAACTATTAATAATTATATTTTCGATATTTCAGTTTTTACAGAATTTAAAAAAGTCATTGCCGTTACTGGTACTAAAAAGTGTTAAAACACCGAAAATTTGGTACTGAAAAAATCGATACCGCCGATACCGGTATCAACCGGTTCGGTAAAAAACCAAAAAAGTAAAAAATTTTGAGCACCCCTAGCTGCTGCCTTTTACAAAATGTTATCTGAATCGGGGGTCCAGCTGTATCCTGAAAATAATAAGCACCCCAGGCTATCTACAGTGACTAATGAGCATGACTACAGTGAGAGAGGTTTCAATGATTTGCTTACTGTGACAACTCAGATTTTCAAAAATTATTAAATAAGAATTTAATAAATAAAATTATTATTATGAGATGTATCTATTTTAGATTATGTGGGTTGGTGAGTAGAAATTAATTATACATGAGGTTTAATAGTTAATTTAACTATTGAAGAAATTAAACGGATTTGTTATGAAAAGGAAATTAACTATATTATATTAGGTAATTTGATTAAGTTGTAAATTATAGTGTGAGATAATGTAATTTGATTATTATGCCTTATCGGCAAAGGAAATTTTATGAATTAATTTCATAAATAATGTGAGTAATTCACTTAATTTAAATAGTGAATTAATATATTTGTTTTAATAAAATGAGAAAGTAATTTATTACATATAATGGTAATATGTTAATGTAATACTATTGTGAATTTCGTAAATAGTTAAAACATTTATCGAATAAAATAAATATTTTAGTGGAAATATTTATGGAGTAAAAAAATATTTTATGTAATAATTTATTTAAGTATGATAATATTGATTAAATAATTTTATAATCAGTGTGTATTTTAATTAAATTAGAGGGTTAATGATTTGTTAAATAAAATTATAATTTTATGGGCTAAGTAAATATTGTGTTGACTAGATAGATATTATAATTTTATTGCCAAGGTTTAATTGGACTTATTAATGAATTGAGATTTAGTGTGACATTAAAGTATCTTATTATAAGGATTTTATTAAAATAAATTAGAAAGGGTTTTTGGGTATAGCCAAACATGGTCTTGTGACCCTTTGCCTTTGTAACCGATGATAACCCACATTAAGTTCCATCAGTTTATTTTCTTGCGCTTATTTTTGTTAAGCTTGAGAATAGAGAAAATAGAGAAAACTTGTGAGTTAAAGAGAGAAGAGAAATTTTGTGAATTTGAGAAGAAGCTTGGAAGAATCAAGGAAGAAGAAGAAAGGTGATCAAAGCTTGTTAATCATCTACTATTCTAAGAATTGAAGGTAATAATCTAGCCCTAGAACTCTAGTTTATGTTTTCTTGTGTTTTTCATTAAAAATGAATATTTATGATTAATTTGTTAAGGAATCTATAATATAGGTTCGTGGGTATGTATACTTTAGTCTATGTTGTTTATAAGTGAGTTTTCAGTAATCAAATCTGTGACACCCCCAAATCCGGGTACTTCTATTCCCACATAATTTGATGTTCACTATACAAACATCATATATCTATCTACCCATAATAAATGCAAACCATGCAATAGATAGAAATAAATCCCCCCCTTATGGGGTTACAACATCTGAATAATAAATACAATCCCAGGTCATACTAACCTTAAACATCTGTGTGGAAACATAAACAAATAATAAATCTTAAACAACATTAACATAAGTCTTAACACATAAATTCAACATCACATAAACAACAAGTCTTCATCACTTGTTAATCTTGCCCTTGCTTTTGCTAGTAGAAGGTTCGTCTGTTCTTTCGTTCTTAACTGCAATGTTATTATTCGCAAGAGTGAGTACAATTGCCCACAAGTATAACAATGAAAGTAACAATATAATAACATGCGAGTGAATCAAAGACTTCTGAAATAAAGCTCAACTTTTGAATCGAGAATGAATAACAAGAATTCAAAAGAACTTCTGAGGGACATAAGACCTTGAACTATGTCCTAGGTTGTCAAGTGTTTATACTTGAAACCTTTAACAGTCATAAGACTATGGACCTTTCTTCTCGTACTTAGGGGGATCAGCCCTTAGTACCATACTGTGCATAGTATCTTAACGCTAACGCATAAGTAATCCCCTATACATGGTTGTTCATCTCAGTTTGACATTAGAGTCTGCACCAAAGGAAGTTTGGTTTGGATAATTCATCAAGGGTTCTGAAATTTAAAACGCTCATCAACTATGGACTAGTCGAATCATTAAGGGTTCGCTAGTCTAGCAAGGTTTAACAGTAACTGAATATTTAACTTAAATAAAATCTCAAGAGGTATACAATAGAATAAGTATTGTATAACAGCATCATGCTTGAAAGATTAATAGGCTTTAATATAACAAACATGCTTGATCAATAATAATGAGAACTTGCTCAATGTAGAAAGGTGAATTCATCACTTATATAACGATAACAAGTAGAGTTAGGAAACTTGCCTCGTGCGTAGATTACACTTTAATTAAACTTGTTCCTTGATTTAAATCCTACATATCATTTACATTCATAGTACCAGTCAATTATAACGTACTAGTCATCACAAGTTCATTCTCTTTGTCTAACTTTGATTATGACCATACTTAGTCAAATTACTACATTTATTGTCACATAATTTACATCTCACGAACATTAAGCTAACTATGCATTCAATCGTTCAATTCACACGTAATTGTGTTATGGACGTGTTAAGAATCTACTTTAACATCTCATTATATGTTTAACCTAATTTTATATTCATTAGGTTGAGTTACTATTACATTTCTATACTTGAACACTTAAAAATTTGCATTTCTGGACATTCTGCTAAGTGGCGCTGCGGCGCCACAGTTATACTTGGTCTTCGTGCTGCGACGCCGTGGCGCTGCGGCCGGATACTTGGCGCTGCGACGCCGTGGCGCTGCGGCGCGGGACTTCAATTCTGGAGTTGGCGCCACAGCGCGAAACTTCAGATTTTGATTCTCAGTTCGCGAAGAACACAGAGTTCAGCGAAATTATCATTATATGGTCACTAAATTCACCAAATTAAACATACCCACATTCTAGAATTTGTACATAATCATTAATTAACCCTTCTAGCATGATTTTAGCATATTAAAACACATAATTAACAAAAATCAACACAAATAATTTACTGTTCTTGATGTTCTTGAAGGTTTTGAACATAAAACCTGTAAATCAGTACAACGGGTTCGTTATAACACCGAATCCGCTCATTTAAAGTTTAGTCTCTTCGTATCAACATGCATAATAACATACAAATGTAAATTTTGCAGAACAATTTATGTTCGACATATTAATTTCACGTATAAGGGCCATATGGCCATATACCATACTCTGTAAATTTTTGAGGCCATACATACGTTATAAAATTATGAATAGATGATATGGAAACCTATATAACATATAATAAAACATGTTATGCTAATCCTATTATTACATATATCCATATAACAACACAATTTCCCATTTACAGAGACTTTACAGAATTTTGAAAGCCATATTCATAAAACTTTAAATGACGTAAATGAATTGGGTTGAAGAGATTACCAAAGCGTAGAGGAGTAGAATTGAAACCCTTCTCAAATTCTTCAATCACACAACTCACACTCTCTCAAAATTATAAATTGTTCTCTCTGAATTCTCTAACTCTCAGGTTGAACACTCAATAAAAATACGTAAAACAAAGCGACTGACCCTTTAAGCGCAGAGTTGAGGTCAGTTACTCCATACGTGGTTTAACTGCCCCCAACTCCTCTTCAGGCCTCGTTTGGCTGACCTTAAAGGCCTTATATCAAATTAATTTAATAAAACCTTTATAATATAGTTTGAAAAAATGTCACACCCTTTATAAAATAAATCAAATATCCAGTTTAATTTATTTTAAATAAAATAAAATAATTTCTCATTAATTCACATAGTCGCATAATTAAATTTCTCATTCATTAATAATGTCAAATTATTAAATCTCTAATTAATTAAAATAACGTTAGGCTTATCAATTATTTCTTTTAATTCAATAAGCTCACACAAATACATACTTTGAATAATAAAAATTCTCCTCATTAATTTAATAAATATAACACATATAATTAAATTAATCTACCATAATTTCATCAATTAATTATTTAATCTAATAATTAATTCATTGAAAAAAATATTTATTTAATTCAATAAATATTAAAATTAAATTACAAAAATCTCGGTTGTCACATCTTTCCCCCCTTAAAAAGATTCTGTCCCCAGAATCACTACTCAATAATTTCGACCCTATTACAAAATCCATGAAAACATGTTAAAGATAAAGAATTTGAGTTTTGGTTGAATATGTACATTTTGACTTATGTTAGAGTCAAAATTGATGCTTAATTCATGGATATAACCTTAAATTGATAGTAGGTGTTGTTAATACATTGAAAAATGAAAACAATGAAAGTTAAATGGATTGATTTGGTTAAAAATCGAGTTCGTAGTGGTTGATCACGCTAAACATATTAAACATGAAAAACAAAGTATGAACATGAGTTTTGGGTCAAGATTTAGGTTAGTTAATGTTTCTGTAAATTGTTGATTCTCTAGTATGTTGTAGTTTTAAGAGTTAGAAGTCTATAGAATAAAAAACAGACTCAATTGAATGTTTATAGATTGAGTTACGAAGATTGGAAGGAAGAAGGGTCAAAAACTCGCGAAGAACAAAATATGGGAAAAACTGCTAGTGATGAACGGCACCGCAGTGCAACAAATGACTTAAAGTTGGGCGCCGCGGCGCCGACCAGACCCATCAATTATGAACCAAAACCAGCGCCGCAGAGCCTAAAACAAGAACAAACTCGGCGCCGCAGCGCCAGTAGCAGTCCATGCGCAGAGTAAAAGGCTTTAAAGCTTGGCCAAAGAAAACTTAGTTTAATTAATTATAAATCATTTTAATGAGCGTTATATACTTAATAAGGTGTAATAAGACGTTTTAAATACTTAACAACATGTTAAGTAACATATTAAAAGATGTAATTAAAGCATAATAAGAAGGTTTATTTAATTAATAATAATAAACCTTATTCACATAATGTGATAAATGGAAGGCCTTAAAGACTTAACTAAATGTTAAGTAAAAGAAGAAATATTTGATGATGATATGGAAGGTCTTAAAGGCGTAACCGGACCTTAGGTGTCGATTGAAAGAGAAACAAAAAGAGAGATGAGTTGAAGGATGATTCAAAGATTTAACTAAATCTTTAGTGTCAAGCGAAGAAGAGTTAAAAACTTGAAGACAAGTTATAATTTTTAAAGAAATACAAGTTGTAAAGGGTTAGGACTACGAGTCAATGCGATTTCATTATATGTGAAACTGATGCATGTGTATATGAACTTGTGAACTGATGTAGGATAAATGCGAAGCGACTACGAGGTAGTTGATAATCAACAAATTAGGCAAGTCTTTCAAATCCTATTTGTTATGTGAACTGGATGTTGAACTTTTTTAAATATGAATTATAAAGAGCATGATGTGTTACATATGTTGTAAGTATAAAATGTTAAAGTCAATTTATGACTACATTGATTGAGAAAAGAATGTTGATTGAGTAAGGAACTCAATCTTTATATTTGTTATGTGAACTGCAATATATATGATGTGTTAGTTTAATGATGATGATGTGTAATCTGAGCATGCTATCTATGTGCTACGTGTTGCATGAAAGCTATTAGATTTGCTGAGTTGTCGAGCTCAACCTTGCAAATAACCATTTTTGCAGGTTAAGGATTCAATGTAACGCTATGTGCTACTTGAATGACATGGATCAGATGTAATGCATGAAGATTGAATATTTTAGCTATAGTGGTTATTCTTTTAAACCATGTTTAAGATTCTGGAAATGTACTTTGTGGTTTATGATATTTAATTTATGTTGATTTGTATACTTTGAGTTATCCGAAGTATAAAGGATACTGAATTGGGATGTAAGGTTTTATATAATAACTCTAATGTAGTGAATCATGAAAATAAGTGTGATTTTAGAATATGTAAATGATAACGGTTGTGGTTCAGGGAGAATAACAAAGAAGGAAAACAGAAAAGTTTAATTTATTTCGCATTTATATTGATTGTATCATCAATTAATGATGTAAAATCAGAAGTTATGTGACGCCCCCCAAATAGGTATACATCACCCATTCTGAGTCGCCAAATATATTGTACAGAATACAAATACAAACTAAATTATACAGCTGTCGTGTAACATATGCTGAGAGTTTTAACACGAATATTGTCTCCTAAACAATATCTAAACTCAAATGAAGTTCTTATTACAATTATTATTACACTATTTCACAGAATAGTGAGGACTACTAAAGTAACCATCTGAACCGTCACTCCATTCCCCGACTAGTCCCAGCTATATTTTCATTTCCTGAAGAGAACAATGAAAGCAAAGGGTGAGCGCAACTAGCCCAGTAAAGAATATTATGACTAGAATAATGTAGAATAAATTATCGTTAGCTTTAAACAGTGTTAAACTGATAGAATACAATAGACAACAAGTTTAACTACAGCGGAATAAATAATCCATTAGAAGAGTCAGATAAAGAATGATATCCACTATCTTCAATGATTTAAATGTTTATCATCAATTTTATTGTTGAGACTCAGCTCAATAAATAATCCACATCACTGAATTATTCATGCTCTACGGGCCAAGGATATTCATTATTATCACATCCACGAATCATCTATGCACTACGGGTCGAAGATATTCGTATTATCACCAATGGTCATGATTATACTGATACATAGTCATAATCATACCAAACAACAGTCCATCTATGCACTACGGGCCAAAGATGACTTTTATCACAATATAAGCATGAGGATGATGACAGTGATATAAACATCAATCAAACGAAATCAAGGATAAGTATTAAAGACTTTAAATTTATTCAGAGTTTAAAAATTTCCAAATTATCAACATAATAACTGCTTTGTGGAGTAAAATACAAGAATAATAATGTATCAAAAATAACTTGGACAACAAATAAATCAAAATTTTTTTGTCGTGAATAATGCCCCAGGTGAATAGTACCCGAGTGAATAGTATCTCGTGAATCTTCATGAATAGTATCATACGTATGAATAGTACCGTACGTATAAATAGTATCGTATAAATAAATAGTATCCATGAATAGTACTCCGGCATGAAAAACTTAAAATTTAACAAGAATGTTCAAAAAAATATCTTTGTGAAACGATACTAGATGAAGCGCAAATTTCAAGGATATTCTACTAATTTCAAGGAGTATAGAAGCAATACTTAATAAAATGAGTGTAGAATTTGGAATCTGAAACGAAATAATATTACTTACATACTACAGAGTATGGAAGAAAATATTATTTCTTACGAATATTGAACAAAAATAATATCCCTTACCTTAAAAGGAGAGTACTTCTGAATGGTATGGCGGAGATATTCTTGAAGAAAACTTGTACTGTTTTCTACACTCAAAACTTCCTTAAACTCTAAAGAAATACGCTCAATATTATAAAAGAAGAATTCTCTGATTCTGGTGTGATTTTTAATTCTAAACTAAGCATCCTATTTATAGGAGAATGACAAGATACTATTTAAGAAGAATAATTACGGACTGCACAGGAAAAATAATTTTGGGCGCAATTTATCAGCACACTATCTGACCAACCAATAAGAGAATTCCCTCTTCCGAAGGTAATTAGAAATTGGGAGAGATAAACCAATGGGAGGGCACCCTTATTAACAAGTTAGTGAACAGTACTGAGAGTTTAGTCAATAATAACAAAACCATCCAATCACAGAATTACCTCTTTTGAAGGTAATTGGGGCTGCGGAAGGATTAAAAAAATTAAATAAACAAAAACCAATCTAAAAGGATAATTGAACAAACATCTTTCACTCATCAATTATTATTCCTATCTTTAATCAACACGATCTTTATTCATTATTAATATTATAACTTACAATATTAATAACCAGGTCATTCCTAGGAAAGAGGGGGCTTTCCGATAAGGACTCCTCCTTATTGGCGTGCAATTAGACGACCAAACTTCTTTCCTCGACATAACTTTCTAGACATTGTCAATAATATAAATAATAATATGAATAATGGTATCGTATCAATTATTGATTTAATAATATAAAATATTGTGACAATAATTGAATCAACAACGTAAGATACTATGTAGCAATTATTGTGGCAATAATTGAATAAAACTGAGTGACTTCTCACGTAAGCATCAATAATCAAAGATACTTTATAATACCGCGTGCTACTATGCAACCACGCGCATTACTGTACTTTTTTCATCAGGTATTTCAACAGTTAGCGGTAAAACTTTTGTCGTTATTTTATAAAAAAGTTATTTTTGTCGTTTTATAACTCCGACAATAATTTCGTTGTGGGGTCCACCAATGATTGTGTCGACGTACGAATATTCCCTGATAAAACGAATATTCCCCAACCAAACAAATATTTTATAACAACTTACTTACTTTGCAAAATTTATAATTATTACCCACAACTATAATATTATAACAAATCAACACCTTATTATTCAACAATAATATTTAGAGAAAATTAAATCTTTATTCATAAAAGTTGGGGTCTTACGAGTTAGATGTATTGTTGATGACTAAAGTCGAGAGTTTAATTGTATAAATTTTGGGGTCGTTACAATTGGTATCAGAGCTGTAGGTTATGAACCTTAGGTAAGAGTATCTTAGGCTATAACCTTAGAAAAGAAAGGTGAAGAAATTAAAGAATAAACTTAGATAGAGTTGGACAATAAGAGATACATTTAAGAAATGTATAAAGAAAGGATTAAAATATATATAAGAAGGTTCAAAGAAGAATCTTGAAGAGTTATAAAAGGAGAGAATCAGGAGCTACCTGACTCTAGAAATAAGATGTTAAGTGTTATTAAATAGACGATGTCTAGAAGATGAAGGTGATTAAAATAATAATAATGAACTCAAATAGAGTTTAATTGATGATAAATTCAGAGAATGCTGATGAAACAAGGTAAGATAATATGTGTGGGTTCAAAGAAGAATTTTAAGAGTTAAAACTGAGTTAAATAATCATAAGACAACATAATAAAAGAGAAGTAATGAGGATCGTGAAACCAAAACGATCATAAAATAAGAAATGAATCATAAAGAATGTAATTATTTAATAAGATCACGACGTGATCTGTTTTAGTCGTAAAATAACCGATGGTATGTAATGATTGAATAGTTATAGCTTAATGCTATAAAGTGAAGGTACTATGAAATCACGAGGAGTTATAAGATACGAAAAATTTGTATCGAGAAAAGAGCAAGTTAAAAGAAAGTTAAGAGAAAGATTGTGTTAGGTGGGGTTTCAATTGAGGACTCATGTTATGGCTGGATTGTACAAACCTTTGTTTGGGCAAAGGTTTTGTGCTTACACTTGGTTTATCACAGTGATAATCATTGGAATGTTAGTGTCGCGCTATCGATATACATATGGTGAGAAGGTGATTCTTGTCCCATGTTTATATTTGATAGTTAGAGACTATTAAGGTTAGGTTAAATAATATTAAGGCTAGGCGCGGTTCTTAAAATTCATGCTTATGGTAAGTTCATGAATCATAATCATATATACGTTTTTGAACCCCTAAGTGTATGGACAGTCCTTGATAGATTCTTAGACTACGTATTGCTAGGATAAGTTCCTAAACTCATATTATTATGGCAAGTTCCTGAACTTCCAAAGTGTGGTAAGTTTGATGAACTATATTGGGTATAGAAAAGTTATGAAGCAAGAATTAAGAACTTTTGGTATAATGAGCATTGATGGTGCTAAAGATTAGTAGAATGATTAAGTAATGAAGCAGTGAAGTAAAGATTTAAATTGATGGAGGAAAATTGGATATTCTAAATCTTCTAACTATGCTAGATTTTCTAAATTTATTGACTTTATGCCGATGTTACATTTCCTTGTTTTTGAAAAATGTTGGAACATATAATTAAATAAATGGTTTTTTAAATAGTGTTATTATTCTTGTGTCTATGCTAATTGTTTCAGCTAGACAAAAATAATTTGAAATTATCAAAATGTATTTTATGTGATCATATTCATTGATTGATATGGTGTGGAAATAATAATTGAGGGAGTCATCAATGCAATTGAACCTAGTGTTGGATGTGATTATAGGATCGTCAGCCCACTATGGAATGATGTAGCATGACGACGTCATATAATGATGGAATCCTCAACGTACTGGTAAGACGATATGGTATCATGATATCATAAAAATGATTTTTGGTTTTCTCTAAACTTTGAAAGATATGCTATTGGAGATGATAAAAAAAATATTTTGGTTTTCTTTAAACTAAGAAAGGTATGCCAATGGAGTTGGTTAAGAATATATATATATATATATATATATATATATATATATATATATATATATATATATATTGATGTCCAAGTTGCTGGAAGTCTATGCTATTTGATTTAGCTTGACGAATATCGAGAGATGTTTATGAAATTCGAGCGTTCTTTGTCAAACTATGTCAAACCAAATTTTATTAGTGTGAATTCAGATGTTAAGAAGTTGAGGTGAACAACCCTATAAAAGGGAACATGTTATCGGAGACAGTGGTTCTGAAATTAATGCATACGTTGTGCACGACGTAATGGTATGATAGGCTGATCACCTAGAGTACTTGCAAATGGCATTTTTAGTCTTTGTGATTGTTAAACATTCTGTTAAAAAGGGTTTACGGTGGTGAATCACTATTAAACCTAGAGATGAGTTCAAGGTCTTGTAACCCCTCAGTATAATTTGAAATCTTTTAACTTCCTGAGTTATTTATATTGCTTCCCAATTATTGAACAATTGTGGAAGATTCTTATTATTCTGAAAGGTTGAAGTGGAGAGGAGGATATTTCTTAGAAAAGAGGAAGTTGTAGAATGCGGCATATGGTGATGAATAAATTGAGCAAACTACAGTGAATTTAAAAAATTTAATACTCCCTCCGTCCCATGATAAAAGTCCTTATTACTATTTTGGGTAGTCCCATGTTAAATGTCCATTTTCCTTTATTAACCAAATTTTTACACATATTTTCCTATTATACCCATAACATTAAATATCTCATACTTTTCTTATTCTAATTCTCTCTCCATATTTAATGACATTATTATGGACAATTTTGTCATTTTATTCATCTTCTTAATATGCGTGAAAAGTCTACCAGGACTTTTATCCTGGGACGGATGGAGTAATAAATAAATAAAGTTATCTAAGGATGAGTAATGCTATGAAATTCTTAGAATAGAGAGGTGTGAAGAATGTGATGATGTTAAAAAGATCTTTAGAGGAAGAATTTGGTTATAGAACCCAATGATGAATAAAGATTAACGTAAATCTATTTTGATAAATTGAATGAACGAAAATTAGTAAGTTAAAATTTCGGGGACAAAATTTTTAGAAGAATGGGTGAATGTAATATCCCGAGTATTTATATAATTAAATATATGGGCTGATATTTAGAAAAAGGAAATAAAAGGATTAAAGAATATATAATACTATAACTGAGTTTAAGCGAAGGTTATGAGATAAAGCTTGCAAGAATTTATTGAGAAAATGAATGAAATATGAATTATTAAACTTACATTAAGGTAAAGTATTGAAGTTATTCAACGATAATTTCTTTAAAAGATACTTGATGGAAACGGAGTAAGAGAGGTTTCCTTGATTCTGAGGACGAAATCCTTATAAGGAGGGAAGGATGTGACAACCCATATTTTCGAAAATTATTAAATAAGAATTTAATAAATAAAATTTGTATTATGAGATGAATCTATTTTAGATTATGTGGGATGGTGGGTAGAAATTAATTATACATGAGATTTAATAGTTAATTTAACCATTGAAGAAATTAAACGGAATTGTTATGAAAATGAAATTAACTATATTATATTAGTTAATTTCATTAAGTTGTAAATTATAGTGTGAGATAATGTAATTTGATTACTATACCTTGTCGGCAAAGGAAATGTTATGAATTAATTTCATAAATAATGTGAGTAATTCACTTAATTTAAATAGTAAATTAATATATTTGTTTTAATAAAATGAGAGAGTAATTTATTACATATAATGGTAATATGTTAATGTTGTAATACCCCAAATTTTATGAATAAAGATTTAATTTTCTCTAAATATCATTTTGAATAATAAGGTGTGGATTTGATATAATGTTATAGTTGTGGGTAATATTTTCAAACTTTGCAAAGTAAGCAAGTTGCCACAAAATATTCATTTGGTCGGGAAATATTCGTTTTATCAGGAAATATCCGTACGATGACACAATTATTGGTGGACCCCATAATAGAATTACTGTCGAATATTGAAAGCGACAAAAATAACATTTTTATAAAAATAACGGCAAGACTTTTACTGTTAAACTATTGAAATACCCGATAATAAAAGTACAGTAATACGCGTGGTTGCACAGTAGCACACGGTATTGCACAATATCTCTGATTATTGATGCTTACGTGAGAAGTCACTCAGTTTTATTCAATTATTGTAACAGTAGTTGATGCATAATATCTCATATTATTGATTCAATCATTGTCATAGTATCATCTGCACAATATTTTATATTATTAAATCAATAAATGAGACAACACAGTTATTCATATTATTATTTGCATTATTAAATTTGTCTAGAAAGTTCTGTCGTGGAAAGAGGTTTGGTCATCTAATTACGCGCTAATAAGGAGAAGTCCTTATCGGAAAGCACCCTCTTTCCTGAGAATGATATGGTTGTTAATATTGTGAGTTATAATATTAATGATGAATAAATATTGAAAGATTAAAAATGTGATTAGTCAAGTGAATTGTGATATATAAAAGGGGTTTGTCATTAAGTATTTATTATAAATTTGGCTTATTACATGGACCCCCACTTACTCATTTTTTAAAATCGTCGGTAGAAAGTTATCTCAGTTTTTGTTCTATATTACATAGTATTTGCATAGTACTGCATACTGTTTGCATAGTACTGCATAGTGTTTGCATAATACTTCCTAGTAAAAAATAAAAATTTCAGTCGAATTTTCAACGCCCGTGAATATGGTTACTGTGCGTCCGTGATTTTTCTTAAATAATACCCTGCCATTCTTCTATAAATAGGATGCTTAGTTTAGAAATAAAAATCACACTAGAATCAGAGAATTCTTCTTCTATAATATTGAGCGTATTTCTTTTGAGTTTAAGGAAGTTTTGAGTGTAGAAAACAGTACAAGTTTTCTTCAAGAATATCTCCGTTATACCAGTCAGAATTACTCTCCTACTAAGGTAAGGGGTATTATTTATTTCATATTCATAAGAGATTATTTTTCGTATTCGTATGGAATATTATCTTCGTTCAATATTCGTAAGAAATATCATTTTCGTTTAATATTCGTAAGAGATATTATTTTGTTCAGTATTCGTAAGAAATAATATTTTCTTCCAGACTCTGTAGTTTATAAGTAATATTATTTCGTTTTATATTTTCCTAATTCTACACTTATTTTGATAAGTATTGCTTCTATACTCCTTGAAATTAGTAGAATATCCTTGAAATTTGCGCTTCATCTAGTATCGTTTCACTGAAATATTTTTCTGAACATTCTTGTTAAATTTTAATCTTTTCATGCCAGAATACTATTCATGGGTACTATTCATACATACGATACTATTCATATATACGGCACTATTCATACATACGGTACTATTCACGGAGTATTATTCATGAGGTACTCACGGGGTACTATTCACTCGGGTACTATTCATCCGAGATACTATTCATGATAAAAAAATTGATTTCTTTTCTGTCCAAATTATTTTTGATACATGAATATTATTTTTGAATTTTACTCCACAAAGCAGTTATCATGTTGACAATTTAGACATTCTTAAACTCTGGATAAATTGAATTATAAATCTTTAAAATTTATCCTTGATCTCACTTAATTGAATTCTTATATCATTGTCATCATCCTCATGCTTATATTGTGATGAAAGTCATCTTTGACCCGTATTGCATAGATGGACTGTTGATTGGTATGATTATGACCAGAAATTATGTATCGGTATAATAATGATCAATAATATTACAAATGATGTGGTAAAAGTCTTCATTGGCCCGTAGTGCATTAATGGACAGTTGTTTGACATGATCATGATCACTGGTGATAATAACGAATATCCTTGGCCCGTAGTGCATGGATGATTCATAGATGTGATACTAATGAATATCCTTGACCCGCAGTGTATGGTTAATTCGGTGATGTGGAATATTTATTGAGATGTGTTGCAGAGATAAAATATTAATGACAAACTTTTAAATCATAGAAGATAGTAGATATCATGCTCTACTTGACTCTTCTAATGGATTACTTGTTCCGCTATAGTTAAACTTGTTGTCTATTAGAGTGTGATTATTTGGGTCTAGCCAAGGTGTAACCTAATTTATTTAATGGCTAGATTTGGTGTTGACTCATAATATATATTTATTTTGACATTGAGAGAGTCCTTATTAAAGAAAGATTTTGTTTCCTTATTTGGTGGAATACGGAGGTTTAATTAGGACTCCTACTCTTAATTGGATTCAGTAGTTATAAGGTGATTCTAGAAAAGGAGTCCTTCTCCTAGTTAGATGGGGGAAAGTGGCTTCCATATATACGGCTACAAGCTAGGGTTTGGAAAAAATAATAGAAGATAATGTCATAGGGAACAATAGATACAACACAAATACACAACTTGTACTCTCAATATTATTATAGTGGATTACTCTCTCTCTCTACGTGATTTTTTTCCAATTGGGTTTCCACGTAAATTCTTGTGTTCATATTATATATCTCTTTATATTCTTTTATTTATGTTTATTTGAGTGTATTTCATGAGTTTGATTTCACAATTACTCCATCAACCGTTGGCGCTATTTTGGCCTGTCCTTTTGGGTGATTTCGTCAGGCGTACAAAATCAGGCGTTAACATTGGCGCCGTCTGTGGGAACCAAGACACTTGTTCTAGTGTCGATTTAAAATCACCGATTCACCAAAGGAGATAAGTGATTGTAACCAAGTATTTATTACTTTACACGTTACATCGTTTATATCATAAAATGTGGTGATAGTATTCATGTTATATATATATATTAAATCAAAGCATTAATCACTTTGATTATTGATTCAGGTGAGTAAAAGATGCATTGCTGCTAACATTCTAAAAGGGTTACCATATAAGCGACAATAATTCGTGTGGGCCTATCATGTCATGAGTCAGCAACAACATTTTCTATATGCTTCTCGAAGCCAACTAAGGCAATCTAAGCCCATCGGCTTCAGCAAAATAAAACGAGCACTCGGAATCAACACTGATCGTCGGGAAAATAACAAGCCTCGGATAGAATATGCGTGGCTCTTAATTTTCACAAATGGAGGGGAGCGAGCAATTACCTCCACATATTAAATAAAAGGTTTCGTTGTCCTTCGTCACTATCAACATCTGTCGACCACATGGGAACAGATGAAGTTAGGTTCGGACCACTTCGGCAATCTCTTTGGCGATTCCTCTTCGGGCCACACCGGTTTCATCATATCTTTGGCTGTTTACTTTCGATAGATATAAAGTCTGATCGAAGCCTCCCACAGGGGTCGGGACAGATATTATGGCGGCATAAGGTCGGAGGGGTTTTAAGGTCGGACAAACGTCCTTCGAGAAGGCTTTGATCTCCCGAAAGGATGAATATTCTACGGATAAAAATTTCGAGGATATAAATCCCGAGGATAAAAATTCGGAGGATAAAAATCCCGAGGATAAAAATACCGAGGATATAAATCCTGAGGATAAAAATTTGGAGGAAAAAATTCGGAGGATAAAAATTCCGAGGATGAAATCCCGAGAATAAAAATTTCTAGGATAAAAATCCCGAGGATAAAAATCCCGAGAATAAAAATCTCGAGGATAAAAATCCCGAGGATATAAATTCGGAGGATAAAAATTTCGAGGATAAAAATTCTGAGGATAAAAATCCCGAGGATATAAATCCCGAGGATATAAATCCCGAGAATGAAGATAAAAATTTCGAGGATAAAAATTCCGAGGATAAAAATTTCGAGGATATAAATCCCAAGGATAAAAATCCCGAGGATAAAAATCACGAGGATATAAATCTCTAAAATAAAAATCCTGAGGATAAAAATCGTGAGGTTAAAAATCCCGAGAATAAAAATCCCGAGGATAAAAATCTCGAGGATAAAAATCTGGAGAATAAAAATCCCGATAATATAAATCCCGAGGATAAAAATCTCGAGGATATAAATTCGGAGGATAAAAATCCCGAGGATAAAAATCCTAAAGATATAAATCCCGAGGATAAAAATCTCGATGATAAAAATCCCACGGAGATTTTTTGAATACTCTCTTATTTATAAGTTCCTTATAAATAAGAGACTGGGGGGCAATGTTGGAGTGTAATTATTTGGGTCTAGCCAAGGTGTAACCCAATTTATTTAATGGGCTAGATTTGGTGTTGACCCATAATATATATTTATGTTGACATTGTGAGAGTCCTTATTAAAGAAAGATTGTGTTTCCTTATTTGGTGGAATAAGGAGGTTTAATTAGGACTCCTACCCTTAATTGGATTCAGTAGTTATAAGGTGATTCTAGAAAAGGAGTCCTTCTCCTAGTTAGATGGGGGAATGTGGCTTCCATATATACGGCTACAAGCTAGGGTTTGAAAAAAATAATAAAAGCCAATATCATAGGGCACAAGAGATACAACACAAATACACAACTTGTACTCCCAATATTATTATAGTGGATTACTCTCTCTCTCCATGATTTTTTCCTAATTGGGTTTTCACGTAAATGTTTGTGTTCATATTTTATATCTCTTAATATTCTTTTATTTATGTTTATGTGAGTGTATTTCATGAGTTTGATTTCATAATTACTCCATCAACCGTTGGCGCTATTTTGGCCTGTCCTTTTGGGTGATTTCGTCAGGCGTACAAAATCAGGCGTTAACATTGACGCCGTCTGTGGGAACCAAGACACTTGTTCTAGTGTCGAATCACTGATTCACCGAAGGAGATAAGTGATTGTAACCGAGTATTTATTACTTTACACGTTACATCGTTTATATCATAAAATGTGGTGATAGTATTCATGTTATATATATTAAATCAAAGCATTAATCACTTTGATTATTGATTCAGGTGAGTAAAAGATGCATTGCTGCTAACATACTAAAAGGGTTGCCATATAAGCGACAATAATTCGTGTGGACCTATCATGTCATGAGTCAGCAATAATATTTTCTATATGCTTCTCGAAGCCAACTAAGGCAACCTAAGCCCATCGGCTTCAGCAAAATAAAACGAGCACCCAGAATCAACACTGATCGTCGGGAGAATTACAAGCCCCAGATAGAATATGTGTGGCTCTTAATTTTCACAAATGGAGGGGAGCGAGCAATCACCTCCACATATTAAATAAAAGGTTTCGTTGTCCTTTGTCACTATCAACATCTACCGACCACATGGGAACAGATGAAGTTAGGTTCGGACCACTTCGGCAATCTCTTTGGCGATTCCTCTTCGGGCCACACCGGTTTCATCATATCTTTGGTTGTTTACTTTCGACAGATATAAAGTCTAATCGAAGCCTCCCACAGGGGTCGGGACAGATATTATGGCGGCATAAGGTCGGAGGGGTTTTAAGGTCAGACAAACGTCCTTCGAGAAGGCTTTGATCTCCCGAAAGGATGAATATTCTACGGATAAAAATTTCAAGGATATAAATCCCGAAGATAAAAATTCGGAGGATAAAAATCCCGAGGATAAAAATTCCGAGGATATAAATCCCGAGGATAAAAATTCGGAGGATAAAAATTCCGAGGATGAAATCCCGAGAATAAAAATCTTGAGGATAAAAATCCGAGGATAAAAATCCCGAGGATATAAATCTCGAGGATAAAAATCCCGAGGATATAAATTCAAAGGATAAAAATTTCGAGGATAAAAATTTTGAGGATAAAAATCCCGAGGATATAAATCCCGAGAACGAAGATAAAAATCCCGAGGATAAAAATCCCGATGATAAAAATCTCGAGGATATAAATCTCGAAAATAAAATCCCGAGGATAAAAATCTCGAGGATAAAAATTCCGAAAATAAAAATCCTGAGGATAAAAATCTCGAGGATAAAAATCTCGAGAATAAAAATCCCTAGAATATAAATCTCGAGGATATAAATTCGGAGGATAAAAATCCCGAGGATAAAAATCCTGAGGATATAAATCCCGAGGATAAAAATCCCACGGAGATTTTTTGAATACTCTCTTATTTATAAGTTCCTTATAAATAAGAGACTTGGGGGCAATGTTGGAGTGTGATTATTTGGGTCTAGCCAAGGTGTAACCCAATTTATTTAATGGGCTAGATTTGGTGTTGACCCATAATATATATTTATGTTGACATTGTGAGAGTCCTTATTAAAGAAAGATTGTGTTTCCTTATTTGGTGGAATAAGGAGGTTTAATTAGGACTCCTACCCTTAATTGGATTCAGTAGTTATAAGGTGATTCTAGAAAAGGAGTCCTTCTCCTAGTTAGATGGGGGAATGTGGCTTCCATATATACGGCTACAAGCTAGGGTTTGAAAAAAATAATAAAAGCCAATATCATAGGGCACAAGAGATACAACACAAATACACAACTTGTACTCCCAATATTATTATAGTGGATTACTCTCTCTCTCCATGATTTTTTCCTAATTGGGTTTTCACGTAAATGTTTGTGTTCATATTTTATATCTCTTAATATTCTTTTATTTATGTTTATGTGAGTGTATTTCATGAGTTTGATTTCATAATTACTCCATCAACCGTTGGCGTTATTTTGGCCTGTCCTTTTGGGTGATTTCGTCAGGCGTACAAAATCAGGCGTTAACATTGGCGCCGTCTGTGGGAACCAAGACACTTGTTCTAGTGTCGATTTAAAATCACTGATTCACCGAAGGAGATAAGTGATTGTAACCGAGTATTTATTACTTTACACGTTACATCGTTTATATCATAAAATGTGGTGATAGTATTCATGTTATATATATTAAATCAAAGCATTAATCACTTTGATTATTGATTCAGGTGAGTAAAAGATGCATTGCTGCTAACATACTAAAAGGGTTGCCATATAAGCGACAATAATTCGTGTGGACCTATCATGTCATGGGTCTAGTCAAGGTGTAACCTAATTTATTTAATGGGCTAGATTTGGTGTTGACCCATAATATATATTTATGTTGACATTGAGAGAGTCCTTATTAAAGAAAGATTGTGTTTCCTTATTTGGTGGAATAAGGAGGTTTAATTAGGACTCCTACCCTTAATTGGATTCAGTAGTTATAAGGTGATTCTAGAAAAGGAGTCCTTCTCCTAGTTAGATGGGGGAATGTGGCTTCCATATATACGGCTACAAGCTAGGGTTTGGAAAAAATAATAGAAGCCAATATCATAGGGCACCAGAGATACAACACAAATACACAATTTTTACTCCCAATATTATTATAGTGGATTACTCTCTCTCTCTCTCCATGGTTTTTTTCCAATTGGGTTTTCACGTAAATTCTTGTGTTCATATTTTATATCTCTTTATATTCTTTTATTTATGTTTATGTGAGTGTATTTCATGAGTTTGATTTCACAATTACTCCATCAACCGTTGGCGCTATTTTGGTCTGTCCTTTTGGGTGATTTCGTCAGGCGTACAAAATCAGGCGTTAACATTGGCACCGTCTGTGGGAACTAAGACACTTGTTCTAGTGTCGATTTGAAATCACCAATTCACCGAAGGAGATAAGTGATTGTAACCAAGTATTTATTACTTTACACGTTACATCGTTTATATCATAAAATGTGGTGATAGTATTCATGTTATATATATTAAATCAAAGCATTAATCACTTTGATTATTGATTCAGGTGAGTAAAAGATGCATTGCTGCTAACATTCTAAAAGGGTTACCATATAAGCGACAATAATTCGTGTGGGCCTATCATGTCATGAGTCAGCAACAACATTTTCTATATGCTTCTCGAAGCCAACTAAGGCAATCTAAGCCCATCGGCTTCAGCAAAATAAAACGAGCACTCGGAATCAACACTGATCGTCGGGAAAATAACAAGCCTCGGATAGAATATGCGTGGCTCTTAATTTTCACAAATGGAGGGGAGCGAGCAATTACCTCCACATATTAAATAAAAGGTTTCGTTGTCCTTCGTCACTATCAACATCTGTCGACCACATGGGAACAGATGAAGTTAGGTTCGGACCACTTCGGCAATCTCTTTGGCAATTCCTCTTCGGGCCACACCGGTTTCATCATATCTTTGGCTGTTTACTTTCGACAGATATAAAGTCTGATCGAAGCCTCCCACAGGGGTCGGGACAGATATTATGGCGGCATAAGGTCGGAGGGGTTTTAAGGTCGGATAAACGTCCTTCGAGAAGGCTTTGATATCCCGAAAGGATGAATATTCTACGGATAAAAATTTTGAGGATATAAATCCCGAGAATAAAAATTCAGAGGATAAAAATCCCGAGGATAGAAATCTCGAGGATATAAATCCCGAGGATAAAAATTCCGAGGATAAAAATTCGGAGGATAAAAATTCGGAGGATAAAAATTCCGTGGATAAAAATCTCGAGGATAAAAATCACGAGGATAAAAATTCTGAGGATATAAATCCCGAGGATATAAATCCCGAGAATAAAAATCTCGAGGATATAAATTCGGAGGATAAAAATCACGAGGATAAAAATCTCGAGTATTTAAATCCCAAGGATATAAATCCCGAGGATAAAAATACCGAGGATAAAAATCCCGAAGTTATAAATCCCGAGGATAAAAATTTCGAGAATAAAAATCTCGAGGATAAAAATCTTGAGGATAAAAATCTTTAGAATAAAAATCCCGAGAATATAAATCTCGAAGATAAAAATCCCGAGGATATAAATTCAGAGGATAAAAATCCCAAGGATAAAAATCCCGAGGATATAAATCCCGAGGATATAAATCCCGAGGATAAAAATCCTGATGATAAAAATGCCACGGAGACTTTTTGAATACTCTCTTATTTAAAAGTTCCTTATAAATAAGAGACTGGTGGGCAATGTTGGAGTGTGATTATTTGGGTCTAGCCAAGGTGTAACCCAATTTATTTAATGGGCTAGATTTGGTGTTGACCCATAATATATATTTATTTTGACATTGAGAGAGTCCTTATTAAAGAAAGATTGTGTTTTCTTATTTGGTAGAATAAGGAGGTTTAATTAGGACTCCTACTCTTAATTGGATTCAGTAGTTATAAGGTGATTCTAGAAAAGGAGTCCTTCTCCTAGTTAGATGGGGGAATGCGGCTTCTATATATACGGCTACAAGCTAGGGTTTGGAAAAAATAATAGAAGACAATATCATAGGGCACAAGAGATACAACACAAATACACAACTTGTACTAACAATATTATTATAGTGGATTACTCTCTCTCTCTCTCTCTCCGTGGTTTTTTCTCAATTGGTTTTTCACGTAAATTCTTGTGTTCATATTTTATATCTCTTTATATTCTTTTCTTTATGTTTATGTGAGTGTATTTCATGAGTTTGATTTCACAATTACTTCATCAACCGTTGACGCTATTTTGGCCTGTCCTTTTGGGTGATTTCGTCATGCATACAAAATCAGGCATTAACATTGTCTATTGTATTCTATCAATTTCTATATTGTTGAAGACTAAGTATAATTTATTCTACATTATCTTAGTCATAATATTCTTTACTAGGCTAGTTGAGCTAATCCTTTTCTTTCATTGTTCTTTTCAGGAAATGAGAATATAGCTGGGACTAGTCGGGGAATGGAGTGATGGTCCAAGATGGTGGCTATAGTATTCCTCACTATTCTATAAAATAGTGTGATAATAATTGTCATGAGGACTCCATTCTACGAGACAATATTTGTGTTAAAATTCTCAGCTTATGTTTTGTCGTATTTTGCACGACAGTTGTATAAATTAAGTTTGTATTTAAATTATATACTATGTATTTGGCGACTCAGAATGGGTTGTGTATGCCTATTTTGGGGGTGTCACAAATGTAATACGATTGTGAATTTCATAAATAGTTAAAATATTTATCGAATAAAATAAACATTTTAGCGAAAATATTTATGGAGTAAAATAATATTTGACGTAATAATTTATTTAAGTGTGATAATATTGATTAAATGATTTTATAATCGGTGCGTATTTTATTTCGCTAATGGAATTAATGATTTTATAATCGGTGCATATTTTAATTAAATTAGAGGGTTAATGATTTGTTAAATAAAATTATAATTTTATGGGCTAAGTAAATATTGTGTTGGCTAGATAGAAATTATAATTTTATTGACAAGGTTTAATTGGACATATTAATGAATTGAGATTTAGTATGACATTAGGGTATCTTATTATAAGGATTTTATTAAAATAAATTAAAAAGGGTTTTTGGGTCTAGCTAAACATGGCCTTGTGACCCTTTGCATTTATAACCGCTGATAACCCACGTTAAGTTCCATCAGTTTATTTTCTTGCACTTATTTTTGTTAAGCCTGATAATAGAGAAAATAGAGAAAACTTGTGAGTTGAGAGAGAAGAGAAATTCTGTGAATTTGAGAAGAAACTTGGAAGAATCAAGGAAGAAGAATAAGGGTGATGAAAGC
The DNA here is from genome assembly GCA_016801055.1 of Panax notoginseng. Lineage (NCBI taxonomy): Eukaryota > Viridiplantae > Streptophyta > Magnoliopsida > Apiales > Araliaceae > Panax > Panax notoginseng. The sequence goes on along the minus strand of CM029018.1, from coordinate 164,576,492 downwards.
TTGTTAATCATCTACCATTCTAAGAATTGAAGGTAATAATCTAGCCCTAGAACTCTAGTTTATGTTTTCTTGAGTTCTTCATCAAAAATGGAGTTTTATGATTAATTTGTTAATGAATCTATAATATAGGTTTGTGGGTATGTATAATTTAGTCTATGTTGTTTATAAGTGAGTTTTTAGTAATCAAATCCATGAAAACATGTTAAAGATGAAGAATTTGAGTTTTGGTTGAATATGTACGTTTTGGCTTATGTTAGAGTCAAAATTGATTGTTAATTCATGGATATAACCTTAAATTGATTGTAGGTGTTGTTAATATATTGAAAAATAAAAACAACGAAAGTTAAATGGATTGATTTGGTTAAGAATCGAGTTCATAGTGGTTGATCACGCTAAACATATTATATAAACATGAAAAACAAAGTATGAACATGAGTTTTGGGTCAAGATTTGGGTTAGTTAATGTTTCTATAAATTGTTGATTCTCTGGTATGTTGTATTTTTAGGAGTTAAAAGTCTATAGAATCAAAAATGGACTCAATTGGATGTTTATAGATCGAGTTAAGAAGATTGGAAGGAAGAATGGTCAAAAACTCGCGAAGACCAAATTTGGGAAAAACTGCTAGTGATGAACGGTGTCGCAGCGCAACAAATGACTTGAAGTCGGGTGCCGCAGCGCCGACCAGACCCATCAACTATGAACCAAAACCAACGCCGCAAAGCCTAAAACAAGACGGCGCCGCAACGCCGATAGCAGTCCATACGCAGAGAAGAAGGCTTTAAAGCTTGGCCAAAGAAAAATTAGTTTAATTAATTATAAATCATTCTAATGAGCGTTATATACTTAATAAGGTGTAATAAGACATTTTAAATACTTAACAACATGTTAAGTAACATATTAAAAGATGTAAATAAAGCATAATAAAAAGGTTTATTTAATTAATAATAATAAACCTTATTCACATAATATGATAAATGGAAGCCTTAAAGACTTAACTAGCTAAATGTTAAGTAAAAGAAGAAATATTTGAAGAATGATATGGAAGGTCTTAAAGACGTAGCCGAACATTAGGTGTCGATTGAAAGAGAAACAAAAAGAGAGATGAGTTGAAGGATGATTCAATGACTTAACTAAATCTTTAGTGTCAAGCGAAGAAGAGTTAAAAACTTGAAGATAAGTTATAAGTTTTAAAGAAATGCAAGTTGTAAAGGGTTAGGAATAAGAGTCAATGTGATTTCATTATATGTGAAATTGATGCATGTGTATATGAACTTGTGAGCTAATGTAGGATAAATGCGAAGTGGTTACGAGGTAGTTGATAATCAACGAACTAGGCAAGTCTTTTCGTTCCTATTTGTTATGTGAACTGGATGTTGAACTATTTTAAATATGAATTATAAAGAGCATGATCTGTTACATATGTTGTATGTATAAAATGTTAAAGTTAATTTATAACTACATTGATTGAGAAAAGAATATTGATTGAGAAAATAATGTTGATTGAGTAAGGAACTCAAACTTTATAATTGTTATGTGAACTGCAATATGTATAATATATTAGTTTAATGATGATGATGTGTAATCTGAGCATGATATCTATATGCTACGTGTTGCATGAAAGTTGTTAGATTTGCTGGGTTGTCGAGCTCAACCTTGCAAATAACCATTTTTGCAGGTTAAGGATTGAATGTAACGCTATGTGCTACTTAAATGACATGGATCAGATGTAATGCATGAAGATTGAATATTTTAGCTATAGTGGTTATTCTTTTAAACCATGTTTAAGATTATGGAAATGTACTTAGTGGTTTATGATGTTTAATTCATGTAGATTTGTATAGTTTGAGTTATACGAAGTATAACGGATACTGAATTGGGATGTAAGGTTTTATATAATAACTCTGATGAATTGAATCATGAAAATAAGTGTGATTCTAGAATATGTAAATAATAAAGATTGTGGTATAAAAGTTTAATTTATTCTGCATTTATATTGATTGTATTATCAATTAATGATGTAAAATTAGAAGTTAGATGTATTGTTAACGACCGAAGTCGAGAGTTGAATTGTATGAATTTTGGGGTCGTTACACTTGCTCTTATTAGTGAGTTCTTACATAAGAATCATACTCTGCCCGCGAATTATTATCAAGCGAAGAAGATGGTCAATGGGTTGAATATGGAGTATTATAAGATCGATGATTGTGAGTATGATTGCATGTTATATTATGGGACAGATAAAGATAATGGACAGTGTGGTATACGAAGCATTCCTCGATATAAGGTGACCAAACATGGGAAAAAGGAGAAACATGTGCCCAAGAAGATCTTACGGTACTTTTCTCTTGCGCTGAGGCTTTAACGGCTATTCATGTCGTCCCATACAGCTCAACATATGAGTTGGCATAGAACAAGGGACGTCGTGCCTGGTCAGATGACTCACCCTGCATATGGAGATGAATGGAAAAGATTTGATAAAACTTTTCCACAGTTTACGGAGGAAGTCATGAATGTGAGGCTCGGCATGGCTACAAGTGATTTTTGCCCTTTTAATAATTTTAGTCAGTCTTACTCTATCTGGCAAGTCATTATTGCATATTATAATCTTCCACCATTAATGTGTATGAAGAATCCTTATTTGTTCTTGACTTTACTCATATCGGGCTATAAGCGTCCTACAAAAGGCATTAACGTGTACTTCAGGCTGTTAGTCGATGACCTAAAGATGTTGAGGGAGACGGGTGTCCAGACGTATGATAAATCGATCGACGATAATTTTTTGATGAAGACAGCCTTGTTGGGGACTATCACCGACTTTTTGACTTTTGGGATTATTAGTGGTTGGTCAACTCATGGGAAGCTGTCATGTCCAGTGTGTATGGGGGATGTACAAGGCAATCAGTTTCAACATGAGTGGAAATGTAGTTATTTTGGAATAACTCAAAGATTCTTGCCTTGTGATCCTAATTACAGAACGATATCTACACAGTTCAATAGAAAGATAGAGAAGAAGAGGGTTGTTGGTCGACTGTCGGACAGTGAGGTCTTAGGTTGGCTGAACGATTTGACATTTTCACTGTCAGGGAAGGAGCAAAGAAAATTGAGATCAATCGGGTATGGGAAGACTCATAATTGAACACACTCATCCATATGGTTTGAGTTGTCTAATTGGGTCACTTTCAGTTTGTCATTGTATAGATGTCATGAATATAGAAAAGAATTTCTTTGAGAACTTGTTTTACACCGCGTTAGATATGAGTGGTAAAACAAAAGACAATGACAATGCACGAAAAGATTTGGAGGCATTGAACATCATGCCAAAATTGTGGCTTTGCCCTAACAATATGAAACCTAAAGCTCCATTTTGTCCTGGTAAGCAGCAAGTTGAAGAGGTGTGCAAGTGGGTAGGTGGGTTGAAGCTCGCAGATAGATATGCATCTAACATATCGCACTTCAATAAGGTTGAGTAGTTAAAAATCAATGGGTTTAAGAGTTACGATTATCATGTATTCATACAGAAGTTGATCTCAATTGCAATTCGTGAGATGTTACCTAGAAAAGTTATGGATGCATTGACCAAACTTTTAAATTTCTTTCGGGATCTATGCTCAACTATAATAAAGTACAGTGATGTGGAGCAGATGGAGAACAATATTATGCTTACCATTTGCAATCTCAAAATGGTCTTCCCTCCAAGATTCTTTGACTCGATGGAACATCTGCCTATTCATATACCGTATGAAATCAAATTTGGAGGACCGATGCAATATTAGTAGATGTATCCTTTTGAGAGGTAATATAATCTACAAATTGTATTATGCTGATCATATTAATAATACTCATTGCATTCTGCTGATCATATTAATAATACTTATATCCAATCAACGTATTTTAGGTATATGCATCGATTAAAACAGAAAGTTAAGAGCAAGGCTCATGTAGAGGCTTCTATTGTTGAACGCTATATGGAGGAAGAGCTTGTCAACTTCTGCTCATTGTATTTTTAATGATGTTGTCTCCACGAAGCACAACCATTTAAGTAGGAATGAGTTTTTCGGTCCCTAATCTCATGTTAATGATGAGTTAGAGGTATTCACGTGTCTGGCTAAGCCATTTGGCCATAAGACGATGACTTACTTAAGCGACAAAGATTTAAAGATTGTATCTACATATGTGCTTCTAAATATGCCTGAAGTATCATCATACATCAGGTATGAATTATTATTTTTCGCATCTAATATATTTTATATGTGTAATCATTTATATATTAAACCATTTTATTATTGATTCAGTTCATTCGAAGAGGACGCATATGCTTCTAACCGGGTTTTAACTACAACAGAGTTGGAAGCATTCACTACTGCTAATTTCCAATAGAAGTTTAAGAAAAGGTTTAAAGAAGATAATTCTTAGCATTTTATAGATGTCATCCGAGGACCTTACAAAGTTGTTAGTTCTTTTCCTGGCTACATCGTGAATGGGTACAAATTTAAGGTCGATGACTTGAATGAACTCACATCTGTCAATTCTGGGGTTATGGTGTTGTGAAGTTATTACCATGATTCCGAGTCTATGACGCCCCAAAATTCAAATACATGTACCTCGAATCTGGTGCTCTACGATCTAACTTATACAATATACTAATAACACATACAACAATATAATAGAATAATTTATATTGATATAATATAAGTATTCTCATCCCAAGTCTCGCAACCATTACTAACACGTTACACAACTTAATCCATAACATAACTTAATACGTAACCATAATTAAGTCTTAATATAACATAAGGATACAAATCTTAACATAGAAGACCAAAGCTACTCCATAGCCTTGCCTTTTTCCTTATCCTTGCCTAATGTCCCACACTATTTTGCCTTAACTGAAATGTTTAAGAAAAATAAGAATAAGCAAAAAAAATTGTCCAACAAGTAATATAACAATAAATTTGAACAAAAATATTTAAAGGTCATAATCTCAAAGGATATAACATTAAATGATGGTTCAGAAATTTAAAGAATGATGTTGTGAACAAAGGAAATCTCAATAGTCCCAAATCTGTCCTTTGAATTTAAATAATGAGTCATTATAGACCGAAGGATGTTAAAAGAATTCAAAGGTCTCAACATTCCAAATAGATGAAATTTTAATATTGAGCAATCACTATGGACCAAAGACTCCTTCTAGAATTAACAGTATTTCACTGATAACCCAATATAAACAAGTACAATAGGTGATCAGCCCAAAGTAACATACATTATGCATAACATTTAAAAATGTTGTTTTAGTGCATGTCGGTCTCCCGATAGTATATAGTTTCCCCTTCCATGAGGGTTGTTCATCTCAACAGATTATAAGAGTTAGCACCAAAACAATTGGTTTGGATAGCTTTCAAAGATATTGATATAGTCGAATCAAAATGGCTTAGACACCTTTCTCAATATAATTAGAAATAATTTATAAGTTCAATGTTTGCAACATGATTCAAGGAATATGCTTGTGATTTTCAATCAAGTTTCAGAGTATGAATAATAATATTCATGAATTTATATAATACAAGAATCATTTTAGCAATTATTTATTCGTACGATCAATAAGAGTACTTGTTCAATATCTATTAAGGAAACTTGCACAATATACAAGATTGTGTAAGTTAGGGAACTTGCCTTTCACGTAGATTACAATCTTATAGCTTAACGTCTCATCAATGTCCTATATCATGATATTTATGTATATATATACATACATTAGTTATACATACATAATACACCAAAAATCCTACATATCTATCATACACATGTTTATCTATGTACGTTATGTACATACATTCAGTCATACAGTCGATAAACATTCAAACCACATATTTGCGTAATTAACTTTTTTTTTTAAGTTTTATTTAGAACCCTTTTAGAAACTTTTGAACTCTTGATCCTATATAGCTATTACATGTTTGAATACTTAAAACATCACTTTAATCCTGTATTATAGCTTAAGAGATTAATATACACATGCTTCAAGCTTTAGATTACAGTTAAAACAATTTGTTAACTCTGCAATGTGGCACATGTCAAGCAGATTAATTCCAAGCATACAAGGATATTGATACATATTATATACACATGTCAAGCAGGTTTTGTGCTAGATTCGATTCCTCTTGTGCTTACACTAAGTTTACTTTCAAATTATATAGTTTTATTTGAAGTTTTCAATCAATAAAGCTTAAAGATTTCATTTCATAAGGGACCAACTATATTATTCCTTAAACCATATAATGTTGCTAAATAAACCTTTAATACGCATGCTCAAATGTATTTAACCCATTAATTCTTAGTTAGCCTAGCTTTACACTTGAAAACTTACTTTAAGCCATGTTAGAACAGTTTATATTATGCCTAACTAGATGGATCAACATATCAGTCATATTTCAAAGCATAAAGAGTCTTACTATGCCAGCTCAGAAGGTCAAAATGCCATAACACAATGCTCATCAATGTTTCTTTTCAAAACTTCTAAGTTTCCTTTTTAATTTTTCTTTACATTAAACTAAGCTAATGCAACTTATTTTATGCAAAGCAACTTTGAATCACATGTCAGACCCATTTGTATACATAACTACGCCAACACACCTGACTGGCATGCCAAAATACAAGTAAAATAATTTTCAAACACTTGGGACCAGCGCAGTCGCGCTGGTTTGGACTGAGGAATTAAGTGGCGCGACCGCGCCACTTCGGGGCAAATTCAAGATAGGCTCTGTTTTGCAAAACTTAAAAAACAATATCACCAAGCATGCATACAATGACTAATTATCTTGATTCAAAGCATCCTTACATCTTAGATATCTAAATAACATAATTTCCAAAATAACTATCAAGTAATTCATGCCAATTTCTATTAATTTACCTAATTTATAGCCATTACAAGGATATACATTCTTTACCTTATGATCATATAAATTAACATGCTCTGCTATCCTATAATTGATTCAAGTTTAAAGAAACATAGAGGATTAGAACTATATTCCTTTGATGAACTCTTCTATTTAGCAGGATACTTCTTCTTCTTACTGAAATGCCAAAATGCAAGAGCTCTCTTGAAATTTCTTCTTATCTCTCTATTCTCACTAACTCTCTCTATATCAGAACTAACAATCTTAAAAGAAATTTAGCAGTTTTGAATTGTGAAGGGGGAGCTCCTATTTATAGGAAAACTCTTACCCATATACTGTTTTATATCCAAGGATGGAACAAACGTGAAATGGAAGAAGTTATTAGTTAAAGAGGGTTTGGTAGAAAGCTGCCAACCGCTCCTTTTTAGCCATGCCCTTCAGCCATCGTTCCCAATTTCTGATGTTAAGCAATGTAGGAGATAGGCCATTAGCCTAATGCTGCTGAAGCAAGATAACGGGACTAAAAATATAGGACTAATATTTTAATATAGTGCACTTGCAATATGGACACCAGCATACTAAGGATAATCCTTTATTGGGCTCACAAAGCCAAATCTAATGACTTAATATTGCCTTCTTGGTTTACAATATAGGGTTATTATTATTCTACAATTAGTTGGGTTAGGATATAAATTAGTTGGGTACTAACAACTCATTATTTCTCATAAGACTTATTCTTCTAATTACACATAAATACCATAATCATTGTTAATATCAAAATTTTACCTTCTTAAAATTAATTCTCTTTCATAATTCTAATTAAACCTTCAATTGATCTAAAAAGAATTATTATGCCACACAAAGCTCATTTCTTTCAAGCTTAGCTAAATTACATAACTCAATCTTATTTTCACAATATAGTTTTACTTAGTGATTATTCTTATTTTATAACTTCATTTTTAGTATCACATCTTATGTTTCATGCATGATGCAGTTTTATTGCATTAACTATTTTTGTAACCACACAATACACATAATTGCACATAATCTATAAATAAGAAAAGAAAAATAATAATAATTCCTCATTTATTAATAACAATATTTTAAATTTTTCGGGTATTACATAGCCCAATTACTATGTGCTCAATTATCACGGGGGTAAAAAGGTAGTTACATTTAAGTGTCGCTGGTTTAATACTGAAAAGGGTGTTAAAGTAAATTGTAATAAAATCATCACAGTAGATATTAAGTCGGTACTAAAATCTGATGATGTATTCATTTTAGCCAGTCAAGAGACTCAAGTGTATTACGCTCCTAATGTCGTAAATAGTAGAAGCCCCTGGTATACAGTTATCACAACTAAAACACGAGCATTTGATGGTTCTAATATGTTTGGGATGGATGAGGCGCTGCTAGAAGATGTTAGCAATCCCAGGCAGGTAGTGTTAAATGATAAAAATGTGATGACAAATGATGTGGTTGACGTACCTAATGATGAGGATGTCGAGGAAGACGTCGTCGTGAATGACTACGTAGTCATTGAGGATGATAACGAAGATGAAACTGATATCGAAACTGATGATGAGGAAGATACTGAATCCGAGAATGATATCGATGTTGAATCTAACGTGCGTAATCTAAACTTATTTCAAATTAGTAAATAATGCAATAGTATATATATATATATATATATATATATATATATATATATATAATTTACATTCAAATTCATATGCGTTATTTTGGTTATTCCAGTAGCATATTCAAGACTAGACATAGCGATGGAAGTCGCTGCGGTGGTGGGTGATCAAGATCGGGAGACGCTAGCCATGATGGAGGCTCATCTTCAAGAGTTAGTAAGTTGTCTGAACTAGGATTTAAATATATCTCAACATGCATTAGTTTATGTTTATTGACTCAGTTTTTTTAATAATTATAGATGCGCCTCATCGGCGACACCGAGGGACTAACTTTGGTTTCTTTAGTTTGCCGGCAGTTCCACTTACAGTCCAGGTGGATGTTGAGTCTGGACAATAAGTGTTAATTCATCGTTAAAGTAACAAATTTATATTTATATAATTTATTGCATAACACAATTAGCGTAACACATATTATTTTATTTTTACTGTAGTATACTAGACCCCGACGTTAAACACACCTTACACGCTATTTACCTGACGCACCTCCAGACCAGGTGCATGCGCTATAGCCAGTACGCGTAGTACGATGCCTTATTTATGTAAACTGTCTTGCGGGAGTTTCACGTAAGTTAATAAGTTTATTTTAGTCAGTTATATATTAGTGCATAGTTGTTGCCTAAGAAATTAAATGTTCCTAACTTTTAAATTTTTATTATAGACTGAGGAAGGCATCTCTCAGACAGACGGCGATGACGTGATTATAGCACATGTCGCTAAGAATTACTCCGGCTGGCTGTTTGAGATGCGACGGAGGGCAGCCCGGGCAGCCCGGGACCACCATCAGAGATCACCAACCCCGCATAGTCTCCGATTTGGCATGATAGGCTATGTGTGCGCAATGTGATGATGATAACTTCAAGAAGAAATTTGAACAGGCAAAAAAGAATCGTGGCCTACTCCGCATAGTACACACGACTGGCTCGCAGTCTTTCGAGGAGGCGAATACTGTAAGTGTAATGTATTTAGTTGTTTAGTTATCAAATTCTCACACTAATACTTAATAATTATTTTATAAATGTATTTATTAGGCCTTGGAGAGGAGCTTGGGCCGATCTCCGACCATGTTAGAGTTATGGGATAGAGCCTACACGCCTAAGGATGAGTGTGCTTTGTTTCAGGCAGCATGAGCTATACGGGTACAATTAATCTTACTTTTTAGTAATTATTAATATTCAATCGTTAATAAAATGATATAATTAACTTACGTATACAAAATAAATAACGAGACCAATTTCAGAAGCTTCAGAATTAGCGTATAGCTAAGTTGGAGGCTGCTAGGGGGTTCTGAGCCATTAGATTCCATCATGCCCCCTCCTGAGATTATATTATCTCGGGATGAGGAGTTGAGACTATAGGTCGCCTCTCGAGATCCCCCTACTAGCAGTACCGGCAGGTATCGAGTGTTGGGTCTGCCGAGGATACCCGCATATACATTACCTGGAGGTAATAATATTTTTTATGTTTCAAGGAATTATCATAATTTATCACATAATATAAATTATTATTATTAGTAATTTTATATATATTTTCGTAGGCTCTAGCTAGCACCTGCGTCCGAGAGCACCTGTTGGACCATCTCATACGGGCGCTAGTTCCAGAGACTGATAGCGGTGGTGTCGGATAGGTTCCATACTAATCCGATTTTTCTTCTTTAGCAATTGCCTAGCAGTTCCGTCTTCACCAGCTCACTCAAGAGGTTTGAGCAAGGGCCATCGTAGAGAGTACATGATTACAACAGGAGCAGTTCGACGCATTAAGCGGTGAGATACTCTGAATGGTGGTTACCCTCCTACTCAGGTATTCTGCATGTTATGTTATTTTCATTTAACAGTCTCTTTAATTCTCACATATATACGGGCTAATGATTTTTATTTTTAATTCTATCAACAAGGTGGTGATGGCGAGCGTACTGGTAATGGCAATGGCAATGGCGATGGCGATCGGGGGCACGACGACGTTGATTTTCATACACCAAAACAGCATCGTCGTCCACCCCCGCCTGATGATGATCCTTCTACTAGTTTATAGTTCATTTGTATTCATTTATACATATTGTAGTCTAGTTGAGTCTGTACGAGTTTTGTAAATCATATTGTATAATTTATGGAACATTAACTTATATTTGTAATTGTTGATGAGTTAGTAGATCATTTTTTAATTGTTAGCTTTTATTTGTAATTGTTAGCTTAGTTATGTTGTTGATGATGAGATAAAACAGGTTTTTAGCATTTTGTTGAATGTGAAATATATTATTGTCTGTCTGTGTTGAGATAAAACAAGTTATTGGTACAAAAATGGGTTTAAAAACCTAAAAATTGTAATTTAAAAAAAACTATTAAAATATATAATTATTTTCAACGGAATAAGGTATTTCCGATGAAGCGTCTAATAGTTTTTTAAAAAGTCATATTTTTCGTCGAAATTAGTTTGTTTCCGAGGGAATATTCCGTCGGAAATAACTCCAGTTTATATTTGGCGAATTAATTCCGTTGAAAAATTTCCGTCGAACATATTTCATTTAAGACGAAAATTCAGTCGGATATATTTCCAACGAAAATTCAGTCAAATATATTTCAGTCGAAAATAGTTATCTCCGACGAAATTTTCGACCAACCTTAACTACGACGCCTTTATATACGACCGAATTTTCATCGGAAGTAAGCTTTTTTTTCTTGTAGTGAATTCCATTCAATTTTTAACATATCAACAACAATTGTAGCTAATTTGTGTTATTTAGAGCTAATTCAGGTTGTAATTGGAATGGTTGTATTGTTAATTAGTTGAATCATTATATAGAGGATTAAGAGTATGTAATAGATTTGTTGACTGGAAGTGAATCAACATTTACATAAAAATATTTCTATAAAATTGAATTCTGAATAAGTGCCTTCATGATCTTTGATTTTGAGGAATGCATATGTTGCTATAAAACTATACTGAGCCACAATGTTATTGTACAAATGTAAAGGTTTTTCTACCTTGGTGTACCTCCATATCTTTGATGTGTCATCAAACCAGCTTACCACAATTAATGACATTGAGAAGCTACACCAGTTTGATATCTATCTTGCCGTGTCATATGAAGTAATCATTTCTGTTCCTTGCTTAATATTATTATCTTCACTCCCGATGTTTGTTTGCAAATTAGAACACCTATGGCTTGATCACAACCAAATTTAATATGAAAATATTCTACTAAGCATCCCTTCTCTCGCCTCATCAACTCAAATTTAGTATATACTACAAACATAAGTTAGAGGTTCGCTCGTTAAACTCCTCTCTCGAAGTAGTTTAAATTTTTTAAAATTATCTACACCATGTACTAGTGTTTCAATGCATGTTTTAATTGGCAATCAACTGAATATTGTGGGTACTTGGAGTCTTGGACTATATATTCTTAAATATGCACTTTTCTTATTTGTTTTTGATCAGTGCAGTGGATTTCTTTACAACTGATCTAACCTGTAGGACATAAAAGGTGAGGTTAACTTCTCTTTAATGTTTGTTAATAAATTTGATGACTATGAAAACAAGAAAAAAGAAAGAAATTTAAAAAATAAAAATTATTTCAAACGAAATTTTTCATGGGAAATAACTTATTTTCGACGAAATTCTGTCGAAAATAACAGAATATTTTCGACAAAATTTTCGATAGACTTGTCCCCGACCAACTTTATTACGACTGAATTGTCGACAAAATATTACGTCGGAAATAAACTTATTTTGATGAAATAGGCTTGTTTTCAACAGAATATTCCGTCGAAATTAAATCTTTTTCTTGCAGTGACCACTGGGTTGTATAGTACGTGAGATTGTACGAAGTTTTTTCGTACCAAAGGCAAACACGCTTCAAGAGGTATGATTTTTGTTTTTTGGTTTTGTGTAAACAAGTCTAATATGCATCTAATTAATCCTTCACAATGGATGAGGCTGCTCATGTTTGATTTAAAAGGAGATAAGGTTGAATAAAAGAGTATTTACACTGCCGGAATTTTATGGAGTTAATTTATGGGAACAGGGATGTGAGTCTGTACGTATTTAATGGAATTTATAATGAGCCTGGGGTTTGTATTAAGCGCAAGGTGCAGGAAATTTTGGAGCAGTGGAAGCAAGCCAAGATGTATGTTTAGGAAACATGATATATTAAATCCTAATCCAAATCTTGATCATCATAGAAATGGGTTTGACTATATATATGAATTTCAGAGGGAGAGTAGAATAATTTTGCTGGTGACCTTGGACATGGGATGACTAGGATAATCTGTTCTGATGGAAGATGGATATCTCAAGCGGCATGCAGTTGGCCGGGCGTGGGATAGGAACGGAGCTTGGTTTCCTACCGTCAGTGGCAAAGCCAAAAAATAAATAGTAAATTTTAAAAATCTTAAATATTTTATATAAATTGACTCCACTAAAATTTTATAAATTTTCTATTATATGGAGTCAAATTAAAATTTTATAACTGTCAATTAAATTTTAACCATATATGACTCATATCCTCTCAATTTATGTATCTCTCTCTATAATATTTTAAACTAAATAATAATCTAATTTATATTATTTTTAAAAATAAATAATGAATTACTTACTTATGAACAGTTATGATTAAAAAAGTTTATTATGAGTCAATATAATGTATATATACCATATATTATTACTTATTATATTGTCATTATAATATATATATATATATATATATATATATATATATATATATATATATATATATGTGTGTGTGTGTGTGTGTGTGTGTGTGTGTGTGTATGTGACCTGAAAGTATAAAAGTATAAAAAAACTGGCTCAAAAGCGCTGTCACCAAATCTCCGTTAAATTATTTATAACTTAGTAATAATTTTGACAATTATTCATCATGCATGCTTTATTACGGGCTTTTCACAATAAATGGGAAAAAGTGAATGCACAACTAATTCGTCTCAGCTGGTGGATTTACTCAAGGAATATCCTTTTTCTAGTTCCCCAGTTTTCCTGTTATTGTTGATATTATGGTGCTGGTTAGAACTTTATCTGCGTTTAGATTGAAAGAATATAATAGAAGACTGAATTAAATGATTTTAAGGTATTTTAAATATATATTTGGTTGTTATTGGTAGTGGTTGTTGTTATAAAATGTCAAAATTATCACATATATTTATTCCACTTTCCATATGAAATAAAAAAACAAATGGATGGAATTGTTAACGTCAAGATCCGTCCACACGCTCTAATCACCAAAACGCGTCTAATTTTGCACAGAAAGAGTAAACACCGAAAGTTTGATGGCTTGGGCCACCGGGGGATAGATCCGGTGTGAGAATAAGTACTGTAAGATTTATTTTGAAAGTAAGAGAGTCCTCATTAAAGTAAGATTGTGTTTTCTTATTTAGTGGGATAAGGGGGTTTAATTTGGGAAGGAATCTATCAACCATTAATTGTAATTATAAGGTGATTCTACAAAGGACTTCTACTTCTGATTGGATTCTGGTGGACATTATATCTATAAATACAGCAATAAGCAATGGTTTAGGGGACTCAATACACAATTACATAGGACACAAATAAATATTTTGTACTCTCCATATTATTATAGTGAATTTCTCTCTATCCGTAATTTTTTTTCAATTGGGTTTCCACATACACTACAAAAAAATAGGTCATTGCCAACGGGCTATGCAGTCGCCAATGACCCTATTGCTGTCGGCAATGAGGTCATTGGCGACGGCAGAGTCCGTCGCCCTTCCCGTCACCGTATGGGTCGTTGCCCCTGTCTCCCGTCGCTCGCCGGCGACAAGATAGTCATTCCCGACAGGGTCATTGGCGACGACTATCCGTCGGTAATGATGTATTGGCGACGGCAGTGGCGACGAACAAACCGTCAGTGGTGGTTAATTCTAAAAATTTAAAAATAGTCATTGCCGACGGCATAGCCGTCGCCAATGACCCTCCACTCCTCGTCGCCAATGAGGTTTCTAAATTTTATTTTTTTTTAAATATCAAAATACCCCTTTTCATTTACATATACATAATTATACCTGCAATAAACTAAAGAAAAATAAAGAATTCTTTACAAACGCATATCTGATAAGTAGGTTTTATACCTACTTATTCGGTATATATTACTTGAATTGGTTGCTTAAACCTATGTTTCGTAGCTACTTTGCGTGTATTGTGTGTTCATTTCATACCTTTTATGTTATTTTGTAGGCTATGACACGACATTGGCATGAAGAAGTAAGAAAAAGTAATTCGGACATCTTTTGGACTAAAATACGCAAGCAATTGCAAGAAGGGAAGATTGTAGGGCTTTTAACACCAAGTTGGATGCATGTTCTTCGCTTGGAACTTGGATTTTATTGTAGATCTACTTCTGAGCTTTCCGGAACATCTTGAATCATCCCAATCGGAGTTCGTATGCGAGAGCCTTTTTATCAACAAAGATCAAAGTTAAGAGTTGTCATGCTTGCCAATTACATAGCGTCTACTTCAAGCTCGATTTGCGCCTTGCTCCAGCCCGGGTATGTCAATTGTTAAAGAATGAAAGTTGTAGATCTCGTCGATATCTTCGATTTGATAAGTGACAGATCCCGTAACTCCTAGCAGATCAAAAGTTATGCCTGTTTTGCCAAAGGACGTCGCTGTAGGAAATAGGGTAGCGCAGACCGCGCGATAAATGAACTACGCATAGCGCGGGGCGCGCCCAAAATGAACTAGAGACAGCGTGGGGCACGCCGGTCGATGGGAAGACAGGTTATTTGGGTTATTTGATGTCCAATTTGAGCTAGAATAGGATTCTTAGTTGCCTAACTTGCTAGGGTATCTATTAGAACTATAAATACATGATGAGAGACATAAAAAAGAGGGGATATGGGCTAGTTTTGAGGATTCCATTAGATTGGATTAGAGTAGAATAGGACCAAAACCCTAGTTCTAATGAGTTTTGAAGATTGAAGCAACTTGGAGACCATTGAAGATTCAAAGTAGGAGCAAGGAGAGAGCGTCAAATCTACAGACAATAGATTCTATCTTCTCATCTTCTCCTATCTTTGTCTTTTAATGTATATTCAATTGTGGATTCTTAGTTTTAATTCAATAATAATGAACTAATTCTTTGTTTGAGATTACAATGGATCTTATTGTGTAGTTTATTTTAATATGCTTCGTTATCAATTATTATGTTCTATTATGAGGATTGTCTATTGTGATTTAAACTTAATTGTTTAATTGATTGGCCAACAATTACCGTGATAATCTATATGAACTCTAGAGATGAAGTATAGATTTAGATCTGATTATGATAGCATGTGTTTGTGATTTCTGCATAGATGGAATTCATGATTCGTGTTTAGGATAGGGATATGTCTTTACGCCATATATAATTTTATAGAGAACTTGTGCTTTAAATCCTTTCTAATTGTAATTCGCATAGAGATATAGTGGATTAGTTAATTAGGGTGTCTTGCTTAATTCTATCATCTGTGAATTTAAGTGAGTATGGGTATTATGCATCGAGAGGTGGTTTTATCTGCTTTAGTGTTCTTGATTAACAATATCAATAACAATAATAGCTTTTGCTATATCAACCATCAAATATGTAAACAACGTAATGACTTATAGATAAAAGTCGTACGATGTAAATACAAAATGTAATCATAAACAATTAATATAGTTAGATACATATACCATCAACCTAACTAGATACTAAACTCTAGTCTGTATAACTCAAAAGCTGTATAAATATACATATATGAAGGTCAAAATATAAACATAATGGGTACTACAACCCAAGATCAGGAATGTCGGTATCACCATCGCCGCCGGTCTGACTGTCAGTCCTACCCTCAATAGTCTCATCAGCATCAGCCCGTCGGTCATCACCATCTCCACCATGGGCATCGCCCGTGCCGTAGTCTCCACCCGTCGAATTCTCATCAACAAGACCCTACAAAATTAAAATATTAATAACGAATTCGAAAATAGAGCATATATAAATTAGTTTTGTTTGTGTTCTTCAAGTGTTGTTGAGTGTTATAAACTGTGCGATAACTCGGTCTCCGTATGTTAGAATCAAGTCCCGTAAGTTGTAACACGTGTCTAATACCTACGCGGTGCTATGTGTGTGTTTACATGGCGTTCGAACGACCGATGCGGGTTTTGGGCTCTTTTTCGCCTATTTGCCTAAGTGTTGTTGAGTTTTACAAACTGGGTGATAACTCGGTCTCCTTATGTCGGAATTGAGTCTCGTAAGTTCTAACGCGTGTCTAATACCTACGCGGTGCTATGTGTGTGTTTTCATGGCGTTCGGACGGCCGATGCGGGTTTTGGGCTCTTTTTGCCTAAGTGTTGTTGAGTTTTGCAAACTGGGCGATAACTCGGTCTCCGTATGTCAGAATCGAGTCCCGTAAGTTCTAACGCGTGTCCAATACCTACGCGGTGCTATGTGAGTGTTTGTGTGGCGTTCAGACGACCGATACGGGTTTTGAGCTCTTTTTTGGCTTTTTGCCTAAGTGTTGGCGAGTTTTACAAACTGGGCGATAACTCAGTCTCCATATGTCAGAATTAAGTCCCGTAAGTTGTAACGCGTGTCCAATACCTACTCGATGCTATGTGTGTGTTTGCGTGGCGTTCGGACGGCCGATGCGGGTTTTGACCTCTTTTTCAGCTTTTTGCCTAAGTGTTGGCGAGTTTTGCAAACTGGGTGATAACTCAGATTTCGTATGTCAGAATCGAGTCCCGTAAATTCTAACACGTGTTCAATACCTACGCGGTGCTATGTGTGTGTGTTTGCGTGGCGTTCGGACGGCCGATGCGGGTTTTAGGCTCTTTTTCGGCTTTTTGCCTAAGTGTTGTTGAGTTTTGCAAACTGGGCGATTGTAAGACCCCAACTTTTATAAATAAAGATGAATTTTCTATAAATATCATTTTTGAATATTATGGAGTTAATTTGATATAATGTTATAGTTGTGGGTAATATTTATAAATTTTGCAAAGTACGCAAGTTGTTATATAATATTCGATTGGTCGGGAAATATTCGTTTTAACTGGGAATATTCGTACAACGGCACAATCATTGGTGGACCCCATAACAGAATTATTGTCGGATTGAGAAAACGACAAAAATATTTTATTAAAAATAACGGCGGAAGTTTTACCATTGATACTGTTGAACTACTCGGTAGTAAAAGTACAGTAACACGTGTGGTTGCATAGTAGCACACGGTATTGATTATTAATACTTATGTGAGAAGTCACTCAGTTTGATTCAATTATTGTCAGTTAATAATATGAATTATTTCGCGATAATAAAGTTTTATTTTATTCGTATTATTAACGTAATAAAACAGAAACATCTTTTTATATAAAACAGAATACTTTATTAAAGTTATTCTATAAATAGAATATATTATATTTTATATAAAAGATTTTTTTTAAAATATGGACCGTCAAATTAAAGTAATCAATCAGGACCGTTCATGGATTAGTTACTATGCATTCTATTTTTCTATAAATAGCAGCTCATTCCTTCATTATTTCTTACGAATTCACTGAACTCTAGAGAGAGAAACTATAGAGAGAAACTATAGAGAGAGAGAAGAAAAGTATTCTGCTACTTAACTACTTCCTTATTTCAGTTTTTCTTTAAAACGGTAAGGGGTGTTATTCTTTCTTATTCATGAAGAGAACTTTTGTTATTCTATTTTTTATTATTCTGTTGGAATAACATGTATACGCGGTCTACCCTATACATGGTGACATTCTTCTATTATTCTGTTGGAACATCCTGTCTGTGTGTTTTACACCGGGCCTGGTTCCGTTTTTATTATTATTCTGTTGGAACATCCTGTCTGTATTTTACACCGGACCTGGTTCCGTCTTGTTATTATTCTGTTGGAACATCCTGTCTGTGTGTTTTACACTGGACTTGGTTCCATTATTTATTATTCTGTCAGAATATCCTGTCTGTGCGTTTACGCCGGACCTGGTTTCATTATTTATTATTCTGTCGGAATATCATGTCTGTGCGTTTACGCCGGACCTGGTTCCATTATTTATTATTCTGTTAGAATAACCTGTCTGTGCGGTCTATCGCATACCGGGTGATTTCTTTTGATATTTCATTCTTTATTATACTCAGTTGGTTAAGTTTTAACTTCTATACTCCATGAAATTAGTAGAATATCCTTGATAATTGCGGTTCATCCAGCATATTTTCATGAAAATATTCTTCTAAGCATTCTTGAATTTTACTCCACAAAGCAGTATCATGTTGACAATTTGGACGTTGTTAATTGTTGGAAAAATTAATTCTTGAACTTGTTTTATTGAATTCTTATATCATTGTCATCATCCTCATGTTTATAAAATGTTGAAAGTCATATGTGGCCTGTAGTGCATGGATGGACTTGGTATGATTATGACCAGGGATTATTCGGTATAATCATGACCGTAATGTTACAAATGATGTGGTAAAAGTCCTCATTGGCCCGTAGTGCATTGATGGACAGTTGTTGGCATGATCATGACCATTAATGAATACACAAATATTCTTGGCCCGTAGTGCATGGATAATTGTGGTCGTGATACTAAAGAATATCCTTGACCGTAGTGCAGGGGTGATTCAATGATGTGGATTATTTTGTTAAGCTGAGTCCCAGCGATAACAGTGTTGAAAAATCTTTTAAATCATAGAAGATAGTAGATTTTATTCTCTACTTGACTCTTTTAATGGATTGCTTGTTCCGCTGCAGTTAAACTTGATGTTCGTTATATTTTATCAGTTTAACACTGTTGAAGGCTAGTGATAATTTATTCTGCATTATCTTAGTCATAATATTTCTTACTGGGCTAGTTGAGCTCACCCTTTCTTTCACTGTTCTCTTCAGGAAATGAGAATATAGCTGGGACGAGTCGGGGAACGGAGTGATGGACCAGATGATAGTATTAGTAGTCCTCACTATTCTGTTAAATAGTGTGACAATAATTGTAATGAGGACTCCTTTTGAGTTTGTATAGTCTCTAGTAGACAATAATTATATTCAAACTCACAGTTATGTTTTGTTGTATTGTACACGACAGTTGTATTAGTAAGTTGTATTTGTATTCTGTACCATGTATCTGACGACCCAAGATGGGTGATGTATACCTAATTTTGGGGGCGTCACAGCGATAACTCAGTCTCTGTATGTCAGAATCGAGTCACATACCATGTCCAATACCTGCGCGGTGCTATGTGTGTGTTTACGTGGCGTTCGGCCGGCCGATACGGGTTTTGGGCTCTTTTTTGGCTTTTTGCCTAAGTGTTGGCGAGTTTTGCAAACTAGGCGATAACTCGGATTCCGTATGTCGGAATCGAGTCCTGTAAGTTCTAATGCGTGTCTAATACCTACGCGGTACTATGTATGTGTTTGCGTGGCGTTCAGATGGCCGATGCGGGTTTTGACCTCTTTTTCGGCCTTTTACCTAAGTGTTGGCAAGTTTTGTAAACTGGGCGATAACTCGGATTCCGTATGTCGAAATCGAGTCCCGTAAGTTCTAACGCGTGTCTAATACCTACGCGGTGCTATGTGTGTATTTGTGTGGCGTTAGGACGGCCGATGCGGGTTTTGACCTTTTTTTGGCTTTTTACCTAAGTGTTGGTGAGTTTTGTGAACTGGACGATAACTCGAATTCCGTATGTCGGAATCAAGTCTCGTAAGTTCTAACTCGTGTCTAATACCTACACGGTGCTATGCTATATGTGTGTTTGCATGTCATAGCAATACAATTAGAAATTACAATTATAAATTACTTAAATTAAATAAAGAAATACAGAATTTAATTGTTTTTACCTGTCGAATATGTGGTGGGAAGATGTTGGCTAAGACAACTGCACATACACGGATGGCCTCCTCCCGTACTACACCCATGAGGTCGTCAACGGCGGCTGTAAGATCTATAGAGTCGTGGACAACCTCCTGAGCTAGCTGGTAGATCCGCTCGCGTGATGGTGCACCAGACTGCACAACACCACTCGCCATGCACCCCTCTGTGATCCGCCGGAAGAAGTCGTCGATCTCGCAGCAGGGACTAGGGTGTAAGCTGGGACATGGGAAATTCCCACAACTTTACCCTTCTTAGGTCCCCCTGTAGCCTGCAGCCAGTCCTCTATCTTCTCATCGGCACACGTAAACTCGTCTACTGGAGTGTCACCTCTCTGGCTGCTCTGGGCCACTACAAGATCCTCGAACCGTCGCTGAAAAAAAACACATTAGTAGATGATACGCAAAGAATAAAATGAAATAATGCAAAAGAATATTCGAATTTTAAATACATACTAAATAAGATAATTACATAACTTATAGCAATGCGTTCTGCCTCAGGTGAGATATAACCACCGTCACTTTTCTTTTGGTGGGCGTGCCACCAAAACTCCAAGCGGAAGGGTGCATGCTTTAAACTCACCTCGAGTCTCTCTCGGTACAGGTCGTACGACTGAGACCCAGTGCAGTGTGGGAGACGACCCTGCTGTCGGGCAGCTAAACGCTGTGCCGACATCTTCTTGAAGGCCTCGCCTTCCCAAATACTGCACATTTGGTCCCACACTGCTGCAGATATAAAATCTGGCTGGACATCCTTAAGTGTCTGTCCATCAGCCATCTTCGTCTGGGCCTTCTTCTTCCAGTCATAGACCCACTTGTGCCAATTCATCTCTAGGTATCTGTGCAGAACAGTCATGCCATGGGCTTCCTGCCCGTCCTCAAAACGATAATATCTCTGCACATTGCACATTAAAAAGCTTAGTAGACAACATAAATCAAAGAGGTAACAGTATATTCAAATGGAATATAAAACTAGCTAGCATATGAATGATTGACATCCTACCTTAAACTCAGCAATAATTAGCTGCCGTGTGCGGTCATCCACATCCGCCCACCTCATCCACGGGCTTGAGAATCGATTGCGGACGATCCTAAGCAACATGTTCCTTGGCATGGCGTCAAGGATACTACAATTGAAATTAATACATTGCAAATTACAAAGAATATATAAGAACTAAATACTTATGTTATAGTAATACTATATAGGATTATGAAATTAATTACCTATGAGTCCCAACACGACATATAAGCGGCGCCTGGGGTGGAATCCCTAGCAAGCCACGTGCTAGTCCCCGCGGAGGCCTACGTCGATCACCTATATAGTGAAATACATCAATATTTATATAAACGAATATAATGTCAATACAATATAAAATAAAAAATAATAAGATGTATCCCAATAAAATATGTAATTATACCTAACGATCCGATCTGATCATCACGCGTAGAATCGCCACGGCCCCCACGACCTGCACGCCCACCACGATCGCCATGTGGTGTGCGTGCCATATGTATGTATACTGTTAAATCATAAAAAAATATTATTAAACATTCGTAAATACTATATTTGAGCACAATAACAAAGAGGATAACATACAGATACAACTAAAAGAATGCAACATAAATAGTAACCTAAAAGGATACAACATAAATAATAACACCTTTAGTAGATTAATATAAGTTGAAGATAATGATTGCACTACTACAAACTATTACATTTGAATACAACTAAAAGGACACAAAAAGTACATACTCCTAATCATTTATATCGTCAAAGCCATCAATATCAGAATCGTCATCTTAAAGCAATAGATCTTCACTATCGTTGTCATCACCATCTTCGTCGTCCTCAACGATTTCTTCAATTATATCTACCTCCTCAACAACATCGTCTTCACTTTCGACAACGGCAACATCATCCTCATCTTCACTAGACTCACTAATAATTGTTACATCTGCAGGTGTGACACTAGTAGACTCGACTTGTAAAGGTTCATCGTCTGGACAAGGAGTTGTGCCTTGAAAACCACGGGCATTAGTGGTTATAACAACATGACATGGGCTTGCAGGGGTCTTAACACTCCGCGCGTAGTACACCTGTGTTGCTTGACTTGCTAAAATAAAAGGCTCGTCCATACCACTCATCATTCTTAGTTTTGACTTAACGTTAACAGTCACCCGTCCTGATTTTTTATCTACTTTAACTCCATTCTCAACATCAAACCAATGACAATTAAAGCAAACTAATTCTTTATGACCCCAATATTTGAGCACGACAATTTCTAGCAATCGTCTATACCAGTCATCCCAAATGTTATCGTAGCAACTACCTTTCATCACAACACCAGAATCAACAGAAGTAACTTCCCCAATATTGCAACACTTAAATCTGTAACCGTTGACAATGCAGCATGTATAAGTATCTATAGATCTTTCAGGGCCATCGGCTATAAGCTTTAGCCGATTGTCAGCTAACTCATCTGTGAGGACCTAATGTACATTAACACAATGTATTATAAAGTTAATACGCCATAAGAATAAATCTATGATGGTAGATTCATTGAACTTGTAAAGGTTAGACTTACATGATCTTTAAACCATTGCACAAATTCTCTATTTCTCAAATTTTGCAAATCCCCGTCCGATATACTCGGATTCGCTTCACGTACATCAACATCATATTGACTGCAACACGGTTATATACTCAATGTGTTTGTAAAGGAACTTGACACAATTACACCAGACATATATAGTTATGACTACTTACTTAATGTATGGCGCTACTTCATTCATGTTGACAAGTGCATACAATGTGGCAGCTGCATACTCACTATCGGCCAAGAATCACCTTTTTTTACCACCGAATGGGCGTACAGGATAACTAAAGGCCGTTAATTCTCCATTTTCCTCGTGTGCAACAGCCTGATTCCGACGTAATCGATTGTGTTTCGTCTGAACATTCGGCTCAAAGTACAACGAGCAAAAATTAACAAGTTCATCCATAACATAACTTTCAGCAATTGACCCCTCTACACAGGCTCTATTCTTCACCTTTTGGTTTAGATGTCGCATATACCTATGTGATATATAGATTAGCAAAAAAGAATGAACATTTTACCGTATTAAAAACATTAATGTCATTACCTCTCGAATGGATACATCCATCTATATTATACGGGACCGCCAAACTTTGCTTCGTATGGCAAGTGAATAGGCAAATGCTCCATTGAATCAAAAAACGATGGGGGGAAGATCATTTCTAACTTGCACATTATTTCCACTATCTGCATCTCCATTTTATCTATGTCTTTGAGCTGAAGCTCCGTCAAGCATAGATCTCTGAAGAAATTAGAAAGCTCTGTCAGTGCTTCAACCACACATTTCGGTAACAAGTCGATAAATGCCACAGGGATCAACTTCTGCATGAATACGTGACAATCATGACTTTTGAGACCGTGAAACTTCAACTTTTCGACTTTACAACACCTTGCTATATTCGAAGAATATCCATCTGGGAGCTTCAGTCCACTGATCCAATTACATATCAATATCAACTATTCCCTGGTCAAAGTATATTCAGTTTTAGGCGTTACCGTCTTACTACCCTCCTGATACAGCCACAGATCTTCCCTAATGTTCATTTCTACCAAATCAAGCCTCGACTTGTTGTTGTCCTTTGTTCTACCACTGACATCTAGGATTGTATAAAAAATGTTATCAAATACGTTCTTCTCAGTATGCATCGGATCTATACAATGACGAATGCAGAGTGTAGCCCAATAAGGCAGGTCAAAGAACATGGATCTGTGTGTCCAGTTGTGAACCTTGTCGTAACCGTAAGCTCGCTCTAATCTGTGATTCTTCCCTGAAGGTGGAAACTTCAAATGACTAATCCAACTCAACACTGCTGACCCAGAAAGATGGCCATGTACTTGACGTTTCTCTATTTTTCGATTGAATTGTCTACTCATCCGTCGATAACAATGGTCAATAAGCAAAAATTGTCTGGATGTTGCAAAGAAACTCATTTTCCCCCCATGTTTGAGCCGCACAGCTTTAACTGACCCCATGCACACGGGACATGACAAGCCCCCATGAGTCGACCATCCACTGATCATTCCTAATGCTGGGAAGTCATTTATTGTCCATAGTAAAGCTGCCCTCATGTCAAAGTTCTGCTTAAGAGATACATCATAAGTTTGAACCTGAGGTATACATTGATGTCTTTACTCGGACTCTTATCACCCGTAAAGGCATGAACATGTAGGGATCTTTCATGCACATAGAAGGTGGGAGGTTATACACCACAATAATCACTGGCCAAGTTGAGTAGGGCTTTGTGTAAGGCCCGTTAAACAGATTAAACCCATCCGTAGCAAGTCCAAGCCTAACATTGTGAACCTCTTCAACAAACGAGGGGTGCTTGTTATCAAAATTTTTCCACTCAAGCCCATCTGTCGGGTGCGTCAGTTGACCTTCGATTATGTCCCGTGTAGAGTGCCACCTCATATCCTCGACGGTATGTGTTGACATGAACAACCGCTGAAGCCTCGGGGCAATGGGAAAGTAACGTAAGATCTTTCTCGGCACGTCTTTTCCCTTTTTCTTGCGCTGTTCAAGGTATCTACTTGTACCACAAATATCACATGACCTCTTATCTTTATTGACATCACCGTAATACAACATACAGTCATTCTCACAAGCATCGATCTTCGCATACCCTAGATTGAGCCTTTTGACCATTTTCTTTACATCATAGTACGACTCCGGTAACTAATTGCATGCAGGTAAGCACTCCTTCACAGTGCTTAACAGTTCATTAAAACCTCTCTTGCTACAATCATGCTCGTTCTTGAAGTGTAAAAACTTAGTCACGGCAGATAAGACGGTGTGCTTTTCGTGCCCGTCATACAGTGGTGTCGCTGCTTCATGCAATAACTCATAGAAACCCTTAGCCCCGTCATTCGGCTCTTGCTCGACGCTACTGTCATCCCTATTTGTATTCCACTGGAAGTATAAACCAGCAGCTTCAACTATCATGTTAGTACAGTCAAAGGTTTCTTCACCTCTAGATTCCAGTTCTGATTCATGTTCATCCAACCAGGTTTCCCCATGATAGATCCATGTCGTATAACCCTGCATGAACCCATACGCAAATAAGTGGCTCATGACATCACTCCTTTCCTTCCACACTTCATTCACACACCTCTTACAAGGACATCTAATCTCATCGCCGTTGACTTGCTCAAACGCAAAATTGAGAAAATGTTCAACCCCACTACGGTACTCAGAGCTAAGCCCACTCTTATCAGTTGCTACCCTACGTTCCATCCAACTTTGATCAACAAACATCTTGGACAACTATCTGCTATATATATGGAAAGTTAGACAAACACAATCAAGTCTCTAAGTTAATGTATATGCAAGCTTATGAGTTTCCTAACTTCATCTCCCACTCTAACGGGACAGGCTTCTATCCTATTCCCGGATGTGTCGCCTCACTGATGCCAACAACTTGAACACATCTTTAAATTTTTTAGAAATTTTGGCAGCACCTCCCCATGGTCTTCAAGTACACGAAATAGACTAACACATCGTAGTCTAAATATGCACCCGAAGAACGTCTAGAGATATATACGGACCGAAAATTCAAAAAATATAAAGACGTGCTCAAGTCGTTAACACCGACCTAGGTGAGATCGAAACATACAAGAACAGTCCCAAAACGGGGACTATTTGAGATCCACTCCTACTAAGTGAATCTCAAACGAGTTTCTAAGCTTCCTAAACTATATGAAAATATGAACATGTCAAGTCACATGGAATACACGCATTTGATCATATTGATTACTGAAAAAAAAGGGACAGACTTTTTCAAGGATGAAGAAGAAATCAAAGAAACACAAAGAAGATCACTTTCTTAGACTCTCAGATGAGATTATAATCACTATATTCACCAAGTTGAGCAATCTTCAATAACCCAATAAATGAACCAAATTTCAAACAAAATTTTGTATTAAGATAACAGATGATGTAATGTAAAGACAACTTAACGATGAAAAAGGGAATATATGGTTCCTAATAACATGTAATGACACTATATACATATTATGCTACTAGAGTCACACTATACATTACGAGCCATAATGCAGGAACAGTACGAGCCATAATTGATGTCTACACATCAGATGTAAGAGTATTATTTTCAAATCGATGTGAACATCTATGAATGATCTATTATTTTAATAATACTAGAATCAAGGAAAACCTTCCAAATTTTGAGAAAGAAAAGGATACTGAATTGCAGTTAGATATTCCACCTAGCTAGATTATTGTCTTACTTTGTTCATAAATGATCTATTAGTTTTGTGGAATTCATGTAGCATTTATAACCAATTCAAAGTAAGAAAGGAACAGTTAACTGTTGTTAACTTGTTATTGTCAAAAGGGGAAATCAATTTTGAATTGAACTCATGAGACATGTCTTTACTTTCATACCTACCACATTAATCATGGACTTGTGATAACTACCCATACATAAATTCCAAATGTACACAACTAGCCCTAAGCCATGTACATTGATTAAATCAGAACAAACATAAAATCCTAAACTTAGAATTTTTCAAATATTGTAGTCTCAAAATAATTAAGATTAGATCTAGTAACCTTGTGATTTAGATGCTTAATTACGACCAGATCTTGGATCCACCTACAAAGTTTCCAAGTAAACAATTTAATTGTGTTTGAATATATGCAATCACGCAGCATGAACAGTTGTAAGTTCTAAATTTCCAAACACATGATATCAATCTCATGTCCCCAATTCTGTTACGTTCGGTAAACTGAAAACTGTAAAAAACTAAACTTAAAATTTTCACTCAGTAAAATGTCAAGCAGCTGGAACCATTGGTTTATTACCAAGAAGTTTTAGCTGAATAGTGATTTTTAAACCCTCTTTTACATAAAAGAGAGTTGTTATGGGGTTCAATTAGGCATTCTTATAACCTTAATGACCTTCTTTCAATTATAGCCCCAAATTTGGAGATAGGAAAATTAGTTTCCAAAAATTGAATCACTCTAAATCACTCTTCTTCGTATACCATATACAAACCTACTCTTATAAATCACTTTTCTTCGTATTCAAAAAAATAATAATAACTCGAAATCTTACATGTTTATGAGCCTACCAATACAAACCAGCCCAGTCCTTGTACAAGTCTGAAGTTGCAGCGACAAATGGCCGGAGGTACGGTCGGAGGCCTCGATTGCAGCGGCAAAATGGATAAGGGGAGGGGTTACAACAGAGATGAGAGAAATGGGCAAAATGGGAAGCAATAAACCGAAATGGGTGAACTTTTAGAGAATGAATAACCCGAATTTGAGATTCAATGGGAAAATTAGGAGCGAAAATGGTTGAATTTAAGAGGGAAAGAAATATAGAGAGGAAATTTTTTTATAAAAGGAGTCGTTGCCGTCGTGGGGAAGAGGTTTTATTTATCATTCTCGACGGCATTCCCCGTCGCTAAAGAAGCCGTTGTTATTAAATCACTTCCGACGGCACTACCGTCGATACTAAAATCATTGTCGTCGCCAATAAGCTTTTCCCTCCACCGGGAATGTTTGGCGCCAAAAAAAAAGATCATTCTCGACGGCAGTCATAGGCGACGGCTTGACCGTCGGCAATGACATTATTAGAGACGGTACTTGTGCCGTCGGCAGTGTGCCCGTCGCCATTGACCCTTATTTTTGTAGTGATAAATTCTTGTGTTCATATCTTATAATAACGTGTGTATATTTATCTGTGTATATTTCGTGAGTTTGATTTCACAATAATACAATCAACCGTTAGCGCGATTTTGGCCTGCTGTTTTGGTGATTTCGTCAGGCGTACAAAATCAGGCGTTAACATTGGCGCCGTCTGTGGGAAACGCTTGTTCTAATATTGAATTAAAATCACCGCTTTATCAAGAAGGGGAGATCCTACACATAGCAGATAAGTGATTCTCTTTTTTCAAATTACAAAATCTGGTCGAGGGGAGATAATGGTGGAGGTGGATGGTCCTAGTATATTTATGGAAGCTGCTGGTAAGGGTGTAAACGAGTAGAACCGGAGCGAACAGAGAGCTACTCGAATTCGACTCGAAATGATAAATTCGTACTCGAATTCGGCTCGAATTCGAATTATATTTGAAAAATCCTACTTAGATTAGACTTAACTCGAATATTTATTACTAGAATTCGATCCGACTCGACTCAAATATTTATTACTAGAATTCGATCCGACTCGACTCAAATATTTATTCAAACTACTCGCAAGCTACAAATTCAAGTTCGAATTCGAGTCTCCACATAATAACTAGTTTTATAATAAATATAATTATAAATTAAATTGTTATTTTACTTAAAAATGAGAAAATATATTTATTATTACACTTTACAAATATAAAATCACAATTAAAATTAAAAACAAAACAAAATAATAACTAATTATCCTAATTTGATTTAAATTTGTATATATTATAAGAGAATATTTCGAACATCTAATCGAATATATATTAACCGAGTATGTATCGAATCACAATCAAAAATTTGAGTAGTTTGAATCTTAAACGAGTCGAGTATAACATTGCTCAGATTCTACTCATATTTGTATTCGAACTATTTTTAATACTCAGATTAGGATCATATTATTAACAAATCCGAGTCTCGCTCTTATTTTTTCGAATCGAACCCGAATCGAGCCCAAACTGTGTTGGCTCGTTTATAGCCATAGCTGTTGGTGGGAGAGTACTTCGGATATAGAGGCTACTAGTGGGAGATTACTTCGGATGTAGAAGCTACTGGCAGGAAAGTACTTCGAATATGAGAGTTACTGGTGGGAGAGTACTTCGGATATGGAAGCTACTGGTCGGAGAGTACTTAAGATATAGAGGCTACTGGTGGGAGAGTACTTCGGATATGAAAGTTACTGGTCGAAGAGTACTTCGGATATGAAGGCTACTGGTCGGAGAGTACTTCAGATATAGAGGTTACCGGTGAGAGAACACTTCGAATATATAGGCTACTGGTGGGGGAGTACTTCGAACTTGGATTACTGGTTATTGTCACTCTTTTTGGCATGACAACAAAATTAGCAGGAGAAAATATTTTTGAGCAAGATATAAGATTGGTATTTGATTCAGGCTTCTTTATTTATTCGGGCTGAATTGGCTGGGGAGTAAGATACACAGGCTTGGTGTAGGCTTCAACGGTCTGAAATGTTCGCCTATGATACTTCAGATTACGTTATATCGGCTTCATTTTGGCTTCGGCTATCTACTTTGGTTTTTTGGAGGTTCGGTGGTATGTGTTCAGCCTTTGGGCGAACAATTACTTTATGTTCAGAGATATGTTCAGCCTTTGTGCGAACTTTAGGGTGTTTGGAGGTTCGGTGGGATCTGCTCGACCCTTTGTTGGTGAGTAGGATCGTTTAGTGCTTTGGTGGGATCTAGTCGACCCTTTGTTGGTGAGTAGGATCGTTTGGAGGTTCGGTTGGATATCTGCTTGACCCTTTGTTGGTAAGTAGGATCGGTTGGTGGTTCGGTGGGATCTTCTTGACCCTTTGTTGGTAAGTAGGATCGTTTGGTTGTTCATTGGGATCTGTTTGACCCTTTGTTGGTAAGTAGGATCGGTTGGTGGTTCGGTGGGATCTGCTTGACCCTTTGTTGGTAAGTAAGATCGTTTGGTGGTTCGGTGAGATCTGCTTGACCCTTTGTTGGTAAATAGGATCGTTTGGTGGTTCAGTGGGATCTGTTCAGCCCTTTGTTGGTGAGTAGAATTGTTTGGTGGTTTGATGGGATCTGTTCGACCCTTTGTTGGTGAGCAGGATCGTTTGGAGGTTCGGTGGGACCTGTTCGACCCTTTGGCGGTGAACAGGATTGATTGAAGGTTGGTTCGGTTGTGATAAAGTTGGTTCTTTACATCCTCGGTAGTGATAAGGTTGGTTCGGTTGTGATAACGTTGGCTCGATTATCGTGATAAAGCTGGTCTTCTATATCTTCGGTAGTGATAAGGTTGGTTCTATTGGTATACGGTTGATTCTTTATATCTTCGGTAGTGATAAGGTTGGTTCGGTTGTTATAAGATTGATTTTTATATCTTCGGTAGTAATAAGGTCAATTGTTGTCTGTCTTAGGAGTGAACAAGAGGAGTGAGACGGTGATATTGGGAGTTAAAAAATTTTGTTCGGTGTATGGAGTTCGGGTGTGATAGTTTGTCTTCGACATGTATGACTTTTCGGTTGGTATAAATTTGTATACTATCTTATTTTAAGTTCCTTATAAGTTATAAATAAGAGACTGGGGGGATTGTTGGGGTGTGATTATTTGGATTTATTTTGACAGTGGGAGAGTCCTCATTAAAGTAAGATTGTGTTTTTTTATTTAGTGAGATAAGGTGGTTTAATTTGGGAAGGAATCTATCAACCATTAATTGTAGTTATAAGGTGATTCTACAAAGAACTTCTACTCCTGATTGAATTTTGGTGGACATGACATCTATAAATATAGCAATAAGCAATGGTTTAGGGGGACACAATACACAATTACATATAACGCAAATAAATATTTTGTACTCTCCATATTATTATAGTAGATTTCTCTCTCTCTGTGGTTTTTTCTCAATTGGGTTTCCACATAAATTCTTGTGTTCATATCTTATAATAACGTGTATATGTTTATCTGTGTATTTCGTGAGTTTGGTTTCACAATAATACAATCAACCGTTAGCGCGATTTCGGCCTGCTATTTTGGTGATTTCGTCAGGCGTACAAAATTAGGCGTTAGCATGAATGAATTTTCATTCTATTATAATGATTTATCATCCAAAATAATTATCAAATATACTATTTTTATTTTATTCTTTTTTCTATTCTATTCTCTCAATTCAAACGTAACATCAGTGCATAAAGCTAATCTCTTGCGGGGCTAGGAAATTTAGATGTAATTGTTTTCATGTTTAATGCACTATTTATTTTTACAAAAAAATAAAATAAAAAATTCCCAACTAACCAAAAATTTGTTCTACTACTAATATCACTCAAAAAAAAACATTTGTTCTACTACTACTCACTAACTACTATAGTCTTTCTTTCATTTTTGCCCTTTTTGTTTTTCTATTTTGGAAATAATTGACATGAGAGCATGGACCAAACTATCTACATGGCGATTTGAAGAAGAAGAACGCGTTCAAAGATTTAGCTTGGTCACGTGAAGATACTCAAACATAGTCTTCGTGCTTACTGTTGTTGATATGACTCTATTACCCTTCATTTACTCTATTTCTTCGTACCTTAATATTATTGGCCCCCTCCTAGAATCTTTCTTCTATTTAAAAATAAAATTCAAAACCTTACCCCTCGCTACTCAATGCATTGATTTCATCAAATAATATATATATATATATATATATATATACACACACACACACACACACACACAATCTAGATATTAAGTTTGTTTTTTATTTAACATACTTTGCATACCCTCTTTAGTGACAGATCGGACGACGATTCGGCCAGTCGCTATATGTTCAGTTCGTCGCAATATATTGTCTGTCGCTAAAGGAGGGTATACAAGGTATGTTAGATAAGGGGTAAGCTTAAGACTCAGACTATATATATATATATATATATATAGAGAGAGAGAGAGAAAGAGTAAGGATCAAGAGCACTCCCCTTATCTAGCATTCCTCCTTAAATAACACTCTTTTATTAAAACTACGTCGTTTTGGAGGTTCTTAAATGTGAGTGGTCACACTTGCTTTCATTTTATTTACAAAAATGTCACCCGCGGCCCCACTTATTTTTTAAAAGAATCTCCAAAATGACATAGTTTTAATAAAAAAATGTTATTTAAGAAAACGTGTTAGATAAGGAGAATGCTTTTGATCCTTTCTATATATATATATATATATATATATATATATATATATATATATATATATATATATATATATATATATAAAACAGAAGTGTTTTTGAACTTACTTAATTTCCCGCTCAAACCATATTAAAAGATCTTGACCATCAAAACTTTGGGATAAATCTAACCCTTCAAAATCTCTCTCTCTCTCATGCTGCCATGCTGGATAAAATACTACCATCTTACTATAAAATATTATATGAAAATGAATATTTTTATAAATACAAGGAATAATTTCACAATACTTTTCTCATATTAATAATAAATAGATATCACATTAATATAAAAAAAATGAAAATATCACATTTTACTTATAAAAAATTAATTTTTTACTATAGATACCTTCATATAATAATGACAATTTTTTAACTTTCTAATACAAATTATCTAAATTATCCAAAGTTTAATATAAATCTCACCGACCATAGTACCGGAGACACGAGATTATTGCTAGTATATATATATATATATATATATATATATATATATATATATATATATATATATATATATATATTCTCCATCACGTTTGTGAGTTGTAATGCTCTATTGCGGAGAGTAAGACCATATGAGTATGATAAATAAATATCTAATGACAATATACGTATGTCACACTGTCACAGATCAAGCCTAATGTTTTCGATGACTCAATAATGAATACTAAAAGTAGATATAAAATATTATATATAATTGTGATCGGTTATAATTACTAAACTCATTCATGCGTATTGTATTATTTAAATTTGTAAGTTATATTTTATAAAATTATTTTGTTATTGTAACAATACTCTAATTTATAAATTATTGTTTGTAAAATATTTTTGTATATATAGCAATAAACTCTCTAATGTGTATAGTAAACATCTTGTGTGAGGGGAATATTAAAACTATAAAACTATAACATGAATAGCAAAGTGAGAATTTCTTATAAAATTATGTCATTCTAACCATCTGTCTTTGTTTTGTTCTAGCTGGAAATCCTTATTTTATAAATTATGTTTTGGATTCTAATATTATTATATAAAAAAATAAAATGATATTTTCATATGATTCTTTTTATATAAATAGTGATTGAGACCTATATTTGTATGATAAAAACAGTATAAAAATATTAGTTTTCAGTTTATTTTTTTATGATTATTTTGTATGTATAGCATTACTCCTTATTAAAAGAATGGAATTTATATTTTGTAAGTAAAAATGATATTTTCACATGAAAAAAGGACCCAATTATTACTCGTGTGATTAAGACATTGGAACGATCATTCTCATTCGTGAAAAATACTTCGTTTTTTAAATTAAAAGGAAAAAAAATAAGACAAGTAATCACTTGTTTTCTCATGTATGTTTCGGTGTCATAAGAATTATAGATTCCATCACTAACTAGTTGGGTAAAAGTTCAAAAATACCCTTTACGTTTATTCCGATACCCATCGCGTATCTTATATTTTTTCTCTTCCAAAAATATCATTAACGTTACATTTTTTGAGTCGTCTGTTCCCCTGTCCCTAATAGAAATGCCACCTAAACAAATGATTGACACTGACATATTTTGCTGACGTGTCAAATAATAAAAACAAAAATTGCTACTGTACCATCTGATGTGTATAAAAATAATATTATATATATATATATTTGATAATTTATTTATTATGTGTATTTTATTAATAAGTTTTAATTATTAATAATTTTATTGTGTAAAATGACCCTTTTTTTTAAGTAACTATATTTTATGTAGGTAATTATTTCTTTTCAAACTTATTTTTTAAAGTAATTATCAAATCAATATTCAGTGAAATAAGTTTTTTTTTGGTCTACTACTTTTAGGTTTCAATGTTGTGAAACACTCACCCCACCACCATTCCACAACCATCTACTATCACCACTAAGTACATCAGCACCACTAACAAAATTCACCATTATGTACCGTCGCATCTCAAAATCACGCCATCAACAAATCCACTACCACCATGACGAGATCCACCCGATCTACCATAACCTACACATACAGATCCACTCAATCTATCAATACAGCAAAAAATTAGAATAAGTGTGGCGCCCCCAAAATAGGTATACATCACCCATCTTGAGTCGCCAAATACATGGTACAGAATATAAATACAAACTTAATTATACAACCGTCATGTAATATACGACAATACATAAACTGAGAGTTTTAATAGGAATATTGTCATCTAGACAATATCCACACTCAAAGGAGTCCTCACTACATTTATTGTCACACTATTTAACAGAATAGCGAAGACTACTAATGCTATCATCTGGACCGTCACTCCTTTCCCCGACTCGTCTCAGCTATATTCTCATTTCCTGAATAGAACAGCGAAAAAAAGGGTGAGCTCAACTAGCCCAGTAAGAAATATTATGACTAAGATAATGCAGAATAAATTATCAATAGTCTTCAACAATATTAAACTGATAAAATATAATAGACATCAAGTTTAACTGCAGCGGAATAAGCAATCCATTAGAAGGGTCAAGTAGAGCATGATATCTACTATCTTCTATGATTTAAAATATTTTTATCAATTTTTATCGTTGAGACTCAGCTTAATAAATAAACCACATCATCTAATCATCCATGTATTACAGGTCAAGGATATTTATTAAATCATCAACGGTCATGACTATACCGAATAATCCCTGGTCATAATCATACCAAAAACTGTCCATCAATGCATTACAGGACACTGAGGACTTTTACCACATCATTTATAACATTACAGGTCATGATTATACCGAATGATCCCTAGTCATAATCATACTAAGTCCATCTATGCACGTAAGCCAAAGATGACTTTCATTACAATATAAGCATGAGGATGATGACAATGACATAATAATTCAATAAAACAAGTTCAAGAATAAATTTTAAAGATTAATAAGTTAATTTGTCATGAACTTAATAACGTCCAAATTGTCAACATGGTACTGCTTTGTGGAGTAAAATTCAAGAATGCTCAAAAGAATATTTCCGTGAAAAGATACTGGATGAATCGCAAATATCCAAGATATTTCACTAATTTTAAGGAATATAGAAGCCAAAACTTTAACCAACTGAGTATAATAGAATGTATGAAACTGCAAATAAATTTTTACCCATCATGCAGTAATCCACGTATTCAGATCATTTTCACAATTTAATAAGGAATGAATACAAAGGATCATTTACCATGCATGTGGTAATCCACATAGACAGGTTATTCCAACAGAATAATAAAGAATGGAATAACAGAAGGATTCACCATGCGTGCGATAGACTGCACAGACAGGTTATTCCCAACAGAAAAATAAATAATGGAACCAGGTCATGCGTAACGCACAGACAGGATATTTCGACAGAATAATAAATAATGGAACCAGGTCCGGCGTAAACGCACAGACAAGATATTCTGACAGAATAATAAATAATGGAACCAGGTCCGGCGTAAACGCACAGACAGGATATTCCAACAGAATAATAAAGAATGAAATATCAACAGAATTCACCAGGCATGCAATAAACTGCACAGACAGGTTATTCCAACAGAATAATAAAGAATGGAATAATAGAAGAATTTCACCATGTATGCGGTACTTCGCATAAACAGGTTATTCTAACATAATAATGAGGAATGGAATAATAGAAAATTTTTACCATGTATACAGTAGTCTACGTATACAGGTTATTCCAACAGAATAATAAGAATGGAATAACAGAAGTTCTATTCATGAATACGAAAGAAATAATACCCCTTACCTTAGAAAAAACTGGATATTGGAAAAGTGAAGTAGCAGAACACTTTTCTTCTTTCTCTCTATAGTTTCTCTCTCTAGGGTTTCAGTGAATTCGTAAGAAATAATGAATGAATGAGCTTCTATTTATAGAAGAACTGAAAGTGGCTCTTGGTATTAACGAAGGGTCAAAATGACTCTTGGTAATATTGAAGAGACAAATACTATATGCGAAGGGGCAATTAACTCTTGAAACACCGAAGGGGCAAAAACTCTTGAAACACCGAAGGGGCAAATAACTCTTGGAAAACTGAAGGGACAAATAACTCTTGAAAAACTGAAGGGACAAATAACTCTTGGAAAACTGAAGGGATAAGTTATTATTAAAACTTTAAATCAACGATCCATATTGATTTATTATTATAATTTCAACCAACGGTCTAAAAAATTAGCACATCTCCTCAGAGAATAATATTGTACCCAAAAATGATTTGGATCGAAAAAAAATATATTTTTCAGGTGAATAGTACCCCGTGAATAGTAACTCGTGTATAGTGACTCGTGAATAGTAACTCGTGAATAGTAACTCGTGAATCGTACGCCGACACGAAAAGTGCCCCGAATACCCAATTGAACAATATAACCTCCAGACATCAATTATTATCGAAACAAATGTCGATTTCCACTAACACAAATAATTTTAACACAATGGAACTATCAAATTCATCTTTAATCAACACGAACTTATTCATCATTAATATTATAACTCACAATATTTAACAACCAGGTCGTTCCCAGGAAAGAGGGGGCTTTCCAATAAGGATTTCTCCTTATTGGCGCGTAATTAGGTGACCAAACCTCTCCTTGACAGAACTTCTAGACATTGTCAATATTAAAAATAATAATATGAATAACTTTGCCGTCTCAATTATTGATTTAATAATATAACATATTATACAGATGATACTGTGACAATAATTAAATTAATAATATGAGAGATATGATGTAGCAATTACAGTAGCAATAATTGAGTATAACTGAGTGACTTCTTAAGTAAGCATCAATAATCAATATCGTGTGCTATTATGCAACCACGCGTATTACTGTACTTTTACTACTGGGTAGTTCAACAGTTTTAACGGTAACATTTTCGCCGTTATTTTTATAAAAAGATAATTCTATCATTTTCTTACTACGACAATACTTCCATCGTGGGGTCCACCAATAATTGTGTCGTCGTACGAATATTCCCCGACAAAAAGAATATTTCCCGACCAAAGGAATATTTTATAACAACTTGCTTACTTTGCAAAATTTATAAATATTACCCACAACTATAACATTATATCAAATCCACACCATAATATTAAAAAAAATATTTCGAGAAATTTAAATCTTTATTCATAAAATTTGGGGTCTCACAATCTCCCCTCCTTATGAAATTTTTCCCTCAAAATTTACGTACGTACCTGGTATGTCGAAGAGATGAGGATACCTTGACTTCATTTCAGATTCTAACTCTTGAGGTATAACCTTTGAGTGTTGAATACGATCCTTCTTATCCAAGATTTTAACACGTATCTCCTCATACTTTAAATCTTCTACTATCTCGTCTAGTTCTAATTCAATAATGTGTTTCGGGTCGTCCACATATTTACGTAACATCGATACGTGAAAAACGTTATGAACACACGACATACTTGGCGGTAAAACGAGTCTATAGGCCACAGTTCCTACTCGATCGAGGATTTCAAATGGGCCAATTAAATCGAGGGTTGAGATAACGCCTTATTGAACCTTCTTCTTCACATTCATCAGATTCGGGTGTGTAGCTTGAGCGATTTTAACTTTATCGGTTAACGTCGACTCTACTCGTATATTCATTATCTTCACGTGGGTCTCTAGAGTCTTTAACTCTATCTTCATCATTTGTAAGTTATACGAAATGAGTTTTTGTGTTAACAACATCGCACTCGTAAATGCATACGATCTTCTACTCAACGCGTCAGCTACCACGTTCACTCTTCCACAATGATATTGCATGGTATAGTCGTAATCTTCAACAGCTCGAGCCAACGTCTTTGACACATTATACGATCATTTTAGGTAAAGAAATATTTGAGGGTTTTAGAAATGGGTTTTGTACTGGGGTCAATACAAAATTCAATTTCACGCTCTAGGGGTAGGCTAGGAAGTCCTTCAGGAATACGTCCGGAAATTTATTAACAATAGAAATATCATTCAAAACTGTGACTCTCATCCAAGACTTGGATAACACATATAATGAAGGTTTCTCCTAACGGAGTTTCAACCGATAAGTCAAAGTCTAATTTCTCCAGAGTCAAATTTAAACGTTGAGCGCAAGCAAGAGAGATAAAAAAAATGGGTAGATCTGGTATCTAATAAAGTATAGACTTCGCAAAAAATTATAATTAACTAACCCGTGCTAACTTCGTTTGGGTTACTCGCTTTTTGAGAAGTCACGAAAAACGCTCTTCCTGAAACCGTCGACTTTATTTTGTCCGTATCCGCCTTTGGTGCCACCGTCCCAGCAAGACTTTGGTGCACGACAAAATCGGGCAAGGTGACCTTCTTTTCCACAATTGTAACATGCTTTGAACTGCATCACGCAGTTTGGACTGATATGTCCCTCCTCTCCGCATCTATAGCATCTAACTGGCGGTCGTTCTCCTTTCTTGAAAACGGGTGTTGGTGCTGCTGTCTTTTCATCGTTGTTGAACATTCTCTTCTTAAAATTTTCACTTCTATTATCTTGGCCATGATTACCACCGAAGTGGTTACCATTCTTGGCATGGTAATTTCTCCCACGATGGTTATCATTGTTCCGATGGCCGTTGCCACCGGTATGATTATTATCGTGTTGTTGCTCGTTACCTTTTGGTTGGGCTGGCTCATTATCGCGCTCCAATAACTGAGCCCTATTCACTACATCTGAATACAAACACAATTTGTGAGAAATGAAGTATTGACGTATTTCGGGTTTCAAACCTCTTAGAAACATTCGCGTCATTCGCTCCTCATTATCGACCAAATGGGATGTAAACCGGGATAACTCCATAAATTTAGCCTCGTATTGCGACACGGTCATATTATTTTGCTCCAACTTGATAAACTCCACCTCCTTCATGTGACGAATACTTTCGGGAAAGTACTTATAGTTGAACAGCTCTTGGAACTTCTCCCAAGACATCTTGAGTGCGTCAAGCTGGGTACGTTTCACAGATTCCCACCAGTAATCTGCCTCTTCACGCAACATAAAGGTGACGAAGGGAACCTTTTGCTCCTCGGAGCATCCCAAGACATCAAATATCTTGGTGATATGCTTTAACCACGTCTCTGCCTTAAGTGATTTTGGCTCTCCAAAAAACTCCGGTGGTCCCAACTCTTTAAACTGCTTAGCGGTGACCGTCCGAGAGTTGTCAGTGTTTCCACCTGCATTATGAACAGGAGTCTCTCTTGCCCGATGTTGCATGAATTGCATAAAGCCTCTGAACATCCCATCGTTCATCATTTGATCGGTGTTGTTGTTTACCTGAGGATTATTGTCTTCTTGTTGCACATTATCCTGGGTATTAATCGTTGGTGACTCAACGGTCTCATGTACTTCATTGTTGATCTCAACATTTTCAGATACCATTTTCAAACACTGTCACAAAACAAGGGTTAATTAACATATCACATATTATCCCTATACTCTGACCGACCAATTAAATACTAAATAAACTTAGGTAGGTCATACTAGCGAAGGAATTTCTCGTCTCTCCCCTCCTAGTTCTTGTCTCACATCTCAGCCAGGGATCATATCCCTAAGCTTTGATACCAACTGTGACGCCCCCAAAATAGGTATACATCACCCATCTTGAGTCGCCAAATACATGGTACATAATATAAATACAAACTTAATTATACAACCATCGTGTAATATACGACAATACATAAAAAAAGAGTTTTAATAGGAATATTGTCATCTAGACAATATTCACACTCAAAGGAGTCCTCATTACATTTATTGTCACACTATTTAACAGAATAGTGAGGACTACTAATGCTATCATCTGGACCGTCACTCCTTTTCTCGACTCGTCCCAGTTATATTCTCATTTTCTGAAGAGAACAGTTAAAGAAAGGGTGAGCTCAACTAGCCCAGTATGAAATATTATGACTAAGATAATGCAGAATAAATTATCAATAGTCTTCAGCAATGTTAAACTGATAAAATATAATAGACATCAAGTTTAACTAAAGAAGAATAAGTAATCCATTAGAAGGGTCAAGTAGAGCATGATATCTACTATCTTCTATGATTTAAAATGTTTTCATCAATTTTTATCGCTGAGACTCAGCTTAATAAATAAATCACATCATCTAATCATCCCTGTATTACGGGCCAAGGATATTCATTAAATCATCAACGGTCATGACTATACCGAATAATCTCTGGTCATAATCATACCAAAAACTGTCCATCAATGCATTACAGGACACTGAGGACTTTTACCACATCATTTATAACATTAGAGGTCATGATTATACCGAATGATCCCTGGTCATAATCATACTAAGTCCATCTATGCACGTAAGCCAAAGATGACTTTCATTACAATATAAGCATGAGGATGATGACAATGACATAATAATTCAATAAAACAAGTTCAAGAATAAATTTTAAAGATTAATAAGTTAATTTATCCTGAACTTAATAACGTCCATATTGTCAACATGATACTGCTTTATGGAGTAAAATTCAAGAATGCTCAAAAGAATATTTCTGCGAAAAGATACTGGATGAAGCGCAAATATCCAAGATATTCCACTAATTTCAAGGAATATAGAAGTCAAAACTTTAACCAACTGAGTATAATAGAATGTATGAAACTGCAAATAGATTTTCACCCGCCATGCGGTAATCCACGTATACAGATCATTTTCACAATTTAATAAGGAATGAATACAAAGGATCATTCACCATGCATGTGGTAATCCATATAGACAGTGTAAGACCCCAACTTTTATAAATAAATTTTGAATATTATGGAGTTAATTTGATATAATATTATAGTTGTGGGTAATATTTATAAATTTTACAAAGTACGCAAGTTGTTATATAATATTCGATTGGTCGGGGAATATTCATTTTAACAGAGAATATTCGTACAACGGCACAATTATTGGTGGACCCCACAACGGAATTATTGTCGAATTGAGAAAACGACAAAAATATTTTATTAAATATAACGGCGAAAATTTTACCATTGATACTGTTGAACTACTCAGTAGTAAAAGTACAGTAACACGTGTGGTTTCATAGTAGCACACGGTATTGATTATTAATGCTTATGTGAGAAGTCACTCAATTTGATTCAATTATTGTCAGTTAATAATATGAATTATTTAACGATAATGAAGTTTTGTTTTATTCGTATTATTAACGTAATAAAACAGAAACATCTTTTTATATAAAACAGAATACTTTATTAAAGTTATTCTATAAATAGAATATATTTTATTTTATTTAAAAGATTTTTTTTTAAATATGGACCGTCAAATTAAAGTAATCAATCTGGACCGTTCATGGATTAGTTACTATGCATTCTATTTTTCTATAAATAGCAGCTCATTCTTTCATTATTTCTTACGAATTCACTGAACTCTAGAGAGAGAAACTATAGAGAGAAACTATAGAGAGAGAAGAAAAGTATTCTGCTACTTAACTACTTCCTTATTTCAGTTCTTCTTTAAAACGGTAAGGGGTGTTATTCTTTCTTATTCAGGAAGAGAACTGTTATTATTCCATTTCTTATTACTACCGGGTAGTTCAACAGTTTTAACGGTAACACTTTCGCCGTTATTTTTATAAAAAGATAATTTTGTCATTTTCTAACTACGACAATACTTCCGTTGTGGGGTCCACCAATGATTGTGCCGTCGTATGAATATTTCCTGTTAAAACGAATATTCCCGACCAATCGAATATTATATAACCACTTGCTTACTTTGCAAAATTTATAAATAGTACCCACAACTATAACATTATATCAAATCCATACCATAATATTCAAAAATATATTTCGAAAAAATTATTCTTTATTCATAAAAGTTGGGGTCTTACAACCTCCCCTTCTTATGAAATTTCGTCCTCGAAATTAGGGTACGTACCTGGTATATCGAAGAGGTGAGGATATCTTGACTTCATCTCAGATTCTAACTCCCAGGTTATTTCTTCCACATCGTGGTTTCTCCACAAAACTTTGACTTGAGGTATAACCTTGGAGCGTAGAACATGATCCTTCTCATCTAAGATTTTAACAGGTAACTCTTCATACGTTAAATCTTCCCCTATCTCGTCTGGTTCTAATTCAATAATGTGGTTCGGGTCTTTCACATATTTGCATAACATAGATATGTGAAAAATGTTATGAACACGAGACATACTTGGCGGTAAGCCGAGTCTATAGGCCACAGTTCCTACTCGATCGAGGATTATAAATGGGCCAATGAATCGAAGATTGAGCTTTCCTCTCTTTCCAAATCTCGTAACTCCTTTCCATGGAGTAACACGTAACAACACATGATCTCTAATATTGAATTTCACGTCCTTTCGATGAAGATAAGCATAACTCTTTTGTCGATCTTGTGAGATTTTTATACGTTGTCGGATCGTTTGAATCTTTTTCGTAGTCATACGTACCAAATCTAGTCCTAACAACGTTGCTTCACCCACCTCATCCTAGCATACTGGAGAATGACACTTTCTTCCATACAACGCCTCAAATGGAGCCATGTCAATACTTTCTTGATAACTATTGTTGTAGGAAAACTCCACCAATGGTAAGAACTTGTCCCAACTTCTCTTGAAGTCAAGGACACAAAGTCTTAATAAATCTTCAAGAGTTTGAATAGTCCTTTCCGATTGTCCGTCCGTTTGAGGATGATATACCGAACTAAATCGTAAATCCGTGCCCATAGCTTTTTACAAACTAACCCAAAATCTTGAAGTGAATCTTGGGTCTCGATCAGAAACTATGGTTACTGGCATACCATGCAATCTTACAATCTCGTTTATGTACATACGAGCAAGACGTTCAAGTGTATAAGTTTCTCGTATCGATAAGAAATGAGCAGACTTGGTCAATCTATCAACAATGACCCAAATCACATCTATGCCTTGAGAAACCTTGAGAAGTGTGACGCCCCCAAAATTAGGTATACATCACCTATCTTGGGTCGTCAGATACATAGTACAGAATACAAATACAACTTACTAATACAGCTGTCGTGTACACGACAACTGTATTAGTAAGTTGTATTTGTATTCTGTACTATGTATCTGACGACCCAAGATGGGTGATGTATACCTAATTTTGGGGGCGTCACAAGAAGACCAGTAACGAAATCTATGGTAATGTGCTCCCACTTCCATTCTAAAATTTCAAGTGATTGCAATAGACCTTTTGGTACTTGATGCTCCGCCTTGACTCGTTGACAAGCTAGACACCTTGAGATAAACCCCGCTATCTCTCTCTTCATATTGCTCCACCAAAATGTATGTTGAAGATCACGATACATTTTGGTACTCCAAGGATGGATTGTAAACGGTGTGTTTTGTGCCTCCATCATGATTTTATACTTCAAGTCAGAATCGTTAGGAACACAAAATCTAGAGTTGACTTGAAGTATTCCTTCTTCATCGATTCTTGCTTCCGGAATAGCACCTTCTTGCACTTTCTTCCTCATACACATCAGCTCCAGGTCTGT
The DNA here is from genome assembly GCA_016801055.1 of Panax notoginseng. NCBI lineage: Eukaryota > Viridiplantae > Streptophyta > Magnoliopsida > Apiales > Araliaceae > Panax > Panax notoginseng. The sequence goes on along the minus strand of CM029018.1, from coordinate 164,532,575 downwards.
AGCTTGAGCGACTTTAACTTTATCGATTAAAGTCGATTCTACTCGTATATTTGTCATCATCACATGGGTCCCTGGAGTTTTTAAATCTATCTCCATACTTTGTAAGTCATACAAAATGGGCCTTTGCGTTGACAATATTGCACTCATACCCGCATATGACTTTCGACTCAATGCGTCAGCTACCACGTTCACTTTTTTAGGATGGTATTGGATAGTATGATCATAATCTTTTAATAGTTCAAGCCATCGTCGTTGCCGCATGTTGAGTTCCTTTTGAGTGAAGAAATATTTGAGACTTTTATGATCCGTATAGATCTCCACCTTCTCTCCATACAGGTAATGCCTCCAAATCTTAAGCGCAAAAACGACTGCTGCTAACTCTAGATCATGAGTAGGATAATTCCTCTCATATTCTTTGAGTTGTCGAGAAGCATAGGCTATGACTTTCCCATGTTGCATGAGAACACATCCTAACCATTTGCCTGAAGCATCACTGTAGATAACAAATCCCTCCAAGCCAGATGGTATTGTCAGAACAGGTGCTGAAATGAGTCTTCTCTTGAGTTCTTGAAAACTCTTCTCACATTTCTCGCTCCAACCGAACTTTGTATCTTTTCGAGTCAGCTGAGTTAATGGAGTAGCGATTCAAAAAAATTCTTCTACGAATCTCCGATAATAACCAGCTAAGCCGAGAAAGCTACGTACTTCGGTCATTGACTTTGGTTGCTCCCAACTTTGAATTGCATTAACCTTTACTGGGTCAACAGATATTCTATGATTTGATATCACATGCCAAAGGAATGCAACTTCCTCAAGCCAGAACTCACATTTCTTTAACTTGGCATATAACTTGTTTTCACGAAGCTTTTGGAGTATCAGCCTCAAGTGTTGCTCATGGTCTTTACGGGTTTTGGAGTATATGAGGATGTCATCAATAAAGACGAACACCAAGTGATCCAACTATTCCTTGAATACTCGGTTCATCATGTCCATGAAGGCAGCAGGAGCATTAGTCAATCCAAAAGGTATGACTAGGAATTCATAATGCTCGTACCGAGTTCTGAAAGTCGTCTTTGGAATGTCATCGGTTCTAATCTTCAATTGGTGATATCCGAAACGAAGATCAATCTTTGAAAAGAATTTGGCGCCTTGTAATTGGTCAAACAGGTCATCAATGCGAGGCAACATGTACCTATTTTTGATGGTGACATGATTCAACTCCCGATAATCAATACAAAGTTGCATACTTTCATCCTTCTTCTTCACGAATAGAACAGGAGCACCCCAAGGAGACGTACTAGGACGAATGAAACCGATGTCTAACAATTCCTGTAGTTGGATTTTTAACTCCTGAAGTTCAATAGGAGCCATTCGATATGAGGCTTTGGAAATGGGTTTTGTACTGGATTCAAGGTCGATACAAAATTTAATTTCACGCTCTGGGGGTAGGCCAGGAAGTTCTTCAGGGAATATGTCAAAAAATTTATTAACAATAGAAATATCATTCAAATCTGACGTATTTTTATTTAAATCCGTGACATGGGCTAAAAATGCTTGACATCCATTTTTTAATAAACGAATAGCTTTATGGCTTGATATGACAGTGATTGATTTTAGTAGTTTGGTTGTTTGAATTCGCATAATAGGTTGGTTAGGAATATGAAAGCTAACAACCTTACGAAAATAATCGATTTTAGCATGATGAATAGTTAACCAATCAATCCCTAAAATCACATCAAATGCAAGTATTTTCAAAGAAATAAGATCGATAGGTAACATGCGGTTACCGATTTGAATCAAACAAGACTTATAAACAGTGGATGTAATGACGGTTTCTCCCAACAGAGTTTCAACCGATAAGTCAAAGTCTAATTTCTCCGGAGTAAAATTTAAACGTTGAGCGCAAGTAGGAGAAATAAAAGAATGGATAGAACTGGTATCAAATAAAGTATAAACTTCGCTAGAGTTTATGATTAGCTTTACCCGTGATCACCTCGTTCGGATTTCTCACTTTTTGGGAGGTTACGACAAACGCTCTCCCTTGAACTACCGGTTTTGTCTTGTCTGGGACACCCTTTGATGCCTTCATCCCAACTGGACTTGACTTTGGTGCTCGACAAAATCGGGCTAGGTGACCTTCTTTTCCACAATTGTAACACGCTTTGGACTGCATCACGCAGTTCGGACTGATATGTCCCTCCCCTCCGCATTTGTAACATACAATAGTAAATTATGTGAATCAATAGTTCTAGACATGTGAAAATACGAATTACAGTATAGTACCTCCATCTATACCTCCATTTTTAACTTAATCATACAAGTATTATCAATCTTACACCACCACCCCTAATAGTACAAGAATATGAATCAATAGTACACATATGTGAATAAATAGTTATAATCATGTGAATTAATAGCAATTAATTGCTCATTTATCCGGTTAATTACCCGATTGGTCAATATAACCTCCAGACATTAATTATTATCGAAATAAATGTCGATTTCCATTAACACTAATAATTCCCACACAATGGAACTATCAATTTCATCTTTAATCAATACGAACTTATTCATCATTAATATCATAACTCACAATATTTAACAACCAGATCATTCCCAGAAAAGAGGGAGCTTTTCGATAAGAATTTCTCTTTATTGGCGCGCAATTAGGTGACCAAACCTCTCCTTGACAGAACTTTCTAGACATTGTCAATATTGTAAATAATAATATGAATAACTTTGTCGTCTCAATTATTGATTTAATAATATAAAATATTATGCAGATGATACTGTGACAATAATTGAATCAATAATATGAGAGATATGATGCAGCAATTACTGTAGCAATAATTGAGTATAACTAAGTGACTTTTCACGTAAGCATCAATAATCAATACCGTGTGCTATTATGCAACCACGCATATTTCTGTACTTTTACTACCGGGTAGTTCAACAGTTTTAACGGTAATACTTTCGCCATTATTTTTATAAAAAGATAATTCTGTCGTTTTCTAACTACGACAATACTTCCGTTGTGGGGTCCACCAATAATTGTGTCGTCGTACGAATATTCCCCGACCAATTGAATATTATATAACCACTTGCTTACTTTGTAAAATTTGTTAATATTATCCACAACTATAACATTATATCAAATTCACACCATAATATTCAAAAATATATTTGGAGAAAATTATTCTTTATTCATAAAAGTTGGAGTCTTACATTAACAATATTATTATAAGATAAAATAATATTAAATAAGTTTGATAATTAATTAATTAATATTGTACTCATTTGTCTTACTAATTTAATCATACATTGGTCTCAATTTTTTGTAAATGAGAATAACTCAATTCATTTTCTTACTTTGAGTGGCTCCTCTCAGTTGTCTTCAACGAATATGACCAGAACTATAATATAATGTTTTGAATATATAATATTATAATTTGTAATTTATCCATAAAAGTAACTAATCAGTTGACTAAAAATTTCAAAGTCTAATTAGTAGTCTCATAGTTCGGAGAAAATTAATATATATATATATATATATATATATATATATATATATATATATATATATATATTTAAAGTCATTAGACTCACAACTCAAAGGTTGACAAGGGTTGGAATAAGATGTTGTAAAATATTATAATTGGGCAAAATGAATTTAAAAGAAGCGCTCCACGTATCAATAAATATATTTTTTTTACTGATGTATTTTATCCCCTCTCTAAAAATGTTCTTATTCCGCCATTGAGTCGATCTCGATTCTTCTTCTTTATCAAATGACGACGGCGAGCTCTTGGGAATTCGCAAGCTTGAGGACTAGATCCACAACATCATTGTGAAGCGATCCGCACCTGATTGGCTCCCTTTCATGTCGGGCTCTTTTTACTGGGTCCCACCTTGCGAGGGCGGTGGCGTAGCCTCCTGCGGCATAGAAAATGGATCTAGTTTTTTTTGGGTAGATATTACAGAGGAAGAAGGAAATTATATTGGAGAGAGAAAAAAAAAAAAATAATAATGAAGAGAGAGAGAGAGCTTAGTCAGCAAAAAAATGTCCAGTGTAACTGGAGTTAGTCTAGGTGGCATGTCTGTTAGGGACATGGGCACAATTAACCTTAAATTACTAATGTTAAGGGCATTTTTGAAAAAAAAAATATAAAGTGCACGATGGACATTGGGATAAACGTCAGTGTATTTTTAAACCTTTGCCCCTAACCATTTTCCTACGAGAAAATATTTCGAATCTAATACAATATTTTATTAATATATTTTTGCATCTTGAAAAAATTTAAACATATTTTTTTACAAATTATAATGTTAAACAAATACTTACAAGATTTTTTTTTTTACTTTTCTTTAAATTTATCGAAAATCATTTTCAATACAATATTCCTTGACATCCAAATCTAGCCGAGGCTGGTTATATGACCCAGAACTTTGCTATGTAAAGTCTGGGGATCAAGTCTCCCAACCTTGTATGATAATTAACAGCTTGTTAAAAGTATCCGAAAAAAAAATTAAAAAAAATCTAGTCAAAAGAAAAGAGAAGAATCCCGCATCTTGGCTCAATGATTTAAAAGAGAACTTGAGATCAGCAGTAAAATCGGAAATCTTGAGTTTGACTCTTGTTCGAGAGGGAAGACATAAAAAAGAAAATTGATCAATTGACTAATATAGTATTGACGCATAAAAAAAAAGATCATCTCCCGATCTGTTCCGACCGACATATCGATATTATATTAATCAATTAATTAAAATTAACTTCACAATAAATCCCTAAAAAAACGGAATACCGAAAAGTGTTCCTTGTGCACCAAAAGAATCATTCTTCACTAAAAGCACAGTAGGGCAATTTGGGTACAAATGAGAAAATAATGCCCAGTCAGAATAGAAAATAATGGAAAAGAAAAAGTCTCACCAATGAGAATCCAACAACATCGCCAAATATATATAACTGCCAAACAGACTTCTTCTTCTCAAACCTTTCCTTTTTCTCATTCCTTAATTTTATCTCTCCACAGTCTTTATCTTTCTATCTATCTCACTTCCATCATTATTTCCCTTCTCTCTCTAAAGAACTGTAATCTGTAAAATTTTAAGCTGATAAACCGATCAAACATGCCGGCGACCGACCATCAGGGTTCATTTCTGAACCGGATAAGCATCCGTCGGAACCAGGTTGCTTCAATGGAAAACAACCACGACCAAGAACTAGAAGACATTGAGCTCTTCCAAAAACACGTCGCCGACCGCCTCTCCGACCTCTTACCCTCCACAGCCGGTTCTGCCGACGATGGCTCCGTTCCCGATACCCTCCTCTCCATTGCGTGGTTCCGTAAACTCCTCGACGCTTTTCTCTGCTGTGAGGCTGAATTCAAGGCCGTTCTCATAATTGACCGTGACCCGAACCATTTTAACAAACCTCCATTGGACCGCCTTATCCCGGAGTTTCTGGAACGGTCCGTTAAGGCCCTCGATATCTGTAACGCCATCACTCACGCCGTCGATATGGTCCGCCATTGGCAGAAGCTGGCGGAAATCGCAGTCGCCGCCCTGGAGCAACGACCAATCGGAGAAGGACAAGTCCGACGAGCCAAAAAGGCATTAAACACTCTGCTAACGTCAATGATGTTTGATGACAGAGAAAGCCAGAACGCAGCCAAATCGGCGGAGCGGACTTGGTCGTTTGGCCGCCGGGGAGCAGCGGCCGCCGCAGCACCGAAAGACCGTGACACCAGAAATTTCCGGTCGCTGTCGTTGTCCTTCGCGAAATCCTGGTCCTCGGCTAAACAGATTCAGGCAATGTCAGCCAATCTGGTGGCGCCACGCGGCGGCGAGTCGAACGGCTTGGCATTGCCGCTTTATATTATGAGTACAATTATGGTGTTTTCAATGTGGGCTTTAGTGGCGGCCTTGCCGTGTCAGGAGCGGAATGGGCTGGTGACCCATTTTCCGGTTCCGAAGCAATTGAATTGGACACAGTCGATTATTGGGCTTCAGGAGAAAATTGGTGAGGAGTGGAAGAAAAAGGAGAAGAAAGGGACAGCTGGGTTGCTGGACGAGACGCAACGGATGGAGAAGGTGGCGCTTTCTCTGGTGGAATTTGCGGAGGCGTTTCAGTTTCCGGCAGAGGCAGAGAAGGCCGAGGAGGTGGCGGCGTTGGTGGCCGAAATGGCGGAAATTTGCGGCAAGATGGAGGAGGGATTAGGGCCACTACAGCAACAAGCAAGAGAGGTGTTCCATAGGATTGTGAAGGGCAGGGCAGAAATTCTTGATCTTGTTGATCAAGTCGGTAAAATATCGGCATCACCAGTCCCGTATTAGTAAATTTTAACCGTCAAGATTTGGTGTCTTAATTGCTTGTACATTTTTTGGTCATGCAGACCAATGAGTCTGAATTTTTTTATTTTATTTTCTTTATTCTCAAATGAGCATTAGTTAGTTTTTCTTTCTTTCTTTTTTTTGGTTTTGGTAGGAGGGTGTTTTATGATGTGTGATAATCTTACTTTTTTTTTTTTTTGAAGAATCTAGTTTTAATTAGGCCAATGATGAGGAGGTGAAAAATGTAATCTGCTGCTTATTGTGTTATTCAATTGTGTAGTTTATACTTTGACTTAACCTTTTGGTTCAAAAGAATGTGTATATAATTATACATACATATTTTTCTTTTTCAAATTCTAATATTTGATTCGGAAAATGAGTTGCAGAATTTTCAGATGATAAATGGTGGTGAGTTACAATTCCCTATATTTTATGTACAAATAATTTTTTCGAAAGTGATTAGTATGAAATTAATTTTAATCAATTAATCAATATAATGTCAACATATAGTCCAGAATATAATCTCTCTCCAGCTGTCAGTCAACTTTATCTTAAAATTAACTTTATAGTAACTAATCTTATTTTTCGTGTGTTGAATTCAATCCACTACTAGATATTGCCTATTTGTTATTGGGTTCCTTTTAGTTTTGGATTATATAAAGTTGATTCAGTCTTGTCTCAATATTTTAAACTTTGAGCTTAATTTAACAGACTGATTATCCCAAGTCCTACAACACCGGAACATATGGCAACCCTCTTATTTTATTTTATTTAAAAAAAACATAGAAACTGGAATCACCGTCTTTCGAAAATAACGTGTGTATTACGCCCTAAACCTAACAACAACGATTCTTATTTTACAATTGATGCGCATGAATTAGCATAATTATATATATATATATATATATATATATATATATATATATATATATATATATATATATAATTATTTGTTTGGATCGAAGAAATGGAATAGAGAAGTGGATGAAATAGATGAGGGAAAGGAATATGGAGGAGAAATGAATGATTTTTTAGTATTTCATGTGCATGTTTGGTTGATGTTAATAATACATTTAAGAATGAAATAAATAATTATATACTGACCTAAATACCCCCCAAATGTTTAATTTTAACTTAAATTTAATTTATGTTTAAAATTTGACTCATATTTATCTATAATTTTTTTATAATTCTATTTTTCTTTCTCTTTTTTCTACTTATAATTTTTCATATAATTTTTTTTTACTTATAATTTATCTTTTTTTATAATTTTTTTTATTTATCTAGAATTAACTTTATTTTAATTGATGAAAACTAAATATAAATAGTGTAAAATAAAATACAACCAACAAAACTAAATCAACTAGTATAGCACTTCCACTCAATAATATTAAGTGATGATAAATCCAATAACATAAGGTATAACTTCATCATTCAACAACCAACAACTTAAAAAATGTCTAATCAATTAGTAATCCATCCCATCAAAATCCCAATATCATCATTCAATAACCAACATAGTAAAATATATAAATAACTAGTATAACACTCTACTCAATAAATCACAATAAATCATTGAGAAAACCCTCTTTTTGGGTTAAATAAAAGCCACCATCAACTCTTCCTCACGAACAAGCTTGCACGTGATCTTGTTACACTCACTATACTGGGCACATTACTCAGATTCTTCTGTTTCTCATATAATGAAGCCTCCAATTCAAGAAAGTTAGCAAATTGAGTATATGATTTCTCAAGTTGTACAACGAGAACAGTAGCAGCACTCTCTATGGCAGATTGAAAATCAATATCGAAACTTGACTTTCTCTTCTTCTTCTTGAAACTAGAGGACTTGTTAGATATTTTCTCAGTGCGGGTTGGAGTCAAACCATCATCTCCATCATTTGTTTAGATCTATTTATCTAACTCGATCATTTCCGCAGTCGATAGAGCATATTTTTCAATTGCTCTATCCTTGCCAAATATAACACATAGATCCAAATAATTTGAAAATGTCTTATTCTATCACTTTATTCTCTTTTAATACATCTAAAACAAGTTAGAGAAAAAAGATAACACAATAATTAAAAAAACAATAAAACACAGTAATTATCATATACTAACTGCAAATAAACATACACGTTTTATAGACCAATGTTACTCGTTATATTTCCTTGCATGACAACATTATAATTTATAGTACAGAAAAGCAAGACATATATATTAGTACAGAAAAGAAGGTCATCAAAGAAGTTACAAGTCTGCAGTACTTGGTTTGAGATGGGAAGGAGATAAAGTTAGTACAGTAAACGACAAACTCACATCCATATTATAAAATAAAATGTTCTAAGAAGAGAGGCAAAGACAAAAAAACACTGGACCCATTCATTTTATTAGACATTTTGAGAAAATTGCATACTATCTTTATTCAGGTCAAAGAATTATTAAAAAATGCAAAACTTACAACACTATAGGTGAGAGATCTCAATTTTTCAGAACCTCACAACAGCCATTAACGACAATAGATGTAATTGATTAATAGTTTAACTAACACTGATGAATAAAATTAACTAATGCTAATAAGGTATTATGATGGCATGAAAATAACAGATTCATACTAGAGAATTAAATGGCATGAAATTGGAATAAAAGGTTTATACTAGAGATTTGTGTGTTACCGATTTATAGTCTCGGGTGCAGCAATTACTGTAACAATAATTGAAATAAACTGATTGACTTCTCACTTTAGCATCAATAATCAATACCGTGTGCTACTATGCAACCACGCGTATTACTGTACTTTTACCACCGGGTATTTCAACAGTTAACGGTAAAACTTTCGCCGTTATTTTTATAAAAAGATATTTCTGTCGTTTTCTAACTTCGACAATAATTCCGTTATGGGGTTTACCAATGATTGTACTGTCGTATGAATATTCTCTGTTAAAACGAATATTCTCCGACCAATTGAATATTATATAACAACTTGCTTACTTTACAAAATTTATAAATATTACCCACAACTATAACATTATATCAAATTCACACTATGATATTCAAAAATATATTTCGAGAAAAATTAATCTTTATTTATGAAAATTAGGGTCTTACAAAAATTCATACTTGTCGTTTTCTACATCTGACAGTTTTTCATTATGGGACCCACAAATGGTTGCGCCGTCGTACGAATATTCCCCGACAGCAAGAATATTTCACGACCAAACGAATATTCCCCGACAACAATGAATATTTTATAACCACTTGCTTATTTTGTAAAATTTGTACATTTCACCCATAACCAAAATATTATATCAAATTAACACTTTATTATTCAAAATCATAATTAGAGGAAATTCAATTTTATTTATAAAAAGTTGGAGTCTTACATGCACTGGTACCCTTCTCTGTGGGGACAAAATACAAGGATGAGGTTTGGTGTGATGTAGTAGCTATGGATGCATGACATCTACTATTGGGTTCACAACGGTAAAAAGAATACTTACAGCTTTGTGTTTGAGGGGGTAAAGATTATGTTAGTGCCCAAGCGGGAAGAAAATAAAGGCAGTGCTAGTTTGTTGACTTTAGCACAGTTTGAGGAGGTAGTGCAGGAGACGAAAATAGTGTATGCCTTAATCAGGAGGATGGTAGACAAGGAAGTAGAGATTCCTGATGTAGTCAAACCATTTCTAGAAGAGTTCAGTGATGTATTTACAGCGAAACTGCCCGAAGGGTTACCCCCAATATGTGATATCCAACATCAGATTGATCTGGAACACGGGGCAGCCTTACCCAATCGACCTCATTATAGGATGAGCCCTGGAGAGCATGAAGAATTAAAGAGACAGGTAGAAGAGTTATTGGCCAAAGGGTACATTCGGGAGAGTTTGAGTTATTGTGCGGTACCAGCCCTTCTGACTCCAAAGAAAGATGGTACTTGGCGGATGTGTATCGACAATAGAGCCATCAACAAAATAACGGTCAGGTATCGTTTTCATATACCTAGATTGGATGACATGCTGGATCAGCTTAGTGGGGCTACTATTTTTACTAAGTTGGATTTGAAAAGTGGGTACCATCAACTCCGTATTCGAGCTGTCGATGAATGGAAGACAGCTTTTAAGACGAGAGAGGGATTATACGAGTAGATGGTCACGTCGTTTGGGTTGTCCAATGCACCTAGCACCTTACCAGTGTCTATTGTTTCTGACCGTGATACTCGGTTTCTTAGCCATTTTTGGAGTAGCTTGTGGAAGATGGTGAACACATGTCTAAATTTTAGTAGTGCCTACCACCCACAGATGGATGGGCAGATTGAAGTGGTGAATCGGTCTCTAGGCAATTTGCTGAGGTGTTTGGTTGGAGAACATGTGAAGAGTTGGGATTTGAAGTTATGTTAGGCAGAGTTTTCCCATAATCATGTCGTTAATAGGAGTACTGGATTTAGCCCTTTTGCAGTAGTGTATTCTGTTACTCCTAGGGGACCACTTGATTTGCTGCCATTATCAGCAAAAACACGAGTTCATGGGACGGCAGAAACCTTTGTGACAGGATTGCAGGAGGTTCACAGGGCTGTCCGTGACAATCTGCTGCAGACTTCGAGCAAGTATAAGCAAGCTGCTGACAAGAAACGGTGTCATGTTGAGTTCGAAGTGGGAGATTATGTGTGGGTTGTTCTTACTAAGGATAGATTTTTTGCGGGTGACTATAATAAGTTGTATGCCAAGAAGATTGGGCTAACAGAAATCATTGAGAAGATAAATCCTAATGCATAACGCTTGATACTGCCGAGTCATATTCGTACATCGAATATTTTTAATGTCAAGCATTTGATTCCTTACACAGGCGATTCTTCTGATGATGACAATTCGAGGGCGAATTCTGTCCACCCTGGGGAGAATGATGCGGTTAAAGAGCAAGCGTGTCAGTTTATGGAAAGATTTGATCCAGTTTATGGAAAGATTTGATAAATTATGGAAAGATTTGATCCAGTGGTAATTTGGTAATTTTTGTCAAGTTTGGAGTGTCGGATTTTTGCGTTTTTGAAGCCTAATTTCATTGGAAATGGGTCAACGATCAAAAGTCAGCAGCGCTTTGCTTGTGAACTGCAGGGTTTTTAGTTAAATTCCATCGTTTAGGCCTTCAAAATTACATTTTATTGTTTTTGGGTTATTTTTATAATTTTTATTATTAGTTTTCCTTTTTCGTTTTGGATTCTGCTTTTAGGGTTTCGTTATTTAAATGTTTGTTATGATGGGAAGAAGCAGTTTTGATGAATAATAGACTTTTCTTATTTTACCAAAATTCTCTGAATTAGAATTTTGTTGCCTATTTCCTGGAATTCGTAGAATCAACAGGTTGTAGAAGGTTATCGTTGGCAATCGTGCACGGTTCAACAACTGATAACGTTTTCTATGTACTTCCGCTACGTCACCTTCCAATACAAGCTATGTAAACACGAGCCAAGTTGGTATAATTGTTATCGTTAGGCCTAATTGCTACTAGAATGCTTTCATCTACTCAATTATGTACAATGTGACCAAGTTCGTGATCTCAACAACGTCAAAGGTGAAGAAAAAAAATCAAATGTTTGTTAGTCCGAGATCAAATTGAAAATGTTGACAACTTGGTGGTTACTATACATGCTGGTGGCACTATCCTAGTGAAATTTACAACAAATGGTTTCGACATCAATGAATTGCCAAGTACATTTTTTTGTAATCATTAGATTTGGAGATACTAGCAAGGCACTTGTTTACTACATTAAGGACAAAGGAGCTCTGAAAACTTGCAAGCTGGGTTTTAATGCCATTTACATACCCAAATCACCATGCTCTTCCAAGAAGCAAATGAATGAGGAGAAACAACTTATATGTTATGTCATACATGTGGCTTATTGGAAATTTCAAGGATGGCACTGCTGTACAAGCTAACATTTTGAGGGGTGTGGGTAATAAGAAGGTGCAGGATCTCCACCTAATGGATGTCATCTTTTACTTCCTTGGTTTGGAGACGGCTGAAGTTCTCATGACTGTTTTGATTCCTATGAACACAACCATATCCACCAAGTAAGATCAGATTTTTCGTACGTCCCCACACAACAAACCTAGTATATTGGTTCAGGTTTGCATGGTTCAGATGTGTAAATGTGAGAGGACAAGGATCAGAGGCATTAACTTGCTTGCCACAAGAGGTTTGGTTATTCCTTGTGAAAATTAAAATTTTGATGCAATTTACCATGGGTTTAGAGTCAATCTATTAGTGCACCCTATCTTAGTTGGACATTCCGAATGTGAAGTTATGAATAAGGAGAACGCCATTGCATACATATATGATAACCAGGAGGAGATCTATAGGGCATTTATGGGAAATTTAGTGCATAATGACATATGTTCTACTCGTTTTGAAGAAAATGTTTGTAGTCCCGGGTTCAAAGTGCAACGCCACCTTGAGGACAATGTGGTTTTTGAAGGGCAGAGTATTGTAACTGTTGGGATATAATTATTTGGGTCTAGCCATGGTGCAGCCCAATCTATTTAATGGTCCGGATCTGGTGATGACCCATATGTATTTATTGTGACAGTGGAAAAGTCCTTATTAAAATAGGATTGTGTTTTCTTATTTGGAGGGATAAGGAGTCCTTCTCCTAGTTGGATGCGGGTGGAGGTGACTTCTATATATATGGCTACAAGCTAGGGTTTGGGGGTGAACACAATATCAAAGGGCACAAGAGATACATCGCAAATACACAACTTGTACTCCCAACAATATTATAGTGGATTACTCTCTCTCTCCGTGATTTTTTTTCAATTGAGTTTTCACGTAAAATCTTGTGTTCATATTTTATATCTCTTTATATTCTTTTATTTATGCTTATGTGAGTGTGTTTTGTGAGTTTAATTTCACAACCATACAATCAACCGTTGGCGCTATTTTGGCCTATTCTTTTGGGTGATTTCGTCAGGCGTACAAAATCTGGCGTTAACATTGGTGCCGTCTGTGGGAAACAAGACACTTGTTCTAGTGTCGATTTAAAATCACCGATTCACTTAAGGAGATAAGTGATTCTTTTTTATTAAATTAAATATATACCTGTACGTGTGTATATATGTATTATGCCAATAGCAATTGAAGCATGATCGTAATTGATTATTGATACAACTTTACATATTCTCTCTCTTATATTATGCATGTAGTAGTGATATTCACATGATGCATGTGTAAAATCTAAACATTAACACTTTGATCCAGGTGATGATAAATTGGTGCTGAGTCACTGCACTTGTAACGAATTTAGTCAGCGCAGAGATAAAAGTTTAAGTTTTTATATCATTGAAGTGCTTTAAAGGCGGATTTAGTTTCATCATCAACCACAGACTGCAGGAAATTAAAGGATTGAATTCTTATACATGTGCCAATGTGCTCGCCAATCCATTAAATGGTCCGGATCTAGTTATGGCCCATATGTATTTATTGTGACAGTGGAAGAGTCCTTATTAAAATAGGATTGTGTTTCCTTATTTGGAGGGATAAGGAGTCCTTCTTCTAGTTGGATGTGGGTGAAGGTGAGTTCTATATATACGGCTACAAGCTAGGGTTTGGGGGTGAACACAATATCAAAGGGCACAAGAGATACAACACAAATACATAACTTGTACTCCCAACAATATTATAGTAGATCACTCTCTCTCTCTCTCCGTGATTTTTTTTCAATTGGGTTTCCACGTAAATTCTTGCGTTCATATTTTATATCTCTTTGTATTCCTTCATTTATGCTTATGTGAGTGTGTTTTGTGAGTTTGATTTCACAACCATACAATCAACCGTTGGAGCTATTTTGACCTGTCCTTTTGGGTGATTTCGTCAGGCGTACAAAATCTGGCGTTAATAGTAACCAACAATAAACTGACTCATGTAGTCAAAATATGAATAACGTAAGTTGTCCAAGTGATCCAAGGGTTGTGATCTATTTTCAAAAATATATGGCTAGGATTAATTGTATAGTTATTAGGGGAAATATAAGGCAATACAATATACTGCGGGAATCTATCGAATATCAAACAAAACAATTTCCAATCTCCTTTCTTATCTCTTCCCTCTCCTAAAATTTCTTCCATAATCTATAGTATCTCATGTTATTTGATTCAATTATTGTTAATATTTTATTAAATCAATAATTGAGATGACAAGTTATTCATATTATTATCGGCATAATTAACAATGTCTAAAAAGTTCTGTCGAGGAGAGGTTTGGTCACCTAATTGCGCGCCAATAGGGAGAAATCCTTATCGGAAAGCCCCCTCTTTCCTGAGAATGATCTGGTTGTTAATATTGCGAGTTAGAATAATAATTAATAAATGTTGTTAAAAATATTGAGGAAATTTTTATGAAGCATTTTTTTTGTAAGTTTGATGTATTATTTGGACCCTCACTTACTTATTTTTCTAAATAATTGGAAGAAAGTTATAAAGTGTATATATATATTTGACATGTGTGTGTGTGTGGTGGGAAAAAAGGGGGGGTGGGGGAAGATTACTTAGATAGAAGGGAATTGGGTTGGGATTTTGGAATTTTCGTGTGTGTGAGTGTGTGGGTGTGTGAAAGGAGTGTGGTGGTAGGAGAAAAGAAAGAGTGAAAGTGATGTGTGTGTGTGTGTATATGAGTGATGTGTGTGTGTATGATAGGGATGGGTAGAAGAAAAGTGGCGGTGGGTGATGTTGATATGTGTGTATATATATATATGTGTGTGTGTGTGTGTGTGTGTGTGTGTGTGTATAAAGGTTTGTTTTATTCAAAAGTTAGCGACCGTGAATTCGAAGAATTCAGTCCGTGAAAATCCTTCAACTGTTGGTCCGTGAAATTTTCTTAAATAGTGCCCCTTCCATTCTTCTATAAATAGGATGCTTAGTTAGAATTGAAAATCACACCAGAATCAGAGAATTCTTCTTCTATAATCTTGAGTGTATTTCTTTAGAGTTTTAAGAAGCTTTGAGCGTAAAAAATAGTAAAAGTTTTCTTCAAGAATATCCCCGCTATACCAGTTAGAATACTCTTTTTTTAAGGTAGTGATATTATTTTTGTTCAATACTCATAAGAAATAATATTTTCTTCCATACTCTGTAGCATGTGAGTAATATTATTTCGTTTTATATTTCGAGTTCTACACTCATTTTGTAAAGTTTTGGGCTTCTATACTCCATGAAATTAGTAGAATATCCTTGATATTTGCGCTTCATCCAGTATCTTTTCATGAAAATATTTTTCTGAGCATTCTTGATAAATTTTAACTTTTTCATGCCGGAGTACTATTCACGGGGTACTATTCACTAAATTACTAGTCACCCGGAGTACTATTCATGACAAAAATTAATTTTTTTCCGGTCAAAATCATTTTTGATACAATATTATTCTTGAATTTTACTCTACAAAACAGTATCATGTTGACAATTTGGACATTTTTGAATTCTGGATAAATTAAATCATAAATCTTTAAAAATTTATCCTTTGCTTTCTTTTAATTGAATTCTTATATCATTGTCATTATCCTCATGCTTATATTGTGATGAAAGTCATCTTTGGCTTACGTGCATAGATGAACTGTTGATTGGTATGATTATGACCAGGGATTATTCGGTATAATCATGACCGTAATGTTACAAATGATGTGGTAAAAGCCCTCATTGGCCCGTAGTGCATTGATGGACAGTTGTTGGCATGATCATGACCATTGGTAAAAATACGAATATCCTTGGCCCGTAGTGCATGGATAATTCGTGGTTGTGATACTAATGAATATCCTTGGCCCGTAGTGCAGGGATGATTCGATGATGTGGATTATTTATTAAGCTGAGTCTCAGCTGTAAGACCCCAAATTATTAATAAATAAAATTTAAATTCCCTCTATTTATTATTTTGAAATAGTAAGGGTTAAATTGATTAATGAGGTTAGTTATGGGTAAAATGCGCAAATATTTCAAATAAGCAGGTGGTTATAAAATATTCATTGTTGTCGGGAAATATTCGTTTGGTCGTGGAATATTCTTCCTGTCGGGGAATATTCGTACGACGGCGCAGTCTTTTGTGGGCCCCATAACGGAAAGCGATTGGATGAAGAAAACGACAAATATAAGTAGTTTATAAATAACGACGTAGTTGTTACCAT
The DNA here is from genome assembly GCA_016801055.1 of Panax notoginseng. Lineage (NCBI taxonomy): Eukaryota > Viridiplantae > Streptophyta > Magnoliopsida > Apiales > Araliaceae > Panax > Panax notoginseng. The sequence continues at coordinate 164,516,089 of CM029018.1, read as the reverse complement.
TAATAATGTTGGAATACCGGTGGTTAAAACACAGTAATACGCGTTGTTGCACAGTAGCACACTGTATTGCACCAATTATTGATTCTTACGTAAGAAGGCACTACTCAATAATGGTTACAGTAATTACTGTTCAGTATTTTATTTTATTGATTCAATAATTGCTGCGTTGATATTTTATATTACTGTTGTTTCAATAATTGTCACTACACAGTATTTCTCATTATCAGATCAATAATTCATATTATTTGAATAATATTATTAGATAACATTATTGGCAATGTCTAGAAAGTTCTGTCTAAGGAGAGGTTTGGTCATCTAATTGCGCGCCAGTAAGGAGAAATCCTTATTGGAAAGCCCCTTCTTTCCTGGGGACGGCCTGGTTGTCATAAATGTGATTCTGTAATATTATTTGTGAATAATTAATTATCGATTCATATGATAAGAAAATATTTATTTTATGTGGATATAAATGAGGGATATATTTTTGTGGTTAAAAATGAAGGAGTTAATGTTGAGATTTTTATCAGTATTTTTGTCGGAATGGAGGTATTAAAAATTAGGGTTTTTGAGATATTTTGCGGGGGTTATAATTTTTAATCCGACCGTTGGATCGTGGTAATTTTTGGATATGTTATACATATATAAGTTGAGTATATGTCCACAAATTTTGAACCGTTAAAAATGAACGTATGATTTATTATGAATTTTACGAGATGACTGGTTTAGGAATTATTGAATTTTCGGAGTTTATCATTTTGGTAGAAAATTCTAGAATTGGTGGGCCCCACTTTGGTTGGTGAAGAAATGTGCTGAGATTTTTATTCAAATGTGGTAGGCTTGAATAGTAGCAGGTAAAGCCATCAGGTTGCAGGTTAAGTCTGCTTCGGCGTGCTAACATTTTCCTATAAATAGAGGGCTAAGTTAGAATTGAAAATCACACAAGAAACAAGTTTTCTCTCTTTCTCTCTCTAGATTATTGAGTGTATTTTGTGAGTATTTAGATACTTTGAGAGTTTCTATTCATCAGAGCAAGTTTCTTTCAACCTTATACCGGTATTTCGACTAGAAGTACTGTCTTTACGAGGTAAGGGATGTTATTTTATTCGAAAATGATATTATTTCTTCAATATCATTATGCCGAAATATTGGTTGGAAATTTTTATCAAATTTGGAACTTTTCACGTCGGTGTTACTATTCATGAGTTACTATTCACGAGTTACTATTCACCGAAAAATGAAATTTTCTTCTTTTCGTCCAAAATATCTATTCTGGGTACTAGCTTTGATTGTATCCATATTTTGATCATTCTTGAATTTTACTTCACTATGAATAATTATAAGGTATTTTGGACATGGATAAATCGAAATACGAATCCTTAATATTTGTTATTTTGTTTCACTGGATTCGTTTTCTTTAAGATATTTTCCATCATCCTCAGTCCTAAATGATGATATTACTGAATATCTTTGGCCTGTAGTGCAAAGATGAATGATTAACTGATGAATATCTTTGGCCCGTAGTGCAAAGATGAACAGGTGTTGAGATGAACATGACCGACTGGTGATACAAATGAATATCTTTGGCCTGTAGTGCAAAGATGAATATTTGATTAAAGATGGTTATTGATTATTGTTATAGGGATAAAATATTGATGATGGACTTTTAAATCTTAGAAGATAGTAGAACTCATTCTCTACTTGACTCTTCTAATGGTTTGCTGTTTCCGCTGCAGTTATTGATTTAAAACTTGTTGTCTATTGTATTCTATTAGATTTTTCCCTGTTGAAGACTAACGATAATTTGTTCTGTATTATCTTAGTCATAATGTTCTTTACTGGGCTAGTTGAGCTCACCCTTTTCCTTTTTGTTCTATTTTTCTCAGGAGACGAGAATGTAGCGAGTACTAGTCTGGGTATGGAATGATGGTTCTAGAAGTTATTTTAGTAGTCCTCACTATTTTTGTGAAATAATGTATCAATAATTGTAATGAGGACTTATTTGAGTGTGGATATTGTCTAGATGACAATATTTGTATTTAAACTCACAGTTCTTATGTTGTAACAGTAAAGATGTAGTTGTTTCTGTACCATGTATTTTGGTGACTCAGAATGGGTGTTGTATACCTATTTTGGGGGCGTCACAGTTGGTATCAGAGCTTAGGGATATGATCTCTGGCGGAGATCGGAGAATAGAACTAGGAGGGGAGAGACGAATAAATCCTTCGCTAGTGTGTCCTACCTAAGCTTATTTATTGGTCAGTCATAATATAGGGGTATTATGTGATTTATTAATTTATTTAATTAACTCTTGTTTTATGGCAGTATTTGAGAATGTCGACTGAGAATGTTAACAGTGGAGTAAATGAGACCGTGGAGACACCGGTGCTTACCAATGAGGAGAACGTGCAACAGGCTGACAATGTTCCTCCCGTGAACAACACCAATGAGCAGATGATGAACGATGGAATGTTTAGAAGTTTTTTGCAATTCATGCAAAACCAGACGAGGGAGACTCGTGTTCAAAATACAGGAGGAAATGATAGCAATTTACGGTTTGTCACAGCCAAACAGTTCAAAGAATTGGGACCACCAGAATTTAAGGGAATGCCGGATCCGATCATGGCGGAAACGTGGGTCAAGCAAATTACCAAGATATTCGATGTCTTGGGATGCACGAAGGAACAGAAGGTTCCATTCGCCACCTTTATGTTCCGTGGCGAGGCAGACTACTGGTGGGAGTCTGTGAAGCGTACCCATCCAGCCGCACTCAGCATGTCTTGGGAGAAATTTCAGAAGCTGTTCAATGACAAGTACTTTCCTGAAAGTATTCGTCATATGAAGGAGGTAGAGTTTATTAGACTGGAGCAGAATAACATGATGGTGTCTCAGTACGAGGCGAAGTTTGCAGAGTTGTCCAGGTTTGCACCTCATTTGGTGGAGAATGAGGAACGTATGACGAGGATGTTTCTGAGAGGTTTGAAACCCAGCATACGTCAATATCTCATTTCTCATAAATTTTCTCTCTATTCAGATGTTGTCAACAGGGCTCAATTATTAGAGCGAGATAACGAGTACGGTCAACTGAGGGACCACAACCAGGATCATATCGGTGACAGCAGTCATCAGAACAATGATAACCAGCGGAGAAAGAAAAATACAGACAAGAACGGCAACCACTCTAGTGGTAATCGTGGCTATGAAAATAGAAGAAGCGAGTCGGGAGGAGATTTTAAAAAAAGGAGATTCAACAATGACAATACGAAGACGTCAGCACCAGCAGCAACTGGTTCCAAGGGAGGAGAACGACCACCGGTTATATGCTATAAGTGTGGAAAAGAAGGACATATCAGCCCAAACTGCCCACAACAGTTTAAGGTATGTTATAATTGTGGAAAGGAAGGACATATCGCTCGAGATTGCACTGTAGCAAAACCAAGTCCAGCGGGGATGGTGACTCAAAAAGCTATCCCAGAAAAGATAAGGTCAACAGTTCCTGGAAGAGCGTTTGTCGTGACTGGTCAACATGCGAGGAACCCAAACGAGGTGATCACGGGTAAGCTAATCATAAATTCATGCGAAGTTTATACCTTATTAGATACCGGTTCTACCCATTCTTTTATCTCTCCTACTTGTGCTCAACGTTTAAACTTGACTCCGGAGAAGTTAAACTTTGATTTATCTGTGGAGACTCCGTTAGGAGAAACTTTCATCACATCCACTGTTTATAAATCTTGTTTGATCCAAGTTGGCACTGTAGCATCTCCAGATCCCGGTCCTAATCACCAAGGATCTGGTATACTATTTTTATAACTATTGCGGAAGATATAAACATAAATTATTTATACATTAAACTTTTACACATCATTCCCAAGGTCTACAACCTTAACTTAATACATACCTTCAATAACTTAAAGGTTTACAATGTTATTTTCGTCAGAAAATTTAATAGATCTAACTGCACCATAATTTAATCTTGCACTTTGTCTTCGCTTCTGTCTTTACTCAAGCTTTCATCTTAATCTGAAAATTTTATCATGATATAGCAAGGGTGAGCATCAAATTTGCCCAACAAGTTTAAATTTATTTGAGGATATATCATGATTGAAAGAATTTAACAATAAGCTAGCTAACTTTCAACAATATAAACATTGTGAAAGAGCATGAACAAATTTTCTTAGCTGAACGACCAAATCAATAAAAATGAATGGTCAATAATGAACATGAACAGATTAACTGAACCAAATGGTAATGAAGGTGATCAGCCTTTCATACCTGATGAACATTTACAATTTGCACAACGTGCGAATCAATAATCAATATAGACGTGAATAATTAACAACAATTATTCATTAACATGCTTTGAACATACAACTCAAGTTTGAGTTATGGAAACTTGCCTGATTCGTTGACTACTGCTACGCAGTTTAAGTTAACTTCTTTTGGTAAGACCTATCATTAATAATAAGATTGGTCTTTCAATCAGCATATTCTACTTTGTATCATAATACAATTACTTTATCAATAGATTATCTAACACTTAATCAAATATTAGATAACATCCTAACACATCGGTATTATTATCATTCTTGGATAATTCTTCAATCACTGTATCATATTCATTATGATTAAACACTTAATCTTATACATTATAAGTTCTTCTTTATACTCTAATAAGTCAAATACTAATCCAACAACCTGAATTCTAAATTTAACAACCAAATTGCCAATCCAGCAGACTGGATACAGAATCCAGCAACCTGGATTCAACAAATTTCCAATCCAGCAAGCCAAACTGCAATCCAACAAACTGGATTACAAATCTAGCAACTAAATTGCAATCCAGCAAGCTGGATTCAACATATTTTCAATTCAGTAAACTTTTTTTCAATCCAGCAAGCTGGATCCCATATCCTTTTCACGAAAATACCAAATTAACTTATTATTTTTCTATCCTTTGTCCAAACATGTATACATATATTTCATACACAAAAAGTATTTTTCCAAAATTTTCCAACTTCCTTTGGTATTTTTTAAAAAATCACTTTTAGTTAATTCCTTAAGAAATTAGCTACCTCGTGCTTAACTCCAGAAATTCCCATCTCTTGACACAATCTCATACGTGTTAACGTGACACTCCAGTTTAAATTTCGTGGCCATCGGAGTTATAGAACTCCGGTTATAGCCATTTTCGTCAGAAAATCACAAAAATTGAAATGGTCATAACTTGGTCATTTTAAGTCGGAATTAACTCATTTTTGTACAGGAGGTATTTAATACCATATATTTTCATGTCCCAAAAGGCCAGAATTTTTCTCACAAATTAAGTGGCTGAAACTGCCATTTTAAAATTTTGGGCAGAAGCAAAATGGCCTTTTGTAGTTTTTCGTGCTTTATTAAACATTTTTCATACGGAAATCTACAACTCATTTTTCAGTGATTCCACTTGGAGATGTTAGATAACTTATCATAGTATACTCCTAAATTTTTCCAGAATTTTTACATGCCCGAAAAATGACGAAACTGCCCCTACTCTTTGACTGTCCAAAACAGTCTATTTTTCTTTTTTAGACACAAAACTGTTTTTGGTAAAACAGTCACTACAACTTGTGTACTCAACATTTTTGAGTGCTACCACTTGGATTTAGTAGTTAATTTACATATCTAGCACTTCCCTTTGACGGATCACAAAAAGAAGGTATAGATCAAAAACGGTGGAAATCCAAAGTACATAGAAATTTTAGGACTTATAAACTAGAAAATCACTTTTTCTTTACTTTTGATTTTCAACTAAAATAATACCCAATATGGGTATATCTAAACATGAAACACTCATTAACATGTATATACATGGTTTTTGAGTTTAGAAAACTTGATTCAAGATTTGATTTACAATAATTAAAAATTACATAACAAAAGGTATTTATACCTTTGATTACCATGCTCTCCTTCTTCTTCTTCATTGTTTGATTATGGAGCTTTGATGTTTCACCAAAAACTTATCTTCCTCTCCTCCATGGCTGCCGAACCATAGCTCTCTCTCTCTCTCTCTTCTCTAGTCTTTTTTTTTCTTATGTTAGCAACTAAGGGATGATAGAGAAATGAATTTTAGAAGTTAGTAGAATATGTTTTATTTGTTATTAGTAAAAATGTATAGATATACAATGTGTATATCTATAAAAATCTCCCAACTTCTCTTGCTTTCTCTCTCTCACTAATCATTTCATAGATATGTGGAAGATTAGTATATAAGGTGACTTCATAAAATCAATGCCACCTAGCTTGATTCGGATGAAATATCTTTGGAACATGTGGTGTTTAAAAATTGATGATGTGCAACCACCATCACCTCTCCTTTTCTTCCTTCAATAGCCGGCCATGTGGCCCTTTAATCCTCCACAACTCTCCACCAATTCTCTCTCTCTCTCTCTCATTAATAATTATTACATAATATGTGGAAGAGTATTAAGAAATGTGGCTACTTAAAATATTTGACACCTAGCTTAATTTGGTGAAATATCTTTTGCAAAATTGTGGCTTATATTGGTGACATGCACTCCCTCTTTCTCTCCATGTATATCCGGCCAAGTGGCCTTTATCTTGTCCAAGTTTTGCTTGATTTTTATTGCTCCACTTAGTATAACAAATGTCTAAAATACCCTCCATAATTGTGCCAACACTTGGGCAACTATTTAATCTTTTAGGCTTCCCAATAAAAATATTTGGACTTCCTAAATATTTATTTGGGTCATGTAAATTAACATAGCCCAACACTTTTAAATTCTTATCCAAGTACATTTAATTTCTTAACCCAATTAAACTTACATTAATTAGGTTTTAAAATTAATTAACCGAGATGTATAAAATAAATCTCTTAAAATTAGTATATATTTTATATACCATAATTCTCTCATCCCATAACCCTTAAGTTATTTAATTCTTCATTCCTAATATATAATTAGGATTATACTAGTTTCTTTTATTTGATTATATAATAAACAAATATAAACCATCACATAATATTCGTATTCACTTACTCACATAATCATTAAATAAATTATGTCATGCTCTACAATTCTCTTAGATTAGGTCACTAGTATATATTTAATTACAAGGACCACTAAATAAAAATAACCATTTAGGTTATTTAATTATCATACTTAATAACTTATTTAAGTTATACAATTTATATTGTATAATTTAATTTAATTTCCTCCTCCACTCCATAAATTGTTTTCAAATAATTTATTTATATATTAAATATATAAATTAATATATTTAATCATTTATTCAAATATGAATTTAATTTACTGACTGCTTTATACCAATATACATATTTGCATATTGGATCTCCTCTCATATTTTTACTTTACATCATTTGGTATAATATTAAATATTATACCATTAATCATATAACATAATATCATAATATATTTCACTTCTAGCTCTAATTTTGACATTTTTCTCCATAAAAGTAAACTGTTGACTTTGACCAAAAGTCATCATTTACACATTTTGTGTTTACTGTCCATTTTGACTAAACTTGACGTTTCGGACGCAACCGAGCAGTCTATGCTTCAAAATTCTATCTCTAACTAAAATTTTGAGTTTTAAATTACTCCTTTCTTATTGCTAATCGTATTAACTAACGACTTTAAACTTATTTATCTTCTTATTTGCCATTCAAGGCCAACGTTCAAGCTATGTTAATTACTAACATAGTTTTATCTTGATCCTTATATCAATAACTTAATTCATCATTCCTCTTGCTAAAATATATGTAGCACCTTACTAAGTATATATATTTCTATACATATACTCATCTTCGTTTAACCTCATAGCTTTTCTTCTTATGAAATCTTATTTCGTTAATAAAATTTTACCTGTATTAGCATAACATTTCTTACACTATTCAATTCACATCAAATTTTACAGGTATCATAATACCTTATTATTGATATTCATTTAAATACATATCAATTCATTTCTAGGGTTTTGAAATTTTTTAAACCATATTTCTTTATTCTCATTCAATTAAGAAACCATATAGGTTCTTCTTAAAAATTTTGAAATCCTTAAAATTCCTTCACAGAAACGTCAATTTCATACATTTATTTTCTGTCTAGGTTAATCTTATAACCTTTAATCCATCATTTTAGGATTTTAATAATTATCTAAATTCTCGGGTTGTCACATTCACCCCTTCTTCTAAGAATTTCGTCCCCGAAATTAAAGCATACTAATATCTGCTTATTCTCTTGATCAAAACTAGGTTTTTAACTTAACCTTTACAATTTCCTCCTTTGAGGTTTTCTCATTTATTATCACATTTCACCATAATTACTCACTAGAAGTTTACATCTTCTAAACATTCAGCAAAACTAGGTTGTCATAATAACCTTTACTCAATCATCTCAGATTCTACTCGTACGCAACGAGTTCACAATATTTCATATCCATCATCACCTTCTATCACAACATTACTCTAGAGAGTTTAAAAAAAAACTTTTCATATCTGTCTGAGGGATCATAAAAACCATGAACTTTGAGGTTTAGGGGTATTTCTACCTGCTACCTCTTTCAATTACGAAAGAAAGGTACTCTACCTCTGAAATATTTTATATTTGGTATGTTTACAATCACGAAGAAGGTAAACTACCGGTGCGGGTACTTTAGAGGATCAGTCTGTTGTACCTTAGTAATTGGAACGACTATATGCGTTCTTAGATTGGAATATTTTATCCAATTAATATCCCCATTTTCAGGGTTGCTCACCTCAGACTTATCATAAGATTCCGCACCAAAATAATTTGGTTCGGCATAAGCTTTCAAAGAATACTTTGAATTTCATAAACATTTGTCTAGATAGATCAAATAGCTTAGACGCATATCAAATAATTCGAATTTCAATCGAAACATTGCTAGCCAAATTTAGTTGGCAACAAATTTTCTTTAAAATTCTTAAAATCATTTTATGACGTCATGATACCGCACTGCATTTACAGTCCGTTTGAGGATTCCGTCATTGTGTGACTTTGTCATACTACATCATTCCATAGTAGGCTGACGATCTTTAGATCACATACCACACTAGGTTATTCTGCATTGATAACTCCATCATTTTTATCATCTCTGCACCAGGTTGCATGATGCATTAATGATATAAAAAAACATTTTGATAATTCAAATCATTTTCGTCTAGCCTAATCAATTGGCCTAGACTCTTCTTTAAACAGTTCAAAACCTTTGCAAATCATTTTTAGTGTCATCATGCCACAACAGGTAACGATGTGTTAGTGACCCGAAGTCCACACCTACACACTTGTCACCATGTGTTGAGGATAATAAAAAATTCATTTTTAAAGGCACATCAGTGCGAATTTAGCTTGATGTCAAAAACATCGAAGTCTAGCATAGCTAGAAGATTTGGAATACCTATGCTTCCACCATCAACTTCAATTTCTCTACTGATCCATTTCTTAATAAGTCTATCTATTTTTATCATCTTCAATTCTCCAATCTCAACATAACTATACCAGTTCGTCAAACTTACCACACATTATGCGTTCAGGAACTTTCCACAATCATATGAGTTTAAGAACTTGTCCTAGTCAGACCTTTGGCGTCCATTCGCTGAGGGGTTCATAAATATTTCATAAAATTATGAGTCACGAACGTACCATAAGTATGAGTTTTAAGAACTAGTACTTAACCTTATATTCTCTACCTATTTGTTATACACATGAGAAAAGAATCACCTTATCCACATGCATATAGCAAATAGCGCGACATTAGGTTCCAATGATTATCAATGTAAGAAACTAAATGGTTGTCAAACCAAACTCGGCCACTAATCAATATAGGAAGCTAAGCGAACAATTCCCCGCCCATTTTAGGATTTTAATAATTATCTAAATTCTCGGGTTGTCACATGCACCATCACATTACCTGTTGATCTTATCTCTTTAAAGATACTTGCTTTTGATATGATTTTAGGGATTGATTGGTTAACTACTCATCATGCCAAAATTGATTGTTTTCGTAAGGTTGTTAGTTTTCATATTCCTAACCAACCTGTTGTACGAATTCAAGCAACTAAGCCATTAAAATCAATCACTGTTATATCAAGCCATAAAGCCATTCGTTTATTAAAAAACGGATGTCAAGCTTTCTTAGCCCATGTTATGGATTTGAATAAAGACACGTCAAATTTGAATAATATTCCTGTTGTTATTGACTTTCCTGACGTATTTCCTGAAGAACTTCCCGGTCTACCCCCGGAACGTGAAATTGAATTCTTTATTGATCTTGAACCTGGTACAAAGCCCATTTCTAAAACCCCATATCGAATGACTCCTATTGAACTTCAGGAGTTAAAGGTCCAACTACAAGAGTTGTTGGACATCGGTTTCATTCGTCCTAGTACATCTCCTTGGGGTGCTCCTGTTTTATTTGTAAAGAAGAAAGACGGGAGTATGCGACTTTGTATTGATTACCGGGAATTAAACCATGTCACTATTAATAATAGGTATATGCTACCTCGTATTGATGACCTGTTTGACCAGTTACAAGGAGCACAATTCTTTTCAAAGATTGATCTTCGTTCTGGATATCATCAACTGAATGTTAAAACTGAGGATATTCTAAAGACTGCCTTCAGAACTCGGTACGAGCATTATGAATTCTTAGTCATGTCTTTTGGATTGACTAATGCTCCTGCGGCTTTCATTGATATGATGAACCGAGTATTCAAGGATTATTTGGATCAGTTCGTTGTTGTCTTTATTGATGACATCCTCATATATTCCAAAAGCCGTGAAGATCATGAGCATTATTTGAAGCTGGTACTCCAAAGGCTGCGTGAAAACAAGTTATATGCTAAGTTGAAGAAATGCGAGTTCTGACTTGAGGAAGTAGCATTCCTAGGGCACGTGGTGTCAAAACATGGAGTATCTGTTGACCCGGCGAAGATTAAAGCAATACAAAGTTGGGAGCAACCAAAGACGGTGACCGAAGTACGTAGCTTTCTGGGCTTAGCTGGTTATTATCGGAGATTCATGGAAGGGTTTTCTAGAATCGCTACCCCGTTAACTCAGTTGACTCGGAAAGATATCAAATTCGTATGGAGCGAGAAATGCGAGAAGAGTTTTCAAGAGCTTAAGAGGAGACTCATTTCGGCACCTGTTTTGACCATACCATCTGGTTCGGATGGATTTGTTATCTACAGCGATGCTTTAGGCAAAGGGCTAGGATGTGTTCTCATGCAACGTGGAAAAGTTATAACCTATGCCTCGCGACAACTTAAAGAATATGAAAGAAATTATCCTACTCATGATCTAGAGTTGGCAGCAGTCGTTTTCGTGCTAAAGATCTGGAGGCACTATCTATATGGGGAGAAAGTGGAGATTTATTTAGACCATAAAAGCCTCAAATATTTCTTCACTCAAAAAGAACTCAACATGCGGCAACGACGTTGGCTCGAGCTGTTGAAAGATTACGACCACACTGTTCAATACCATCCTGGAAAAGCAAACGTTGTAGCTGACGCGTTGAGTAGAAGATCATATGCAGGAATGAGTGCGATGATGTTAAGTATACGCATAGAACCAACTTTAATTGATAAAGTTAAAGTTGCTCAAACCACAGACCCGGAGCTGATGCGTATGAAGAAGAAAGTGCAAGAAGGTGCTATTCCAGAAGCAAGAATCGATGAAGAAGGAATACTTCGAGTCCACTCCAGACTTTGTGTTCCTAACGATTCTGATTTGAAGTACAAGATCATGATGGAAGCAAACAATACACCATTTGCAATCCATCCTGAAAGTACCAAAATGTATCGTGATCTTCGACATACATTTTTGGTGGAATAATATGAAGAGAGAGATTGCAAAGTTTATCTCGAGGTGTTTAACTTGTCAACGTGTAAAGGCGGAACATCAAGTGCCAAAGGGTCCATTGCAACCACTTGAGATTCCGAAATGGAAGTGGGAACACATTACCATGAATTTCGTTATGGGTCTTCCCACGGTTTCTCAAGGCATAAATGCTATTTGGGTTATTGTTGATAGATTAACCAAGTCTACTCATTTCTTGCCGATACGGGAGACTTATTCCCTTGAACGTCTTGCTCGTATATACGTAGATGAGATTGTGAGACTGCATGGCATGCCAGTATCCATAGTTTCGGATCGTGACCCAAGATTCACTTCAAGATTTTGGGTTAGCTTGCAAAAAGCTATGGGCACAGATTTATAATTTAGTTCGGCATACCATCCTCAAACGGACGGACAATCAGAGAGGACTATTCAAACTCTTGAAGATTTATTAAGACTTTGTGTCCTAGATTTCAAAGGGAGTTGGGATAAGTACCTACCATTGGTGGAATTCTCCTACAATAACAGTTATCAGGCAAGTATAGGTGTGGCCCCATTTGAAGCATTATATGGACGAAAGTGTCGCTCTCCAGTATGTTGGGATGAGGTAGGAGAAGCAACGTTGCTAGGACCAGAGTTGGTACGAATGACTACAGAGAAGATCCAAACGATTCGACAACGTAAACAAATGACACATGATTGACAAAAGAGTTATGCGGATCTTCATCGAAAGGACGTGGAATTTGACATTGAGGATCATGTATTGTTGCATGTGGTGTGACGCCCCCAAAATTAGGTATACATCACCCATCTTGGGTCGTCAGATACATGGTACAGAATTCAAATATAACTTAATAATACAACTGTTGTGTAAAATATGACAAAACATAAACTGTGAGTTTGAATACAAATATTGTCTACTAGAGAGTATCCATACTCAAAAGGAGTCCTCATTACATTTATTAACACACTATTACATAGAATAGTGAGGACTACTAACTAATACTATCATTCGGACCATCACTCCGTTCCCCGACTTGCCCCAGCTACGTTCTCATTTCCTAAAGAGAACAGTGAAAGAAAGGGTGAGCTCAACTAGCCCAGTAAAAAATATTATGACTAAGATAATGCAGAATAAATTATCATTAGCCTTCAACAATGTTAAACTGATAAAATATAATAGACATCAAGTTTAACTGCAGCGGAACAAGCAATCCATTAAAAGAATCAAGTAAAAAATAAACTCTACTATCTTTTATGATTTGAAAGGGTTTTCAACACTGTTATCGCTGGGACTCAGCTTAATAAAATAATCCACATCATCGAATCGCCCCTGCACTACGGCCAAGGATATTCGTGTATTCATTAATGGTCATGATCATGCCAACAACTATCCATCAATGCACTACGGGCCAATGAGGACTTTTATCACATCATTTGTAATATTACGGTCATGATTATACCGAATAATCCCTGGTCATAATCATACCAAGTCCATCTATGCACTACAGGCCACAGATGACTTTTAATATTTTATAAACATGAGGATGATGACAATGATATAAGAATTCAATAAAACAAGTTCAAGAATTAATTTATCCAAGAATTAACAACATCCAAATTGTCAATATGATACTGCTTTGTGGAGTAAAATTCAAGAATTCTTAGAAGAATATTTCCATGAAAAGATACTAGATGAAGCGCAAATGTCAAAGATATTCCACTAATTTCATAGAGTATAGAAGTCAAAGTTTTAACCAACTGAGTATAATAAAGAATCAAATAACAAAAGAAATCATCATACATGCGATAGACCGCATAGATAGGTTATTTCAACAGAATAATAAATAATGGAACCAGGTCCAGCGTAAACGCACAGACATGATATTCCGACAGAATAATAAATAATGGAACTAGGTCCGGTGTAAAACACACAGACATGATGTTCCAATAGAATAATAACAAGACGGAACCAGGTCCGGTGTAAACCACACAGACAGGATGTTCCAACAGAATAATAATAAAAACGGAACCAGGTTCGGTGTAAAACATACAGACAAGATGTTCCAACAGAATAATAGAAGAATGTCACCAAGTATAGGGTAAACCGCGTATATAGGTTATTCCAACAGAATAATAAGAAATGGAATAATAACAGTTCTCATCATGAATAAGAAAGAATAACACCCCTTTCCGTTTTAAAGAAGAACTGAAATAAGGAAGTAGTTAAGTAGAAGAATACTTTGTTTTTCTCTCTCTATAGTTTCTCTCTATAGTTTCTCTCTCTAGAGTTCAGTGAATTCGTAAGAAATAATGAAGGAATGAGCTGCTATTTATAGAAAAATAGAATGCATAGTAACTAATCCATGAACGGTCCAGATTGATTACTTTAATTTGACGGTCCATATTTAAAGAAAATTTTTTTAAATAAAATATAATATATTCTATTTATAGAATAACTTTAATAAAGTATTCTGTTTTATATAAAAAGGTGTTTCTGTTTTATTACGTTAATAATACGAATAAAACAAAACTTCATTATCGCTAAATAATTCATATTATTAACTGACAATAATTGAATCAAACTAAGTGACTTCTCACATAAGCATTAATAATCAATACCGTGTGTTACTATGCAACCACACATATTACCGTACTTTTACTACCGAGTAGTTCAACAGTAACAATGGTAAAACTTCCGCCGTTATTTTTAATAAAATATTTTTATCATTTTCTCAATCCGACAATAATTCTGTTGTGGGGTCCACCAATGATTGTGCCGTTGTACGAATATTTCCTGTTAAAACGAATATTCTCCGACCAATCGAATATTATATAACAACTTGCGTACTTTGTAAAATTTATAAATATTACCCAAAACTATAACATTATATCAAATTAACTCCATAATATTCAAATATAATATTTATAGAAAATTCATCTTTATTTATAAAAGTTGGGGTCTTACAACCTCTCATTCTTATGAAATTTTGCCCTCGAAATTAGGGTACGTACCTGGTATATCGAAGAGGTAAGGATACCTTGATTTCATTTCAGATTCTAACTCCCAAGTCATTTCCTCAACATCGTGGTTTCTCCACAAAACTTTGACTTGAGATATAACCTTGGAGCGTATAATATGTTCCTTCTTATCCAAGATTTGAACATGAATTTCTTCATACGTCAAATCTTCTGCTATTTTGTCCGGTTCTAACTCAATAATGTGGTTTGGGTCTTCCACATATTTACGTAACATGGATATGTGAAAAACGTTATGAACACGAGACATATTTGGCGGTAAAGCGAGTCTATAAGCCACAGTTCCTACTCGATCGAGGATTAAAAATGGACCGATGAATCGAGGATTGAGCTTTTCTCTCTTTCCAAATCTCGTAACTCCTTTCCATGGAGCAACACGTAAGAACACATGATCTCCTATATCAAATTTCGCGTCCTTTCGACGAAGATCAGCATAACTCTTTTGTCGATCTTGTGAGGTTTTTATACGTTGTCGGATCGTTTGAACCTTTTCTGTAGTCATACGTACCAACTCCGGTCCCAACAACGTTGCTTCACCCACCTCATCCCAGCATACTAGAGAACGAAATTTTCTTCCATACAATGCTTCGAATGGAGCCATGCCAATACTTGTTTGATAACTGTTGTTGTAGGAAAACTCCACCAATGGTAAGAACTTGTCCCACTTCCCTTAAAATCAAGGACACAGAGTCTTAATAAATCTTCAAGAGTTTGAATAGTCCTCTCTGATTGTCCGTCCGTCTGAGGATGATATGCTGAACTAAATCGTAAATCCGTGCCCATAGCTTTTTGTAAACTAACCCAAAATCGTGAAGTGAATCTTGGGTCTCGGTCAGAAACTATGGATACTGGCATACCATGCAGTCTTATAATCTTGTTTATGTACACACGAGCAAGACGTTCAAGTGTATAAGTTTCTCGTATCGGTAAGAAATGAGCAGACTTGGTCAATCTATCAACAATGACCCAAATCACATCAATACCTTGAGAAATCCTAGGAAGACCGGTAACGAAATCCATGGTAATGTGCTCCCACTTCCATTCTGGAATTTCAAGTGGTTGCAATGGACCTTTTGGTACTTGATGCTCCGCTTTGACTCGTTGACAAGTTAGACACCTTGAGATAAACAACGCTATCTCTCTCTTCATATTGCTCCACCAAAATGTATGACGAAGATCATGATACATTTTGGTACTTTCAAGATGGATTGCAAACGGTGTGTTGTGCGCCTCCATCATAATTTCATACTTTAAATCAGGGTTGTTAGGAACACAAAGTCTGGAGTTGACTCGAAGTATTCCTTCTTCATCGATTCTTGCTTCCGGCATAGCACCTTCTTGCACTTTCTTCCTCATATGCATCAGCTCCAGGTTTGTAGCTTGAGCAGCTTTAACTTTATCGATTAAAGTCGGTTCTACTCGTATATTCGCCATCATCACATGGGTCCCTGAAGTCTTTAACTCTATCTCCATCCTTTGCAAATCACACAAAATGGGCCTTTGTGTTGACAATATCGCACTCGTACTTGCATATGATCTTCTACTCAATGTGTCAGCTACCACGTTCACTTTTCCAGGATGGTATTGAATGGTATGATCATAATCTTTCAACAGTTCAAGCCAACGTCGTTGTCGCATGTTGAGTTCCTTTTGAGTGAAAAAATATTTGAGGCTTTTATGATCCGTAAAGATCTCCACCTTCTCCCCATACAAGTAATGCCTCCAAATTTTAAGTGCAAAGACAACAGCTGCCAACTCTAGATCATGAGTATGATAATTCCTCTCATATTCCTTAAGTTGTCTTGATGCATAGGCTATGACTTTTCCATGTTGCATGAGAACGCATCCCAACCCTTTTCTCGAAGCATCACTGTAGATGACAAATCCCTCCGAGCCAGATGGTATTGTTAGAACAGGTGCTGAAATGAGTCTCCTCTTGAGTTCTTGAAAACTCTTCTCACATTCTTCGCTCCAACCGAACTTTGTATCTTTCCGAGTCAGCTGAGTTAATGGAGTAGCGATTCGAGAAAATCCTTCCACGAATCTCCGATAATAACCAGCTAAACCAAGAAAGCTACGTACTTCGGTCACTGATTTAGGTTGCTCCCAGCTTTGAATAGCTTCAATCTTTGCCGGATCAATAGATATTTCATGTCTTGATACCATGTGCCCAAGGAATGCTACTTCCTCAAGCCAGAACTCACATTTCTTTAACTTGGCATAAAGCTTGTATTCACGAAGCTTTTGGAGTACCAGCCTCAAGTGTTGCTCATGATCTTCACGACTTTTGGAATAAATAAGGATGTCATCAATAAAGGCGACCACAAAGTGATCCAAATATTTCTTGAATACCCGGTTCATCATATCCATGAAGGCAGCAGGAGCATTAGTCAATCCAAAGAACATGACTAAGAATTCACAATGCCCGTACCGAGTTCTGAAAGCTGTCTTTGGAATATCCTCAGTTCTAACCTTCAGCTGATGATATCCAGAACGAAGATCGATCTTTGAAAAGAATTGTGCTCCTTGCAACTGGTCAAACATGTCATCAATACGTGGCAATGGGTACCTGTTTTTGAAGGTGACATGATTCAACTCCCGATAATCAATACAAAGTCGCATACTTCCATCTTTCTTCTTCACAAATAGAACAGGAGCACCCCAAGGAGAAGTACTAGGACGAATAAAGCCAATGTCTAACAATTCCTGCAGTTGGATCTTTAACTCCTAAAGTTTAATATGAGCCATTCGATATGGGGCTTTGGAAATGGGTTTTGTACCGGGTTCAAGGTCGATACAAAATTCAATTTCACGCTCTGGGGGTAGGCCAGGAAGTTCTTTAGGGAATACATCAAGAAATTTATTAACAATAGAAATATCATTCAAAACTGACGTATTTTTGTTTAGATCCGTGACATGAGCTAAGAAAGCTTGACATCCATTTTTCAATAAACGAATAGTTTTATGGCTTGAGATGACATCGATTGATTTTAATGGTTTGTTTGCTTGAATTCGCATAATGGGTTGATTAGGAATATGAAATCTAACAACCTTACGAAACCAATCAATTTTTGCATGATGAGTAGTTAACCAATCAATCCCTAGAATCACGTCAAATGCAAGTATTTTTAATGAAATAAGATCGACAGGTAATGTGTGGGTACCAACTTGAACCAAACAAGACTTATAAACCATGGATGTAATGAAGGTTTCTCCCAATGGAGTTTTAACAGACAAGTCAAAGTCTAATTTCTCCGGAATCAAATTTAATCGATGAGCACAAGTAGGAGAAATAAAAGAATGGGTAGAACCGGAATCAAATAAAGTATAGACTTCGTTAGAGTTTATGATAAGCTTACCCGTGATGACCTCATTCGGGTTCCTTACTTTCTGGGAGGTCACAACAAACGCTCTCCCTTGCACTACCGGTTTTGACTTTTTTGGGACGGCCTTTGGTGTCTCCATCTTGGCTGAACTTGTTTTTAGTAAACGACAAAATCAAGCTAAATGACCTTCTCTTCCATAATTATAACATGCTTTAGACGGCATCGCGCAGTTTGGACTGATGTGCCCCTCCCCTCCGCATTTGAAACATATGATAGGTGGTCGTTCTCCTTCCTTAACAACGGGTGCTGGTGCTGACGTCTTTCCATTATTGTTGAATCTCCTCTTCTTGAAATGACCATTCTTATTGTTTTGGCCCTGATTACCACCGAAGTGGTTACCATTTATGGCCTGTTGACTCCCTCCACGCTTGTTGTCACCGCTTCGATGACTGCTCTCACTGGTATTATCATTTTGCCGACTGCTCTCTTTTGGTTGCGTTGACTCGTTATCGCGCTCCACTAACTGAGCCCTATTCACAATATCTGAATACAAACATAGTTTATGAGAAATAAGATGTTGACGTATCTCAGGTTTCAAACCTCGCAAAAACATTCGCGTCATTCTCTCTTCATTATCCACCAAGTGGGACGCAAACCGGGACAACTCAGCAAATTTAGCCTCATACTGCGACACGGTCATATTATTCTACTCCAATTTGATGAACTCCACCTCCTTTATGTGACGAACACTTTCGGGAAAGTATTTGTCATTGAACATCTCTTGGAACTTCTCCCAAGACATCTTCAGTGCGGCAGGTTGAGTACGCTTAATCGATTCCCACCAGTAATCTGCCTCTCCTCGCAACATAAAGGCGGTAAAGGGAACCTTTTGCTCCTCGGAGCATCCCAAGACATCAAATATCTTGGTGATTTGCTTTATCCATATTTCCGCTATAAGTGGTTTTGGCTCTCCCTTAAACTCCGGTGGTCCCAGCTCCTTGAACTGTTTAGCAGTGACCGTTCGAGAGTTTTCAGTGTTTCCACCTATATTTTGAACAAGAGTCGCTCTCGCCTGCTGTTGCATGAACTGCATAAAGCTTCCCATCATTCATCATTTGGTCAGTATTATTGTTTGCATGAGGATTATCGCCTTCCTGATGCACATTATCCCGATTATTGATATGTGGTGAATCCACAGTCGCCTGTGCTCCATTGCTATTCTCAACATTCTCGGATGCCATTTTCAGATACTGCCACAAAAAAAAGTTAATTGATATGTCATATATTATCCTTATATTCTGACCGACCAATTAAATACCATACAATTAAACTTAGGTAGGTCATACTAGCGAAGGAATTCCCCGTCTCTCCCCTCCTAGTTCTATTCTCACATCTTAGCCAGGGATCATATCCCTAAGCTCTGATACCAACTGTGACGCCCCCAAAATTAGGTATACATCACCCATCTTGGGTCGTCAGATACATGGTACAGAATTCAAATACAACTTAATAATACAACTGTCGTGTACAATATGATAAAACATAAACTGTGAGTTTGAATACAAATATTGTCTACTAGAGAGTATCCATACTCAAAAGGAGTCCTCATTACATTTATTAACACACTATTACATAGAATAGTGAGGACTACTAACTAATACTATCATTCGGACCATCACTCCGTTCCCCGACTTGCCCTAGCTACGTTCTCATTTCCTAAAGAGAACAGTGAAAGAAAGGGTGAGCTCAACTAACCCAGAAAGAAATATTATGACTAAGATAATGCAGAATAAATTATCATTAGCCTTCAACAATGTTAAACTGATAAAATATAATAGACATCAAGTTTAACTGCAGCGGAACAAGCAACCCATTAAAAGAATCAAGTAGAAAATAAACTCTACTATCTTTTATGATTTAAAAGGGTTTTCAACACTTTTATCGCTGTGACTCAGCTTAATAAAATAATCCACATCATCAAATCGCCCCTGCACTACGGCCAAGGATATTCGTGTATTCATTAATGGTTATGATCATGCCAACAACTATCCATCAATGCACTACGGGCCAATGAGGACTTTTATCACATCATTTGTAACATTACGGTCATGATTATACCGAATAATCCCTGGTCATAATCATACCAAGTCCATCTATGCACTACAGGCCACAGATGACTTTTAACATTTTATAAACATGAGGATGATGACAATGATATAAGAATTCAATAAAACAAGTTCAAGAATTAATTTATCCAAGAATTAACAACGTCCAAATTGTCAATATGATACTGCTTTGTGGAGTAAAATTCAAGAATTCTTAAAAGAATATTTCTATGAAAAGATACTAGATGAAGCGCAAATATCAAAGATATTCCACTAATTTCATGGAGTATAGAAGTCAAAGTTTTAACCAACTGAGTATAATAAAGAATGAAATAACAAAAGAAATCACCATACATGCGATAGATCGCACAGACAAGTTATTCCAACAGAATAATAAATAATGGAACTAGGTCCGGCGTAAACGCACAGACATGATATTCCGACAGAATAATAAATAATGGAACCAGGTCTGGTGTAAAACACACAGACAGGATGTTCCAACAGAATAATAACAAGACGAAACCAGGTCCGGTGTAAAACACACAGACATGATGTTCCAACAGAATAATAATAAAAACGAAACCAGGTCCGGTGTAAAACACACAGACAGGATGTTCCAACAGAATAATAGAAGAATGTCACCAAGTATAGGGTAGACCGCATATACAGGTTATTTCAACAGAATAATAAAAAATGGAATAACAATAGTTCTCTTCATGAATAAGAAAGAATAACACCCCTTACCGTTTTAAAGAAGAACTGAAATAAGGAAGTAGTTAAGTAGCAAAATACTTTTCTTTTCTCTCTCTATAGTTTCTCTCTATAGTTTCTCTCTCTAGAGTTCAGTGAATTCATAAGAAATAATGAAGGAATGAGCTGCTATTTATAGAAAAATGGAATGCATAGTGACTAATCCATGAACGGTCCAGATTGATTACTTTAATTTGACGGTCCATATTTAAAGAAAAATCTTTTAAATGAAATATAATATATTCTATTTATAGAATAACTTTAATAAAGTATTCTGTTTTATATAAAAAGATGTTTCTGTTTTATTACGTTAATAATACGAATAAAACAAAACTTCATTATCGCTAAATAATTCATATTATTAACTGATAATAATTGAATCAAACTGAGTGACTTCTCACATAAGCATTAATAATCAATACCGTGTGTTACTATGCAACCACACGTATTACTGTACTTTTACTACCGAGTAGTTCAACAGTAACAATGGTAAAACTTCCGCTGTTATTTTTAATAAAATATTTTTGTCGTTTTCTCAATCCGACAATAATTCCGTTGTGAGGTCCACCAATGATTGTGCCGTTGTACGAATATTCCCTGTTAAAACGAATATTCCCTGACCAATCGAATATTATATAACAACTTGCATACTTTGTAAAATTTATAAATATTACCCACAACTATAACATTATATCAAATTAACTCCATAATATTCAAAAATAATATTTATAAAAAATTCATCTTTATTTATAAAAGTTGGGGTCTTACATGTGGCTCCATGGAAAGGAGTTACAAGATTTGAGAAGAGAGAAAAGCTCAATCCACGATTTATTGGTCCATTTCAGATTCTTGACCGAGTAGGAAATGTGGCCTATAGACTCGCGTTACCTCCAAGTATGTCTCGTGTTCATAATGTTTTTCATATATCTGTGTTACGTAAATATGTGAAAGACCCAGACCACATTATTGAGTTAGAACCGGATGAGATAGCTGAAGACTTAACGTACGAAGAGGTACATGTCAAGATCTTGGATAGAAAGGAGCATGTCCTACGCACGAAGGTCATACCACAAGTTAAAGTTTTGTGGAGAAACCATGCTATTGAGGAAATGACCTGAGAGTTGGAAACGGAAATGAAAGTGAGGTATCCTCATCTTTTCGAAACACCAGGTACGTACGTCAATTTCGAGGACGAAATTTCATAAGGAGGGGAGGTTGTAAGACCCCAAATTATTAATAAATGAAATTTAAATTCCCTCTATTTATTATTTTGAAATAGTAAGGGTTAAATTGATTAATGAGATTAGTTATGGGTAAAATGCGCAAATATTTCAAATAAGCAGGTGGTTATAAAATATTCATTGTTGTCGGGGAATATTCGTTTGGTCGTGAAATATTCTTCCTGCCGGGGAATATTCGTACGACGGCGCAGTCTTTTGTGGGCCCCATAACGGAAAGCGATTGGATGAAGAAAACGACAAGTATAAGTAGTTTATAAATAACTACGTAGTTGTTACCGTTAATAATGTTGGAATACCGGTGGTTAAAACACAGTAATACGCGTTGTTGCACAGTAGCACACTGTATTGCACCAATTATTGATTCTTACGTAAGAAGGCACTACTCAATAATGGTTACAGTAATTACTGTTCAGTATTTTATTTTATTGATTCAATAATTGCTGCGTTGATATTTTATATTACTGTTGTTTCAATAATTGTCACTACACAGTATTTCTCATTATCAGATCAATAATTCATATTATTTGAATAATATTATTAGATAACATTATTGGCAATGTCTAGAAAGTTCTGTCTAAGGAGAGGTTTGGTCATCTAATTGCGCGCCAGTAAGGAGAAATCCTTATTGGAAAGCCCCTTCTTTCCTGGGGACGGCCTGGTTGTCATAAATGTGATTCTGTAATATTATTTGTGAATAATTAATTATCGATTCATATGATAAGAAAATATTTATTTTATGTGGATATAAATGAGGGATATATTTTTGTGGTTAAAAATGAAGGAGTTAATGTTGAGATTTTTATCAGTATTTTTGTCGGAATGGAGGTATTAAAAATTAGGGTTTTTGAGATATTTTGCGGGGGTTATAATTTTTAATCCGACCGTTGGATCGTGGTAATTTTTGGATATGTTATACATATATAAGTTGAGTATATGTCCACAAATTTTGAACCGTTAAAAATGAACGTATGATTTATTATGAATTTTACGAGATGACTGGTTTAGGAATTATTGAATTTTCGGAGTTTATCATTTTGGTAGAAAATTCTAGAATTGGTGGGCCCCACTTTGGTTGGTGAAGAAATGTGCTGAGATTTTTATTCAAATGTGGTAGGCTTGAATAGTAGCAGGTAAAGCCATCAGGTTGCAGGTTAAGTCTGCTTCGGCGTGCTAACATTTTCCTATAAATAGAGGGCTAAGTTAGAATTGAAAATCACACAAGAAACAAGTTTTCTCTCTTTCTCTCTCTAGATTATTGAGTGTATTTTGTGAGTATTTAGATACTTTGAGAGTTTCTATTCATCAGAGCAAGTTTCTTTCAGCCTTATACCGGTATTTCGACTAGAAGTACTGTCTTTACGAGGTAAGGGATGTTATTTTATTCGAAAATGATATTATTTCTTCAATATCATTATGCCGAAATATTGGTTGGAAATTTTTATCAAATTTGGAACTTTTCACGTCGGTGTTACTATTCATGAGTTACTATTCACGAGTTACTATTCACCGAAAAATGAAATTTTCTTCTTTTCGTTCAAAATATCTATTCTGGGTACTAGCTTTGATTGTATCCATATTTTGATCATTCTTGAATTTTACTTCACTATGAATAATTATAAGGTATTTTGGACATGGATAAATCGAAATACGAATCCTTAATATTTGTTATTTTGTTTCACTGGATTCGTTTTCTTTAAGATATTTTCCATCATCCTCAGTCCTAAATGATGATATTACTGAATATCTTTGGCCTGTAGTGCAAAGATGAATGATTAACTGATGAATATCTTTGGCCCGTAGTGCAAAGATGAACAGGTGTTGAGATGAACATGACCGACTGGTGATACAAATGAATATCTTTGGCCTGTAGTGCAAAGATGAATATTTGATTAAAGATGGTTATTGATTATTGTTATAGGGATAAAATATTGATGATGGACTTTTAAATCTTAGAAGATAGTAGAACTCATTCTCTACTTGACTCTTCTAATGGTTTGCTGTTTCCGCTGCAGTTATTGATTTAAAACTTGTTGTCTATTGTATTCTATTAGATTTTTCCCTGTTGAAGACTAACGATAATTTGTTCTGTATTATCTTAGTCATAATGTTCTTTACTGGGCTAGTTGAGCTCACCCTTTTCCTTTTTGTTCCATTTTTCTCAGGAGACGAGAATGTAGCGAGTACTAGTCTGGGTATGGAATGATGGTTCTAGAAGTTATTTTAGTAGTCCTCACTATTTTTGTGAAATAATGTATCAATAATTGTAATGAGGACTTATTTGAGTGTGGATATTGTCTAGATGACAATATTTGTATTTAAACTCACAGTTCTTATGTTGTAACAGTAAAGATGTAGTTGTTTCTGTACCATGTATTTTGGTGACTCAGAATGGGTGTTGTATACCTATTTTGGGGGCGTCACAGCAGCGATAAAATTGTTGATAAACTTTTTAAATTATAGAAGATAGTAGATATCATGCTCTACTTGACTCTTCTAATGGATTGCTTGTTCCGCTGCAGTTAAACTTGATATTTATTATATTTTATCAGTTTAACACTGTTGAAGGCTAATGATAATTTATTCTGCATTATCTTAGTCATAATATTTCTTACTGGGCTAGTTGAGCTCACCCTTTTGCTTTCATTGTTCTCTTCAGGAAATGAGAACGTAGCCAGGACTAGTCGGGAAATAGAGTGACGGTCCGAGTTGGCGGCTGTAGTAGTCCTCACTATTTTATAAAATAGTGTGATAATAATTGTAATGAGAACTCTATTTAAGTTTGAATACTGTCTACTAGACAATATTCATGTAAAAACTCTCAGCTACGTTTCTATCGTATTGTATAATGAAGTTTATATTTAAATTCTGTACCATGTATTTGGCGACTCAGAATAGGTGATGTATACCTATTTTGGGGACGTCACCGTTTTTATAAATAACGGCGTAATTGTTACCGTTAACACTATTGGAATACCCGGTGGTTAAAGTACAGTAATACGCGTGGTTGCACAGTAGCACACGGTATTGTACAGTATTTTTGGATTATTGATTCTTACATACGAAGGCACTACTCAATAATTGTTATAGTAATTACTGTTCAATATTTTATTTTATTGATTCCATAATTGCTATGTTGATATTTTATATTATTGTTGTTACAATAATTGTCACTGCACAGCATTTCCCATTATCAGATTAATAATTCATATTATTTGAATAATATTATTAGATAGCATTATCGGCAATGTCTAAAAAAGTTCTGTCTAGAAAAGGGGTTTGGTCACCTAATTGCGCGCCAGTAAGGAGAAATCCTTATCGAAAAGCCTCCTCTTTCTTGGGAACGACCTGGTTGTCATTATTATGATTCTGTAATATTATTTGTGAATAATTAATTATTAATTTATATAATAAGGAAATATTTATTTTTATGTAGATATAAATGAAGGAATTAATGTTGAGGTATTTTATCAGTATTTTGTCAGAATGAAGGTATTAAAAATCATCCGTATGTGGATTTCAGTCATTTTCTGTTTGAAATTTAGAAAAACTTTCTTCTACAAAGCCGTAGAGAATTAAATTTTCTATGAAAAAGACATAAAATCCGTATTTTTCTGATAAAATGGCTATTTGTTATGAATTATTAAAGTTTCAAAAATAAATATTTTTATTAAAAATATGTGGGCGCCACTTTTGGTTGATGTGGAAAAATCTGATTCTTGGTGGGCCCCACTATGGTTTGCTGAAATTTAATCAATTGTGGTGGGTGTGAATATTTGTAATAAAATATTATTTTATTAAATTTTAGCCTGCTTTGACGTTCTAGCATTTTCCTATAAATAAGGTGCTTAGTTAGAATTAAAAATCACACCAGAATCATAATTTTTCTCTCTATATTATCGAGCGAATTTTTGTGAGTATTTAGATACTTTGAGAGTTGCTATTCAGTGCAAATTTCTTTCGGCATTATATCCAATATTTCAGTCAGAAGTACTGTTATTTTGAGGTAAGGGATGCTATTTCCTTCATAAATGATGTTATTTTGTTCAATATCATTATGCCGAAATATTGGTATGAATTTTATTATGAAATTTTTATATTTTTATGTCGAGATTACTATTCACATATACGGCACTATTCACGAGTACGATACTATTCACGAAATATGATTTTTCTTGTAGAATTTCTACCTTTTCGTGTCGGGGTTACTATTTACGTATACGACCCTATTCACGTATACGACACTATTCACGAATACGACACTATTCATAGAAAAATAATTTTTTCTCTTCTTTGTCCAAGATGTATATTATGGTTACTATCTTTGATTGTATCTATGTTTTGATCTTCATTCTTAAATTTTATTCAGCTATGGTTTATTATGGAGTATTTTTGAACTTGTATTAACCGAAGTATGAATCCCTAATCTTTGATCTTTTATCTCACTTAATTCGTTTTCTTTAAAATATTTTTCATCATCCTCAGTCCTAAATGGTGAAATAACTGAATATCTTTGGTCTGTAGTATAAAGATGAATGATTATCTGATGAATATCTTTGACCCGTAGTGCAAAGATGGACAGGTGTTGAGATAAACATGACCAACTGGTGATACAAATGAATATCTTTAGCCTGTAGTGCAAAGATGAATATTTGATTCAAGATGTATATTGATTGATGTTACAAGGATAAAATATTGATGATGGACTTTTAAATTCATAGATGATAGTAGATTTCATTCTCTACTTAACTCTTCTAATGAATTGTTATTTTCGCTGCGAATATTGATCTAAAACTTGTTGTCCATTATATTTTATCTGATTTGTTGAAGGCTAACGATAATTTGTTCTATATTATCTTAGTCATAATATTCTTTACTGGGCTAGTTGAGCTCATCCTTTTCATTTTTGTTCTATTTTTCTTCTCAGGAGGCGAGAATATAGCGGGAACTAGTCGGGGTGTGGAGTGATGGGTCCAGACAGTTGTTTTAGTAGTCCTCACTATTTTATAAAATAGTGTATCAATAATTGTAATGATGACTTATTTGAGTTTGAATACTGTCTAGATGATAATATTTGTATCTAAACTCATAGCATATATGTTGTCGTATTTTGCACGATAATTGTAATAATGAAGTTATAGTTGTTTCTGTACCATGTATTTGGCGACTCAGAATGTGTGATGTATACCTATTTTGGGGGCGTTACAGTGCACGTTTTGAGACAGTCACTTTGCCCCCTTTTTTTAACCAGGCTAACTTGTATGGCTTTGGGTGCTTTTCAGTCGTTAGTTCTAGCTTTCAGACTGCCTCCGCTGAAATTATATTCTCACAACTGCCCGCGTCAATTATAAACTTACACACCTTCCCTTTAACAGTATAGGTTGACTGAAAAATGTTTGTTTCGTAGCCAATCATCATCAACAACCCTAGGTGTAAGGCAGGACGTGCTCACCACCAACGCAGTCCCAACATCACCAGTCACCACCTCATCATCCATGCCTTTTGAATCAAAGATCGGTTCACCAGTTAGCAAGGCTTCATCCTCGATAGCATCACCCTCATCTATTTTAGCAAACATCGCCCTTTTTATGGTCTTCTTGCAATCAGCCCGCTTGTGCCCCGCTTCACCACATGCAAAACACTTGATACCACTTACTGGACCAATCCTCCTGTTATTATTTGCTACTGCTCCCGTTTTGGCTATTGCCCCCACAGCTTCAACCTCGCCTGAACGGCCGATATTGACACCTCCTCCTGAATACCCAAAGCTAGAAGATTTTCCAAAACCACCAGGACGCCTCTTCTCAATCTGCACAGCTGATGAGTGGAATTTATACCCGTAAATCGAATACTTTATGACTTAAATAGTTGCCTGTTCTTGTAGATTTTATATGGTTTTATATGATTATAGTGTTATTATGCTTAATCGACATAGTGCAGGGCTTATCAGCTGTTTTATAGCTTTTAGGGGCAAAATGGCCATTTCATATATGCCCACACCGCGACGCCAAAGGCAAGGCTTATGCTCGCGCCGCAGCACCACCTCCCCTGTCCCCATTGATGTCACCATGGCGCCACAGCGCCACTGACCCTTCTTGGACTCGCGTTACAGCACGAGCTCCGTGTCTTTCATACTAATGTGGCGCCGCAGCGCCAACCATAGAGCTATTGCTCGAGCCGCAGCGCCACCCCCGGTGTCCAGATAGTGAACAAGTGATTTTGACCTAGTGTCAAGGAGGAAGGATATAAAACACAGGAGAAGCTCTACATTTGATGATCCCTCATTTTTTATAACACATAACCTATAACATAGGAAACCTTAGAATAGCAGTAAGATAACTTAGATTAGTTTTCTTCTGTTTTTCTCTTTCATTCTCATGAATGTGAATATAGATTAGGTAGATTAGGGAGAAGTCTGGCATATCCGTGGAGCGGCACGAGCAGTGAGCGACACGGATTGGAGAGCTTGATTTGAGCGGAATGCGTGGAGATGGAAGGGCTTTGACAGAGTTTCCTCTTATCCATTTGTTTTCTCTTATTTTGTAATCTATAAATGTTGTCTTTATTGCTACTCATATTTGGTTTAATAGCTATGAACTGAGTATTTGCTCTAAGGTTATAATGGAACCCTTTGTTATTTAAATTAACTGTCTTATCTCTTTGGTTGGCACCATATGATTTGGTTTAATATATTTGTGCTTTATGATTCTCGCTAAGACATTAGTGATGATTTTGGTAATCTGCATGATATCGACAGAAGGAATGTAGATTTACACCTAAATATATTGGCATGTGATTGTGGGTCTCAACTGCATAAGTTGTTCGTAGAATAGACATATCTCTGTGCGCCACGTGCGACCTTATTGAGAACTTATGCTTAATTCCTTGTTATGATTAATTCGCATAGACATATGTAGGATTGCATCTAGCTTGGACGTTCTTTTCTGTTCTATTCTCTTTTGGGTGGATCTGGAGAGGATATGTTTGTGCATACCTTGACAGAGGTGCATAAGCACTTGTGTGTTCTCGGTCGACAAATTGTCGTGACCGTTTAGACCAAAGAGAGAAGGGTAGCTAGTTTGATGAAACATAGCACGCCAGGTGTTTGACAGAATTCCTGTGTGGGGTGAAGTTGTAACCTTAGCTTGTAATTCCTTAGATTACCATTCGTTATCTATTTACTTGCTTTGTTAATTAGTTAATTATATTAATCACACTTCCATTTACTGCTGTTTGAATAAGACTTTAGCGATATGTAGTCGGTATTTGGTAAATATTAGTCATAGTTCCTCGTGGGTATGACACTTTTCTTATCACTGTATTACTTGTTAGACCGAGTATACTTGCGCGTGTTTAGTGATCGGTTATCCGACCAACAACAGCCCGCTGATGCGCCGCAAAAACAGACATCGGATCGAACATGTTGACTATCTCTTTAATTTGTTCTCGTAAACCCCTAATATATAGGGCTACCAACTGATCTTCTGTCTCATGCACCTCGTTCTGAGCAATCAGCTGATAGAATTCAGTTGTGTATTCATCAACTGTACGACCTTCTTGCCTTAAATTCTGCAACCTCCGGTACATTAAGCGCTGCTAATTATAAGATAGAAACGTCGCCCGTAACTGTTTCTTCATCTTCTCCCAGTTTGTAATTTTGGACTTCCCCAATCTAACCCTCATTTGCCTAAGTTACTGCCACCACGCCATCGCTCTATCTCTGAGTCTAGTAGCAACCAAGGGTACTCGTTTATCATCAGGGACACCTTTAAATTCTAGGATCTCTTCTACCGTGGCCAGCCAGTCATTGAATTCTTCTGGTTGGAGGGTAACATAAAATTCAGGAATCTCAGTCCTCATACCAGTCTCCCAACGTCTCCTATCATCCTCCACTACATATGGTCGACGATGCCTACGAGGTGCCTCCTCATAATCATCATTAAAGTCATCTCCGTCATCGTTCTCTACTGCGAAAGGATTCCTCCGATCATCATAATTAGGGTTCCTCCCATGATTAGGATTTGCCCTATTTTGGTTTGCCAACAACTCGCCCATCCATAGTGTCAGTCGATCCATCATAGTGTTCATCCCCTGTTCCATCAATTGTTCGATTCACTGCTCAAGGTGCTGCAGATCCTCATGCCCATAAACATCGTCCACACGTCGCTCTCTACGGGGTGGCATGGTGAATATGGATTAGGCTTTAATACCAACTGACGTAGCGGAAATACACAGAAAACGTTGTTAGTTGTTGAACCGCGCACGATTGCCAACGATAACCTTCTACAACCTGTTAATTCTACGAATTCCAGGAAATAGGCAACAAAATTCTAATTCGGAGAATTTTGGTAAAATAAGAAAAGTCTATTATTAATCAAAACTGCTTCTTCCCATCATAACAAACGTTTAAATAATAAAACCTTAAAAGCGGAATCCAAAACGGAAAAGGAAAACTAATAAGGAAATTACAAAAATAACCACTAAAAGTGGAATCCAAAATTGAAAAGGAAAACTAATAAGGAAAATTACAAAAATAACCCCAAAACAATAAAATGTAATTTTGAAGGCCTAAACGATGGAATTTGACCAAAAAAACCCTATAGTTCACAAGTGAAACGCTGGTGACTTTTGATCGTTGACCCGTTTCCAATGAAATTAGGCTCTAAAAATGTCAAAATTCGACACTCCAAACTTGACAGAAATTACCAAATTGCCACTAGATCAAATCTTTCCATAATTTATCAAATCTTTCCATAAACTAACACGCTTGCTCTTCAACTACATCAGAAGGCATCATGTTTTCAGCTTGTTCATTAATGCAGCTTATCTGTTCAAGTTCAAATCCAAACATGTCTGTAGATTCTTTGTTTTCCAAAACTATCCCAAGAAAGTTAAAAGGATTAAGGCATGAACGAGTAGCAAAAGAATTTAACAAGGAGGTACAGTAAAATAATTTCACCGGTAATAGCGACGAGCCAATATTAAAATGAAATGTTCTGCAATAATTCTTTACTCTGTAAACCCAGATAGAAACAATTTAAAAACAAAATTGGGAACATGTCGATTTTTCAGAGCTTTAGAAAGAAGGTCACTATTTGGAATACAAATGGCTTGAATTAAGGAAGTAATAGCCTCAACACCAATCACAACACCACAATCCATTATTTCAACATATTGTTTCCAATTATCAGTATGACCAACTTGAATTGAACCCAATATAGTCATATTCCATGCCATAAATGAAAGGTAACTGCCATTATATTTCAATTTATCAAACACATTTAGTGTTTCTTCACTTTCCACATTTCCACACAAGCAGGACATATATATATATATATATATATATATATATATATATATATATATATATATATATATATATATATATATATAAAGAACCTAGTTTTAGATTATATTTGTTAAACTGAGTATTGATAGTCTTGGTTGGGTATGGGGTTAAAATTCGGGTAAAGAATAATTCAATGCTCTCAAGCTTTGATTGCTTACTTGCTACTGCCCAAACATTGCTACAAGGACTCCTTTTGAACTTCTCTGTAATTGATAACAACTCCAGGTACTTGTTGTGACGCCTCCAAAATTGGTCCACTCAATCTATTTTGAGTCGTCAAATACATACTACAAAATTTAAATACAAATTTTCACATTTACAACTATTCACTTGTTGTACAAAATACAACCACACATACTGTGAGTTTTAATACAAATAATATATGTAGACAATATCCACACTCAAATAAAATCCTCATTATAATTATTGTCACACTATCATGAAGACTGATATAGACTATCTCAGACCATCACTCCATTCCCCGACTAGTCTCAGCTATATTCTCATTTCTTGAACAAAACAATAAAAGAAAAGGGTGAGCTCAACTAGCCCAGTAAAGAATATTATGACTAAGATAATAAAAAAAAATTATTCTTAGTCCTCAACAGTGAAAAATCTGATAGAATACAATAGCTAACAAGTTTTAGATTAACAAATGCAGCGAAAATATTAATCCATTAAAAGAGTCAAATAGAACATGATGTCTACTATATATCTTCTATGATTTAAAAGTCCATCATCAGTATTTTATCCGTGTAACACCAATAAATAATTATTTCAAATTAACGAATTATCTATGTACTACGGGTCAAAGATATTCTTTGTATCACCAGTGGTCATAATCATGTCAAATACCTTTCCATATATGCACAACGGGCCAAAGAGAACTTTCACCACAAACCTGTGCCTGTAACATTAAAGGTCATGATTATACCAATACACAATTCTTGGTCAAAATCATATCAATCAACAGTTCATCTATGCACTACCAGTCAAAGATGACTTTCCATCACAAAATTTCAGCATAAGGATGATGAAAATGATATAAAGAATGAATAAAAGTGAGATAAATGATAAATATTAAATATTTGTAATTTAATTTATCCGAAGTTCAAGAATATCCAAATTGTCAACATGATCACCAATTGTGGAGTAAAATTCAAGAATGATATTAGATAAAGCGCAAGCTAGTAAGGATAATCCACTAATTTCAGAAATTTTCACAATTTAATAATAAGGTTATGAAAAAAAATAATAATTTCGTACCATAAATGGAGAAAATATGAAAGAAAACGATATCTCTTGACGAGTACAAAAGAAATGACATCACATACGAGTATGAAAGAGTATATGTAACTGCAAATGAATTTTCACCCGTCATGCGGTAATCCGTGTAGACAGATTATTTTTTCAACTTAATAAAGAATGAATACGAATGGTTATTCACTAGACATGCGGTAATCCGCGTAGACATGTTATTCCCACAGATTAATAAGAAATAAAATGACAACCCTTATGAGTATGAAGAAAATAACATCATTCACCTTAGTAGGAGACTAAATCTGACAGGTATAACATAGATTATCTTGAGGAAATCTTGCACTATTAGCTACACTCAAAGTATCCTTATACTCAAAAAAAATACGTACAATATTATAAAAGAAGAATTCTCTAATTCTGGTGTGATTTTTATTTCTTAACTAAGAAACTTATTTATAAGAGAATGACAAGGCACTATCTAAAAATAATCACGGACTAAATAGTGAATTTTCTAAAATTTCGTCTGATTTTACTATTCATATAAATTATTCTAATAAAACAAATAATTTTATATATAATATAATATATTCTAATAAAATAAATAACTTTATATATATTAAAAAAAATTTCTGTTTTATATAAAAAGTTTTTTGTTTTATTACTATTATAATAATAATAAAATAAAAACTGAAATAATTTTCCGCCGACGGTTTGAAAAATTAGCACGTTCCCCTATGGAATAATAAGTCAAACTTACAACAAACGCCTCATAATAAACCCCTCTATTTATATCAAAAATTAAATAAATATCTATATCAAATAACTTATCTTCAATCAACACATTTTTAATCTTTCAACAATTATTCACCATTAATATTATAGATTCACAATACTGACAACCAGATCGTTCCCAAGAAAGAGGGGGCTTTTCAATAAGAATTTCTCTTTAACGGCGCGCAATTAAATAACTTAACCCCTTTCCTCGACAGAATTTTTTAGACATTATCGATAATGCTAATCAATAATATTATTTCAATAATATGAGTTACTATGCCGTGATAATTAATATAAAATATTGTGCAAATGTTACTATAACAATTATTGAATCAATAATATGAGATATTATGCTATTTCTACTGTAGCAATTATTGAATGAAGTATTGAGTGACTTCTTACGTAAGAATCAACAATCAAAGATAGAGTGCAATACTGTGACGCCCCTAAAATAGGTCCACACAACCCATCTTGGGTCGCTAGAAATAACACTACTAATGCGAACTTTTCTATTACAACTATAGAACTGTCGTGTAAAATACAACGACACATATACTATGAGTTTCAATACAAATATTGTAACGTATATAATACGACAATATTCATACTCAATTTATTACAATGTCATATAAAGTACATCAGCAAATATTTCAAGTCTCCAAAGAAACACGAGAATATTTTTGTCCTCCTCATTCTAATGGAGTGTATTTTGACGCTTTCAAATTTGAGTTTGCATCCCCCTATTTGGTTCACAAAATATAACTATTAAATGATGTATAAAATATGTCACACACATTTTAAGTTCTCAGTACAATTATTATGCCACACCATTTCATAATTTGATTAGAATTGCGACTAATTAGAAACACCACTTTATACACATGTTCTCTCTGCTAGTTCCAGCTACACTTTTATTACCTGAAATGAATTGTGAAGCAAAAGGGTGAGCACAGATAGCCCAGTAAAGAATATCATGACTTAAGATAATTAAATGATCAATAGTCTTCATTAGTAATAAATCAGATATTTATAATATATCTTAGATGATGAAAGTTTTCAACCATAATTGCAACGAAATCAACAACCCATTAGAAGAGTCAAGAAGAATATAATGTCTACTATCTTCTCCAAATTAAAAGTTCATTATCAATATTTTATTCTTGTAATACGAATCAACCGTTCTTCGTTGTACCCAAGACAAAGAGAACTGTCACTACCTGTTTTTACCTGAAACACAATGCTCATGGTTATACCAAATCACAGTTCATGTTTATAATTATTCCATTAAATTTATTTTTGCACACCAGGCCAAAGGTATTCAACTATAAAGTCAATAATCAACAGTCCATCTTTGCACTATGGGCCAAAGACATACAACTGTAAAACTAATAGTCAACAGTCCATCTTACATGTTAGCCAAAGATATACGACTATAAAACTAATAATCAACAGTCCATCTTTGCACGTAAGCCAAAGATATACAACTGTAAAGCCAATAATTAACAGTCCATCTTTGCACGTAAGCCAAAGATATACACTTATAAAACAAATAATCAACAGTCCATCTTTGCACGTAAGCTAATGATATACAACTGTAAAACCAATAATCAACAGTCCATACTGTAAAACCAATAATCAACAGTCCATCTTTGCACGTAAGCCAAAGATATACAACTGTAAAGCCAATAATCAACAGTCTATCTTTGCACTACGGGCCAAAGATGGCTTTTACCACATCATTTGTCTGTAACATTAGTCCATCTTTGCACAACGGGCCAAAGATGACTTTTACCACATCATTTGTCTATAACATTAATCCAAATTGCCAACATGATATCCAGAAAATCGATTAGAATTCTTGACAAAATATAAAGTTCAAGTAATGTAAAGTTTCTGACTCAAAAATAATAACTTAAGACTGAATAGAAAGATCCAGGTCAAGATATTAGATAAAACACAAACTATTAAGGATATTCTAATCATTTCAGGAGTTTTCACCATTTAATGATAAACTGAATAAATGAATAATAATATCTTACCATAATATGGAGTATGAAAGAAAATGATATCCCTTTTACAATAAAAAAATTATACCTCTTACCATAATAATAATGATATCCCTTACCTTAACATGAGACTTAATTATGCTTTCTGTGAAATTGATCAATTTAAACAATGCTTGCATTCCTTATCTACACTTGGAGTAACCTTACACTCAACATAAATACTCACAATATTGTAGTAAAAGAATTTTATATTTTTAGTGTAGTGATGATGTGTGTTTAATTGGTCAACCGGACAACCTATTTATACTGAAAATTTAGTAAACAACTAGAACACCCGCTTTAACAAAATAATAAATGAGGTATATAATAATGGTAGTGAAATTTATGGTCCCACGGAGAAAATTAAACCAACTTGTACACGTTTTAAAAATAATTAAGTTGTGGTCCAGACTACTTTAAAAAAGTAGAGTGTCGGCAAGTCATGCCAGACTTACTTTTGTAAAAAGAAAATAATTGAGCAAACATCTGCATATCATACTTATCTTTAATCAACACCTTTTATTCATTAATTATTTACATATTTTCAATCTTTCAACTATTATTCACAATTATTAACATAAACTCACAATACTTCCAACTGGTATAATTATATCATATCAAATAATATGAGTTACTGTGCAATAACTACTATGACAATTATTGAATAAAAGACTGAGTGACTTCTTATGCAAGAATTAATAATATGAATCACTGTGCAATAATTACTGTGACAATTATTGAATGAAATACTGAGTGACTTCTTACGTAAGAATCAATAATATAATTTATTGTGTAATACTGTGTGCTACTGTGCAATACCGTGTACTACTATGGAATCACGCGTATTACTGTATTTTTATCATTGGGTATTTCAACAGTTTAACGGTAAAACTTTTGCCATTATTTTTTTTTATAAAAAGTTTATTTCCGTCGCTTTCTCACTACAAGAAAAGGGCTTATCAGCGATCGCCTATCAGCGACCGCATGTGGTCGCAGATCCGTATCAGCGACCAACTCCGGTCGCTGATAGTTGTCGCATAAAATCTAGTCCCTGAGATGCACATTAGCGACCACCATTAGCGACCGATATATCTACGACCGATATTAGCGACTAAAATGATGAATTCGGTCGCTAAGCTGAGTCAGCATGGTTTAGGGCCAAAGGCTGACGTGGTCTACGTGTCAGCGACTGGTATCAGCGACTGCATGAGGTCACTGATACCCTCAAATTGTAAGCAGTCGCTAATAGTTATCAGCGACCGCATGCGGTCGCTGATTTTTAAAACCTAAAATCCAAATTTCTATTTTTTTTGCAAAATTCCCAAAAAACTGTACCTGTTTTGTACCTGCTTTATCCCAACACATACACAACAATATAAACAATCTGCACAACAATATAAACATTCATCGTCCACCGAAACATACACCAAACTAGTATATAAACTATATATAAACCTTTAAAAACCAATATGAATTAAATAATTTAAACCACAAATCTAATGTTTAAGTTAACAGACATCCAAAGAATGAATATACAAGTACAAGCTCATCAAATAACTACAAAACAATACTAAGGCAGGTACGTCAAGCATCATCACCTCCTTGATCACCCTGTAATTAATAAAATAATAAAATAAGTTACAAATATAGTAACTATGTTGATACTGGTATATATTACGAGAATATATACATCAAATTGATTACTTCGTCGCCATCCCCATGCTACTGCTGTCGCTACTGCTTCAGCTAACTCTTCAGGACTCAGAGCCCCCAGATGCCTGTCCAGTATCTTCAGAAGATCTCGATCTCGACATATAGCTCTCACACAGTCATTCGGAGTATGAACAGCTAGATCACTCGATGACTGTGAAGACTGGGTAGCAGAGCAGCCTGATCCACTGAAGGATGGGCGTCGTCGTTGTCTTTGACCTTTAATGTAGTTCTTCTTCATAATAGACGCCCTCTCCCACAATTCTTGATCAATTGGCGGACGTGGAGTGCCTTCAGGATAGTGCTCATTCAATAAACGCTTATAAGTATCTTGTCATCATGTTAACAATTTAATAGTTAAAAATAAATTCTGTAAGCATTGATAAACAAGATCAAGTTGTTAAAACTTATTACCGCTACCTGGATAGCATCAGGCAGACCATCACGGGTGGCCACGTACACATCCAGCCAATGGATAGGATGACCTTGAGACTGAGACTCCTATACAAAAAATAGGCCAATATTACTAAGTAAAAATGTGATATATTTTCTACAATTCATGATTGTAAACATATTAAAACTTGTAAATACGTACCCTGGCAGTGATATGCTGCAACTATGAAATACTGCCGCCCATGTATGTTCCTTTAGCCTTTTCGCCATCGAGTACACCTGAGGATCTGTTGGTGGCGGCAGTCTTTCGTCTTTTCACCCAGCACTCAGCTCTCCATTGGTCGCACATCTCAGCCCATATGGACTGGGTGCATCACCAAGGGCTATGCTCGTGCATGTAATCCTCTCCCAGGCCTGGATGGCCGATCGATGCATTGTGGAGGGCTTTTTATCGTTCTTTATTCAAATTGTCTTTGGTGAGGACCGCGCACTTCTGCCAGAATAATGTCTGTATCACTGAAGCCTATGCGTCTTCCCATCTATACCTTTTCTGTAAGTAAAATAATAATAATAACATTACCAAACAATTATCCTTAGAATATTATATTATCTGTCATAATTAAAAAACACATACCTGAAATTTAGCCCAAACAACATCCTTGTGGGCAATAGGTGTGCTCGCCCACGTAATCACAGGTGTAGGCCAATTCTGTAAACACAACTGTGATATGCACTTGACGATCTTATTATCTGAAAAATCACTATAATATACAACAATTTACATCAACGATAAGTAAATATTTTAAAGCAATTTACATCTAAGTTCTATATATCTTGTATAAATAGAATCTAAAATGCTTATATATAAATGATGCGGGACGTACGTGCTATCAGGAGGAGGGTGAATCTGAATAAGAATCTGATCATCCAGATTAGTAGGGGCCTTGGGCACATGATTAGGCCCCCTACCCAAGCCGCGCTTTTTCTGCGCTGCTTCAGAAGCCATCTGTATATTACAAATTTCAAGATGTTATTATGAGTTATATTTGATTTCATGTATATATAAATATATAAAATGACAATAAACATGACAGTGATATAAACACGTATATATATGACTATAAAATTACAATAAATAAAAATTACATTTAAATAGTTAAGTACATAAACATGACAATGATATAAAAAACATGTAATGCTAAACATACATTTCATTTGTTCAAGTGTCAATGTCTGATTCAGAATCATCTTGTACACGTGTTGCAGATTTATAACCATCATCTACTTCAGATTCAGTGTCAGATTCAGTCAATAACTCTTCTTCCTCAGTATCAATGTCATCTGACACAAGTATTGACTCAGGATCTGATTCATGTGGTTCATCTCCACCATCTAACTGGATTACTTCATTGTCGTCCTCCACATTTATTATAGTTTGACTATGAAGCATCTGTTCTTGGTAAATCTCTCCATCAACTACTTCTATACGACTACGCGTGGGAGTATGAATTATAACTTACCAATCTGTAGGCGGTCTATCCCTTTTCCTAACAGGACTAGGAGTGTAGTATACTTGTACTGTTTGAGTTGGTAAAACAAACGGATCGTTGGAGTACGCAGACCTATGGAGGTCAATATCGACGATTCCATGTCTGCCAACACGTATCCCTTTTTCTGAATCAAACCAACGGCACTTGAACAAGTGAATATGACCCCCGTACGTGCCCATGTACGACAACTCTACGATTTCCTCCAACTCCCCATAAAAGGCACGACCAAGCTTATTGTAACAATCTCCTTGGACACACACACTCAAGAATTCGTTGTTCTTTTACCGTGCCCATATGCCTTTGTATGAAATTCACAACCATTTATTTTGTAACCATTGCGGCTGACTTGGTCCCTATCTGGTCCCATAGCTAGGACTTGTACATTAGCCGGAATCGTTGATCCCTCAGTCAAAGCCTACAAAAACTCCATCTTATTAAATGAAATCATAGTTAATATGGAGTATATATATATGTCGTGCTTAAGAAATTGAACTTACTTTGTCCTTTAGCCAAAGTGCAAATTTTTTATCACGATTGATTTGAATATCTTTATCAGTTATGCTGGGATGCTTCACTTTTAACTCGTCATCGTACAATCTATACAATGTTATAAACATTAACATATTAGAATAAATTTTCAACTTAAAAGATAAATTGTCAAGTTTACATGTGTACCTCACAAATTCGTCAATCTCCTCGCAATTGAGAAGAATATAAGTATGTACATCATGTAATTCTTGCTTAGAGAGGAATATGCGCTTCCCTTTTCCATAAGGGCGGGCCGATAGACAAAATACAGAGAGCCGACCATTTATTTCAACATTTCCCCCATCATCATGTCTCGATACTAGATTGGCCTTTGTCAAGACTTCGTCCGGAAAATAGTCTGAGATAAACGTAGATATCTCATCGAAACTATATGCCTCACATATTGAGCCCTCGACATAAGCTCTATTCTTTACCTTCCTCTTAAGGTTTCCCATCACCCTCTAGAAAGGGTACATCCATCTATATTGAACTTGACCCCCAACACGAGCTTCATAGGGAAGATGGATTTGTAAATGCTCCATGGAGTTAAAAAAACCATGTGGGAATATTTTTTCTAGTTTACACGTGATCTCTATGATATTCTTCTCAAGTACAGACATGTACTTCTCATTTAATGATTTTGAACATAAGTCTTTGAAGAAACGACTAAGATCCGTCAAAGCATCCCATATTGGTTTATCAAGCAGATCCCGAAATGCTATAAGCATGAGTCTCTCCATGAACACATGACAACCATGACTCTTCATCCCTTGCAATTTCCCACCCGTAACACACTTTGTAATGTTTGACGCATATCCATCTGGTAGTTTTAGAGACTTAACCCATGTGCACACATCTTCAACTTGCTTTTTAGACAATGTGTACCTTGCATGCAGTTTAACAATCTTACCACGTTTATGTCTAGATTAATTTATATCCTATCCTATCCAATCCAATCCACGTTTTAAAAGGAAATGGAACACTGCCAGTGCCACATCTAACTTAAATACTAGTAACAATTTCAAGGAGGAGTCTTGATTTGACATACTAATACTAATACTAATACTAATACTATACAAAAGAAACAAGGGGGAACCACATAGCCTTGTGGCCGGATACATGCATGATACATTACATCATTGCTAATTAAAGATGCTTTATGCAGAGGGGTTGTTTTTAATTGCCACCAAACCCACCCACGCCACGCTTCCTTCTAATCTTCACAATCACTACCTTTTATTAGTACAATCATGCCACGCTTCCAAACTTTTTATTAGTACATCGTCTTCATCACCCATTCACCCCCACCCAATTTGTTATACTCGTAATCATATTCTCGTAGTGTTGTTAACTGTTATAAATTACAACATTAATTGGATTCTGTAAAAGTATCCATGAAAAATTCTTGTTTTTGGTTAGTTTTTAGGAGGAGGAAGTTTTAAGTAAATAAACAAAAAATTACACCTTCAATTTAGCATAAATTAACCAACAAATTCTTCCATTATGTAGTCTAACTAGTTGTTATTGGTAAATTAAGCATTAATTAACCAACAAATTTTTACACACTTGAAATCTCTGTGAGGTTTAGAGAACAGGAATTTTCCTTATAAATATCTCCCATATCATGATATCAATCAATCAGCAATGAGCAAAACATAAAAATTTAGAAGGTGATGCACCAATACAATTTCGTGATAGCCATTGTCCTATCTTTATGATTCCCCTATCTTTTGAGAAAATTAACATGACCCATTACAATGCATCAAATCTTCTCATGTAATAAAATTACAGGTACAGATAAACAAATTTTTTGATCTAGGTTTTGTCTAAGCCACATTCAATTAACATATTAACAACAGATTCAAGGTTTCTAGTGGATTTCAAGTGAGTTACCTTTGTAGAGGCGAAAATTTCTTTTTTTTAGAGAACCTAAGTGGCCGGTGGCAGGTGGCAGGTGGCGGCCGAACTCCTTCTCCTCTCCCCCCTTTCTCCCTCCTCTCTCTATTTTGGACCTCCCTCTTTTCTTTTTCCTTCTCTGTTCTGTGTTGAGCGTATACTGGTTACTGATAACAATAAGTTTGATCAGCGACCGCATGTGGTCGCAAAAAACCTATGCGCCAACATTTCCTGCCAAATTTTGGGAGGGAAATTTGTTATAGCGACCGATCTGCGACCGCATGCGGTCGCTGATATAACATAGCGACTGGATTATATATTGGTCGCTGATGTCGGTCGCTATTACGAATATCAGCGACCGGATATGCGGTCGCTGATATTATTGGTCGCTGTTAGACCTTTTTCTTGTAGTGTCTATATCTGACAGATATTCTATTATGGGGCCCACCAATGATTGGTTATTTCGGTGTCGTCGTACAAATATTCCCCGATAAAAGGAATATTTCTCGACAAAACGAATATTTCCTAATAAACTGTTCACTTCATATATTTTTCACAATTTTCAGATTATCCGACAATTTTCTATAATTATTTCTATTTATAAAAACTATCATTTAATAACTTCAAAATAGAAATACTAACTCCATATACTTTTATATCTTTAAAATATCACCAATATTAATCTTATATTATTATAATATTTATTAGCAAATTTCATAATTTTTCACCATTCATAGAATTTTCTATGAATTTCTTTTATGTTTAAACTAAATGTAAATAGTTTAAAAATACAATAAATATTGATATTATTCAATAATTTTTTAAAATTGTCCAAAAATTATAAAATAATATTATAAGATTTTTTACCAAGTTTCATAATATTTCATCATTCATAAAATTTTCTATGAATTTATTCTATTTTCAAACTAACTATAAATAGTTTAAAAAGACAATAATTACTTCTGCTTTTCAATAATTCATAAAAAATTTATAGAAATTCTAAACTGATAGTATAAGATTTCTATAAAAATATTTCAGCCTAAATAATTTTTCTGATTATTTAATTATAAAATCCAATATTCAGAAACTTCAATAATTTATAATAATTAGCCCTTTTATCAGAAAAATACGGATCTTATGTCCTTTCCATGTGAAATTTAATTTTCTACAACTTTGTAGAAGAAATGTTTTCCAAATTCTGCATTTAACATAGAGAAACAGGCTTACCGAAAATTCTGCTACAAAATTATGAATCAGTCACCTTTTAAAATTCATAACAAATCATACCTTAATCTTTACCGGTTCAAAATTTGTGGACATATACTCAACTATATATATATATATATATATATATATATATATATATATATATATGACATATTCAAAAATTACAATGATCCAACGGTCGGATTAAAAATTATAACTCACGCAATAGAGCTTAAGAACACTAAATTTTCGGACTATGAGTCCTTCGTACCAGTTTAATTTAAACAGTTACCACGAAAAATCTATAAGAAATTTTTTGGTGATTCTAATTTCTGCGTTTAGCTTACTTCCAGGGCTTTCTTTTGATA
This sequence comes from Panax notoginseng, assembly GCA_016801055.1. Taxonomy (NCBI): domain Eukaryota; kingdom Viridiplantae; phylum Streptophyta; class Magnoliopsida; order Apiales; family Araliaceae; genus Panax; species Panax notoginseng. The sequence goes on along the minus strand of CM029018.1, from coordinate 164,472,682 downwards.
TATGGCTCATCTCGTAATTCATTATACACAAAGAGTTATGAATTTTACAAAATCAAGTAATAAATTAATTTTTCTAAAAATTTAGATTTTTCATTCTTCTTTTGATTTCTAAATTTCTCTCATTTGATTCATCTTTAAATCATCCAAATCAAGTATAAACAAAATCTATTCATAAAAAATTCATGAAAACTTAAATCTGAAAATAAATTAAGAAATTTTAAAATTACATCTTTATCAAATTCTTTTTCTTTCCTTCTTCTTCTTTCTCTTCATACTCTCTCTCTCTCTCTCTCTCTCTCTTCCTTCTCTTCCCTCTCTCTATTCTCTTCTTTCTTCTGATAATTCCCGTGAGTGGAAGAAATGGGTGGGAGTACTTCACTTATCTTCCTTTTATTATTTTTGTTTCCTTTGTTTTTCTCTCTCCCTCTTTTCTCCTTCCTTTCCTCTCTTCTCCTTCCTTTCCTCTTTTTCTTCCTTTCTTTTCTTTTTCTTTCCCCCACATGTTCCCCTACTGTTGGGTAAAATCAATACGCACAAAAACACGCAAGTATACGTGGTCAACAAGTAATAAAGTGATGAGTAGAGTATCGTTCCCACAAGGACAAAATATCAAGATTCTTAACTTCACAATTATCAATTTTTTATTAATCCTAATTTTATTAAACTAATCGATTCAATGGTTTTTTTTTAAAAAGTAACTAATTAAAAGAAACTAAATTAATGAATAATTAAATTATCACAAAAGAAATAAACACCAATAACGAAATTCGGAATTTTCAAACATTTAATGGAGAGTTAGACTTATGATTTCACCCTAAGCTTCACTCTGATTTTCTAACTTTTATTCCAATTCAATTCAATATTCCAGTTTATTAATCAAAAACACGCACGTAGTAAGAGCCACCTCTCGATGCACTAATACCATATCAACATTAATCCACAATTAAGATAGAAATCCGTTAAACACCTAAATTAACCAACTCACTATATCTCTATGTGAACTGCAATTAAAAAATATTGAAGTTATGGTTCTCTTAACGATTACATGCGATGTCAAGCGTATCTCTACCTTAACAATAATCACAAATATGCTATCGACATAATTTATGACACATGCTATATTAACTAGGTCTAGACTCGAATATCCTCTCTCGATTCCTTTCAAGTCCACATAAAATTGTTGATCAGGCAATTCATAAATTCACGCTCAAATTAACATAGATAAATTGAAACTATCTTATAAAATTGGAAATCAAGTTATAGAATCATCGCTAAGCTTAAAGATCCATCACAAGTCTAATAAGTAAATTAGTTCATAACGAACGAATTAAAAACTGAATAATCTGTTGAAAACATCATCCCAATTACAAAATAGATGAAAGAGAAGAAGAATTGTAGAAAACTCCTTCACGTAGCCTCAATCTGCAATCGTCGTGACAATCTCTGAAAATCACTCCTCCAATTTTCGCTCTCCAAATCCTTGAATCCGTGCTGAAAATCTTTCCTTTGTGCTAGAGAATTGTTGTTCTTCTAAGTGGTAGCAAGCTCCTCGTACTTCTGGACGTATTCTCCTTTTAATAGACTCCAAAACGCACCAGCTAGCCCACAAATCCGAGCCAAAATAGAAGTCGAAACCAAACAGGACAGCTGCAGGAAACGGGACCCCCGCCCCGGCGGGGGGTTCTAGCTTAAAAAGGCCGGCCCCGGCGGGCTACCCTACTGACTTCAACTTTTTATGAATTCCAACTTTTTCCACTTTTGCTCCAAAAAGACCACATTCTCATCCCTAATGCATCCATAACCACCCTACACATAAAATAACATGAAACAAGTAAAAACGAACACAAAACATGAAGATAAATACAAATTTAAACTTGATTTGAACAATGATTCGTGTATATAAAATTCACTTATCAAAATCCCCCAAACTTAAACCTTGCTAGTCCCCTAGCATAAACAACTAGATGCAACGCAATGAAACGCAATAATAATCTAAATGCCTAAACAAATCCAACAATATCACATAAACAAATGTATTCCATCGGCCTCAGAGAAAACAAGCAACTTTACACTACAAATTATCAAAACCAATCCACACTTACATATTAATTCTCAATTCTTGAACAATCATCACTGGTATAGCGTGTGTGTGTGATCAACATCAAGTTTAACTGATATGGACCCAAATTCAATACATAAACAACTTCTTAGAAGGAATTATACAGTGCAAACTTATAATCTCTCAAAGATAGGCACGATTCAACTAAAATTAAACTAAACCAACATTAAGGGTACATGCAGGATACTTATGCTTCCTCTTTCTTTTTATACGGGGGCTTTTTGCACTTTTCCCGTTTTATTCTTTTTTTTCTCATAGATGGTTGGTGAGTGCGTTTTACGCTCTATCTCACGCTTGTGTTTATGGGGAGTGCTTCACCTCAACCCACCACAAGCCTCAACATATTGCATTTTTTTTCTCTTTTTTTTTCAAAGCTTATATATCCCACATATATTCTCCCAAACTTAGGTTGTTGCCTAATTTAAGCCTTCACTGCCTATCCTTGTCATTTTCTGGTTCACGCTAGCACTATCCTTTAGAAACCCTTTATGTATCAATTTGAACTAACCGGTCAACAAAGATGTTATTAGTGCTACCCTTTTTTATAACAGTTTCAAACAAGTCCAAGAATCGATTCATAACAGTAATTATATCACAATTCTAATAATCCATACTATATTAGTTAACTTGTTCACAATCTCATCATTGGCCAGAATAACCTGTAGAATGCGACACCATTGGACATATGCAACCTAACTAATTAACTAACAAAATTTTTGGATATTTTTTTTTAAAATTGATAATAATAATATGCAACTAATATAAGATATTAAAAGTCATGCATGTAAACAAATAAAACTCCCCCAAACTAAAATAAAACAATGCCCTCATTGGATAAAAATAGAATGCAGGAAGACTTCCCTGTAATTGTCTAAGTCTGGGGCGGTGGTTGGTGCTCTTCCTCATCTGAATCACTAGGAAAAAAGCTAGGGAGTGGACCAGGTTGTTGATACGGAAAAAACGCCGCCGGGTTGAAACTTTGAAGTTGTGTGTTAAGTGCGGTGAAAGATGCGTTCATAGCATCGAACATATGATCTTGGCGCATTGCCAATCGCCGCATCTCCCGGCGTGTCACCCTATTGGTCGAAGTCAGTTGATTCTGAAGAGCAAGGAACTGAGCACTAGAAAATGTCTCAGTCGGCGGAGTCTGCACGGTTCCCGGATCACCCATTGCTTCATCCTCATCCCCCGAAGTATCTTCGGCATCATCCTCGGGTTCCGACGCCGATGGAAAAATAAAACCCAAACCCCGTGGATAGGACTCTCCTCCAGGCCAAATAGAATATCGGGCTATCATTCTAGTATCTAGGATCTGCAGCGGCATCAAAGTGGGCTCATCATCGGACCAACGTACTCCGGCTTGATGACACAACCCACATATAAGAGATGGATGTGGTAAGCCACCAGAAAAGTTGCCGCGGAGACATCGGCGTATAGAAAAACTGATAATTGCCCCGATGTCTATGAGGAAATCTTGCACAATGGCATACAGGAGGAGTGCCTTCTCCTTGGTCACGTCCGAGGTGTGCGTGGACGGAAGCAGTTTAGCATAGAGGAAGGCATACCGGATTTTACCATATCGACCGAGGTCTTTGCTGTGAAACACGGTGCCCCCCTTTCGTCCCTTTATCCAAGTAGTCCCTGGCTTAGTCATGTTTTGAATCACCTCCTCATAATCGGGGTCAAAATCCCGCATGTAAGCATATTGACACTGGCGGGGCACCCGCAGCTGATAAAAGGCATTGATGGCATCTGCACTGAACGGGGCCATGCGACCCCTCACGAAGGCAGTGAATAGTGCCTTGTCCTCGGCATTTGCATAAAATTCTTTAACAACATTCACAACAGCGGGCTCGGGCTTTGATGTAAACCTTATCCATCCTTGTTGGTAGATTTGTTGCATCATTTCCCCATCATTTCCCTTGGGAGCCAACCCCCGTTCCGGTGTAAGAGCCTTGGTAACCATATAGTCGTAGCGGTCGGCGGCGGCGGCACTTCAGAATTTGCGGCGGTCATATGTTCGGGTTGGTGGAGCCGTGCTAGAACTCGCCCCCTGTTGGCGTTTTGATGTTGGTTGTGAAGCCATGGATAACCGGATGCTTAATTGTGCTAGCATGCACTAGTTTCACTTTTTCTGTGTTTCAGGCAATATGGCAAACACCTTGCGTGCACAGCCCGATCTTCCCCCAAACTTAGGTGGTTTGTATGGAATGTCAGTGGAGAGAAGATGAGAGTGTGATAATAAGGCTAGAGTACTCACCCGTAAGTGTTTGTGGTCCAATAGCTTGAAGGATTCGTGTGTAATGGAATGTATATAATGGAGATAGGAGTTAGGGTTTATATAGAGGGAGATATGGTGGGGAACGTGGTGGGGTGATAGAAGTAGTGTGGAGGATAAGGGGAAGGTGGGGTATGGTGGGGAGAAGAAAACGGCAAGAGTAGGAATGGGAAGGGGAAAGTGCTGGGCGTGTGTTTTAAAAAGAGCCGGATGCCCAGAAATCAGTACCCCCGCCCCGGCGAGGGGTACACGCCTAAAAAGGCCCGCCCCAGCGGGCTGGACTGCTGTAAAAAAATTTGGTCCAAAATTTTGGACGAGAAAAATTTTCCGAAATGCGTCCGTTGCGTAGTCCTCGTTGTTCTATGTTGTATTTGACCTCTCCTGAGACCAAAAACAAGCAATACGTTAGAGTAATGACCATTTAGATTTTGGATTTATTTTTAGTATTTTTCAGAGATTTTAAGCAAGCTTAATAAATGAAAAGTCCTAACTACTTCTTTCATAAACTATATCCTACCAACTTAAATGTGAAATATGAAAAATAAAGAAATATTGGGTTGCCTCCCAATTAGCGCTTGATTTTAAGTCGTTCAGCCTGACTACTCCCTGTTTTACTGTGTATCGGCTAGGATGATAGTGTCGGCGTCCAAATTTGACTCGCCACCCCAGTAATGCTTTATACGTTGGCCATTGACTTTAAATGTTTCTAATGGATTGCGACTGTATAATTCAACCGCGCCATGAGGAAATACCCGTTTGATAGTAAACGGTCCCGACCATCTTGACTTAAGCTTTCTGGGGAACAACCGCAGCCGTGAATTGAACAAGAGGACTGCTTGACCCGGCTTGAATGTGCGTTGGATAATTTTGTAGTCGTGCCATTTTTTAACTTTTTCTTTGTATAGTTTGGCATTTTCATAGGCATGAAGGCAGAATTCGTCGAGCTCATTAAGTTGGAGTAACCTCTTTTCTCCTACGGCGGCTTGATCAAAATTCAATTTCTGTATTGTCCAGTAAGCTTTGTGCTGTAACTCCACTGGCAAGTGACATGCCTTTCCGTACAAGAGTTGATACAGCGACATTCCGATTGGCGTTTTGTATGCAGTGCGGTATGCCCATAATGCGTCATCCAATCGAAGCGACCAATCTTTTCGGCTTGGGTTGACGACTTTTTCCAATATCTTTTTAACTTCTCTGTTCGATACCTCGGCTTGCCCATTAGTCTGAGGGTGATAAGCAGTCGCCACTTTATGATTGACCCCATACTTAGCCAAAAGAGATGTAAACGATTTGTTGCAGAAATGACTGCCTTCATCACTAATAATTGCTCTTGGCGTGCCAAACCTTGTGAAAATATTTTTCTGTAAAAACTTGAGGACCACCTTGGCATCATTAGATGGTAATGCGGCAGCTTCAACCCATTTCGATACGTAGTCCACCGCGAGCAAAATGTACTGATTGCTCAAAGACGACGGGAATGGTCCCATGAAATCGATGCCCCATACATCGAAGATTTCCACTTCCAGAATTGTTTGTAGGGGCATCTCATTCCGTTTCGATATGTTACCCACCCGTTGGCATCTATCACATGTTTTCACAAATTGGTGAGCGTCTTTGAACAACGTCGACCAATAAAACCCGGACTGAAGAACTTTCGCCGCAGTGCGCTCACTTCCATAATGGCCACCATACGCCGACGAATGGCATTCTTGTAATATAGTGTGGACTTCACTATATGGAATACACCGTCGTATCATCTTATCAGCGCATTGTTTAAACAGATACGGCTCATCCCATATGTACCACTTGAGGTCATGAAGAAACTTCTTTTTCTGCTGTCGTGTGAGATCTGGGGGAAGAATCTTGCTTACCATATAGTTTGCAAAGTCTGCATACCACGGAAATTCTTCATTCAACCCAAATAACTGCTCATCCGGGAATGTCTCATGAATCACGCATCTCTCTTTATCTGTTGTCTCCGAATTTTCCAGTCTGGATAGATGATCGGCGACTTGATTCTCCGTCCCCTTTCTATCTTTAATTTCTAAATCAAACTCTTGAAGTAAGAGAATCCATCGGATAAGACGTGGTTTAGCATCTTTTTTCGCTATTAAGTACCGAATCGCTGAGTGGTCCGTGTAGACTATTACCTTTGTCCCGATCAAATATGCCCGGAATTTGTCGAACGCGTATACTACTGCAAGCAACTCCTTTTCCGTAGTAGTGTAGTTCATTTGAGTTTCTGTTAATGTTTTGCTTGCATAATATATTGCGTGAAACACCTTATCTCGTCGTTGGCCCAAAATTGCCCCAACCGCATAGTCGCTTGCATCACACATGAGTTCGAACGGCATTTTCCAGTTCGGTGCCACTATCACGGGGGCTGTAGTTAACTTTTTCTTCAACAATTCAAACGCGGATTTGCACTCCTCTGTAAAACTAAAAGTCGCATCCTTCTCTAAAAGACTGCATAGAGGTTTTGCAATCTTAGAGAAATCCTTTATGAACCTTCGGTAGAACCCAGCATGCCCCAGAAAACTGCGAATACCTTTAACTGAGCTCGGTGGAGGTAGTCTCTCGATCGTGTCCAACTTTGCCTTGTCTACTTCCAATCCTTGCACTGACACCTTATGTCCTAATATTATGCCCTCTTCAACCATGAAGTGGCATTTTTCCCAATTTAGTATGAGGCTGGTATCCTTACAGCGCTGCAATACCATGACCAGATTTTCTAAGCAAGTGTCAAAAGTACTTCCATAAACCGAGAAATCGTCCATGAATACTTCAACGTTTTTCTCCACCATGTCCGAAAAATAGCCATCATACACCGCTGGAAAGTTGCCGGTGCATTACACGGTCCGAATGACATCCGTCTGAATGCAAAGGTGCCGTAGGGGCAAGTGAATGTTGTCTTTTCTTGGTCTTTAGGAGCGATAGCAATCTGATTGTATCCCGAATATCCATCCAATAAGCAGTAAAACTCATGCCCCGCTAACCTGTCTAACATTTGATCGATAAAAGGTAGCGGGAAATGGTCCTTCCGGGTTGCCTTATTCAATCTCCTATAATCAATGCACACCCTCCAACCTGTTACTGTCCTTGTTGGAATTAACTCGTTGTCCTCATTCTGAATTACCGTTATTCCCCCTTTTTTCGGCACACAATGAATAAGACTTACCCATTTACTGTCGAAAATTGGGTATATGACTCCGGCATCCAATAATTTCAAAATTTCCTTCTTGACCACTTCCTTCATGATTCGGTTGAGTTGACGTTGATGCTCCACGGATGGGCTCACAGTATCTTCCATCAGAATCTTGTGCATACAAAATGACGGGCTAATACCTTTTATATCCGTAATTGTCCATCCAATTGCTGATTTGTGATCCCGAAGCACCCTCAGCAACTTTTCCTCCTGTAATTTGTTAAGTGCAACAGAAATAATTACAGGTAAAGAATTTAACTCGCCTAAATACGCGTACCTGAGATGTTCAGGGAGTGGTTTAAGTTCCAAGGCTGGTGGCTCATCCAATGATGGTTTCAATTTTGCTGCAACTGTATCCTCGGTGTGCAGAGGTTCAACCGGTGGTCTGAATCGGCTAACTCGTGGTAACGAGTCTAGCATCTTTAATAATTCCACAAATTCGGGGTCGTCAATTTCCTCATCCCCCAGTAACGTTTTTTCTAACGGATCGTTGCTTAAACTCTTGCTCATTTCTTCGGTGGCAATCTGCTCAATTAAATCTATCTGATTACACTCTTCCTCGTCTGTCGGATATTTCATGGCCTTGAACACATTGAATTTTACTTCTTGATCTTGGACACTCATTGTAAGTTCTCCCTTCTGCACGTCTATGAGTGTCCGTCCCGTGGCCAAGAAAGGTCTCCCTTGGATGATTGGGATGTTCTTATCTTCCTCGAAATCCAGTACGATAAAATCTGCAGGGAATATGAACTTGTCCACTTTTACCAGAATGTCCTCGACAATGCCTCTCGGATATGTGACCGACCTATCTGCCAGCTGTAATGAAATATTCGTAGGCTTCGGTGCCGACAAACCCAATTCTGAATATACTGATAAGGGCATAAGATTTATGCTTGCTCCCAAGTCACATAGGCACTTATTGAACAACATCTTCCCGATTGTGCATGGGATGGTAAAACTTCCAGGGTCTTTAAGTTTAGGTGGAAGCTTTTTCTATAACACTGCACTGCACTCCTCTGTTAGTGCTACTGTTTCGAAGTCTTCCCATTTCTTCTTCCTTGACAGAATTCCCTTCATAAACTTCGCGTAACTCGACATTTGCTCCAAGGCCTCTGCAAATGGAATATTAATCTGGAGTTTCTTGAACACCTCTAAAAATTTTGCAAACTGCTTATCGGACTTCTGTTTTTGGACTCTCTGCTGAAACGGTGGAGGATAAACAATCGGTTTACTGTTTAGTTGTGGTTCCTCTGATTTGTTCCCCTCTACTGCATTACTGTCGTCGGCTTTTTCTTCTGGTGTTGCTGAATTTTTTGCACTAATCTCACCGAGGTGTTTTCCGCTTCTCAACATAACTGCCTGACATTGCTCATGATTACCCTTCGGATTTCTTTTGGTGTCGCTAGGTAAGGTTCCTTGTGGTCTACTATTTAATGCCAACGCAAGTTGTCCTATCTGATTCTCTATGTTCTTGAGAGCAATAGTATGATTCTTCAACATCAGATCAGTGCTAGTTTTGTAACTTGCCCAGGATTCCTCATCATCGGATTTCCTGTCCTGCTGTTGAGTTTGTTGTGGATGACTGTGAAATCCAGGGGGATATAATGGTTGTGGAGCTTGAGTTTTCTGATTATTGCTCCACGAGAGGTTTGGGTAGTTCTTATTCCCCCGATTGTAGGTATTCTGATATGTATTTTTCGGATTCCAATTGTAGTTGCTTATGTACTGAACGGAAGCTGGATTTATCGCGCACTGCTCTGTCAGATGATCCCCCACACATAATTCACATACTGCCATAACCTGCTGAACTTGTTGAGTTTTAGCCCCTGCTAACATGTGCACCGTCTCGTTCAGCTTATCAAACTTCATGGATAGTGCAGAAATAGTTGCGTGTAAAGATGTTACTCCGTCTAATTCCAAGACCCCAGCTGCTTTTGCCTCTGTCATTCTTGATGTGGGCCACTGGTAGTTATTTGCCGACATTGTTTCTATCAAATTGTAAGCATCCTCATAACTTTTAGCCAAGAATGCTCCCCCCGATGCCGCATCAATACTCGCTCTGATATTGCCATGTAGCCCGTTATAGAAGGTGTTCATTTGTAACCACTTGGGCAATCCATGATGTGGGCACTTCCTGAGCAAGTCTTTGTATCTCTCCCATGACTCATATAGTGACTCAACACTCTGTTGCGCAAACAATGTGATGTCACTCCTCATTTTCGTAGTCTTTGCCGGTGGGAAAAATTTGGCAAGAAATTTTTGAGCCAAATCCTCCCACGTAGTGATCGAACCCGGCGGGCAAGAGTGTAACCAACTCTTCGCCTTGTCCCGTAAGGTAAATGGGAACAAGCGAAGTCTTACTTCCTCATCCGATACCCCGTTGTACTTGAACATGTCGCACATTTCCAGAAAACTGAGCAAGTGCTCATTTGGATCGTCGTGTGCCATTCCCCCAAACTGACATGAATTCTGCATCATCTGAATAGTCCCAGGCTTTATTTCAAAAGTGTTCGCAGCAATTGCAGGCCTAGTAATGCTTGACTGCAGATCAGTCACCTTAGGTGTGGAAAAATCCCTCAACGCTTTCTGGTCTTCGGCAGCCATCGTTCCTTCCTTATCAGAAATTTCAAATTCGGTTCTCGTTTCCTCAATCCACTTAGGTTGTGTTTGATAAATCTGGGAATTAAGATCTGAATGATTATGATGTCTTAAAAAATTAGATCATCTGAATGGTTATGAGGTCTGAATCTAAAAAATTATTTGGTAACAAAAAAATAAGTTGTCTCTTAATGGCACTATTTTACCATTTTAAAGGGTAAAAATTTATTTAATAATTTTAAATATTTAATTTAATAAAAATGAGTGCATAATATTGTTGAATATATTTATATAAAAAAAAATTATCAAAATTTTTTTATTAAGAGGTACCTCTTAATTATTAAGATTTCATTTTCTGTCTTACCGATTAAGAGGCATTCAGAGGTAACAAAAAACAAAACAACCAGCATCATGCCTCTTAACGAATAAGAGGCAATCCATTAAGAGGCAATCAGATGTAAACAAACAGCACCTTACTCAACTTTTGAAATCGTCTGTCAATGTCGTCCTCAAAAGGTAGCAAGTCTGGATGTTTAGACCGTGTTTGCATAAACCGATGTCGAAAACCTGAAATAGAGAAAGTAAAAAAAAAAGAAATAAAAATGTTTAAGTAAAACTGGACTAAGTAAACTGATATTGTAAAAACAACTATTAAAATCTCGGCTAAATTGTCCCCGGCAGCGGCGCCAAAAACTTGTTGGGTAAAATCAATACGCACAAAAACACGCAAGTATACGTGGTCAACAAGTAATAAAGTGATGAGTAGAGTATCGTTCCCACAAGGACAAAATATCAAGATTCTTAACTTCACAATTATCAATTTTTTATTAATCCTAATTTTATTAAACTAATCGATTCAATGGTTTTTTTTTTAAAAAGTAACTAATTAAAAGAAACTAAATTAATGAATAATTAAATTATCACAAAAGAAATAAACACCAAAAACGAAATTCGGAATTTTCAAACAATTAATGGAGAGTTAGACTTATGATTTCACCCTAAGCTTCACTCTGATTTTCTAACTTTTATTCCAATTCAATTCAATATTCCAGTTTATTAATCAAGAACACGCACGTAGTAAGAGCCACCTCTCGATGCACTAATACCATATCAACATCAATCCACAATTAAGATAGAAATTCGTTAAACACCTAAATTAACCAACTCACTATATCTCTATGTGAACTGCAATTAAAAAAGGTTGAAGTTTAAGTTCTCTTAACGATTACATGCGATGTCAAGCGTATCTCTACCTTAACAATAATCACAAATATGCTATCGACATAATTTATGACACATGCTATATTAACTAGGTCTAGACTCGAATATCCTTTCTCGATTCCTTTCAAGTCCACATAAAATTGTTGATCAGGAAATTCATAAATTCACGCTCAAATTAACATAGATAAACTGAAACTATCTTATAAAATTGGAAATCAAGTTATAGAATCATCGCTAAGCTTAAAGATCCATCACAAGTGTAATAAGTAAATTAGTTCATAACGAACGAATTAAAAACTGAATAATCTGTTGAAAACATCATCCCAATTACAAAATAGATGAAAGAGAAGAAGAATTGTAGAAAACTCCTTCACGTAGCCTCAATCTGCAATCGTCGTGACAATCTCTGAAAATCACTCCTCCAATTTTCGCTCTCCAAATCCTTGAATCCGTGTTGAAAATCATTCCTTTGTGCTAGAGAATTGTTGTTCTTCTAAGTGGTAGCAAGCTCCTCGTACTTCTGGACGTATTCTCCTTTTAATAGACTCCAAAACGCACCAGCTAGCCCACAAATCCGAGCCAAAACAGAAGTCGAAACCAAACAGGACAGCTGCAGGAAACGGGACCCCCGCCCCGGCGGGGGGTGCTAGCTTAAAAAGGCCCGCCCCGGCGGGCTACCCTACTGACTTCAACTTTTTATGAAGTCCAACTTTTTCCACTTTTGCTCCAAAAAGACCACATTCTCATCCCTAATGCATCCATAACCACCCTACATATAAAATAACATGAAACAAGTAAAAACGAACACAAAACATGAACATAAATACAAATTTAAACTTGATTTGAACAATGATTCGTGTATATAAAATTCACTTATCACCTACCTCAATTCCTTCTCCCACATTTCAGCCCACATGGGCTATGAGAGCTGTCGTTTACACTCCTAAATTAACCTCACTTTCACTTTACAAATTCAAATAATTAGCACAGTAGAAAGCAAGGATCGATCCTACAGAGAGTGATTTGTTTTATATTTATCCTATGTTTTCTAATAAAAAGGGGATTTTTAATTAATTAACTAAATTAATAAGAATAAACTAATAAGAATAAACAATGAATAAAAAGTTTCAGTTCTTCAGTTCAGTATCACCTTTTTATAACAATGGATTAGTCAAGTGTAACATTATTTACCCAAACTCCCCTTAGATTGTCACTCAATGAAACAAGCTCTTCACAAGATTCTAACAATTATATAACCTAGAACAAGCTCTCTAGATTTAATATAATAGCAGCATTAAGAACTAGGGAATTAGACTATTCCAAGCAGCAAACACATAAGCTCGGATTGTTTAACTTGTCTTCTGATAATTATAGCAATACTCAAAAGCTTGTCCACAATGAAGTATTACTAATTACTACTTATGATTAGAAACAATATCAATTACACGTAATATTATTTCTTGATCTAGCATATGATATTCGTTAACCAACTCAATCCTACAGAAATCAAATCAGTTAAGCCAAATAGCATTCAAAAATTAAATCAGATTATCAAGAATGAATTTCATGTGTAAAGGAATAAATAATGAATACTCAATTAACCGTTAATTATAAATAAGGTTCAACATCCCTTAGAACTAAATAAAAAAAACTTAGCTCATATCTTCAAATCCTCCAATGTTGTAGATGAGAGAATGTAGTAGGTGATTGAATGAATAAAATCCTGACTATCATCCTCTATTTATAGTGCTAGACAAAATTCTAAATCCTATGGGAAGTAGAAATCCAAATTCTAAAAGGAATTACAAATCATAACTAGTTTTCATAAAAAAATAGAATCTAATTTGAAAATAAATCTTAGTATAAAGTAAATCCTAAAGCTAATAGAAATAATAATCCCATTCCATGTTGAAATCTGCCAAAATCTGCATTTAGAAACTTTCCAAAAATCCAAGATTTTTCAATTTTCGCGCTCAAATTCGCTGGGGCGAATTTCCATTTTCTGTTGCGACGTCCTTTGATAAAATGAGAATAACTTTTGATCTGGGAGGAGTTACGGGGCCTGCAACCTATCAAAACGAAGATATCGACGAGATCTACAACTTTTATTCTTTGAGATTTGACAGATTATGGTTGTATCAAGGTCGAAATCAGGCTCCAAGTGACTGCTATGCAAATTGCAACATCCAAACTTTGAGGTTCAACTTCCGTCTGATAAAAAGATCATAACTTCTTCATACGAACTCTGATTGGGACGATTCAAGATGTTCCGAAAAGCTAAGGAAGAGCTATATAATAAAATCAAAGTCCCAAGCCAAGACCATGCATCCAACTTAATGCTAAAAACCCTGCAATTTTCTATTTTTTCTCATTTCAGCTCCAATTCTTCCTGAAATCATTAAACACATTAATAAACTCATATACATATGAAACATGGAATAAAACTAAACATAAAGGAATCAAAATAAATAAATAATATGCACTCATCAAATTCCCCCACACTTAGCCTTTACACGTCCGCGTATAAACCAAAAATTTGATTTCCAGAAAAATTCTATTAAACCATTATGTCAAAAGATTCAGGATACAAATCATGACTTTTAACCCTAAACTCACAGAAATCTAATCAATGTCTCATCATTTAACTCACAATGAACATCCTTACCATTTCACTAACGAACTTCATCAAACCAACCTGTAACCACAAAAGAAACTTTCCTACAGTCCACATACTTACTCAACTTGGTTATTATGGAACAAAAACCGTGTACACTAACTCACAACCAAGAACAATTTTTCCTTATTTTTTAATTTTTTCATAGAACCTTTTCTTTAGCACAGATTAATGTATTTTCATACTTTTCTTGTATTTTTTTTTTCTTGACATGTGCAATATCTCCTTTTCTTAGGCTTTTCAGAGTTACCCATTAGCGAACTTTCCACCAATGACTCCCAAACCAGATGATCTTAGGGCGCTAGGTGTAGAGACACCCCTAAGGCTTACTTATTTAAGTAACAAAAGCCACAAAAGTCGACTAGTCAAGCTGCTTTTATCCATCACACTTTTTAGCGTGATTACCGATGCTTCCCGAGGCTTGGATACCCAGTTAATTCGCATAATGGACATTGAAGCATATTTTCATTTTTCATTTTTTTCTCTTTCTTTTTTTTCTTTTGTTTTTCATTCATCATTTTTTCACATGGTTCTGCAACAACATAAACAAGTTAAACAGTTCTAAGTCATGAAATCAGTGCACATAGACAACTCCATAAATAACTTAGCCAAATAAACATGCTTCTCATATTCAAGTACTCATGTATCACAAATTTAATTTAAATCAATTAATATGGATCATGGCTTAGTTTTCATCATTTATCAACTAATTAACCATCAAGTAGAATCTGAATTTTAGCATCGATTTTTAGTCTTTGACTTTAATCTTTTTAACACATAGCTAAATAAAATCATGAAACCAAAATTTTCAAAAGCATTAATTTTTTTCAAATTCTCCGTCAAAATCGGATCAATATTCCTAAATAAAATAAAAACCTAAATCTTCCTCCCACACTCAAACCTTACATTGTCCCCAATGTAAGAAAATTATGCAAAGAAGAAAATACTACTAGCTAACATGCAATAAAAAAATTAAGAAGTGAAGGAATAGAAAAATCAAATATGAGATCTTGGGTTACCTCCCAAGCAGCTGCCCTTGTTTATTGTCATTGGCTTGACATCATCCTTCTCATCCTATGTAATTGGACTTTTGTACTTCAAGTGGACTGGTATCAATTTCAATTCTTCATTAGGAGCATCCTTCAGATCCTGATTTTGCTCCATTCCAGCCCTCAAATCCTCCTTGTACATTTGCTCAAGAGATTCCTGCACTATAGAGTCAACAACATCAATAGCAAAAATAGAATTAACATTACCAAGATACCTCTTAACTTTATATATGCCGAACTGGACATGTGCGTCGTCCATTTCCATGTGTAAGGTCCCATGGTGTTTATCATTGTGTGTTGTTGCTGGTACAAGGAAAGTATCATCATCTATGTCCTCCTTATAAAAATCTGTAGGAATTATTAATTCTTCCATCTCTACCTCTTGTTCATCCTTTTCAGACTTTGAATACCTGATTTCTTCAAATTTAGCAGTAGTCTCGAGCACATCCAAATGATTTTCACTAGTGAACTCCTTATCATCTTTAAGTTCTTGTTCCCTATTCGCCATTTCTCCAAGGAATTTTTCATTAGACTTTGTATACCACGTTGCATTTTTTCCAACTTTCCAATTCCTTGTTAGAACTTGGGGAAAAGGTAGTTTCGGTTTATAAGCTGAAAGAGGTGGAAATTTGTGCTTGAGTACATCACTGCTGCCTATTTCACTATTATCGGACTTGCTTTGTATTGACTTTTCTTGCTGCTGATTCTCTGCACCACATCTCAATGTTATGGCACTTACATTTTCAAATGTTTGAGAAAGTGACCTTCCTACTGTGGTTGCAAGTTGACCAACTTGGTCCCTCAAATCTTGAACATAAGTTCTTATCTCCTGCTGGAATTATTGTGTTTGACTCATGAACTGTTGTGTTTGGTTCATAAATGTCTTGAACATATCCTCCATAGATGTCCCAGAATTGACAAGTACTTCTTGGTTTTCTGTGTGGTACTGAGGTTGAGCTTGCTGAATACCTTGCGTATTCCTTGCAGCCATTTGTCGAACCAAAGCAGTTAAATCAGAAATCTGTTGCTCCAAGTCTCTCGTGCTTGCCCCATTTACCCTTTGTGCTGTGTGATCAATCTTAGTTCCATACTACTGTGAGTTATCTGCCATGTTTGCAATTAAGTTTCTTGCCGCTTCTAGAGTCTTGTCTACCAGTGCTCCTCCACTTGTTGCATCAATCATGCTTCTTTCCATTGGTAGCAACCCCTCATAGAAGTACTGGATCAAGTAGTGTTCATCAATTCCATGAGGTGGACAGTTGGAACACAACTTCTTGAACCTTTTCCAATACTCATAGAGATTCTCTCCATTGAACTACCTGATTCCACATATCTCCTTTCTTATATCAATAACTCTTGATGCAGGAAAATACCTCTCCAAGAATAACATTTGCATATCAGTCCATGATCGTATTAATCCTGAAGGTAGATAGTATAACCAGTCTTTAGCTAAATCTGCTAATGAGAATGGAAAAGGTCTAAGCTTGATCTGCTCCTCTACCACTCCTTGTGCTTTCATTGTGGAACACACTACATGGAACTCCTTTAGATGCTTGTAACAATCCAGATTTTTAATTATAATATTTAAATATTTATTGAATTATATAAATATTTAATGGATGTGTTTATCGTTGAATAAGTATTTTTTTAATTGATTTGATGTGATTTGATTATTTATTTGTTTAATAAATAATTAATGAGTTAGTATTCTAATTTAATTTAATAATTAAGTTAGAGAGTTATAATGATTAAATAAATTATTATATTATGCAATGAATTGTTATTAGAATTAATTAAATTAAGTATGAAAACTTAATTAGATAGAAGTGTGACAAATAATTATATTATAAGTGGTTATTAAAATAAATTAAAGCAGTTTTAATTTATTTTGCCAAACAAGACTTAAATATATTAAGTCTTTAGTTTTAAATTATTTTGTCAAACAAAGCCCTATGGCTTTTGGTTTTTAAATTTTGAATTTTTATAAATAATATATAATAAAATATATTTATAATGGATATACGCTTATTATTTTGGTAACTGATAATAGTTATGGTGATTATTAAGGCCATATCAGTTTTTAGTTTACGCATAATTGTTATCAGTTTAGTTTTACGTACAGTGTGTTTTGGCTTAAGACTAAGAAAGGAAAAAGAAAAGAAAAGTGAGAGACCAAAGAGTTTTGAGAGAAATTGTCAGAGGTCTTAGAGAGAGAAACAAGAGAAAATCATGTATTCTTCGAACTATTATCAGTGATTAAGCAAAGATTGTCTGAGCAATAAAAAGGTATGTTTATACTCTTAACAAATATGTTTTATAGTATAATTATTTAGCCTCTGTGTTTCATGAAACTCAACTTCATTGTATATAAGTTTTACAAAGGTTGTCTGTAAACTATATTTTACTAAATGATTATGAAATCATGTGTTCTGGTAATAACTAACATGTATATATGTATATATGTGTGGTATGCTAAATTACGTTCATAGAGAAAGAGAAATTAGTTTTTACAGTAAACATTCATGTATGAAAGTGGTTTGTAGAAAATCAAAATTAGTATATGTGAATTATGAAGTTATGAAATTGAAGTGTGATTATGTTAATTGGGTATGAAATTCAGATAATCATAGTCTCAAGAATCAAATTAGTGTATAAATTTTGGTTACCATGTTCACCGTGTAAACAAACATCGATAATGGAGTTTTGGTTTTTAAAACAGTGCGTACAATAATTTAAGTTTCTAAAATTATTGTTTAGTAGTTTAAATTAGTATATACATGTTGGGTAATGTGTATATGTGTAATTGGCTTAGGTTATACATGTTAATTAGTGTTAGAAATCAAGTTATTGACAGAAATTTAGATGTTCTGTTCTTCATGGGTTGCGTTCTGCAAGTTTCGACGCCCTAGCGCCAAAAATAGCTCCCCAATGCCAAACATTCGCGTCGCGGCGCTGAAATTCGCGCCCCAGCGCCACTAGTTGGCTTAGTCCTCGCGCCCCAGCGCCGGATTTATAGTCTGACTTGGACAATTTTGACCCCCTGTAGTAAAATGGACATAACTTCCTCATATGAACTTCGATTGAGGTGATTCAAGATGATCCGGAACGAGGACGAGTAGACCTACAACTTTCGTTCTTTAAGGTTTTCAATTTGAGGTCCTTAGAATGGGTCAAAATGGTCATATTTAGGACTATTGTGTTTTCGGAGGCAATCGGAGGGCGTCGGGCATGCATATATGCATGTGTAGTGCTCCTGACCATAAACGATGATGTCCTAAGTTACAAAACATGAATAATAGTAAATATAATGATGCTTAACATTAATATATGATGTATTAGATGAGTTATAGAAGCATAGTAAGCATACACAAGAGAGGCAAATCGGGCGTGTGACGAATGAACGTCGAAACGCCGTGCCAAGTGTTAATGAACTTAAAAAGTGTTTCAATTCAATTGAAATGGATATTATAAGATATGGAATGGGTTTAATATAAAACCAATAAGTAGTCCTAGCAAGACTTAAGCACTTGAATGAACTGCGAATATGAAATACAGTGAGATATAAGTCGAAAAGTTAACACAATCTAATTGAACATTGTGTGCTAATTAATAGGAAAGATTATGAGATGTGGAGTAGAGTTTACATTAAAATTACTATGTGTTGTTATGTGACTAATAGTTGATGTGTATGAATATATAATTGTGTAGGGCACGTGAAGTGCAGATAACTGTAAGTTGTTAAACTGTTATTGGTAAACAATGATCAAGGCAAGTCTTTCGGTTCCTATTTTCTACGTGGAGTTGATGAACTGTTTTAAATTACATGATATGTTATACATGTTGAAATCGTGAAATGTTAAAGTCAATTTATAACTGTATTGTATTGGTTAAATAAGGAGGATTGAGTAAGGAACTCAATCTTTATATTTGCTATGTGAATTAAAAGCATGTATTCCATGTTACTTTAATTATTATGATATGTATGTTTAGCATGTTATTATGTGCTATGTGATGCATAAAAACTGTTAGACTTTGTTGGGCTGTCGAGCTCATTCTTGCAAATAACCATTTTTGCAGGTCAAGATTTTAAGGTAAAGATATGTGCTAAGTGAGTTATAGAGATCTATATTCACGAAGATTACTTATATTTTATGAGAAATGTATTTCATATTTTGAATGCAAAATGTTGTTGAATTGTAAGTTGAGTTATCCAATGTACATGGATATTTAGTTATGATGTAAGACTTTGTATAGTCATTTTGTTGTAACGATTCATGATATAAGATTGAATCAAAGAGATGTAATGTAAAGGTTGTGATTCAGGGCATGAAAGAAGGAATGTATAAACGTTTTAAATATTCCGCAAATTTTAGTGTTTTTAATATCGAATAATGATATAAAATTAGAGATTTAATGTATGGTTAACGACCAAAGTTGAGATTTAATTTGTATGGATTTTGGGGTCGTTACAATGCTTATATGAATTTTCACCTGTAATACCACGAAAAGTAGGAAAAAGATGAATTAGTCTAGAGTTAAGTTCAAAAGCAACATCTAAAGTAGGATACTCAATACGAAAAGATGGTTGAGTCAGATCAAGAGTAGCCAGTTCTTTTAAAGTTCTGTTATTTTGTGGCACCGCCATCTCTTCAACTTCAAATGATGGAACAAGAGCTTCTTTTATATTTGCAGTTTTCTCTGTCTCTTGATCAAAATTTAAGTCAATAAAGTTAGAGAATTGAGTCATAAAACAAAAACAAAAAGAAAATAATAAAAATAAACGAAAACAAAGAATAAACATAACAAATAACACTCACCGGCAACGGCGCCAAAATTTGAGAGCTGTCGTTTACACTCCTAAATTAACCCCACTTTCACTTTATAAATTCAAACAATTAGCACAGTAGTAAGCAAGGATCGATCCCACAGAGAGTGATTTATTTTATATTTATCCTATGGTTTCTAATGAAAAGGGGATTTTTAATTAATTAACTAAATTAACAAGAATAAACTAATAAGAATAAATAATGAATAAAAAGCTTCAGTTCTTCAGTTCAGTATCACCTTTTTACAAGAATGGATTAGTCAAGTGTAACATTATTTAACCTTCAATGAAACTAATAGCCCTAGGTAACAACAAGCTCTGCTACTTGAAACTCCCCTTAGATTGTCACTCAATGAAACAAGCTCTTCACAAGATTCTAACAATTATATAACCTAGAACAAGCTCTCTAGATTTAATATAATAGCAGCATTAAGAACTAGGGAATTAGACTATTTCAAGCAACAAACACATAAGCTCGGATTGTTTAACTTGTCTTCTAGCAATACTCAAAAGCTTTTCCACAATCAAGTATTACTAATTACTACTTATGATTAGAAACAATATCAATTACACGTAATATTTTTCCTTGATCAAACATATGATATTCATTAACCAACTCAATCCTGTAGAAATCAAATCAGTTAAGCCAAATAGCATTCAGAAATTAAATCAGATTATCAAGAATGAATTTCATGTGAGAAGGAATAAATAATGAATACTCAGTTAACCATTAATTATAAATAAGGTTCAACATCCCTTAGAACTAAATAGAAAGAACTTAGTTCATGTCTTCAATCCTCCAATGTTGTAGATGAGAGAATGTAGTAGGTGATTGAATGAATAAAAATCTGACTATCATCCTATATTTATAGTGCTAGACAAAGTCCTAAATCCTATGGGAAGTAGAAATCCAAATCCTAAAAGGAATTACAAATCATAACTAGTTTCCATAAAGAAATAGAATCTAATTTAAAAATAAATCTTAGTATAAAGTAAATCCTAAAGCTAACAGAAATAATAATCTCATTCCATGTTGAAATCTACCAAAATTTCCATTTAGAAGCTTTCCAAAAATCCAAGATTTTCCAATTTTCGCGCTCAAATTCGCTGGGGCGAATTTCCATTTTCTGTTGCGACGTCCTTTGGTAAAATGAGAATAACTTTTGATATGGGAGGAGTTATGAGGCTTGCAACCTATAAAAATGAAGATATCGACGAGATCTACAACTTTTATTCTTTGAGATTTGACAGATTATGGTTGTATCAAGGTCGAAATTAGGCTCCAAGTGACTGCTGTGCAAATTGCAACATCTAAACTTTGAGGTTCAACTTCTGTCTGGTAAAAAGATCATAACTTCTTCATACGAACTCCGATTGGGACGATTTAAGATGTTCCAGAAAGCTAAGGAAGACCTCTACAATAAAATCAAAGTCCCAAGCCAAGACCATGCATCCAACGTAATGCTAAAAACCCTGCAATTTTTCATTTTTTCTCATTTCAGCTCCAATTCTTCCTGAAATTATTAAACACATTAATAAGCTCATATACACATGAAACATGAAATAAAACTAAACATAAAGGAATCAAAATAAATAAATAATATGCACTCATCAGGCTACTCCTCTAAAAAATTATTTCCTTTCCTCTTTATTTGCTCATTTATTAGATTAATTATACATTTAACCATTTATCAATTTAACATTTTACAGTTTTAGAATAATAATCATAAATTAAATTAGACTTTTATTTCATAAAAATTAGGGTCTTAAAATCACCCCACCTTATTAAATTTCGTCCCCGAAATTTATGTACGTACCTGAAATTCCAAAGAGATAGAAATTTCAAATTCTAGCTCCCAGACCACTTCCTCTATCTCGTGGATCATCCATTGCTCATCTCCTATATTTCAGATATTATTCTAGAATATAGCTTCAAAACAAAGGTTAATTAACATATCACAATTTGTTAACTTAAGTAATAATATTCATCTTAGGTAAGACACACACTAGCGAAGGATATTACTCGTCTCTTCTCACCTAGTTCTAATTCTGAATCTCAGCCAGAGATCATATCCCTAAGCTTTGATACCAAATGTGACGCCCCCAAAATAGGTCCACACAACCCATCTTAGGTCGCCAGAAATAACATTACTGACGCGAACTTTTCTATTACAACTATAGAACTGTCGTGCAAAATACAACGACACATATACTGTGAGTTTCAATATAAATATTTTAACGTATATAATACGACAATATTCATACTCAATTTATTACAATGTCATATAAAGTACATCAGCAAATATTTCAAGTCTCCAAAGGAACACGAGAAGATTTTTGTCCTCCTCATTCTAATAGAGTGTATTTTGACGCTTTCAAATTCGAGTTCGTATCCCCCTATTTGGTTCACCAAATATAACTATTAAATGATGTATAAAATATGTCACACACATTTTAAGTCTCAGTACAATTATTATGCCACACCATTACATAATTTGATTAGGATTGCGACTCATTCGAAATACTATTTTATACCCATATTCTCTCCACTAGTCCCAACTGTTAGTTCCCAGTAGGCACACAATAGATCTAGAAGGCGGGGTTGAATAGATCCTTTTTATTTTGAATACTTTTTCTGTTTATTTTGTATTGATAATGAATTAGCATATGACAATCAGAAGAATCTTTTCAAGCACAGTGGAATAAGTAAAAGATCTCCTTCATTGATATATTCATAAACATTCATACATTGTTCGTGGAGTTAGTTTAGTTGTAAGTAGTTAATACATACATAACATTTATAGCAATTAAGTACATAATGTAAATGACAGAAAGTAAATTACTGAATGTAAAAGACACAAGGGATTTTAAGTGGTTCAGAGTCAAGCTCCTAATCCACTCTTCTATTTCAACAAGCAGGAATTCCACTAAGGAAGGGCATCACCCTGAATCACTAAGATTCCTTCAAGGCCAGCAGCCTTGAAACTTTAGTTCACTAAGAACTCTTCAAGCCCAGCAGGCTTGGAACTTCTCTAGTTCACTAAGAACTCTTCAAGCTCGGCAGGCTTGGACCTTCTCTAGTTCACTAAGAACTCTTCAAGCCCAGCAGGTTTAGAACTTTATTTAGTCCCTCCAGACAAGGACCCCTCAGGCCCTGGCTACTTGTTATTGTTGGTGCTTTGCTGCTAAGATGTTTTGAAGCTTGACCATCTTTTGTACTTAGCAGCTTGATGTGGTCCTCTTTGCATTCTGCGTAGAGTCTGGACCACCTCTTCTCTGGTGCAGTTGATCTTCATACTGTTCATCTCATCTTCATTTGATGTCAGCTGTGCACCATCACCATTTAGGTTTGCTAAGTCTCTGAGGTTTTGGTAGACTTCGTCTGGCACTTAGCATTCCCTGAATCCTTCTTGAATGGTCTGCAGACATGGTTCTGTTTCTATTTTGTTTTAACTTTTGGTTCATGGTGATTCATAGAGTGGCTCTCTAGATCTTCTTTATGTTCTACCACTTTTCTGAATGCTATCTTATTGGCCTTCTCGGCTCTCAGCTTAGCTGCCATCTTCAGTGGCATTCTCATCCTTGTTGTGTGAAGCTTTAGTCTATTCAAGTCCTTCTCAAATATGCTTCACTTCCACCTTCGTAGTCTTACTACCACTGAGACTTGTTCTGTTCAACTCTGGTGGAACTCGTAGAGTCAACAATATATCATTCTAACAACTCAACGATTCTTTAACTCAGCAAATTTTGATCTTTAAAGGTCAAGCTGATATATACTCCTTCACAATCTTCTAGTTAGAATATAGACGTTGGAAGTTATTTGAATTTCTTCGCAGATCTCGAGTTATTTGGTGCAGACTGCAGATGTGACATGAAATCTCCTTTTTCATCTTTTTGACATTGCAATCTACTATTTCACTTACCTCATCAGAAATTTCACTTTAGTATGTCAGGTCGGTAGTCACCTTTATTTCTTCTTTCTGATTCCTCGATCAGAACATCATGAGTTGTCCTTTTGCATCGATGTTCTCAATTAGCAACGTTCGAATATCAGTCTTCAGATCAAATCATTACCAATGCTTCAATCTTCATATGACCGAACTCTACGATTTTGATTCTGATGCAGATGTTCTTGGACCTGATCGTAGTGTGTCTTATTGAATGTTTCTCATTGACTGGTTGAGACAACATTACGATCCTGAAGAAGTGTTCATTTGATCTTCAATGTAGAACACCTCTTCCTTCTCTTGTTCAGTGCTTCAACACATCTGTTTACCTCGACTGATCTCAGGAACTTGCAATTTATCTGATTACTCTGGCCCTCCTTAACTTCAAGAATTTTTAAATTTTTCATGCTCAATTTCTTTCTCCTTGTGATCTCCTGTTCACATATCATCAATGGTCTGACTCATGCTTCATCTTTTTTTTTCTATTCTGTACAGGTTGGCCAGTATCTCTGTGTAAACTGCATCAATTTTTTTTGTATGGCAAACATTATGATCCTGGTTAATTCCAAGATCATTGTCTTCTGTTCTCTTGACAGCTACTGCACTTGCTGACTTTTCTTTAGTCAGTCACTTTTACTAAAGTCTTCTTCTGATCGACTTGTGGAAGACTTCATCTAGAATGGTTTCACAATGCAATCTGGATGTTGATTGGGTTAGTGCTTAAATTTTCTATTAGCTTGCATGCCATTCATTGAGTGCTCTCTGGCATCTTCAGGTAGAATGTATCTTTGTAATTCAGACCAAATTCTTTATACTTTGGATATTCTGAGAGTGCTCATTTGTTGAGAATCGTGTTGACTCTACAATTTTGCCTTGGCATTGTGTGCACCTCTGTTGAAGCCTTAATACTGGAGACTACGATTTAGCTTTGATTTTGCAGACTCTACGACTCCGAGATCAGATCTTGACAGACTACTATTTCTGTCTTTTTGCTTGCTGTCATCGTCTAATCTGGCTCGACTATGATTTTTGCCTCTGATATGATCAGTAGACTCCACTACTTCAAGTGTGGCCTACGATTCTTGACTTAGCTCTGGCAGATGCTCGGTCGGCTCTTAGACAGGCTGTCTCTACGATTCTGAACATGACTTCCTCAGCAGGCTACGGCTCTGAGAAAGTTCTTCTCGACACACTACGATCTTTCCTCATCTTTTTTAGCAAACTACGAACTCTGAGATCTACTATCTTGCAGACTACGATTCCGTCTTGATAGTTCTCGAATTTTTCTCGACTCTCCTGGCAGACTACGATGTTGGTGCAATGCTCGACGATCAGACATGCCTATCTATTACATTATAAGATCAACCTAACAAGTTTGATCCTTCTATATTTATAGTCCTTGTACATCATTTCTTTTTAAGGACTTTATAAAGCTGCTTTACTTATGTAGGATCAACCTAACATGTTTGATCAATTAATTCTAAGTCCTTGTACATATATTCCTATTATCTATCAAAGAACTTTATAATTTTTCTTAATTCAAGCATACTTGCATATTCATTCATTTATATCATAATCAAATCATATATAAATAAGAATAACATTCTCATGTATATTCCTAACAATCTCCTCCTATTTGATTATGACAAAAATAATTAGTGCATATGCATGAGATGAATGAATCTTATATACAGTGAGCAGTTGTATTTCTAAAATAGATAAGCATGAATTTCATTGATGATAATATGAAATTACATAAATAAGACACTCTTCATCCTGGATCAAGAACATACCTAACTAGAAAAAGATGTACCTTTTTGGCTCCATGTGTGTCTCCAGGATGTTTGTTGATCAGCTACTCATCTACTCATCTTTTTCTTCTTTTCTTTGTTCCCCCTCAGATTCATGCTCCATTGTTTCATCTTTCTATAGGTTTGGTTCTGGTGCATGCCCTTCTTCTTTGTCTGGCTCCCCCTCAGACTCTGTGTACATAGGATCATCATCCTTTGGCTCCCCCTTAGATGATGATGCTACTTCTGCTGTCTCCTTCTCCTCTTTTATCCTTCTGCTCTTGTCCTTCTTTTCTACTTTCATTCTTTCCTCCTTGCTCTTCCTTGAGTGCCTCTTTCTATGTCTTTTTTTCTCCCCCTTTTTGTCATTAATCACTTGTGAGAGCTGCTCCAAGTTTGACATAAGCTGCTCCATCAGGTGAGATGAGTTACCAACCTCAATCTTGAGTTCTTGTTGTCTTAGCTCAAGTTATAGGGAAAAAGACTGATTCAGATTGTCAATCTTGTCAGAGAGAGAGAGAGAGAATTTGCTCTTCATTTGCCTTCTGAGCTCGTAGAGCTTCTTCCTTCTGATCATTCATAGCCTTCAGAAAAACTTGATCCCTTTGTTAAAGCTTGGGGATATGTCTGAGAGTCTAGCTTGAAGCCTTTTAGATAGTTCATTGTCTTCTTCAAAATTCTTTTGCAACCCTTGCTCTTGAGATGATCTGGCATCAAGTTATTCATTCTCCGTCTGATCAGTTGTTTGGTCAACTTCCTGCTGAACATCTGGTTGGACTCTATGATTCTCACTCTTGAACAGACTTTCAAAGGTAGTGAGAATATGATAAATCGTTGAGTACCAATCGCTGTTGGAGGATGAAGGAATATCAAATAATTCTGCTTGAGCAGAGTAGAGCTTCTCAGACTGGGCTAGATCATTTTCAATAGAGTGAAGGGACTTTACAATCATACACTTAGGTATAATCCTTCTTCTATCAGAACCAACTCTACTATCGTAAGGAATATAGTGGTTACCAGCATGTCAATAGATCTTGAAGTGAGACTGGTCTTTGATCAGCTTAGTTGCAAACTTCTTTACTCTTGGATAGTTTTGAGATACCAACTCCAAGTTTGGAAAAAATGAGTAACAACAGGTGAAATAACTTTCATCTTTGCCAGTATATGCCTTTAGCCAGGGCATCCATGGGAAGAATCATCTCATCAGAAGATCATCAGGATTGTACAGTATTGTAGTGCAGTCTAACTCCATGTTTTTCTAGTTGTTAAAAACATCGTATGTAGTCATCCTTACAACTTTGAGTTATTCGTTTTCATAGCTTATCCATCTTTCTGGTGATTCATCAAAGACTTCCACTACTATTCTTCTACGAACTCTTACTGGAGAGAACATGATAGTATGCTGATTCCTCTGATTCCTAATTTGTTGAACTGGAATCTTTTTCCATCTCTTCACCTTCTGAGCTTGAATCATTCTGGATCCTTTCATCTGATTTATTTGAGAATCCTTCTGGCAAATTTTTATCACTTGTTTCTTCTTCAGTACCCTTAGCACTTTCTTCCTTGGATTTAGACTCATCATCACTTAATGCAATGATTGCAGTAGATGGTTCTCCTTTCTTCTTTAGGGTAGATTTAGCAAGCAGTCTGTTGTTTTTTCTTCTCCTTGGAGGTTCAGCTATAGGAGATTCAACCCTTTCATCATCTTCAGATTTTGAAGCCTTTGAATCATCAGATAAACTTGTTGGGGCTTTAGCAGTAGGAGATCCAATTTTCTCAGCTTTCAAACTTTCTTCATCAGTAGAGTGGCTACTCTAAGTGTTAGCCATAGGACTTGTATATTATTCTTCATCACCAGATTTAGCTATTCCTTTCATAGGTTTAACTTTCTCCTTCTTGGATTCAACTTCTTCTTCATTAGTGGACTTGCTCCTTGAGGATTCATCCTTGAAGCTCTCAGTTCTATTCTCATCTTCTGACACTATGTTATCTTCTTTAGTAAATAGACTTCTTTGGGGAACTAGTTTGGATTTCTTTAACACTTTAGTTTTATTCTTCGGTGGCCTCACAGATTTGGACTCAGGGATATCTGAATCTTCAGTGAATGACAACTCCTCTGCTTTCATAGTACTTGCCTTCCTTTTCTTCGTAGTACTTTTGCTGGTGCTACCATATATCATCAGCTTTTTGTTCTCAATTGGGTTCTTCTTCCAATTTGCAAACAGCTGTGTAGTCATCACTTTATGGCTATTAAGGAATTCACCTTCATCATCCTTAATTTTATTCTTCAGCTTCTTCTTCAAAATGATACTCAAGAACCTTCCATGGAAAACCTTCATGAGGGGTTTTCCTGTTAATCTTTTCTTTTCTTCCTTATCTAGCCATTTAGACATTTGGTCAAGCAGGATAACTCCAAAGTTGACACGCTTCTTCAGAACTATTGTAGACATGATCTTCAGTTGTTGATCACTCATAGTGTCATGTGCAGTGTCCTTGCATAGGATACATTTGCCCACTATCTCTGCAAGGAACTCGAATTCTTCAGGAAACTCCTTTTTCTTCATGTCCATCAGACTAGGGTTTCTTCTGTACTACATAATCTTCTTAGCTTGTTCAGTGTCGATCTCATCAAGGCTTTTCAAACCTAGGTCAGGAAAACCTAAGCATTGATTGATGTTAGACGATTTCAGCTTCAAAATTTGACCTTTGACCTTGGTAGAAAGGGTTCCAGAATTTATGGTTGCGTTGGAGTGAAATTCTTTAACCAGGTCAACATATATTCGAGTGTTTGACTTAAGACATTCTGAGAATCCAGCCTTCTTCACAAGTTTAAGAATATCTCTGAACTTCTTCTCAGATTTATCAAACATCTTGGTTCCGAGTTGAATGTCAGTGATTACTGCCATTTGAATAGTTCAAAGTATATGAATTTTTAATTTCAGAATTCTTATGAGGGATAGGTGAATGCAATTTGGGCGAAGCTCGAGATTTGATGGTTTCAGGCTTTAAAGAGGATTTTAGGGTTTGAAAAAGGGAGCGAAAGAATATCGATAGCTTTAGATAACTGTTTGAAGATTTTGAATTTATCTTTATGATAGTTCCTTTTGACTCTGCATAAGCTATGATGTGTCAAAAAGCTATTGATTGCACGATGCCCAGTAAGAAGCTGTAACTCCCCATAAACTGATCAGTTTTTTAGTTTTGATTTTCTTTTTAAGAAAATAAGTATTGCTGACGCAGACTGACCGTTGACTTTTTCAGTACGTAGAGTAGCTTGATGAGATTGCTATATACTCTATGATTTTCTTTGACAACTCAATGATTGTCTCCTGAGAGATGCTTCAGTGAGCGTTTTGACACTAATCCTCATCTTGGAGTTGCATGACTTAACCACTGATTTGCCCCAAGAGAGTTCGGGCACTGAAATTCTGAATTGAATTTGCAAGACGTCTTTCCACACTGTATTCGTAACTTTCCTCCACACAATCTGAATAGTTTGGCATGTGTCGAGTTCTGCCGAGCTCCCCATGAGCTAGTGTATCCTTTGGGAAGACTACGATCGTCGAGATTGTTTTACGATCGTTGAGTTTACTGCTGAAAATACTCTACGATTATTGTCTGTCCTGGTTCTTGTGATGAACTATGACTTACCACTTCTTCTGGATTATTAAGGTAACTCAGGAAGGGTCGGCCTCTTAGCTCAGTGCTAAGGGTCAGGTTTATCCTTGAGGCGCTTTCCAGATAAAGGACTTTAGAAATGATTAGTAATGATATCGCATTTGATCTTTTTGCTGGGAAGTTCATCTATCACTTCTGGATATACATTGGTGTTATATATTTTATATTATTTTATTTTATTTTTGTTGGCTATAATCGTGGTGTCCTCCTGCTCTTACACTACGATCAGATGTTTGATCGTAGGCACTCCACGATTTTGAGTTGGGTAGTTGATATGGTTATCAGTGGCACATTTTGAGACGTTCCTACTGACTATGGATCTTCATTTGGTTCATCAGCCACAAAGTTTTGGGACTTTATAACCGGTATATTTCTTTTTAGGGTTCTCTTCTGTTCTCCATAAACTCGACAGAAGTGGTTTTGATGATCATGGTGTGGTCGATAGACATGCACTATGATTGACTTATCTTATGAGCTTATCTCAGATCTTCTGGCAAGAATTCCACTTCTTCATTTGTCACTTACATCTTTATCATCAAAGATTGTAAGATCTTAGGGATTTGCTTCATAGTGCACTTTTGACACTTTTAGTGTTGCTGTTCTTTACCAGATCACTGTTCCCCCATAGTTGATACTATCTTCTCAAAGAGGTATGAGTTCTTCTTCTTCGTATGCATCAGAAGGTAGTCTTGCATATCTCCTTCTGACTGGAATAATCACTATCATTTAAACCTCTTTTGGATCATTGAAATAGATATCTTCAGGACTGATCACTCCGTAATTGTTGATAGAACTACGAACGTAGTCTTCTTTATCTGAAACCTGAACAAATTTTTTCAGCAGGCTTGTAGTTCTTCCTTAAGCTCTTTGACAGATTACACTCATGGAGTTCTGCTTCTATGATGAGTTCTTCATGATCAATGCTTGATGATCCTCTGATGTGAACTACCTCGAGGGTTCTTCTCAGATGATATACTTTGCATGAATAAGCATATAAGACCTTTTTTATCTTAGCATGAATGATTTGCTTCCATATGGAGATCAGCAATCGTGTGAGCTTCATTCATGTTAGCTCAGCAAGTCTTCAAGAACAGGCTTTGACAAAGAATGATTTTGTCAAGAATATTTCTGAAATATCTTAAACCTCCAGCTGGTTAAATCTTCTAGGCTGAATTCATTTGCTTCAGCATTCCTTAGTGTGGTCAGATAGACCAAGTACTTGCAGGTTAGATAAATTTTTATTTTTGGTACCCATGGTTAAAAGGGTCCTGCTAGGTTAGTTTCTAAAATCCCTATTCCTCATATATTTGAATTTTCATCACATTGATAATTAACAATCATATTCATGCATGTATCTAATTTAGATATGACATT
The DNA here is from genome assembly GCA_016801055.1 of Panax notoginseng. Classification (NCBI taxonomy): domain Eukaryota; kingdom Viridiplantae; phylum Streptophyta; class Magnoliopsida; order Apiales; family Araliaceae; genus Panax; species Panax notoginseng. Next base: position 164,441,924 of record CM029018.1, on the reverse strand, counting down.
TTAAAATGCATGAAGATGAGTGTGTGTGAGATTAATTAAATCTAGAAATGCTTATGACCTATTTCAGACTTCTTTCAAGATGTTATCTTCAACCTAAAACTTGGATGGAGAGAAAGTTTATTAGCAATTGAGTCTCCACTCTTAGTGTACTTTCTCTCTTCCCCTTTTTAGGAAGAGTATGGTCTCTTGATAGAATACTGTTATAGTACATAAGGTGATGCAACATGATGTACACATTAATTACAGAGGAACCGTACCTTTTCACTGTCAGTTTCTTGATATAAAGAGGTTATGCATTGATGTGCATATTTTTTTCATTCATTTCCGACAGCTTATTGCTCCAGTTGTCCTTCGATCAATCAGTCATGGTCTTAAAGATGTAAGCTAGGAACATCTTGGCATCCTTAGTTCTTTGATAACCTTGAACCTCAAGGTTCACATTCAGCTGCTGGTTAGCCAAATACATATTTGAGAAATTTTTCTTTCTCCTCTGGATAAGTATTTCTTAGTATATATAGCCTTTTATCTTTCAGACTGGTGGATGCTTGACTCTTTGCTGTTGATTCCTCCTGACCTCCCATCTCTGGTATTCAGACTACGAGATTGACTGTGGACAAGGATTGGTCTTGTTGCTATGGCATTTAAGAACATGGACCAATTTGAATAGCTTCAGGTGTATATACACATTTACCTGTACACATTATCTCCAACGTGTGAGGTCATCTGCATCTACAAGCGACTTACTACTAAACTAACGTTTAGAATAATGTTTGTGCATAGGATAAGACTCAAAGCGATTAGCTTTTGAATATAGCATGAGAACCTACTCTGATACCAATTGTTAGTTCCTAGTAGGCACACAATAGATCTAGAAGGGGGGTTGAATAGATCCTTTTTGTTTTTAATACTTTTCCTATTTATTTTGTATTGCTAATGAATTAGCATATGACAATCATAAGAATCTTTTCAAGCATAGTGGAATAAGTAAAAGATCCCCTTCATTTATATATTCATAAACATTCATACATTGTTCGTGGAGTTAGTTTAGTTGTAAGTAGTTAATACATACATAACATTTATAGCAGTTAGGTACATAATGTAAATGACAGAAAGTAAATGACTGAATGTAAAAGACACAAGGGATTTTAAGTGGTTCAGAGACTCAAGCTCCTAATCCACTCTTCTGCTTCAACAAGCAGGAATTCCACTAAGGAAGGGCATCATCCTGAATCACTAAGATTCCTTCAAAGCCAGTAGCCTTGGAACTTCAGTTCACTAAGAACTCTTCAAGCCCAGCAGGCTTGGAACTTCTCTAGTTCACTAAGAACTCTTCAAGCCCAGTAGGCTTAGAACTTTATTTAGTCCCTCCGAACAAGGACCCCTCAGGCCCTGGCTACTTGTTGTTATTTTAGTTGATGTTAGTGCTTTGCTACTAAGATGTTTTAAAGCTTGACCATCTTTTGTACTTAGCAGCTTGATGTGGTCCTCTTTGCATTCTATGTAGAGTCTGGACCACCTTTTCTCTGGTGTAGCTGATCTTCATACTATTCATCTCATCTTCATTCGATGTCAGCTGTGCACCGTCACCATTTAGGTTTGCTAAGTCTCTGAGCTTTTGGTAGACTTCGTCTAGCACTTAGCATTCCCTGAACTCTTCTTGAATGGTCTGCAGACATGGTTCTGCATCCGTTCTGTTTTAACTTTTGGTTCATGGTGATTCGTAGAGTGGCTCTCTAGATCTTCTTTGTGCTTTGCCACTTTTCTGAATGCTATCTTCTTGGCCTTCTCGGCTCTCAGGTTAGCAACCATCTTCAGTGGCATTCTCATCCTTGTTGAGTGAAGCTTTAGTCTATTCAAGTCCTTCTTCAAATCTGCTTCACTTCCACCTTCGTAGTCTCACTACCATTGAGACTTGTTCTGTTCAACTCTGGTGGAACTCGTAGAGTCAACAATATAGCATTCTAACAACTCAACGATTCTTCAACTCAGTAACTTTTGATCTTTGAAGCTCAAGCTGATATATACTTCTTCACAATCTTCCCGTTGGAATATAGTTGGAGCTATTTGAATTTCTTCGCAGATCTTGAGTTATTTGGTGCAGACTGTAGATGTGACATGACATCTCCTTTTACACCTTTCTAACATTGCAGTCTACTATTTCACCTACCTCATTAGAAATTTCACTTTAGTGTGTCAGGCAGGTAGTCACCTTTATTTCTTCTTTCTGATTTCTCGATCAGAACATCAGAAGTTGTCATTTTGCATCGATGTTCTCAATTAGCAACGTTTGAATATCAGTCTTCAGATCAAACCGTTGCCAATGCTTCAATCTTCAGATGACCGAACTCTACGATTCTGATTCTGATACAGATGTTCTTGGACCTGATCGTAGTGTGTCTTGTTGAATGTTGCTCATTGACTGGTTGAGACAACACTACGATCCTGAAGAAGTGTTCATTTGATCTTCAATGTAGAACACCTCTTCATTCTCTTGTGCAGTGCTTTAACACTTCTGTTTGCCTCGACTAATCTCAGGAACTGGCAATTTGTCTGATTACTCCGGCCCTCCTTAACTTCAAGACTTATCAAATTTGTCATGCGCAGTCTCTTTCTCCTTGTGATCTCTCGTTCACATATCATCAATGGTCTGACCCATGCTTCATCTTCTTTGTCTGTTCTGTATAGGTTGCCCAGTATCTCTGTGTAAACTACATCAGTTTCTATTTTGTATGGTAAATACTATGATCCTGGTTAATCCCAAGATCATTGTCTTCTGTTCTCTTGATAGCTACTGCACTTGCTGACTTTTCTTTAGTCAGTCACTTTTACTGAAGTCTTCTTCTGATCGACTTGTGGAAGACTTCATCTAGAATGGTTTCACAAAGCAATCTGGATATTGATTGGGTTGGTGCTTAGATCTTCTGTTAGCTCGCATGCCATTCGTTGAGTGCTCTCTGGCATCTTCAGGTAGAATATATCTTTGCAATTCAGACCAAAGGCTCCATACTTTGGATATTCTGGGAGTGCTCATTTGTTGAGAATTGTGTTAACTGTATGATTCTACTTTGGCATTGTGAGCACCTCTGTTGAAGCCTTAATACTGCAGACTACGATTTAGCTTTGATTCCGCAGACACTATGACTCCAAGATCAGATCTTGACAGACTACTATTTCTGTCTTTTTGCTTACTGTCCTCGTCTGATTTGGCTCGACTACGATTTCTGCCTCTGATATGATTAGTAGACTCCACTACTTCAAGTGTGGCCTACGATTCTTGACTTGGTTCTGGCAGATGCTCGGTCAGCTCTTAGACAGGCTGTCTCTATGATTCTGAACATGGCTTCCTCAGCAGACTACGACTCTTAGAAAGTTCTTCTCGACACACTACGATCCTTCCTCGTCTTTCCTAGCAGACTACGAACTCTGAGATCTACTATCTTACAGACTACAATTCCGTCTTGATAGTTCTCGAGTTTTCCTCGACTTTCGTGGCAGACTACGATGCTGGTGCAGTGCTCGACGATCAGACATGCCTATCTATTACATTATAAGATCAACCTAACAAGCTTGATCTTTCTATATTTATAGTCCTTGTACATCATTTCTTTTTAAGGACTTTACAAAGCTACTTTACTTATATAGGATCAACCTAATATGTTTGATCAATTCATTCTAAGTCCTTGTACATATATTCCTATTATCTATTAAAGAACTTTACATCTTTTCTTAATGCAAGTATACTTGCATATTCATTCATTTATATCATAATCAAATCATATATAAATAGGAATAACATTCTCATGTATATTCCTAACAATCTCCCCCTATTTGATTATGACAAAAATAATTAGTGCATATGCATGAGATGAATGAATCTTATATACAGTGAGCAGCTGTATTTCTAAAATAGATAAGCATGAATTTCATTGATGATAATATGAAATTACATAAACAAGACACTCTACATCCTGGATCCAGAACATACCTAACTAGAAAAAGATATACCTTTTTGGCTCTATGTGTGTCTCCAAGATGTCTGTTGATCAGCTACTCATCTACTCATCTTTTTCTTCTTTTCTTTGCTCCCCATCAAATTCATGCTCCATTGTTTCATCTTTCTCTAGGTTTGGTTCTGGTGCATGCCCTTCTTTTTTGTCTGGCTCCCCCTCAAACTCTGTGTACATAGGATCATCATCTTTTGGCTCCCCCTTAGATGATGATGCTGCTTCTGTTGTCTCCTTCTCCTCCTTTGCCTTTCTGCTCTTGGCCTTCTTTTATACTTTCATTCTTTTCTCCTTGCTCTTCCTTGAGTGCCTCTATTTATGTCTATTTTTCTCCCCCGTTTTGTCATTAATCACTTGTGAGAGCTGCTCCATGTTTCACATAAGTTGCTCCATCAGGTGAGATGAATTACCAACCTCAATCTTGAGTTCTTGTTGGCTTAGCTCAAGTTGTAGGGAAAAAGACTGATTCAAATTGTCAATCTTGTCAGTGAGAGAGAGAGATAATTTGCTCTTCATTTACCTTCTGAGCTCGTAGAGCTTCTTCCTTCTGATCATTCATAGCCTTCCAAAAAACTTGATCCCTTTGTTGAAGCTTGAGGAATATGTCTGAGAGTTTGGCTTGAAGCCTTTTGGATAGTTCATTGTCTTCTCCTGTTGACATGTCCTTGACTTCTACACCAATAAGAGAGATATCCTCAATCAATTCTTCAGAGTTCTTTAGCAACTCTTGCTCTTGAGATGATCTAGCATCAGGTTGTTCATTCTCCGTCTGATCAGCTGTTTGGTCAGCCTCCTGCTGAACATCTGGTTGGACTCTATGATTCTCACTCTTGAACAGACTTTCAAAGGTAGTGAGAATATGATAAATTGTTGAGTACCAATCGATGTTGGAGGATGAAGGAATATCAAACAATTCTGCTTGAGCAGAGTAGAGCTTCTCAAACTGGGCTAGATCATTTTCAATGGAGTGAAGGGACTCTACAATCATACACTTGGGTATAATCCTTCTGCCATCAGAACCAACTCTACTATCGTAAGGAATATAGTGGTTACTAATATGTCGATAGATCTTGAAATGAGACTGGTCTTTGATTAGCTTAGTTACAAACTTTTTTACTCTTGGAAAGTTTTGAGATACCAGCTCCAAGTTTGGAAAATATGAGTAACAACAGCTGAAATAACTTTCATCTTTGCCAGTATATGCCTTTAGCCATGGCATCCATGGGAAGAACCATCTCATCAGAATATCGTTAGGATTGTACAGTATTGTAGTGCAGTCTAACTCCATGTTTTTCTAGTTGTTAAACACATCGTATGTAGTCATCCTTACAACTTTGAGTTCTTCGTTTCCAAAGCTACACTTTTATTACGTGAAAGGAATTGTGAAGCAAAAGGATGAGTACAAATAGCCCAGAAAAGAATATCATGACTTAAGATAATTAAATTATCAATAGTCTTCATCAGTAATAAATCAGATATTTAGAACATATGTTAGATGATAAAAGTTTTCAACCATAATTGCAGCGGAATCAACAATCCATTAGAAGAGTCAAGTAGAACATAATATTTACTATCTTCTCCGAATTAAAAGTCCATTATCAATATTTTATTCTTGTAATACTAATCAACAGTTCTTCGTTGTACCCAAGACAAAGAGAACTTTCACCACCTATTTTTACTTGAAACATAAAGCTCATGGTTATACCAAATCACAGTTCATGTTTATAATTATTCCATTAAATTCATCTTTGCACTCCAGGCCAAAGATATTCAACTATAAAGTCAATAATCAACAGTCCATCTTTGCACTACAGGCCAAAGACATACAACTGTAAAACCAATAATCAACAGTCTATCTTTGCACGTAAGCCAAAGATATACAACTGTAAAGCCAATAATTAACAGTCCATCGTTACACGTAATCCAAAGATATACAACTGTAAAACCAATAATCAACAGTCCATCTTTGCACGTAAGCCAAAGATATACAACTGTAAAGCAAATAATCAACATACCATCTTTGTACTACGGGCCAAAGATGACTTTTACCACATTATTTATCTGTAACATTAGTCCATCTTTGCACTATGGGCCAAAGATGACTTTGACTACATCATTTGTCTATAATATTAGTTCATCTTTGCACTACGGGCCAAAGATGACTTTTACCACATCATTTGTCTATAACATTAGTCCAAATTGATAACATGATATCCAGAAAATTGATTAGAATTTCTAATAAAATATAAAGTTCAAGTAATGTAAAGTTCCTGACTCAAAAATAATAACTTAAGACTGAATAGAAAGATCCAGGTCAAGATATTAGATGAAACACAAACTATTAAGGATATTCTAATCATTTCAGGACTTTTCACCATTTAATGATAAACTAAATAAACGAATAATAATATCTTACCATAATATAGAGTATGGAAGAAAATGATATTCCTTTTACCATAAAAAATGATACCCCTTACCATAATTGTAAGACCTCAACTTTTCTGAATAAAGATTTAATTTTCTCTAAATATTATTTTGAATAATAAGGTGTGGATTTGATATAATGTTATAGTTGTGGGTAATATTTATAAATTTTTGCAAAGTAAGCAAGTTGTCATAAAATATTCGTTGGGTCAGGGAATATTCTTTTTGTCGGAGAATATCCGTACGACAACAAAATCATTAGTGGACCCCATAACAGAGTTACTGTCGGATTTAGAAAGCGAAAGAAATAACATTTTTATAAAAATAACGGCAAGACTTTTACCGTTAAACTATTGAAATACTCGGTGATAAAAGTACAGTAATATGCGTAGTTGCACAGTAGCACATAGTATTGCACAGTATCTCTAAATTATTGATGCTTACGTAAGAAGTCACTCAGTTATATTTAATTATTGCAACGATAGTTGATGCATAGTACCTCATATTATTGATTCAATTATTGTCACAATATCATCTGCACAATATTTTATATTATTAAATTAATAATTGAGACGACAAAGTTATTCATATTATTATTTACATTATTAACAATGTCTAAAAAGTTCTGTCGAGAAAATGGGTTTTGTCATCTAATTGTGCGCCAATAAGGAGAAGTTCTTATCGGAAAGACCCCTCTTTTCTTGGAATGATCTGGTTGTTAATATTGTGAGTTATAATATTAATGATAAATAAATATTATTAAAAATGTGTTTAGTGAAGCCAAGCTAATTGAGATAAATAGAGGGTTTTTTTTATAAAGTATTTATTATAAATTTGGCTTATTATATGGACCCCCACTTACTTATTTTTCAAAATCGTCGATAGAAAGTTATCTCAATTTTATTTTATTACTTATATATATATATATATATATATATATATATATATATATATATATATATATATATATATATATATATTATAAGATTTGTTTTTATTATTATTATTATAGTAATAAAACAGAATACTTTTTATATTATATATAAAGTTATTTGTTTTATTAGATTATAAATAGAATATATTATATTTTATATAAAGTTATTTGTTTTACTTGAATATTATATTCATATTTTTAAAAAAAACAGACGTCTTTGAATTTCAAATTCGGCCCGTGAGTTTTTCAAATGTTTCGCCCATGAATTTTCTAAACAGTGGTACCCTTCTATTCTCCTATAAATAGGATGCTTAGTTTAGAAATGAAAATCACATCAGAATTAGAGAATTCTTCTTCTATAATATTGAACGTATTTCATTTGAGTTTAAGGAAGCTTTGAGTGTAGGAAACAGTACAAGTTTTTTTCAAGAATATTCCCGTTATACCAATTAAAAACACTCTCTTTTTAAGGTAAGGGATATTATTTTGTTCAATATCCGTAAGAAATAATATTTTCTTTCATACTCTGTAGTATGTAAGTAATATTATTTTGTTTCATATTCCTAAATCTACACTTATTTTGATAAGTATTGTTTCTATACTCCTTAAAATTAGTAGAATATCTTTGAAATTTGCGCTTCATCTAGTATCGTTTCACAAAAATATTTTTCTGAACATTCTTGTTAAATTTTAATATTTTCATGTCAGGGTACTATTCATAGGGTACTATTCTTGAAGTACTATTCACGGGATACTATTCACTCGGGTATTATTCACCCGGGATACTATTCACGACAAAAATTAATTTCTTTTCTGTCCAAATTATTTTTGATACATGAATATTATTCTTGAATTTTACTCCACAAAGCAGTTATCATGTTGACAATTTGGACATTGTTGAACTCTGGATAAATTGAATTATAAATATTTAAAATTTAGCCTTGCTCTCACTTAATTAAATTCTTATATCATTGTCATCATCCTCAAGCTTATATTGTGATAAAAGTCATCTTTAGTCCGTAGTGCATAGATGTACTGTTGATTGGTATGATTATGACCAGAAATTATGTATCGGTATAACCATAACCTACTACAAATGATGTGGTAAAAGTCTTCATTGGCCCGTAGTGCATTGATGGACTGTTGTTTGGCTTGATCATGACCACTGGTGATAATAACGAATATCCTTGGCCCGTAGTGCATGTATAATTCGTGGATGTGATACTAACGAAAATCATTGGCCCGTAGTGTATGGGCAATTCGGTGATGTGGATTAATTATTGAGATGTGTTATAGAGATAAAATATTAATGATGAACTTTTAAATCATAAAAGATAGTAGACATCATGCTCTACTTGACTCTTCTAATGGATTACTTATTCCGCTACAGTTAAACTTATTGTCTACTGTATTCTATCAGTTTTATACTGTTGAAGGCTAATGATAATTTATTCTGCATTATCTTAGTTATAATATTCTTTACTAGGCTAGTTGAGCTCACCATTTGCTTTCATTGTTCTCTTCAAGAAATGAGAACATAGCTGGGACTAGTCGGGGAATGGAGTGACGGTCCGAGATGATGGTTGTAGCAGTACTCACTATTCTATAAAATAGTGTAATAATAATTGTAATGAGGACTCCATTTGAGTTTGGATATTGTCTACGAGATAATATTCGTGTTAAAACTCTCAGCTTATATTTTGTCGTATTCTGCACGACACTTAACAGTTGTATAAATTAAGTTTGTATTTGAATTATGTACCATGTATTTGACAACTCAGAATGGGTTGTGTATACCTATTTTTGGGGCATCACAGTTGGTATCAAAGCTTAGGGATATGATCCTTGGCTGAAATTTGAGGCTAGAACTAGGAGGGGAGAGACGGGTAAATTCTTCGCTAGTATGACCTACCTAAGCTTATTTGTTATTTAATTGGTCGGTCAGAATATAGGGATAATATGTGGCATGTCAATTAACCCTTGTTTTGTGGCAGTATTTGAAAATGACATCTGAAAATCAAGAGATGAATCCATATAGAGTTTTAAGTGATGAATCGAGAAGATTCATTTAAAGAATAAATATTGGAGTATAATATTTTGTTATAACAAAGATTTTATTGGGGAGTACTAATTAAGTTATTAAACTTGATTGTAGGATGTCAGACGAAGAAAAAATTAGAGATATCAATGTGATAAGTGAAGAATTAATAGTTACACCTGAGCTAGTCACAGAGGTAGCAGGTGAGAGTGAGGAAGAAGAGGAACTTGAGGAGGATTTATTAGGAGAAATTTTTGATCGAAATATAGAACTACAAGATTGTATTCGTGAGTTAGAAGAGCAGGCTGAAGAACGACAAGCGTTCGTGGAGCAAAGGGATGGAATAATTCAAGATTTTTTTATACGATATGTGATTCTTGAACAGAAGCACTCTCTGGCAGAGTATAAGATAATAAAACTGGAATCTAAGAATTCAAATGTCAAAGATCAGCTGAAAAAAGAAACAACTGAACGAGTGAGAATGGAGGATGCATGGGTAAAAGCCGCACGACGCGTTGATATTGTAGAAAGAGACGTCCGATCCAAAATAGATGATATGGATCTCGCTTTTTGGACAGCAATTGGGAGAACTCAATATCGAGTTTGGAATTATCCTTTACAGAGCGGTCAACCCCAATTCGATATGGATCGAAGATTAATGATTCAGATCATGGATCAGGAGTACGACGAAGTAGTTGAGGGTTGAATGTGCCCTATAGCGAAGTTAAGTCCAGCTGAAGTGGTAACACCAAAAGCCGTCTCGGACAGTTCAAAGTTGGTGGTTTAAGGGAGAACGTTTGTCATGACTTCCCAAAGAGCGAGGAACCCGAACGAAGTTATCACGGGTCTGATTAATATTAATGATGAATAAATACTATTAAAAATGTGTTTAATGAAGCCAAGTGAATTGAGATAAATAGGGGTATTTTTTTTATGAAGTATTTGTTATAAATTTGGCTTATTACATGGACCCCCACTTACTCATTTTTCAAAATCGTCGGTAGAAAGTTATCTCAATTTTGTTTTCTTACTTTTATATATATATATATATATATATATATATATATATATATATATATATATATATATATATAACCTGACACACACACACACACATTATATATATATTATAAGTTTTGTTTTTATTATTATTATAATTATAATAAAACAGAATACTTTTTATATTATATATAAAGTTATTCGTTTTATTAGATTATAAATAGAATATATTATATTTTATATAAAGTTATTTATTTTACTTGAATATTATATTCTTATTTTTTAAAAAAATAGAAGTCTGTGAATTTCAAATTCGGCCCGTGAGTTTTTCAAATGTTTCACCCGTGAATTTTCTAAACAGTGGTACCCTTCCATTCTCCTCTAAATAGGATGCTTAGTTTAGAAATAAAAATCACACCAGAATCAGAGAATTCTTCTTCTATAATATTGAGCGTATTTCTTTTGAGTTTAAGGAAGATTTGAGTGTAGAAAACAGTACAAGTTTTCTTCAAGAATATCCCCGCTATACCAGTCAAAAATACTCTCCTTTTAATGTAAGGAATATTATTTTGTTCAATATTCGTAAGAAATAAAATTTTCTTCCATACTCTATAGTATGTAAGTAATATTATTTTGTTTAATATTCCTAAATCTACATTTATTTTAATAAGTATTGTTTCTATACTCCTTGAAATTAGTAGAATATCCTTAAAATTTGCGTTTCATCTAGTATCGTTTCACAAAAATATTTTTCTGAACATTCTTGTTAAATTTTAATCTTTTCATGCCGGGATACTATTCACGAAGTACTATTCACTCGGGTACTATTCACCCGGGGTACTATTTATGAAAAAAATTAATTTCTTTTCTGTCCAAATTATTTTTAATACATGAAAATTATTCTTGAATTTTACTCCACAAAGCAGTTATCATGTTGACAATTTGAACATTGTTGAACTCTGGATAAATTAAAATATAAATCTTTAAAATTTATCATTTCTCTCACTTAATTGAATTCTTATATCATTGTCATCATTCTCATGCTTATATTGTGATGAAAGTCATGTTTGGCCCGTAATGCATAGATGGACTGTTGATTGGTATGATTATGACCAGAAATTATGTATCGGTATAATCATGACCTGTTATAAATGATGTGGTAAAAGTCCTCATTAGCCCGTAGTGCATTTATGGACAGTTGTTTGACATGATCATGACCACTGGTGATAATAACGAATATCCTTGGCCCGTAATGCATGGATAATTCGTGGATGTGATACTAATGAATACCCTTGGCCCATAGTCATGGATAATTCGGTGATGTGGATTAATTATTGAGATGCGTTACAGAGATAAAATATTGATGATGAACTTTTAAATCATAGAAAATAGTAGACATCATGCTCTACTTGACTCTTCTAATATATTGTTTGTTCTGCTGCAGTTAAACTTGTTGTCTATTGTATTCTATCAATTTTAGACTGTTGAAGGCTAACGATAATTTATTCTGCATTATCTTAGTTATAATATTATTTACTGGGCTAGTTGAGCTTACCCTTTGCTTTCGTTGTTCTCTTCAGGAAATGAGAACATAGTTAGGACTAGTCGGGGAATGAGTGACGGTCCGAGATGGTGGCTGTAGTAGTCATCACTATTCTATAAAATAGTGTGATAATTGTAAGATCCCGAATTTTATAAAATATAGGTATTCAGTTTTTCTATTTAAATTGATAAAAGTTAAAGTTAAGGGTGACATATGATTTTTTTTTCAAAATACGCAAGTGATTATAAAATATTCATTGTTGTCAGGGAATATTCTTTTTGGTCATGGAATATTCTTTCTGTCGGGGAATATTCGTACGACGACGCAACCATTTGTAGGCCCCATAACAGAATAACTGTCGGATGAAGAAAACGACAAAAATTAAGTTTTTATAAATAACGGCGTAGTTGTTACCGTTAACACTGTTGGAATATTCGGTGGTTAAAATACAGTAATACACATGGATGCACAGTAGCACACGGTATTGCACAGTATTGTTGAATTATTGATCCTTACGTAAGAAGGCATTACTCAATAATTGTTACAGTAATTACTGTTCAATATTTTATTTTATTGATTCAATAATTGCTGCGTTGATATTTTATATTATTGTTATTTCAATAATTGTTACTGCACAGTATTTCCCATTATCAGATCAATAATTCATATTATGTGAATAATATTATTAGATAGCATTATTGGCAATGTCTAGAAAGTTCTTTCAAGGAGAGATTTAGCCACCTAATTGCGCGCCAGTAAGGAGAAATCTTTATCGAAAAGCCCCCTCTTTCCTGGGAACTGCCTGGTTGTCATTATTGTGATTCTGTAATATTATTTGTGAATAATTAATTATTGATTCATATGATAAGGAAATATTTATTTGACGTGGATATAAATGATGGGTTTATTTATGTGGTTATAAATGAAGGAATTAATGTTGAGGTATTTTATCAGTATTTTGTCATATTGGAGGTATTAAAAATCAAACCAGTATTTTTTGAGATATATTGCGGGAGTTATAATTTTTAATCCGACCGTTGGATCGTTGTAATTTTTGGATATGTTATACATATATAAGTTGAGTATATGTCCATAAATTTTGAACCGTTAAAAATGAGCGTATGATTTGTTATGAATTTTAAGAGGTGACTGATTCGGAAATTAGGTTATAAATTATTTTGGTGGAAAATTCTAGAATTGGTGGGCCCCACTTTTGATTGTTGGGGAAGATGACTGATTTTTGGTGGGTGGAATAGTAGCAGGTAAAGCCATCAGGTAGCAAGTCAAGTCTGCTTCGGCGTGCTAACATTTTTCTATAAATAGAGGGCTAAGTTAGAATTGAAAATCACACCAGAAATAAGTTTTCTCTCTTTCTCTCTCTAGATTATTGAGTGTATTTTGTGAATATTTAGATGCTTGGTGAGTTGCTATTCATCAGTGCAAGTTTCCTTCAGTGTCATATCTGATATCCAGTCAAAGTGCTGCTCTTTTGAGGTAAGGGATTGTAAGGGATATTAAGGGATGTTATATTCTTCATAATAATGTTATTCTTTCAATATCATTATACTAAAATAATGTGTATGAATTTTATTGTGAAATTTCTACTTTTTTGAGTCGGGGTTACTATTCACGTATACGACACTATTCACGTATACAACACTATTCATGCATATGGCACTATTTACATGACATTATTTACATATACGGTACTATGCATGAATACGGAGTACTATTCACGAGTTACTATTCACGAGTTACTATTCATGAGTTACTATTCACGACAAAATTAGTTTCTTTTTCTAACCAAATTATAGTTGATTTATGAATATTACTCTTGAGATTAAATCTATATGTTGATCATATTATTTTTATTGTCATATATAACATTTTTATAACCCTGATGTTGAAATTCTCTTTCACTTGAGTGTAAAGATGGGTAAATTATTGGTATGATCAAGACTATGGGTTCTCTTTGGCCAGTAGTGCAAAGTTGAATTGTGACTGGTATGATCATGACCATTGAATTTATAATTGAATATCTTTAGCTTAAGTGCTAAGGTAAATTGATCAACATGGTTATAATTATAGTTTATATAAATTCTGAAATGATTATATATTTCTTTGAAATATGAATATCTTTGGCCCGTAGTGCAAAGATGACTTATTGATGAATATCTTTGGCCCGTAGTGCAAAGATGAATTATTGATGAATATCTTTGGCCCGTAGTGTAAAGATGACCTGTTGTTGAATATCTTTGGCTTGTAGTGCAAAGATGACCTGTTGTTGAATATCTTTGGCATGTAGTGCAAAGATGGTCTGTTGATGAATATCTTTGGCCCGTAGTGCAAAGACGAATTTATTAATATGATTATGAACATGAACTGTGATTTGGTATAACCATGATCTTTGATGTTTCAGGTGATAAAAATTATCTTTGTCCTGGATGAGAAAAGGAATTTAGAACAACAATTACGATTATGAGTTATACATGTGATTGTGGACAGGAATTGTTGATTGATGTTACAGGGATAAAATATTGTTGGTAGACTTTTAACATGGAGAAGATAATAGACTTTATAGTCTATTTGACTCTTCTAATGGATTGCTCGTTCCGCTGCAACTATAGTTGAAAAGTTTTATCATCTACCATATGTTCTAAATCTCTGATTTATTACTGATGAAGACTATTGATAATTTAATTATCTTTAGTCATGATATTCTTTACTGTGCTAGTTGTGCTCACCCTTTTACTTCAAAATTCCTTTTCAGATAATAAGAGTGTAGCTGGGTCGAGCAAGGGTAACGGGGAAATAGAACGGTGGTCTCTAGCTGTGGAGGTTCTACCTAAGCAGTATAGAAAAGTGTTGTATACATCATTTAGTAGTTATATTTGATGAATCAAATAGGGTGAGGTGAACCCAACGTTGGAAGGGTGTTTTTCCACTACCATACAAGATGTCTAATGCAATACAACCTCGTACCATCATAAGACAGGGATGTGATCATCCACTTGCTGAGTATATTTACGAGCACTACCTATATAATCTTGGTGTTTGTTTGAAGTATAATTCTCAATTAGAGACAGTGGAGATAATGATATGTCAAGAGAAGACTCACCATTGGGAAGAATATGATAGTAATCTTCTCGTTTTTCTTTAGGGTTTATTGAGTCAACCAAGGATAATTCTGTGGCCATATGATATCTATCATAACTTAGACGCATGGCCTCCCATGTACGAAGGTTTCCTTGAGCACTTCCCAAATATTCTAATTTCTAAAACAATTTTTGACTATACCTTTATGTAAGGTGCCATTGTGACATGCTATCCAAAGTTGGGATGAGAGTCACAGTTGGTATATATTTGTATCAAAACTCACAGCATATGTGTTGTTGTATTTTGCACGATAATTGTTGTAATAAAGTTGTAGTTATTTTCTGTACCATGTATTTGGCGACTCAGAATAGGTTGGGTGAAATAGACCTATTTTAGTGTTGTCACAATAATAATTATAATGAGGAGTCCATTTGAGTTTGGATAATTTCTACGAGACAATATTCGTGTTAAAACTCTCAGCTTATGTTTTGTCATATTCTGCACGACACTTAACAGTTGTATAAATTAAGTTTGTATTTGAATTATGTATCATGTATTTGGCGACTCAGAATGGATTGTGTATACCTATTTTGGGAGCGTCACAATAATAATAATATCCGTTACCTTAACATGTGACTTAATTCTTCTTTCTGTGAAATTGACCAACTTAAACAATGCTTGCATTCCTTATCTACACTTGGAGTAACTTTACACTCAACAGAAATACTCACAATATTATACTCACAATATTGTAGTAAAAGAATTTTATATTTTTAGTGTAGTGATGATGTGTGTTTAATTGCTCAACCGGACAACCTATTTATACTGAAATTTTAGTAAACAACTAGCACACCCGCTTTAACAAAATAACCAAATGAGGTATATAATAATGGTAGTGGAATTTATGGTCCCACAGAGAAAATTAAACCAACTTGTACACGTTTTAAAAATAATTGAGTTGTGGTCCAGACTACTTTAGAAAAAGTAAAGTGTCGACAAGTCATGAAAGACTTACTTTTGTAAAAAGAAAATAATTGAGCAAACATCTGCATATCATACTTATCTTTAATCAACAACTTTTATTCATCAATTATTTACACATTTTTAATCTTTCAACAATTATTTACATTTATTAACATAGACTCACAATACTTCTAATTGGTATAATTATATCATATCAAATAATATGAGTTACTATGCAATAACTACTGTGACAATTATTGAATAAAAGACTGAGTGATTTCTTACATAAGAATTAATAATATGAATTACTGTGCAATAATTACTGTGACAATTATTGAATGAAATAATGAGTGACTTCTTGCGTAAGAATTAATAATATAATTTATTGTTCAATATTGTGTGCTACTGTACAATACCGTGTACTACTATGGAATTACGTGTATTACTATATTTTTATCATCGGGTATTTCAACAGTTTAACGGTAAAACCTTTGCCCTTTTTTTATATAAAAATATTATTTTTGTCGCTTTTTATATCCGAGAGTTATTCCGTTATGGGGCCCCACCAATGATTGGTTATTTCGGTGTCGTCGTACGAATATTCCCCGACAAAAAGAATATTCTTGGACAAAACGAATATTTCTTGACAAACTGTTCACTTCATATATTTTTCACATTTTTCAGATTATCCGACAATTTTCTATAATTATTTCTATTGGAAAAAGGTCCAAAAATACCCCTGATGTTTACACGGATGTCCCACTTCCACCCTAAACTAAATTTTTTTTTCAAAAGTACCCTTAACGTTTTAAAAACAGGTCACCCGTGCCCCTGCCGTTAACAGCAGACAAACGGGGTTAAAATATGATGACGTGGCAGGCTTAAAGGTTCAAAAATGTCCCTGATGTTTATATAGATGTCCCACTTCCACCCTAAACTTCATATAAAATATATTCTAAATAAAATAATATATATCATTTAATCAAAACAAAAAATACTAAAATTCAAAATAAAAAAAATATAACATATTTACATCATTTAATCAAAATAATAATATTCAAATTATTTTGGTAACTAATCAAAACAACTAATTAAATAAAATAAGTTGTATAACATAGTTACATCATTTAATCAAAATACTAAAATTCAAAACATAACATATTTACATCAAATACTAATTAAAAAAAAATACTAAAATACTAATTAAAAAATATTAAATACTAAAAAAAAATCAAATTAAAAAATACTAAAATTCAAATTATTTTGTTAATTAATCAAAACAACAAAAATTCAAATTACATCATTAAAATACTAAAATCATAATACTAAATACTAATTGATATAAAATTTTTAAATTACTAAAATCATAATACTAAATAATATTTTTAAATTACTAAAATACTAAAAATATTAAAAATTGATAATACTAAAATATTTCTAAATTGATATGATTTGAAAAATCAATATTAAAAATTAATAAAATAATCATAATACTCCAGTTTTGAATTTTAAAAATATTATTTATTTTTGAATTTTAAAATAATCATAATACTCCAGTTTTAAAAATACTAATTGATATAAAATAACGTTAAAATACTAATTCATATAAAATAACGTTAAAATACTAACTGATATAAAATACTAATTAGTATTAAATAACGTTAATATTTTTATATCTTTTAGTTTTAAGTAACGTCATCAATTTATATTTTTTTGTTTTGATTAAATGATATATATTATTTTATTTGGAATATGTTTTATATGATAATATTTTAATTAGTTTAGAGTGAAAGTGGGACATCCGTATAAACATCAGGGACATTTTTGAACCTTTCAGCCTGTCACGTCATCACATTGTAACCCCGTTTGTCTTCTGTACGGCAGGGGCACGGGTGACCTGCTTTTGAAACGTTAGGGGTACTTTTAAAAAAAAATTAGTTTAGGGTGAAAGTGGGATATCCGTGTAAACATCAGGGGCTTTTTTGCACCTTTGCCCTATTTCTATTTATAAAAATTATCATTTAATAGCTTCAAAATAGAAATACTAACTCCACATACTTTTATATCTTTAAAATATCATCAATATTAATCTTATATTATAATAATATTTTTTTAGCAAATTTCATAATTTTTCACCATTCATAGAATTTTCTATATATTTCTTCTATGTTTAAACTAACTGTAAATAGTTTTAAAATACAATTAATATTTATATTATTCAATAATTTTTTAAAACTGTCTAGAAATTATAAAATAATATTATAAGATTTTTCACCAAGTTTCATAATTTTTCGTCATTCATAGAATTTTCTAATTTTCTATGAATTTATTCTATTTTCAAACTAACTATAAATAGTTTAAAAATATAATAATTACTTCTGCTTTTCAATAATTCAACAAAAATTTTACAAAAATTCTAAACTGATAGTATAAGATTTCTATAAAAAATATTTCAGCCTAAATAATTTTTCTAATTATTTAATTATAAAATCCAATATTCAAAAACTTCAATAATTCATAATAATTAGCCTTTTATCAGAAAAATACGAATCTTATATCGTTTTCATGTAAAATTTAATTCTCTACAATTTTGTAGATGAAATATTTTCCAAATTCCGCCTCTAACATAGAGAAACATGCTTACAGAAAATTATGCTACAAAAATTATGAATCAGTCACCTCTTAAAATTCATAAAAAATCATAAATTAATCTTTAACGGTTCAAAATTTGTGGACGTATACTCAACTTATATATGTATAAAAGATCCAAAAATTACAACAATCCAACGGTCGGATTAAAAATTATAACTCACGCAATAGAGTTTAAGAACACTGACTTTTCGGACTATGAGTCCTTCGTACCAGTTTCATTCAAACAGTCACCACGAAAAATCCACAAGAATTTTTTTGGGTGATTCTAATTTCTGCATTGAGCTTACTTCCAGGATTTTTTTTTTATATATGGCTCATCTCGTAATTCATTATACACAGAGTTATTGATTTTACAAAATCAAGTAATAAGCTAATTTTTTTGAAAATTTAAAATTTTCATTCTTCTTTTGATTTCTAGATTTCTCTCATTTGATTCATATTTATGCAAGTTTAAATCATCCAAATCAAGTATAAACAAAATCTCTTCATATAAAATTCATGAAAACTTAAATCTGAAAATAAATTAAGAAATTTTAAATTTACCTCTTTATCATATTCTTTTTCTTTCCTTCTTCCCTTCCTCTTTTTTTTTTTTTTTTTTTTCATATTCTCTCTCTCTCTTCTCTTCCCTCTCTCTATTCTCTTCTTTCTTCCGATAATTCCCGTGAGTGGAAGAAATGGGTGGGAGTACTTCACTTATCTTCCTTTTATTATTTTTGTTTCCTTTCTTCTTCTTTCTCCCTCTTTTCTCCTTCCTTTCATTTATTTTTCTTTCCCCCACATTTTCCCCCACCTCAATTCCCTTTCCCACATTTTAGCCGCCCACATGCTACTCCTCTAAAAAATTATTTTTTTCCTCTTTATTTGCTCATTTATCCGATTAATTATTCATTTGACTATTTATCAATTTAACATTTTATAGTTTTAGAATAATAATCATAAATTAAATTAAACTTTTATTTTATAAAAGTCAGGGTCTTACAAATACCGCGTACCACTGTGGAACAACGCGTATTACTGTACTTTTATCACCGGGTATTTCAACAGTTTAACAGTAAAAGTCTTGCCGTTATTTTATAAAAAGATTATTTCTTTTATTTTCTATATCTGACAGTTATTCCATTATAAGGTCCACCAATGATTTCACCGTCGTACGAATATTCTCCGACCAAACGAATATTTTTCGACAACTGTTTATTTTGTAAAATTTACACATATTATCATAATTATAACATTTATTAAAGTATCACCTTACTATTTAGAATAATATTTAAAAAAAATTAAATTTTTATTCATAAAAAGTTGAGGTCTTACACTTGTTCCTTCACTCAGCCTTGAAGTCCAAAATGTCAAGAAAAGAAAGGCAACAAAACAAATGGCAGCTGAACCCCACTTTTCTTCCATTATATCTTGGTCATAAAGCTCAGTCACTTCAGGAGGTGAAACATTTGTTGCAATAAGAGCAGAGGCATACATACTCATGTATTCAATTTTCCCAAACCCTCTTGCATTTTTGAAAAACATGTGGTTTGTTGTTATCCTAATGGATACACCAACCATGCATAACAAGTCATCCTTTTTAGTGAGTGTGACATGAAACATTGTAAATTTAACTATGTCGTAATCAACATACAAAAACTCTAAATTATGAAACCCCACATGAATGTTGATTATCCTGGAGTGAAGCTTCTGGAGAAAAATACCCCGTGGTGCAAAACAATCACTTGTAACCCTTTCAAAAATATTCCTCCCAAACCTTTCAATTGTCACAGATCCACAAGAGAGAAAGAACTCTTCATACACAACAACCCAGGCTGCTTCATTTATCAACTCCTCATTTGATTTACACTCTGTTTTTGAGTTTTGAACAGAAAAGAAAAGAATAGAAAACTTAAATTAGAACAAAAAAGAAAAGAATAGAAAACTTGAAGTTTTCCTTTGTGTTGTTTCTGAGTTTTTAATAAAACAAATAGAAATTTTAAAATTGAAGTCATGAGTTGTAATTTAAAATTTATTATATTAAAAGTTGAGGATAATATGAGAATTATAAAAATATTACTTATTCCAATTTCTATTCCGTCCAAATCAGGCCAATTTTGGACGGAAAACTTTGGCAGGAAAAGTGACCAAGTTTTCTATCCATTTCTTTTCTTTTTCGTTTATTAAAAAACTCAGAAACATAAGAATTGGAAAGAAAACTTAAATTTTCCGTCCATTTCTTTTCTTTTCTGTCTATTTTGAAACTCAGAAACAGAGCATTAAGTGTCGAATAATTGTGTTTATCCAAGTTGTCACAAAGGAAATCTTTGTGCAGACATTGAAAAAATGAATGATCCCACTTGTCAAGTTGAGCTCCCGCACTATGAAACTAAAAAAAATTCAATACAAAACCTTTGTGCATTTCATTTGGAACTTCTTTCTCATGTATTCGTCCAAACATTTTACACTCACAAACAACAAAAAGAGAGACTAAAAAAATATCACTCACATTCGTAGCCTCGGGTAATGGGTATATTCTCCCCATTATTTCTGTGTCGGTGGTGTGATAATCTTCATCCATTGGAATTTTAGTTTTCCCGAAAACTTTTATGACATCTTCATCACCCATTGATCCATTAGGTTTCCGAGCAGAGGAGTTGTTCAACCTCAAGACCACTTCGTCATTGCTCCAATCCATAATTCGTGTATCCTTAGTTTTCCCTCCGCTATCATTGAACTTTGGTTGATTTTGATTTGCCAAAATACATAAACAATCCTCATCTTGAGTGTAGCAAACAATGAGAACATTCCATGTCACAGCGTCTCTCTTAGGCATTTCATCGAGCACTACGTCAGCTTTGTCTCACTGTGGGTCTCGATCCCAACATTATGCAATCTGAGCTATTTTGTTTTCTGCAATGCTTGTACGAATATAATGATTCTTTGTGTTCTTAGTGCATTCCTTGGTTAAAGGACTAGCTTCAATTGGCGAAGATTTTTTCGTGGCATCTTTCAAAGTATCCTAGTCATGAACAATTGGGGTAATAAGCTCTAAATTTTTTGCCAGAGGACCATCGTGTTCTCCATACATGTTCACCCAATTTGCATTAGGCGTCTTTATATTTTTATTCAGAATTGTTGGGTACAGGGCCTTGTGAGTGACTATTCCTTTAATTTTATCATTTTGAGTGTTATAATCATCTGGCGGTTTTGGATTGAGGTCAATAATGTATCCCAATGGCTCTGAAATTTCATCGAACACCTTACTCGCAACATGAAATTCCTTTTTATATGCATCAATTGCTCCTATCATTGTGTTGTTGGCTAAGATAAGAGAGGAATAATCATTTTCAGGAAGAGAGTTTACCTTATCCTGAATTGATTCAGTGCAAACTTGATTGACGAGTGAGCTTGGGTCTTCAATTTTTGCTAGCAAATCCTTATGATCTCCAATCTCAGGAACAATCGAACCACCGTTTTGATGAATCTGCAATTGTGTTTGAGGGCTCTCTTCCTACTTAATGTCTTGGTATACTGAATTTAAGGAATTTTTACTTCACATAAACAACCTCATTGTAAGGAAGGAGGAATAGTATGTTGCTAGAATGCTTCTGTTAGGTAATTAGTTAATAAGGGTTTCACAGTCTTTTTCTGTTCCCAAGTCTGGTTATTTGTGTCTTTTGTTAAGAAAGGTTACTTCTGTCTTTTTGTTCCTTATTTCTGTTTCAGTCGAGTGAGGGAAGCATGTGCTGAGCTAGCTAACCATTTGGGTGTGATATATTTTGCTGGATAGTGATGTATGGAAGGCATGAATGAAAATCTGTTATTGCTTCTTCCCCAATTATCTCTTCTCTCTATTATTCTCTCTTTCCCCTCTTCCTTGCTCTATTTTCTGTTATTTCTCTGTTAAATTTCACTGGATAAGTCCAATTATTGAGACTTGTTCCATTACAGCTGCTAAGGTATTGAACTAATTAAGCTAGTTCATTACAGTTGGTATCAAAGCCAAGCGAAACTATGGATTATGGCTACAAACAATCAGCGACTGAGCAGCTTAGAGACGCAGGTTCAAGAGCTGCAAGCACAGTTGGGTTCGGTCTCAACGATGCAGTAGGGGTTTGATTCAAAAATGGAGCAGATGATGAAGAATTTCGATACCCTCCTGAATATTCAGAGGCAGCTGTTGGACCCAAATAACATAGGTAACTAGGGTCCTCCATCTATTTCTGTTCTGGGACCCTATGAAAATGCTCCTAAGGGAGATAAATTTGATGATATCTTCAGGACCATCAAGTTTGAATTCCGAAAGTTTGATGGGAATAATCCTAGATCATGGCTTAGAAGATGTAATAAGTTGTTTGCTCACCATGTGGTGCCTGAGCACCAAAAAATTTATCTAAGTACTATGAATCTAGAAGGAGAGGCTGAAGCTTGGTACTCTGGGTTTGTACAACATGGTCAGGAGCTGACATGGGCTGGTTTAGTGGAGGAGATATTTTCCAGGTTAAGTCCTGAAGAAAGAGAAAATCCTATTGGAGAGCTGAAAAAGTTGCAGCAGCATGACACAATCGATGAGTATAGAAGCAAATTTTAGGAGTTGAAAGGATGGGCATTGGCTAGGAATCCCTCTCTTAATGAGGCCTTCTTTATGGACTATTTCCTGGGTGGATTAAAGGTGAAAATCCAATTGGGGGTGCAAGAGCTTAAATCAAGGGACCTTAAGGAGTTAATCAGATTATCTAGGGTTGAAGAAGCAAACTTAGAAGCATGGCTTAAGAGAAGTAGGGGGGTTACCAGAATGTCTGTAAATGTTTTTACTCCTAAAATTGTCTCTACTTTTTTTCCCCTAAAACCTGCAACTGTTTCCCTTCCTCAGGCCAAACCTGCAGAAATGAACAAGGTTGACAATATGAGGTCCTTACCAATAAGGGGACTCACTAGGGAAAAGATGAATGATAAGAGGAGAAGGAAGATATGTTTCTCCTGTGATGAGCCCTATGTTCAGGGGCATGGATGCAAAAGACCCTAGTTGTTCATGTTACTTCCCTCTGATCAGGATGACTTGGAGGAATCTGAACAAGTTGAGTGTACAGAGGAGGAAATAAGTACTGTTAGTTGTGAGGAACTTGAAGCTCAAATCACATTGCATGCTCTCTCGGGTAACAACACTAATAACACAGTTAGGCTGTTGGGAATGGCCAATGGTAAATTCTTGAGAATTCTGGTGGATAGTGTCAGCACCCACAATTTTTTGGATCTTAAAGCAGCTAAAGCAATCAAGGCTGGTGTAAATGGCAGTAGTATCTTGACAGTAACTGTAGCAGATGGGTTCAAGTTGAATAGCAGTCAGCTTTGTCCTCAATTGCATTGGTCCATTCAAGGGGAGGAGTTCAATACAGACTTTAGAATACTGCCTCTAGGGGGGGGAATAGATGTTGTCCTAGGTGTCCAATGGTTGAAGATCTTTAATCCTATAACCTTTGACTTCTAGAACCTACAGCTGACTATTACCAGAAGAGGGCAAACTATTGTCTTACAAGGTGAATATGACCATGTGACACCTATCATTCAAATGATGAATTCTGGGGAGTTCAGCCAAACATTACAATATGCTACCTATGGTTATTTTGGGTATTTGTTTGGGATACATCCAGGGGAGGACAAGGTCCAGGAAGGAACAGATAGCCATAGCAGCCCTAGTAGAAGGGATCCAAAACCAGTCTAGTTGGCTGAAACCCGTCCTAAGATGCAAGGGTTGTTGCAGGATTTCCAAGAGGTATTTCGGGAACCCAAGGGTCTTCCACCTAAAAGGACCCATGACCATCACATAAAGCTTAAGGAGGATAGTCAGCCAGTCAGTCGCAGACCCTATAGGTATCCCTATGTTTAGAAGGAGGAAATAGAGAAGATTGTATAGGAGATGCTACAAAATGGTGTAATTCAACCAAGCAATAGCTCATATGCTTTCCCAGTTCTTTTAGTAAAAAAAACAAGATGGAACATGGAGGTTGTGTGTTGGTTACAGGTCTCTAAATGCTATGACCATTAAGGATAGGTTCCCTATACCTGCCATTGATGAGTTGCTGGATGAGTTACATGGCTCCAGGTGGTTTTCCAAGCTTGATTTAAGATCAGGATACCATCAAATCAGGGTACATAAAGATGACAAACAAAAAACTGCTTTTAGGACTCATAATGGCCATTTTGAATTCTTGGTGATGCCTTTTGGGCTCACAAATGCTCCTGCCACATTCCAGTCACTAATGAACCAGGTATTCCAGCCTTTCCTTAGAAAATTTATCCTCATCTTTTTTGACGATATACTAGTTTATAGTAAGGATTATAATGAACACTTGGAACACTTAAGACTGACCCTCAAACTGCTACAAGATTACAAACTTTTTGCCAAAAGGAGTAAATGTGTTTTCGGGATAGATTCTATTCAATACTTCACAATGGGTGGCAACTGATCCAGATAAAATTAAATGTATGGTGGAATGGCCTGTGCCTAAGAATATAAAAGGGTTGAAGGGATTTCTAGGCCTAACTGGCTACTACAGGAGGTTCATTAGGAATTATGGGTTGATAAGCAGGCCCCTTACTAATTTACTCAGGAAAGATAGCTTCAAATGGTCTGACCAGGCAACTGAAGCATTCATGGCTCTTAAGGAGGCTATGACACAAGCCCCAATCCTTACCATGCCTAATTTTAATGAAGCTTTTGTATTGGAAATAGATGCCTCCCACTATGGCATTGGTGCAGTTTTGTCACAAAAAGGAAGGCTTATAGCCTTCCTTAGTAAGGCTATAGCAGGACAACATATGGGATACTCAACTTATGAAAAAGAACTCATGGTTGTGGTTTATGCAGTAAACAAATGGAGGCATTACATGTTAGGGAATAATGTCCTCATCAAGACAGACCACCAGCGTTTAAAGTATCTATTGGACCAAAGGATTACAACAACCAATCAACAAAAATGGATCACCAAACTTATGGGGCTGGATTATGAGATAATTTACAGAAAGGGAAAAGAAAATGTAGTGGCTGACAGTTTATCTAGGGAGGTTCCTTTTTAATTGGACAAAACTGAAGAAGCTGGTGAGCTCAATCTGGTTACAACAGCAATACCAAGCTGGGTCTAGGAGATTGCTCACTCTTGGGAGAAAGATGAAGGACTTAAGGAGCTTATTATGCAGCTACAAATAGACCCCATTAGCTTACCTGGATACTCTTTTAACAGTGGCAGACTGAAGTTCCAGAATAGATTGATGTTGAGGCCAGATTCTGATCTAAGGAGGAAGTTCTTAGAGGAGTTCCATAGCTCTCCTATTGGGGGGCATTCTGGGATAAGGGGTACCTATGAACGGATTAATCAGTATTTCTGGTGGCCAACATTAAGGTAAGATGTAACTAATTTTGTTAAAGAGTGTGATGTATGCCAGCAACAAAAACATGAAAATGTTCTTGCTCTAGGTTTTCTCCAGCCTCTTCCAGTTCCAGATACTCCTTGGACTGATATCACCATGGACTTCATAGAAGGACTACCTAGTTCTGCTGGTATGACAGTCATTTGGGTAGTGGTGGATAGACTTACTAAATATAGCCATTTTATTCCTCTCAAACACCCTTTCACTGCTTCTCATCTAGCCCAACTTTTCATTACTCACATATACAAACTACATGGCCTACCTTCTTCTATAGTCTCTGACAGAGACAAAATTTTCATTAGCCTTTTCTGGCAATTCTTATTCAAACTTGTGGGTACTAAACTGTAAATGAGTACAACTTACCATCCCCAAACCGATGGTCAAACTAAATGAATCAACCAAATTCTATAATGCTATCTTAGGTGTATGGTGTCCCAAAAGCCACACGGCTGGACTGCTTGGTTGGACTTAGCAGAGTGGTGGTATAACTCCCATTTCCACAATGGTTTACAAGCTTCCCCATTTGAAATGTTTTATGGGTATAAGCCTTCCCATTTATCTTTCCATCAGTGGGGAAGGGCACATGACCCTACTACTAGGCAATTTTGCAGAGACAAGTCCCAACTGCTCAGAATGCTTAAGCAAAATCTGGTGGAAGCTCAGTCAAGGATCAAGTATTATGATGACCGGAATAGATCTGAACGGATATTTGTACCAGGGGACATGGTTTATTTGAAGGTCAGGCCTTACAAACAGGTCACCCTTGCTCAGACCCCTTTTGGAAAGCTAACTCCTAAGTATTATGGACCATTCATGGTCGAAGCCAAGGTAGGAGCTGTGTCTTATAAATATTAGCTGCCAGGCCACACTAAGGTTCACCCTATTTTCCATGTATCCCTGCTTAAAAAGAAGATTGGTCAGCGCTGCACTTCTTCTCCTTCTTTACTTCCTGCGAATGCAAATGGTCACTTCCTAGCAGAACCTCTGGCAATACTTGACAAGAGGATGATTAAAAAAAATAATGCAGCTAGTGTTGAACTATTGGTGCAATGGGAAAACTCTCTACCATCCGAAGCCACCTGGGAAAATTGGGACCAGCTTCACCTGAAATTTCCTCATTTCCATCCTTGGGGACAAGGATCTTCTTACGGGGGAGGGACTGTAAGGAAGGAGGAATAGTTTGTTACTAGGATGCTTCTATTAGGTAATTAGTTGATAAGGATATCACATTCTTTTTCTATTCCAAAGTCAGGTTATTAGTGTCTTTTGTTAAGAAAGGTTACTTCTGTCTTTTTGTTCCTTATTTCTGTTTCAGTTGAGTGAGGGAAGCATGTGCTGAGCTAGCTAACCATTTGGGTGTGATATATTTTGCTGGATAGTGATGTATGGAAGGCATGAATGAAAATCTGTTATTGCTTCTTCCCCAATTATCTCTTCTCTCTATTATTCTCTCTTTCCCCTCTTCATTGCTCTATTTTCTGTTATTTCTCTGTTAAATTTCACTGGATAAGTCCAATTATTGAGACTTGTTCCATTACAGCTGCTAAGGTATTGAACTAATTAAGCTAGTTCATTACAGTTGGTATCAAAGCCAAGCGAAACTATGGATTATGGCTACAAACAATCAGCGACTGAGCAGCTTAGAGACGCAGGTTCAAGAGCTGCAATCACAGTTGGGTTCGGTCTCAACGATGCAGCAGGGGTTTGATTCAAAAATGGAGCAGATGATGAAGAATTTCGATACCCTCCTGAATATTCAGAGGCAGCAGTTGGACCCAAATAACATAGGTAACTAGGGTCCTCCATCTATTTCTATTCTGGGACCCTATGAAAATGCTCCTAAGGGAGATAAATTTGATGATATCTTCAGGACCATCAAGTTTGAATTCCGAAAGTTTGATGGGAATAATCCTAGATCATGGCTTAGAAGATGTAATAAGCTGTTTGCTCACCATGTGGTGCCTGAGCACCAAAAAATTTATCTAAGTACTATGAATCTAGAAGGAGAGGCTGAAGCTTGGTACTCTGGGTTTGTACAACATGGTCAGGAGCTGACATGGGCTGGTTTAGTGGAGGAGATATTTTCCAGGTTAAGTCCTGAAGCAAGTGAAAATCCTATTAGAGAGCTGAAAAAGTTGCAGCATCATGACACAATCGATGAGTATAGAAGCAAATTTGAGGAGTTGAAAGGATGGGCATTGGCTAGGAATCCCTCTCTTAATGAGGCCTTCTTTATGGACTATTTCCTGGGTGGATTAAAGGTGAAAATCCAATTGGGGGTGCAAGAGCTTAAATCAAGGGACCTTAAGGAGTTAATCAGATTATCTAGGGTTGAAGAAGCAAACTTAGAAGCATGGCTTAAGAGAAGTAGGGGGGTTACCAGAATGTCTGTAAATGTTTTTACTCCTAAAATTGTCTCTATTTTTTTTTCCCTAAAACCTGCAACTGTTTCCCTTCCTCAGGCCAAACCTGCAGAAATGAACAAGGTTGACAATATGAGGTCCTTACCAATAAGGGGACTCACTAGGGAAAAGATGAATGATAAGAGGAGAAGGAAGATATGTTTCTCCTGTGATGAGCCCTATGTTCAGGGGCATGGATGCAAAAGACCCCAGTTGTTCATGTTACTTCCCTCTGATCAGGATGACTTGGAGGAATCTGAACAAGTTGAGTGTACAGAGGAGGAAATAAGTACTGTTAGTTGTGAGGAACTTGAAGCTCAAATCACATTGCATGCTCTCTTGGGTAACAACACTAATAACACAGTTAGGCTGTTGGGAATGGCCAATGGTAAATTCTTGAGAATTCTGGTGGATAGTGGCAGCACCCACAATTTTTTGGATCTTCAAGCAGCTAAAGCAATCAAGGCTGGTGTAAATGGCAGTAGTATCTTGACAGTAACTGTAGCAGATGGGTTCAAGTTGAATAGCAGTCAGCTTTGTCCTCAATTGCATTGGTCCATTCAAGGGGAGGAGTTCAATACAGACTTTAGAATACTGCCTCTAGGGGGGGGGAATAGATGTTGTCCTAGGTGTCCAATGGTTGAAGATCTTTAATCCTATAACCTTTGACTTCTAGAACCTACAGCTGACTATTACCAGAAGAGGGCAAACTATTGTCTTACAAGGTGAATATGACCATGTGACACCTACCATTCAAATGATGAATTCTGGGGAGTTCAGCCAAACATTACAATATGCTACCTATGGTTATTTTGGGTATTTGTTTGGGATACATCCAGGGGAGGACAAGGTCCAGGAAGGAACAGATAGCCATAGCAGCCCTAGTAGAAGGGAGCCAAAACCAGTCTAGTTGGCTGAAACCCGTCCTAAGATGCAAGGGTTGTTGCAGGATTTCCAAGAGGTATTTCGGGAACCCAAGGGTCTTCCACCTAAAAGGACCCATGACCATCACATAAAGCTTAAGGAGGATAGTCAGCCAGTCAGTCGCAGACCCTATAGGTATCCCTATGTTTAGAAGGAGGAAATAGAGAAGATTGTATAGGAGATGCCACAAAATGGTGTAATTCAACCAAGCAATAGCCCATATGCTTTCCCAGTTCTTTTAGTAAAAAAACAAGATGGAACATGGAGGTTGTGTGTTGGTTACAGGTCTCTAAATGCTATGAACATTAAGGATAGGTTCCCTATACCTGCCATTGATGAGTTGCTGGATGGTCCTCTATTTTCTGTTATTTCTCCGTCAAATTTCACTAGATAAGTCCAATTATTGAGACTTGTTCCATTACAGTTGCTAAGGTATTGAACTAATTAAGCTAGTTCATTACACTCCTCTTCCGAATAACCATACATAAGCACTTTTCAATCATGCTTTGGATTGGATTTTAGGCGAGCTTTCTTCATAGCTTTAAAAAATTGTTCAGCAAATTTTGTCACAAATTTTGAGACTCTCTCCGTAAATTTGTCCCAAGCAGCCAAGATAAGATCAGGTTCCATGGATTCAACTCTCAATGAAAGCAACGTTGTTACAGATTTATAGTCTCGGGTAGACTTTGAAAGAAATTTTAGGGGAAGGGAGAGAGAAGAAAGGAGATTGGAAATTGTTTTGTATATTCGATATATTCCCGCAGTACATTGTATTGCCTTATATTTCCCCTAATAACTATAAAATTAATCCTAGCCATATATTTTTGAAAATAGATCACAACCATTGGGTCACTTTGATAGCTTACCTTATTCATATTTTGACTACATGAGTCAGTCTATGGTTCGTTACAAAGTGTCATTGTGGTTTATTTACGATTAGCCAAGAAAATTGCTTAAAATCTTGTTAAAACTAGAAGGGCTTGTCTGCGTTTTGAATTTGAATAATGGAATAGCACACTTTCACCAAATAGAGAAGAACATACATATTTATAAAATTAACATTCACTTGAGTATCATCAGAAATTCCATCTCCAACTGCACCTAAACTATCCACATTCACAAGAACCTTGTTACCACGTTCGCAATAGTTAACCAGCTACTTCTTGCTTTCACATAACACTGATATAAACATTAAATTAAAGATCATTTTTTAGTATTACAGTTGGAAGCTGAATTTTAACCATTTATCCTTAAAACGATTAAAAACAAATCACAAAGTACCAGGTTACCAAGTAATACATAATTGGGAGTAATGATATCAATGTAGTACCTCTATAGCACTACATCAAGTACTAACAAACATCTACAAGAAATGCAAACTGAATGTAAAATATTATCATGTCCCCTAAATTGTGTGGCCAGATGTGGTTACCAAGAACATGAGTACCAAAATCTCATTAAACATTGATTTTCTCTAAAATTGATTTGATAAATTAGACATCAAATAGTATCCAGAACAAGAATTGATTCCGGTAGGTTCAAAATTTAAGTAATTATTGTGTAACTATTTGAACCCATATAACTTCCTAACAAATAAGAATGCAAATATGGATAAAGAGTACCTCCTGCAACCGAATAATTTTTCCATGTGCATTAAAAAGACTAAAAGAGAAAATGCACCCCAAACTTCACTTCTTATTTACCTGTGCACCCTAAACTTAAAACGGTGTCTAAGTACACCCCAAACTTAATTATATGAGATAAAACGCACACTTTTACCACTTAACCGGTCAAAAGTGACCGTCTATGACTGGCTAAGGCTCTAATATTTATTACAGATGGGGTAAGATTGGTAGTTTACATTTAATGCTTAGGCATATATTTTGACACCGGTTATGATGGTTATCAGACAAAAATCCCCAAATCGATTTGCTTAGGGTTCGCGATTCGTGAAGGAGAAGATGAGTGATTCTTAATTCTTGAGGGATTTAGTAGACAATAACGTTTATGGAGAGAAGGGTGTCCCAGAATACAGTAAGTGCTTCAAATACATGTGCAATAATGGTCTGGTGTTTTTTAGTGTGTACTTTTTGTAGTTTAGTGACTTCTTTTTCTTTGTTTATTGTGTTCTGGTAGTAGTTTGAATAGGATTGTTACTTTTTGTAGTATTTGTTTTGTAGTGGTCCCTTTTTATGCTTTGTTCTCCCGATTATGGGTAGTGGTCCACACATTTAACTGGTAGTGATCCCTTTATGTTTGTGGTTGTGCAGGTAATAAGGAATATTTTTTAGTCAAATTTTTCCATGTTGGACACTTTGAAGATAGCCCACATAAGTAGTGGGTGGGAGGTACATTCTCCTATTTTGATTTCTGTCATCCTGATTACATCTTTTTACTTGATATAGCCCAAATGGGGAAGGAGTTGGGATATAAAGGTGGACACATTAAGTTCCGGTACAAGACACCTGTAACTGGTATGGATAAGGGATTATGGGAGTTAAAAAATGACGATGATATACTGACAATGTGTATGCTTATCCCTGCTAGTAGGCTAATTGAAATATATTTGGAGGTGATTAGACCTGTGGGAGCATCAATTGACTTGGATGATGAAAGAGAGTCAACTGATGAAGATTATGAGGATAGTTCTGGGGAAGAGTCAACTGAGGATGAAGAGGATTATGACTTAGATGAGGATGGTGAGGATAAAGAGGATTATGAGCATAACATGGGGACTGATGATGGGCCAGAGGGTGATCAGGCTAGGGGGACTGAGGTTGGGGCAACTGAGGTTGGGGCAACTGATGCTGGGGCAACTGAGGCTGGGGCAAAGGACAAAGGGAAGGGAAAACAAAGGGAAGAGAAGGGTGAAAGACAGAAAGGCAAAGGAAAAGGAGCTGAAACAAGAAAGACAAAGGATAAAGGGAAAAGAAAACAAACTTCAGAAACCCAGAGTACACAAGAAGAACCACATGAACTAGGATTTTCATCCTCTAACTATGATGAATCTGATGTGGAAAGGATTCCTAGAGTTGATGAATTTGATCCTGAAATACATGACTTACATGAAGGGCTTCAATCAGAATTTAGGGAAGGTGTCATAGAGGATCCTAAGTTTGAGTTGGGAATGACATTTAACAATGTCACTGAAGTGAGGGCAACAATCAGAAGTCATGACATCAAACAAGGAAGGAAGATTTATTTCAAGAAAAACTTGTCAAATAAGATCCAAGTAAGGTGTGTGGAGCCATGTACATGGTACTTCTATGCTGCAAAGGTGCAAAGAGAGCATACATTTAAAAGCACTAGGTTATAGAAAGTGCATACTTGTTACAGAGAATGGGATAATTATTGTATAAATACAGAATACATTGCCAAAAAACTTGAAGATGATCTTCGAATGAATCCAACATGGGGATTAGATCAGTTTCATAATAAAGTGGTTAAAGATTTGGATATTGGGGTATCAAGGAGCCTAGCATATAGAGCTAAGAAGAGATCAATGAAAAACATTGAAGGGAGTGCTGAGGAGGAGTTTGGACTGGTCTTGGACTATGCTGTAGAGCTCGAAAGAGCCATGCCTGGGAGTACTTGTATTTTGAAGAGAGCAGAACCAGAGCAGGGACAAGACTTAGGCAGATTTTTGAGGTTTTATGTCTGTTTCCAACCACTAAAAGAAGGATTCAAATTGGGGTATAGACAACTGGTAGGGCTTGATGGCTGCTTTCTCAAAGGACCATATGGGGGTCAGTTATTGACTGCGGTTGGTGTTGACCCTAACAATGGGATGTGGCCAGTTGCATAGGCCATTGTTGAATCTGAGAACACTCAGTCTTGGGTGTGGTTTATGAACTTGCTGGTGGAAGATCTTGGCGTTGCAAATGATGGAGGCTGGACATTCATTTCAGATAATCAAAAGGTGAAAACATCTTTTTGTTATTCAATCAATTATTACACCCCAAAGTATCTTTTTGATAACTTACCTTCCTTTGTCTCCAGGGTTTGATTAATGCTTTAGAAGATGTGGTCCCTGGTGCTGAACACAGACATTGTGTAATGTATTTGTACAGGAACTTTTGGCAAAAACACAAAGGTTCTGGATTAAGAAAGTTGGTGTGGAATGCTGCTAAAGCCATAAATCCTTATGTGTTTCAAAGGGCAATAGAAGTGCTAAAAAGAGAAGATAAGAGTTCATATGAATGGCTAGCTCCTAAGCCACCTGCTCAGTGGAGTAGGTCTCATTTTCAGTCCATATGCAAAAGTGACATGTATGTCAATAACCATTGTGAGGTATTTAATAGCAAAATTCTTAAGTCTAGAGTGAAACCAATAATAGGGTGTCTAGAAGGACTTAGATTATATTGCATGAATAGGATTGTTAAAAGGAGAGAAATGATGTTGAAACATAATGGTGTAGTGTGCCCTAGGATAGCTAAAAAATTAGAAAAATAGAAAGGTCAATCAGGGAGTGGACTACCATTGTGGTCAGGTGGTGGTGGTAGGTTTACAGTGACTATGACTGTTGGGGGGTATTCATTTGTGGTGGATTTGGGGAATAGAACATGTTCTTGTAGGAGGTGGGACTTGTGTGGAATACCTTGTGCTCATGCTGTGTCATGCATTAACAAACTAGGCCCGGATCCATACACATATGTACACGACTGTTTAACCAAGGATATGTATCTAAAGGTTTTACAGTCACAACATTGAGCCTGTAAGGCACAGATCTGAGTGGGATCCAACTAGTGTTGAGCCACCTTTGCCACAGTTAAACATACTCCTATAGGCAGGCCTAAAGTTGTTAGGAGAAAAGATAATGATATTCCAAAATCATGTCCAAAAGGTATAAGTTTGAAGAGGAAAGGAACACCATTGAGATGTGGTTTTTGCAAGGAATGGGGTCACAATTCAAGAGGCTGTCCTCAAGTAAGTTAAGATGCCTATTTCTATTTATGTATAAAACATAATGTGGAACATCATTAATGTATGTTGAGTTTCATACATTTCTATTTGTCTATTTTCAAAAACTCAACAAGGAGCCAGGAGTTAAGAGGGCCAAGATGGTTCAACAGACTTCAACAGCTGCAACACAAGAGTCTACACATGAAGCTCCAACACAAGAGTCTACACATGAAGCTCCAACATAAATGGCACCAACACAAGAGTTTACACAAATATTTAATGTTGATCAAGAGCAAGTAGGAGGTTCTACAAAGTTGCAAGGGGGAATACATTTTGAGGGTAGCCAAAGCAAGGTGTCAGGTGAGGGCCTGCTGCCCAAAGACTACACATGGAAGGGGAAACATGTTACAACACTGAGAGACCTAAAAGCTACAGAAAGATCTAAAAGGGATAAGATCCAGTTTAGGAAACCAAACAGTGGAGGGCCTACTGCAGATTAATAGCAACAAGATCCTATATAGG
This sequence comes from Panax notoginseng, assembly GCA_016801055.1. Classification (NCBI taxonomy): domain Eukaryota; kingdom Viridiplantae; phylum Streptophyta; class Magnoliopsida; order Apiales; family Araliaceae; genus Panax; species Panax notoginseng. Next base: position 164,407,111 of record CM029018.1, on the reverse strand, counting down.
ATTTTTTTTGGGCTTTTTTGGGGTACTAAGCTTATATGGATGTATATATCCAGTTTAGGATATTTTTGGGTCCTAAACTTATGAATTATTGATGTATGTATGTTTTGTGCATAAGATGCATTTTTTGGGGCCTAAACTTATGAAGGTGTGACTGGGATTGTTAAAAGGATGCCATTTGTTAATAGGCCAATGACAGCAACTATTTTTAATTGCCTCTGATTTATGGATTGTACTGGGAATTAATTATGTAATTGAATGGCAATACCAGTTCCTTTATGATGCAGTCTGTGTATGCAATGTGTGTATAATGCAGTGTGTGTATGCAGTGTTACCACTGGTGTGTGTATGATGCAGTGTGTGTTCATGCAGTTGGGCAATTTCAGTGTGGTTATTATAACAGTTGTTTATGTATAATACAAGTGTGCAACTATTTTGGGCAGCTGATGCAGTGTGTTTGATGTATGATGTAGTGTGTTATTTTATAACAGTTGTTTGTGTATAACAGTTATTATTATAACAGTTGGGGGTAATTATAATGCAAATGGGCAATTGCAGTGTGTTGTTTGAATTTGTCTGTTTTGTGCATTAATGCAGGTGATGTGCATTTGTGAACCAGTGTGCAAAGGTGTTGGGCTATACTCTGTTAGTGTGCAAGTGATGTGCATTAGCTTGTGCAAGTGTGCATTAATGCAAGGTGCCTATGAAATGCACCAGGTATCATAAATAGCACACCAACCATAAATTGCAACAATTGATTACAACAAATAAATTTCATTCAACCATCTTGGTTTACAACATGTTCATTCAAAGAAATTGCCCATACATTACAACCAATAAATTACCCATAAAAGATGCCCAACAATTACATTCCATAAGTGTCCTAATTTCTACCACTATATTGCTAGAAATTACGATCCCATAAATTTCATTCTCAGTAATTGCACACAAAAGGTGCCATATTTTGTCAGACTACTACCAATACATACTTAGCAAAGTTGCTCAGTAGAACCCAAGTTACTTGTTTTCAAGTCTAGAGGGGTGTTTCATCCTTTGTTGAGATAAACATTAAATAAAAAATTACAATCCAAGTTGCAATCAACAAACCCTTTGCAAACCTTGCCTTAATTATGTACTGTTTCAGATCATCTTTCACAGCTTTGACTTCAGCATCCAAATTCTCTAATCTTCTTATTAATCTAGGTATTACTTCCCTTGAACGCTCACACATTGGAGGATCAACCCAAAAGAAGAAATTACAACCACCGTGCCCAGCTAAACCCCAATATGGACAACCAAGGAATCTTCTACCTGTATTGTTTGAGCTTCTCCAAGCCGTCTTCATCACTGATTTCTTCATGCACCAGCAATTACGATCCATGAGCCCTAATTTCCCTTGATTTTCTTGCTCGAATTTCTTGGATTTACTTCCCAAATTGAGCTGCACGAATGATACTAAATGACTAGCTTGTTCCAGCTCGGGTAGTAGAAGAAGATATGGAAAAGACTTACATACCCCTCCAGATCCACACATGGGTCACGGCCGGTCATTTTTGACCGGTTAAGTGGTAAAAGTGTGTGTTTTGTCTCGTATAATTAAGTTTGGGGTATACTTAGACACCTTTTTAAGTTTAGGGTGCACAGGTAAATAGGAAGTGTAGTTTGGGGTGCATTTTATCTTTTAGTCCATTAAAAATACATACATATCATATACTACATTAGGCCAACAGAAAAACCAAACAAATCAATAGAACAGTCCTTCGAGACATTATAATTATCCACAAGTGAACATATCTATTATTGTTACCAAGAAATGAGTATTTCAGTTTGCAAAACTTTCACTCCTCAATATGAATCTAAATTTTTTAAACTAAAGTTTTGATCTCGATAAATTTTATAATTTGACTTTTAAGAATCTCGTAACAAGATAACCCATTGAAATAAATGGCACATTCAAGTTCAACTATGATCAAATTACCAAACAATATACGCATATTCACACAAAAACAAAAACAAAATCAAATAATATATATTGTTGGGAAATTGCATATTTAAATTTGATGTTGAAAGTAATATTCATGCTTATTCATAAAGTCCTTCATGGAATACATGTACAATGACTTAGTGGTAGATCAAACTTGTTAGGTTGATCTGAGCTTTAATGTTTATCATTATGTAAATGAATGTATAGAAGAAAAGATCAAAGTTGTTAGGTTGATCTATGACTTGAGATGTAATAGATAGGCTTCAACAGAATCGTAGTCTGTCAAGCTAGTCAAGTGATTGCAGAAACCAAGGCAGAATTGTAGAGCATCAAAATCATAGTCTGTGTGCTTTAGAGGGCCTCTCCCAGAATCGTAGAGTGGTCCAAACGCCTGCCGAGTAAACTCAAGAATTGTAGTGTGCTCTCGGAAGCGTAGAGTCTGCAAATCAAGCAAGCAAAGATCATAGTCTACCAGTACTAAGAGAAATCGTAGTGTTCTCATCTACTAGTACCGGATCAAGCACTAATATTGCAAAACACCACGATCATGATCGTAGTGTATCATCTGTCTGCATTTGAAGCATCAAGCCTTGTCCATTTGTTTAAGAATAAAAGTCAACAAATGTGGAATGGATTATAGACATTGAGACTATCGGGAATCCTAATGACACAACACTCATCCTTAGTATATAATAAAGAGACGTATCGAATAAGCTAAGGAAAGTACTACATGTCAGCCAAAAACACCTTTTCAGGTGTTAGGTGAGATAGCAGTCTACTATGTCAGTGGGCCAGACGGCTAATCAGAAGATTTGCAGAAAGTCACCTTCAGTGCTCAGAAATGTCAAATACAATTAATGCTTCAATGGATGCCTTCAAACGAATACATTTCAAAGGCACCCTATATACAAATCAGATGCAGAAGTAAGAGATAAGTAAGTATACAATAAAACGTTGAAGAACATTCAACGCTCAACTCTACGATCTGAAAAGAAAGCTTGCTCAGCTTCTCAGTTCTTTCGAACAGAAGCTCAACGACAACTGAGTAGCACCATTCAAGAACTCAACTATCTTTAAGTGAAGTAAGAAGTTCCAAGTCTGTTGGACTTGAAGAGTTCTAAGTGAACTAAGAAGTTCCAAGTCTGCTGGACTTGAAGAGTTCTAAGTGAACTAAGAAGTTCCAAGACTGCTGGTCTTGAAGGAATCTGAGTGATTCAAAGATTGTAAAAACATCCTTAGTGGATTTCCTACTCAAAGAGTAGAAGAGTGGACTAGGAGCTATGAATGTTCTGAACCACTTAAATTCTCTATGTCTTTTATATTCTTGTTTTAACTGCTATACTTGTTATAACTGTCTGTTATCTATTAACTCTGTTTATCTTAAAGGGGAATAAACAAATCACAAATTCCACTGAAATTGATTAACAATATCTAACAAAGAATTTTGAAAAAAAGAATTTTTAAAATATCTATTCAACCCCCCTTCTAGATAACTATTGTGCCTTTGGGAACTAATAATTGGTATCAGAGCAGGTTCTCTCAATCAGCCTACAAAGCTTGAGTAGATCCAATGACACATCTAGTAAGCGAATCAAAGACTAGAGGAGGCAACAAGCCACCAATGTGCAACAAAGATAAATTTGCCAACTAGAAAGTTTGTATGCAAGCATACATAGATTCAATAGATGAAGAACTATTTGAAATTGTCATGAATGGGCCCTACATTCCAACAAAGCTTGCACCAACTCCAGAAGATCCAAACAGAATTCAAGTCAAGGTTAAAACTGAGTGGTCAGACAACGAAAAGAAAGTTGTCCAACTCGACAAAAAGGCCAAGAACATTCTATTCTAATCCTTAGAAGTTAATCTATTCAAAAATGTGGTCAACAGTAAAACTGCCAAGGAAGTCTAGGAAGCGTTGCTCATTATGCATGAAAGAATAGAAGAAGTCAGAGAAAACAAGCAATCTCTTATGACTCAATAATATGAAATGTTTGCTCATGTTCCAAGAGAAAACTTCACTTCCACTTATGAAAGATTCAATGTTCTGCTCAACTCTCTTCAAGCCTTTGGAAAGATCTATCCAAATAAAGATCTAATCATAAAGTTCATGAGAGATCTACCTAGCAAGTGGGATGCCAAAACTACTACCATCAGAGAATCAAAGAATCTTCATAAAATGACTATTCAACAACTCTATGGAAACCTTCTTACCTATGAAATGGAGCTGACTCAGCGAGCAGAGACTCTATCTGAAGGAAGAAAGAAGAACAAAGGAGTTGCTCTCAAAGCAACAGATGTCATCTCCAAAGCTAACACTGAAAATGACTCTGGCTCTGAGGAAGATGATGATGAGGACATTTCAATGCTGGTAAGAAGACTCAATAGGTTCATGGGTAAAGGCAGAAGCAGAAAACCCAAGAGATTCAACAACACCAACAGCTAGGAGCAGATAAATGACTTATGCTACAACTGTAAGAAGCCTGGCCATTTCATTGCAAACTGCAACAAACCTCTTAGAGAAGAACTAAAGAGGAAATCAAATTCAAAGAAAGAATTCAAAGGGAACAAGAGGCTCCAAAAGAAGGACAAAAGTCTTATGGCCGGAGGATCATGGAGTGACTTAGACAATGACTCAACTCCTAACTTCGGAGATGATGAAGATCCTCAAGTAGCAAATCTATGTCTTGTGGCTAAACATGCAAAGGATAAGAAAAGCCCTGACAATCATGAAGTAAGTATCGATGAGGTATTTGACTTTAACTCTCCTGATATAGATATTGATGATTTAAGAACTGCACTACATGACATAACATCTGATCTACATCAATACATGAAATGGTTCAGAGTTCTATCTAAAGATTATTCTTTTCTTCAAAAGGAGAAAGAGAAAGTTCAGGAAGAATGATAAGTAGGTTTTATACCTACTTATCCGGTATCTATTACTTGAATTAGTTGCTTAAACCTATGTTTTGTAGTTACTTTGCATGAATTGTGTGTGCATTTCATACATTTTATGTTATTTTGCAGGCTATGACACAACATTGGCATGAAGAAGTAAGGAAAAGTAATTCAAACATCTTTTGGACTAAAATATACAAGCAAATGAAAGAAGGGGAGATTTTAGGGCTTTTAACACCAAGTTGGATGCATGTTCTTGGCTTGGAACTTAGATCTTATTGTAGATCTACTTTTTAGCCTTCCAGAACATCTTGAATCATCCCAATCAGAGCTCGGATGCGAGAGTTATGACCTTTTTATCAACAAAGATCAAAGCTAAGAGTTGTCATGCTTGCCATTGACATAACATCTACTTCAAGCCCGATATCGATCTTGATCCTTCTAGAATCTATCAATTCTCAAAGAATGAAAGTTGTATATCTCATCGATATCTTCGATTTGATAGGTGACAGGCACCGTAACTCCTAGCGAATAAAGCGTTATGCCTGTTTTATCAAAGGACGTCGCAGCAAAAAATAGAGCAACACGGGGAGCGTCGGGCCAGTAGATTTTCTGCTACAGTAGCGCGGGGCACGCCCAAAATGGCCTAGGAGCAGCACTGGGCGCGCCAGTCGGTGTGGAGAGAGTTAATTTGGGTGTTATGTTGTCCAATTTGAGCTAGAATATGATTCTTAGTTGCCTAACTTGATAGGGTTTCCATTAGAACTATAAATACTTGATTATAATTTGGATTGGGGGGCTAGTTTTAAGGATTCCATTAGATTATATTAGAGTAGATTAGGACCAAAATTCTAGTTCTTATGAGATTTGGAGATTGAATCAACTTAGAGACCATTGAAAATTCAAAGTAGGAGCAAGGAGGGAGCATCAAATCTGCAGACAACAGATTCTATCTTTTTCTCTTCTTCTATCTTTGGCTTTTAATGTTTATTCAATTGTGGATTCTTAGTTTTAATTCATTAATCATGAACTAAATCTTTTGTTTAAGATTACAATGGAGTTTATTGCATAGTTTATTTTAGTATGCTTCTCTATTAATTATTGTTATTATTCTTGGATTGTCTATTATGATTTGTGATGAATTGTTTAATTGCCTAGCTAACAATTACCGTGATAATCTATATGAACTCGAGAGATGGATTATAGATTTAGATCTGATCATAATAGCATGTGATTGTATTTTCTGCATGGCATTGGAATATATAATTTATGTCTAGAATAGAGATATACCTATACATCGCATGTAATTTGATAGAGAACTTGTGCTTAAAATCCTTTTTAATTGTAATTCACATAGAGATATAGTGAATTAGTTAATTAGGGTGTTCTTTTTAATTCTATCATCTGTGGATTTAAGTTTATTTGAGTATGATGCATTGAGAGATGACCATATTTACTTATGTGTTCTTGATTAACCATTCAGAATAGTGAGCATAATTGATAAGAAGTGTATTAATTTAAGTGAAGCAATAAGTGAAGTTGTGATCTTAAATCTCCATAATCTGATTTTTAATTAGTGGTAATTAGAATTAGTGTAATTAAGTAATTTAATTCATAATCTTAAATTGATTATTTAAATAAAATTAGTTTGGTTAAGAGTTAGTATTTGGTATTTTGTATTAATAATTCCTCGTGGGAATGATACTCTACTTACACTATATTACTTGTTGACCACGTATACTTACGTGTTGTGCGTATTTAGATTTTATCCAATAAGTTTTTGGCGTCGTTGCCGGGAAATTAGTTTAATAATTTTTGCCAATATTAGCTTCAACCAAATTAGTCTTACTTTAAACAATTCTTCTTTCTTTCTTTTTATTTAATTCTCTTTCTATTTTTCTCTCTTTTCAAATACCATGGCTGGATGCAATTATCAATGGCCATATTCGAATATGACTCAGCCAAGGGACACAGGGATTGATGGACTCGATAGAATTTCAGCATTATCAACACAGTTGGAGATACTTTCGAGGAAGTTGGACATTGTTGCAGCCCAATGTATTCGAAGAATAGCGGTAGTTTGTAATTATTGTGCTGGCAATCATCCGATTCATCAATGTAACGTCAGTTTTAGGCCGAGACAACATAGTGGTGACTACCTCAACCTATATGCATATGCCAATTATCATCAAGCTTGGGGGTATCACCCAGATTCGTCATGGAGCTACAATTATGAAGATCAATACTCTGTTCCAAATCCAACATACACACCGGAATTCTCATGTCCACCTCCATTGCCACAAGAAGAAAAGTCAAACTTAGAGGAATTCTTGTCAAAGCTCATAGCAAACCAAGAGGAAAGGATGATGAGTCAAGAAATATCTAGCCATAATTTTCAGAACCAAATGGAACAACTCATCACTACTTCCACACATGGTCCGCAAAACATGGATTCCAAAACTGAGATAAATAATTCAGGGGTGGAGGAATTGTTGTCCAAGTTCATAGCTTCAAGTGAGGAGGGGAGGATTAATCAAGGGATATCGAGTCAAAATTTGGCGAACCAGATGGAACAGCTACTTAATGTCTCGAACATTTGTCCTCAATACACTTGGCCCTATGACATGGATTCCGAGACTGATGGAGAGCCTGAACAAAATCTGCAACTGGATGAGCCACATGATGTTGAAATAGAGGAAACAATCGGGGACCAAAAAAAGGAGATCGACGAAGATTTAACTATAAGCTTCAATGAAGATGAGTCAATTTCATTAGTATCCCATGTGCCTCCTTCACTAAAGTTCAAGAATCCGGGAATTTTGCAAAACCATGCCCAATTGGCATTCATGTTGTCGGCAAAGCTCTTTGTGATATAAGAGCTTGTACAACTGTGGAGTCATGGTGGGATGAAAAGGAGAAGATAGAGGAAGAGCCCATTGTGTTTATTAAGCTTCAATGCCCCAATCTGATCATAGACATAATGGAGAAAATACCTAGTTGTTTGACGTTCTTAATGGGGATCCTATCTGAAAGGATCATGCTAGGTGACTTTAATTCAAGGGCCTTTGCTAATGGGAACCTACCAAAAGAGACATTGTTACTGATGGATGGATGGTTCCTTAATTTTCACAGGGGAATTGGATAGAGAATTGAAGAAGTCAGGTTGAGACTATAAAACAAGCGCTTATTGGGAGGCAACCCAAGTTTAATTTTAATTTTTTATTTTTATTAGGTTTTATATTAGTAGTTAATAAATTTGCATTTTTTAGGATTTAATAAACTTGCTTCTATTGTGTTTATAGGTTAGTCAAGTCTAATTCAAGTGTGGTACCCAATTTGTTCCATATGTCTAGCCTATTCTCCAAACTTAGTGGACAAAGTGGAAGATTGCTATATCTTCAGGGAAGTTCTCTGTTTTACTTTTTACTATTTCAGCCATTGAGGACAATGTCTAGTTTAAGTTTGGGGGATTATTCATATTGTTTAGGATTGCATATTTAGTATAATCATGTTGATTGCATATAGTTAGTATTATTGTTTTAGTTAAGTGTTTATTGCATATGTTAACATGTTATTTAGCTTATCTTTAAAAAAATTGCTTTAAATTGTTGCATTTATTGTAGATAGGTAACACTACATGAATCCAGCTGTTAGATATTTTAAGTCTATTTTAGCCAATGATGAGATTGGAATTTTTCAGATGAGTTAGTATTGATTATTAAGGCTTTGAAGTGACCTCCTGTTATTAATTTAATATTTTTTTGTTTGAAACTAGTTTAATCAAATTAACGCATTATAAACAATTTTGTTAACTGATTAAGTTTAAATTGACACATAACGGAATTCTTAAGGATAATACTAGTTTGAATGAATGAAAGACATGAATAGGCGGAGATGGCTAGATTTAGACAAAAACCTAAGTTTTGGGGGAAATTTGGGATATATAATGTGACGCCCCCAAAATAGGTATACATCACTTGGGTCGCCAAGTACATGGTACAAAGTCTAAATACAAACTTAATTAATACAACTGTCGTGTAAAATACGATAAAACATAGTTGAGAGTTTAAACAAGAATATTATCTTCTAGACAATATCCACACTCAATGGAGTCCTCATTACAATTATTATCACACTATTTTATAAAAATAGTGAGGACTACTATAGCTACCATTTCAAACCATCACTTCATTCCATGACTAGTCTCAACTATATATTCTCATTTCCTGAAGATAACAGTGAAAGAAAATGGTGAGCTCAACTAGTCTAGTAAGAAATATTATGACTAAGATAATGCAGAATAAATTATCGTAAGCCTTCAACAGTATAACAACTGATAGAATCCAATAGACAATAAGTTTTAGATCAACAACTGTAGCGGAACAAGCAATCCATTAGAAGAGTCAAGTAGAGCATGATATCTACTATCTTCTATGATTTAAAAAGTTTATCATTAATTTTATCGCTGAGACTCAACTTAATAAATAATCCACATCATCGAATTATCTTTGCACTACGGTTAAGGATATTCATTAGTATCACGACCACGAATTATCCATGCACTACGGGCCAAGGATATTCGTGTTTTCACCAATGGTCATGATTATACCAAATAATCCCTGGTCATAAGCATACCAACAACTGTCCATCAATGCACTATGGGCCACTGATGACTTTTACCACATCATTTGTAACATTACGGGTCATGATTATACCGAATAATCCCTGGTCATAATCATACCAATCAACAGTTCATCTTTGCACCCTTGGCCGAAGATGACTTTCATCATAATATAAGCATGAGGATGATGACAATGATATAAGAATTCAATTAAATGAAAGCAAAGGATAAATTTTAAAGATTTATAATTTAATTTATCTAGAATTCAATAATGTCCAAATCCTCAACATGATACTGCTTTGTGGAGTAAAAATCATGAATAATATATATGTATCATAAATAATTTGGACAGGAAAGAAAAAAAAATTGGGTGAATAGTACCCGGGTGAATAGTACCATGTGAATAGTACTTCGTGAATAGTACCCCGATATAAAAAGTACCCCGAATCCCTGAGTGAATAATACCTGAGTGAATAGTAACTCGTGAATAGTATCCCGATATAAAAAGTGCCCCGAATCCCCGAGTGAATAATATTTGAGTGAATAGTAACCCGTGAATAGTATCCCGGGTGAAAATATTGATATTTAATAAGAAAGTTCAGATCAATACTCCAATGAAACGATACCAGATGAAGCGCAAAACTTAAGGATATTCTACTAATTTTAGGAATTATAGAAGTAATACTTACCATAGTAAGTTTAGATTTAAGCATATGAAAAGAAATAATATACGAAACTGCAAATGGATTTTCACCTGTCATGCGGTACGTAATCCGCGTAGACAAGTTATTCCTATATATAAAAGGATGAATACGAAAAATATTATTCCTTATGAATACAAAAGAAATAATACCCCTTACGAATACAATAAATAATATCCCTTACGAATATAACAAATAATATCTCTTACGAATACAACAAATAATATCACTTATCTTAGTAGAAGACTGGATGCTACAATAGTGAAGCAGCAGAATACTCTTCTTCTTGCTCTCTATAGTTTCTCTCTCTATAGTTTCTCTTGTGAGTCTCACTGAATTGGTGAGAATGAAAGAAGAATTAAGCTTCTATTTATAGGAAAATAGACTAAATAGTAACTAATTCACGAACGGCCCAGATTGATTTACTATTAAAACGGACGGTCCATATTGATTACTATTAAAACCACAACCGATGGGCCATATTAATTTACTATTAAAACCACAACCGACGGTCCAGATTGATTTATTAAAACCACCACCTGCGGTCTAGATTGATTTACTATTAAAATCACCACCGACGGTCCAGATTGATTTACTATTAAAACCACCACCGATGGTCCAGATTGATTTACTATTAAAACCACCACCAATGGTCCAGATTGATTTACTACTAAAACCACCAGCAATGATCCAAACTGATTTACTTATTACACTTTGGTACCCTAAAGTTTTCCAAGTTTACATTATTCCCATCTAACTTTTGTAATTCACTTATCTTCAATAAACATATTTTTAATATATTAATAATTATTCATCATTAATATTACAACTCACAATATTTAACAACCAGATCATTTCCAGGAAAGAAGGGGCTTTCCGATAAGGATTTCTTACTATTGGCACGTAATTAGGTGACCAAACCTCTCCTCGACAGAACTTTCTAGACATCGTCAATATTACAAATAATAATATAAATAACTTTGTCATCTCAATTATTGATTTAATAATAATAAATATTATACAGATGATACTGTGATAATAATTGAATCAATAATATGAGATACTATGCATCAATTACTGTTGCAATATTTGAGAATAACTGAGTGACTTCTCACGTAAGTATCAATAATCAATACCGTGTGCTACAATGCAACCACGCGTATTACTGTACTTTTATCACCGGGTATTCCAATAGTTAACGGTAAAACTTTCACCGTTATTTTTATAAAAAGATATTTCTGTCATTTTCTAACTCCGACAGTTATTCCGTTAAGGGGTCCACCAATGATGGTGTCGTCATACGGATATTCCCTGACAAAAAGAATATTCCCCGACTAAACGAATATTTTATATCAACTTGAATACTTTGTAAAAATTTTCACATATCACCCTTAACTTTAACCCTTTATCAATTTAACCATTTATTAAATAGAATAATAATTATAAGAAAATTGAATAATTTCATTTCATAAAATTTGGGGTCTTACAATCTCCCATCCTTATGAAATTTCGCCCTCGAAATTTACGTACGTACCTGATATGTCGAAGAGGTGAGGATACCTTGATTTCATTTCAGATTCTAACTCCCATGTCATTTCCTCAACATCGTGGTTTCTCCACAAAACTTTGACTTGAGGTATAACCTTGGAGCGTAGAATATGCTCCTTCTTATCCAAGATCTTGACAGATACCTCCTCATACGTTAAATCTTTGGCTATTTCATCCGGTTCTAATTCAATAATATGGTCCGGGTCGTCCACATATTTACGTAACATCGATATGTGAAAAACGTTATGAACACGCGACATACTTGGCGGTAAAGTGAGTCTATAGGCCAAAGTTCCTACTCGATCGAGTATTTTAAATGGACCAATAAAATTGAGGGTTGAGATTTCCTCTCTTCGTCGATTCTTGCTTCTAGAATAACATCTTCTTGCACCTTCTTCTTCACATTTATCATCTCGGAGTCTATTGCTTGAGCGGGTTTAACTTTATCGATTAAAGTTAGTTCTACTCGTATATTTGATATCATCATGTGGGTCCCTAGAGTTTTTAACTCTATCTCCATCTTTTGTAAGTCATACGAAATGGGTCTTTGTGTTAATAATATTGCACTCATAAATATATACGATCTTCTACTCAACGCGTCAGCTACCACGTTCTCTTTTCTAAGATGGTAATGAATGGTATAATCGTAATCTTTCAACAGCTCGAGCCAACGTCTTCGGCGCATTTTATATTCATTTTAGTTGAAGAAATATTTGAGGGTTTTAGAAATGAGTTTTGTACGGGGGTCAATACAAAATTCGATTTCACGCTCTAGGGGTAGGCTGGGAAGTTCTTCGGGAAATATGTCAGGAAATTTATTAACAATAGAAATATCATTCAAATCTGACGTATTTTTGTTTAAATCTGTGACATGGGCCAAGAAAGCTTGACATCCGTTTTTCAATAAATGAACAGCTTTATGGCTTGATATGACAGTGATTGACTTTAGTGGTTTGGTTGCTTGAATTCGCATAACAGGTTGGTTAGAAATATGAAAGCTAACAACCTTACGAAAATAATCAATTTTAGCATGACGAGAAGTTAGCCAGTCGATTCCTAAAATCACATCAAATGAAAGTATTTTCAAAGAGATAAGATCGACAGGTAACGTGCGATTACCAATTTGAATCAAACAAGACTTATAAATAGTGGAGGTAACGAAGGTTTCTCCCAATGGAGTTTCAACATATAAGTCAAAGTCAAATTTCTCCGGAGTTAAATTTAAACATTGAGCGCAAGTAGGAGAAATAAAATAGTGGGTAGAACCGGTATCTAATAAGGTATAGATTGACTTCACAAGAATTTATGATTAACTTACCCGTGATAACTTCGTTCGGGTTCCTCGTCACGAAAAATGCTCTCTCTTAAACTACCGATTTTGACTTGTCTGGGACATCCTTTTGCGTCATCATCCCAGCTGGACTTGACTTCACTACACGATAAAATCGAGCTAGGTGACCTTCTCTTCCGCAATTAAAACACGCTTTGGGTTGCTGCGTACAGTTTAGATGGATGTGTCCCTCCTGTCCGCATTTGAAACATACGACAGTTGGTCATTCTCCTTCCTTTGAAACGGGTGCTGGTACTGCTGTCGACGTCTTTTCATCATTGTTGAATCTTCTCTTCTTGAAATTTTCACTTCTATTATCTTGGTCATGATTACCACCGAAGTGGTTACCATTTCTAGCATTATAATTTCCTCCACGATGGTTATCGTTGTTCCGATGGCCGTTGCCACCGGTACGATTATTATCGTGTTGTTGGTCGTTACCTTTTGGTTGGGTTGACTCATTATCGCGCTCCAATAACTGAGCCCTATTCACAACATCGGAATATAAACAAAGTTTGTGAGAAATAAGGTATTGATGTATTTCGGGTTTCAAATCTCTTAGAAATATTCGCGTCATTCGCTCCTCATTATCTACCAAATGGGATGCAAACCGGGACAACTCGACAAACTTAGCCTCGTATTACGATACGATCATATTGTTTTGCTCCAGCTTGATGAATTCCACTTTCTTCATGCGATGAATACTTTCGGGAAAATACTTGTCATTGAACAGTTCTTGGAACTTCTCCCAAGACATCTTCAATGCGGCAGGTTGAGTACACTTTACAGATTCCCACCAGTAATCTGCCTCTCCTTGCAACATGAAGGTGGCAAAGGGAACCTTTTGCTCCTTAGAGCATCCCAAGACATCAAATATCTTGGTGATCTACTTTATCCATAACTCCGCCTTAAGTGATTTTGGCTCTCCTAAAAACTCCGGTGGTCCCAGCTCCTTGAACTGCTTAGCGGTGACCACTCGAGAGTTGTCAGTGTTAACACCTGCATTTTGAACAGGAGTCATTCTCGCCTGATGTTGCATGAATTGCATAAAGCCTCTGAACATCCCATCGTTCATCATTTGGTCGGTGTTTTTATTCACATGAGGATTATTGCCTTTTTGATGCACATTATCCTGGTTATTGATCTGTGGTGACTCCACGGTCTCCTGTGCTCCATTGCTTATCTCAACATTTTCAGATGTCATTTTCAAATGCTGCCACAAAACAAGGGTTAATTGACATACCACATACTATTCATATATTATAACCGACCAATTAAATAACAAATAAACTTAGGTAGGTCATACTAGCGAAGGAATTAACCGTTTCTCCCCTCCTAGTTTTAGTCTCACATCTTAGCCAAGGATTATATCCCTAAGCTTTGATACCAACTGTGATTCCCCCAAAATAGGTATACATCACCCATCTTGGGTCGACATATATATGGTACAAAATTCAAATACAAACTTAATTAATACGACTGTCATGTAAAATACGACAAAACATAACTGAGAGTTTAAACAATAATATTATCTTCTAGACAATATCCATACTCAATGGAGTCCTCATTATAATTATTATCACACTATTTTATAAAAATAGTGAGGCCTACTATAGCCACCATCTCGGACCATCACTCCATTCCATGATTAATCTCAGCTATATATTCTCATTTCCTGAAAAGAACAGTGAAAGAAAAAGGTGAGCTCAATTAGCCCAATAAGAAATATTATGACTAAGATAATGCAGAATAAATTATCGTTAGCCTTCAACAGTATAACAACTGATATAATACAATAGACAATAAGTTTTAGATCAACAACTGCAGCGGAACAAGCAATCCATTAGAAGAGTCAAGTAGAGCATGATATCTATTATCTTCTATGATTTAAAAAGTTTATCATTAATTTTATCGCTGAGACTCAGCTTAATAAATAATCCATGTGACGCCCCCAAAATAGGTATACAACATCCATTCTGAGTCGTCAAAATACATGGTACAGATACAACTATAACTTTTTTAATACAACATAAAAATTGTGAGTTTGAATACAAATATTGTCATCTAGACAATATCCACACTCAAATAAGTCCTCATTACAATTATTGATACATTATTATAAAAAAATGGTGAGGACTACTAAAACGACTTTCTAGAACCTTCATTCCATACCCCGACTAGGACTCGCTACATTCTCGCCTCCTGAGAAGAAAAATGGAACAAAAGGAAAAGGGTGAGCTCAACTAGCCCAGTAAAGAACATTATGACTAAGATAATATAGAACAAATTATCGTTAGTCCTCAACAGGAAAAAATCTAATAGAATACAATAGACAACAAGTTTTAAATCAATATTCGCAGCGGAAAATAATAATTCATAGAAGAGTTACGTAGAGAATGAAATCTACTATTATCTATTAATTTAAAAGTCCATCATCAACATTTTATCCCTGTAACATCAATCAATATTCATCTTTGCACTACAAGCCAAAGATATTCATCAGTTGGTCATGTTCATCTAAACACCTGTTCATCTTTGCACTACGGGCCAAAGATATTCATCAGAAATCATTTATCTTTACACTACAGGCCAAAGATATTCAGTAATATCATCATTTAGGACTGAGGATGATGAAAAATATTTTAAAGAAACGAATCCAGTGAAACAAAATAACAAATATTAAGGATTCGTATTTCGGTTTATCCATGTCTAAAAATACCTCATAAGTAATTATAGTGGAGTAAAATTCAAGAATGATCAAAGCATGGATACAATTAAAGCTAGTATCCATAATAGATATTTTGGATGAAAAATGAAAATTTAATTTTTCTGTGAATAGTGCCGTATTCGTGAATAGTAATTCTGACACAAAAAGTTTCAAATTTGATAAATATTCAGATCAATACTTCGGCATAATGATATTGAAGAAAATAATATCATTTAAGGAAAAATAATATCCCTTACCTCGTAAAGACAGTACTTCTAGTTAAAACACTAGATATAGGCTATGACTTGAACTTGCACCGTATAGCAATACTCAAAGTATTAAAATACTCACAAGAATACCCTCAATATATCGAGAGAGAAAGAGAGAGAAATATTTAGTTTCTGGTGTGATTTTCAATTCTAACCTAAGAACCCTATTTATAGGAAACTCAATTCTCTACAATTTTGCAGAAGAAAGTTTTTCCAAATTCTAAACAGAAATTGATCGAAATCCACAAACGGGCGATTCTACATGCTATAATCAAATTTCAGTCAAGAAATGGGCCCACGGACATGTTTAACATGTTTTAAATAACTTTTGCAACAAAAATACTCTTACTCCTCATATACTCATATATCCCACATTCATTGTAAAAATATCATCATTATTATATTATAATAATATAATAAAATATTATTTTATCAAAAAAGATAAATTATCAATTTTCAACAATTGTCACTTTAAAAATTTTCTCCATCTATATCCATATAAAATCAATATTTTTCTCATCATATAAATTAATAATTAATTATTTATAAATAATATTACAGAATTAAAATAATGACAACCAGGCCGTTCCCAGGAAAGAGGGGGCTTTCCAATAAGGATTTTTCCTTATTGGCGCGCAATTATGTGACCAAACCTCTCATTAAACAGAACTTTCTAGACATTGCCAATAATATTATCTAATAATATTATTCAGATAATATGAATTATTGCTCCAATAATAGAAAATACTGTGTAGTGACAATTATTAAAACAAAAGTAATATAAAATATCAGCGCAGCAATTATTGAATCAATAAAATAAAATACTGAACAATAATTACTGTATCAATTATTGAGTAGTTCCTTCTTACGTAAGAATCAATAATTGGTGCAATACCATGTGTTACTGTGCAACAACGCGTATTACTGTGTTTTAACCACCGGGTATTCCAACAATATTAACGGTAACAACTACGCCGTTATTTATAAACAACTTATACTTGTCGTTTTCTTCTTCCAATCACTTTCCATTATGGGGCCCAAAAAAGACTGCGCCGTCGTACGAATATTCCCCGACAGGAAGAATATTCCACGACCAAACGAATATTCCCCGACAACAATGAATAATTTATATCCACTTGCTTATTTAAAATATTTGCGCATTTTACCCATAACTAATCTCATTAATCAATTCAACCCTTACTATTTCAAAATAATAAATAGAAGAAATTAAATTTCATTTATTAATAATTTGGGGTCTTACAACCTCCCCTCCTTATGAAATTTCGTCCTCGAAATTGACGTACGTACCTGGTGTTTCGAAAAGATGAGGATACCTAGCTTTTATTTCTGTTTCCAACTCCCAGGTCATTTCCTCAATAGCATGGTTCCTCCACAAAATTTTAACTTGTGGTATGACGTTTGTGTGTAGGACATCCTCTTTCCTATCCAAGATCTTGACAGGTACTTCCTCGTAAGTTAAGTCTTCAGCTATCTCGTCCGGTTCTAACTCAATGACGTGGTTTGGGTCTTTCACATATTTACGAAACACATATGTATGAAAAATATTATGAACACGAGACATACTTGGAGGTAACGCGAGTCTATAGGCCACATTTCCTACTCGGTCAAGAATCTGAAATGGACCAATAAATCATGGATTGAGCTTTTCTCTTTTCCCAAATCTTGTAACTCCCTTCCATGGAGCCACACGCAATAATACATGATCCCCAATATTAAATTCCACATCCTTTTGATGAAGATCCGCATAACTCTTTTGTCGATCCTGTGCCGTTTGTATACGTTGTCGAATCATTTGGATCTTTTCCGTAGTCATACGTACCAACTCGGGTCCCAACAATGTTGCTTCTCCCACCTCATTCCAACATATTAGAGAGCGACACTTTCGTCCATATAATGCTTCAAATGGAGCCACACCTATACTTACCTGATAACTGTTGTTGTAAGAGAATTCCACCAATGATAGGTACTTATCCCATCTCCCTTTGAAATCTAGGACACAAAGTCTTAATAGATCTTCAAGAGTTTGAATAGTCCTCTCTGACTGCCCGTCCGTTTGAGGATGGTATGCCGAACTGAATCGTAAATTCGTGCCCATAGCTTTTTGCAAGCTAATCCAAAATCATGAAGTGAATCTTCGGTCACGATTCGAAACTATGGATACTAGCATGCCATGCAATCTCACAATCTCATCTACGTACATACGAGCAAGACGTTCAAGGGAATAAGTCTCCCGTATCGGCAAGAAATGAGCAGACTTGGTTAATCTATCAACAATAACCCAAATAGCATTTATGCCTTGAGAAATCGTGGGAAGACCCGTAACGAAATTCATGGTAATATGTTCCCACTTCTATTTCAGAATCTCAAGTAGTTGCAATGGACCCTTTGGTACTTGATGCTTCGCCTTTACACGTTGACAAGTTAAACACCTTGAGATAAACGTTGCAATCTCTCTCTTCATATTGTTCCACCAAAATGTATGTCGAAGATCATGATACATTTTGGTACTTCCAGGATGAATTACAAACGGTGTATTATGTGCCTCCATCATGATCTTGTACTTCAAATCAGAATTGTTAGGAACACAAAGTCTGGAGTGGACTCGAAATATTCCTTCTTCATCGATTCTTGCTTCTAAAATAGCACCTTCTTGCACTTTCTTCTTCATACGCATCAGCTCCGGGTCTGTGGCTTGAGCAACTTTAACTTTTTCGATTAAAATTGGTTCTATACGTATACTTGACATAATTGCATGGGTCCCCGGAGTCTTGAATTCTATCTTCATCTTTTGTAAATCACACCAAATGGACCTTTGTGTTGACAACATCGTACTTGTTCCCGCGTATGATCTTCTACTCAATGTGTCGGCTACCACGTTCGCTTTTCTAGGATGGTATTGAATGGTATAGTCGTAGTCTTTCAACAACTCGAGCCAACGTCGTTGCCGCATGTTGAGTTGTTTTTGACTGAAGAAATATTTGAGGCTTTTATGGTCTGAATATATCTCAATTTCTCCACATATAGATAGTGCCTCCAGATCTTTAGCTCGAAAATGACTGCTGCTAACTCTAGATCATGAGTAGGATAATTTCTCTCATATTCTTTAAGTTGTCGTGAGGCATAGGCTATAACTTTCCCACGTTGCATGAGAAAACATCCTAGCCCTTTGCCTGAAGCATCACTGTAGATAACAAATCCATCCGAACCAGATGGTATGGTCAAAACAGGTGCCGAAATGAGTCTCCTCTTAAGCTCTTGGAAACTCTTCTCGCATTCCTCGCTCCATACAAATTTTGTATTCTTCCGAGTTAGCTGAGTTAATGGAGTAGCGATTCGAGAAAATCCTTTCACAAATCTCCGATAATAACCAGCTAAGCCTAAAAAGCTACGTACTTCGGTCATCGATTTCGGTTGCTCCCAACTTTGTATTACTTCAATCTTCGTCGGGTCAACAGATACTCTATATTTTGACACCACGTGACCAAGGAATGCTACTTCCTCAAGCCAGAACTCGCATTTCTTCAACTTGACATATAGCTTGTTATCACGAAGCCTTTGGAGTACCAGCTTCAAATGGTGCTCATGATCTTCATGACTTTTGGAATATATGAGGATGTCATCAATAAAGACAACAACAAACTGATCCAAATATTCCTTGAATACTCGGTTCATCATATCCATGAAAGCCGCAGGAGCATTAGTCAATCCAAAAGACATGACTAAGAATTCATAATGCCCGTACCGAGTTCTAAAGACAGTCTTTGGAATATCCTCAATTCTAATCTTCAGCTGATGATATCCAGAACGAAGATCGATTTTTGAAAAGAATTGTGCTCCTTGTAACTGGTCAAACAGGTCATCAATACGAGGTAGCGGATACCTATTCTTGATAGTGACATGGTTTAATTCCCAGTAGTCGATACAAAGTCGCATACTCCCGTCTTTCTTCTTTACGAGTAAAACAGGAACACCCCAAGGAGATGTACTAGGACGAATGAAACCGATGTCCAACAACTCCTGTAATTGGACCTTTAACTCCTGAAGTTCAATAGGAGCCATTCGATATGGGGTTTTAGAAATGGTCTTTGTACCAGGTTCAAGATCTATAAAGAATTCAACTTCACATTCTAGGGGTAGACCGAGAAGTTCTTCAGGAAATACGTCAGGAAAGTCACTAATAACAGGAATATTATTCAAATTTGATGTGTCTTTATTCAAATCCATAACATGGGCTAAGAAAGCTTGACATCCGTTTTTTAATAAACGAATAGCTTTATGACTTGATATAACATTGATTGATTTTAATGGCTTAGTTGCTTGAATTCACACAACAGGTTGCTTAGGAATATGAAAACTAACAACCTTACGAAAACAATCAATTTTGGCATGATGAGTAGTTAACCAATCAATCCCTAAAATCACGTTAAATGTAAGTATCTTTAAAGAGATAAGGTCAACAGGTAAGGTGATGGTGCCAACTTGGATCAAACAAGATTTATAAACAGTGGATGTGATGAAAGTTTCTCCTAACGGAGTCTCCACAGATAAATCAAAGTCTAATTTCTCCGGAGTCAAGTTTAAACGTTGAGCACAAGCAGGAGAAATAAATGAATGGGTAGCACCGGTATCTAGTAATGTATAAACTTCGCATGAATTTATGATTAGCTTACCCGTGATCACCTCGTTTGGGTTTCTCGCATGTTGACCAGTCACGACAAACGCTCTTTCAGGAACCGTTGACTTTGACTTTTTTGGGACAGCCTTTTGAGTCACCATCCCCGCTGGACTTGGTTTCACTACAGTGCAATCTCGAGCAATATGTCCTTCCTTTCCACAGTTATAACACACCTTAAACTGTTGTGAATAGTTTGGGCTGATATGTCCTTCTTTTCCGCACTTATAGCATATGACCGGTGGTCGTTCTCCTCCCTTGGAACCAGTTGCTGCTGGTGCCGACGTCTTCGTATTGTCATTGTTTAATCTCCTCTTTTTAAAATCTCCTCCCGACTCGCTTCTTCTATTCTCATGGCCATGATTACCACCAAAGTGGTTGTCGCCCTTGTCCGTATTTTTCTTTCTCCGCTGGTTATCGTTGTTCTGATGACTGTTGTCACCGGTATGATCCTGGTTGTGGTCCCTCGGTTGAACGTACTCGTTATCTCGCTCTAATAATTGAGCCCTGTTGACAACATCTGAATAGAGATAAAATTTATGTGAAATGAGATATTGACGTATGCCGGGTTTCAAACCTCTCAGAAA
This sequence comes from Panax notoginseng, assembly GCA_016801055.1. Taxonomy (NCBI): domain Eukaryota; kingdom Viridiplantae; phylum Streptophyta; class Magnoliopsida; order Apiales; family Araliaceae; genus Panax; species Panax notoginseng. The sequence continues at coordinate 164,385,773 of CM029018.1, read as the reverse complement.
CATCCGTGTCATACGTTCCTCATTCTCCACCAAATGAGGTGCAAACCTGGAAAACTGTGCAAACTTCGCCTCGTACTGGGACACCGTCATGTTATTCTGCTCCAGTCTAATAAATTATACCTCCTTCATATGACGAATACTTTCAAGAAAGTACTTGTCATTGAACAGTTTCTGAAATGTCTCCCAAGACATACTGAGTGCGGCAGGCTGAGTACGTTTCACAGACTCCCACTAGTAGTCTGCCTCGCCACGGAACATAAAGGTGGTGAATGGAACATTCTGTTCCTCCGTGCATCCCAAGACATCGAATATCTTGGTAATTTGCTTGACTCACGTTTCTGCCATGATCGGATCTGGCTTTCCCTTAAATTCTAGTGGTCCCAATTCTTTGAACTGCTTGGCTATGACAAACCGTGAATTGCTATCATTTCCTCCTATATTTTGAACACGAGTCTCCTTCGTCTGGTTTTGCATGAATTGCAAAAAGCTTCTAAACATCCGATCGTTCATCATTTGCTCATTGGTGTTGTTCACAGGAGGAACATTGCCAGCCTGTTGCACGTTCTCCTCATTGGTGAGTACAGGCGTCTCCACGGTTTCATTTACTCCACTGTTAACATTCTCAGTCGACATTCTCAATACTGCCATAAAACAAGGGTTAATTTAACAAATTAACATATCACATAATATCCCTATATTATAACCGACCACCAAATAAGCTTAAGTAGGACACGCTAGCGAAGGATTTACTCGTCTCTCCCCTCTTAGTTCTATTCCCCGATCTCCGCCAGAGATCATATCCCTAAGCTCTGATACCAACTGTGACGCCCCCAAAATAGGTATACAATGACCATTCTGAGTCGTCAAAATACATGGTACAGATACAACTACAACTTTTTTAATACAACATAAAAACTGTGAGTTTAAATACAAATATTGTCATCTAGACAATATCCATACTCAAATAAATCCTCATTACAATTATTGATACATTATTATACAAAAATGGTGAGGACTACAAAAATGACTTTCTAGAACCTTCATTCCATACCCCGACTAGGACTCGCTACATTCTCGCCTCCTGAGAAGAAAAATGGAACAAAAGGAAAAGGGTGAGCTCAACTAGCCCAGTAAAGAACATTATGACTAAGATAATATAGAACAAATTATCGTTAGTCCTCAACAGAAAAAAATCTAATAGAATACAATAGACAACAAGTTTTAAATCAATATTCGCAGCGGAAAATAATAATTCATAGAAGAGTTACGTAGAGAATGAAATCTACTATTATCTATGAATTTAAAAGTCCATCATCAACATTTTATCCCTGTAACATCAATCAATATTCATCTTTGCACTACAAGCCAAAGATATTCATCAGTTGGTCATGTTCTTCTAAACACATGTTCATCTTTGCACTACGGGCCAAAGATATTCTTCAGAAATCATTCATCTTTACACTACAGGCCAAAGATATTCAGTAATATCATCATTTAGGACTGAGGATGATGAAAAATATTTTAAAGAAACGAATCCAGTGAAACAAAATAACAAATATTAAGGATTCGTATTTCGGTTTATCCATGTCCAAAAATACCTCATAAGTAATCATAGTGGAGTAAAATTCAAGAATGATCAAAACATGGATACAATTAAAGCTAGTATCCATAATAGATATTTTGGATGAAAAACGAAAATTTAATTTTTCTGTAAATAGTGTCGTATTCGTGAATAGTACCGTAGACGTGAATAGTAACCCCGACACACAAAAATTCTAAATTTGATAAAAAGTTAGATCAATACTTCGGCATAATGATATTGAAGAAAATAATATAATTTAAGAAGAAATAATATCTCTTACCTCGTAAAGACAGTACTTCTAGTTGAAACATTGGATATAGGCTATGACTTTAACTTGCACCGTATAACAACACTCAAAGTATTAAAATACTCACAAGAATACGCTCAATATATCGAGAGAGAAAGAGAGAGAAATCTTTAGTTTCTGGTGTGATTTTCAATTCTAACATAAGCACCTTATTTATAGGAAATTCAATTCTCTACAACTTTGCAGAAGAAAGTTTTTCTAAATTCCAAACAGAAATTGACCGAAATCTACAAACGGGCGATTCTACAGGCTATAATCAAATTTCAATCAAGAAATGGGCCCACAGACATATTTAACATGTTTTAAACAACTTTTATAACAAAAATACTCTTCCTCCTCATATACTCATATATCCCACATTCATTATAAAAATATCATCATTATTATATTATAATAATATAATAAAATATTATTTTATCAGAAAAGATAAAATATCAATTTTTAACAATTGTCACTTTAAAAATTTTCTCCATCTATATCCACATAAAATCAATATTTTTCTCATTATATAAATCAATAATTAATTATTCATAAATAATATTATAGAATCACAATAATGACAACCAGGCCGTTCTCAGGAAAGAGGGGGCTTTCCAATAAGGATTTCTCCTTACTGGTGCGCAATTAGGTGACCAAACCTCTCCTTAGACAGAACTTTCTAGACATTACCAATAATATTATCTTATAATATTATTCAGATAATATAAATTATTGTTCCGAGAATGGAAAATATTGTGTAGTGACAATTATTGAAACAAAAGTAATATAAAATATCAACGCAGCAATTATTGAATCAATAAAATAAAATACTGAACAGTAATTACTGTAACAATTATTGAGTAGTGCCTTCTTACGTAAGAATTAATAATTGGTGCAATACCGTGTGCTACTGTTCAACAACGCGTATTACTGTATTTTAACCACCGGGTATTCTAACAGTATTAACGGTAACAACTACGCCGTTATTTATAAACAACTTATACTTGTCGTTTTTTTCATCCAATCATTTTCCGTTATGGGGCTCACAAAAGACTGCGCCGTCGTACGAATATTCCCCGACAGAAAGAATATTTCACGACCAAACGAATATTCCCCGACAACAATGAATATTTTATATCCACTTGTTTATTTAAAATATTTGCGCATTTTACCCATAACTAACCTCATTAATAAATTCAACCCTTACTATTTTAAAATAATAAATAGAAGAAATTAAATTTTATTTATTAATAATTTGGGGTCTTACAATCCACATCATCGAATCATCTTTGCACTATGGCTAAGGATATTCATTAGTATCACGACCACGAATTATTCATGCACTACGGGCCAAGGATATTCGTGTTTTCACCAATGATCATGATTATACCAAATAATCCCTGGTCATAATCATACCAACAATTGTCCATCAATGTACTACGGGCCAATGAGGATTTTTACCACAACATTTGTAATATTACGGGTCATGATTATACCGAATGATCCCTGGTCATAATCATACCAATCAACAGTTTATCTTTGCACCCTTGGCCGAAGATAACTTTCATCATAATATAAGCATGAGGATGATGACAATGATATAAGAATTCAATTAAATGAAAGCAAAGGATAAATTTTAAAGATTTATAATTCAATTTATCTAGAATTCAATAATGTCTAAATTGTCAACATGATACTTCTTTGTGGAGTAAAATTTATGAATAATATCTATGTATCATAAATAATTTGGATAAAAAAAAAATAAATTTTTTGAGTGAATAGTACTTCGTGAATAGTATCCCGGCATGAAAAGTACCCTGAATCCCCGAGTGACTAATACTCGAGTGAATAGGAACTGAGTGAATAGTAACCCGTGAATAGTACCTCGGTATGAAAAGTACCCTGAATCCCCGAGTGAATAATTTTTGAGTGAATAGTAACTGAGTGAATAGTAACCCGTGAATAGTATCCTAGATAAAAATATTGATATTTAATAAGAAAGTTCAGATCAATATTCCAATGAAACGATACTGGATGAAGCGTAAAACTCAAGGATATTCCACTAATTTTAGGAATTATAGAAGCAATACTTACCATAGTAAGTTTAGATTTAAGAATATGAAAAGAAATAATATACGAAACTGCAAATGAATTTTTACCTATCATGCGGTACGTAATCCGCTTAGACAGGTTATTCCCACATATTAAAGGATGAATACGAAAAACAGTATTCCTTATGAATACGAAAGAAATAATACCCTTTACGAATACAACAAATAATATCCCTTACAAATACAACAAATAATATCCCTTACGAATACAACAAATAATATCACTTACGAAGACTGGATACTGCAATAGTGAAGCAGCATAATACTCTTCTTCTTGCTCTCTATAGTTTCTCTCTCTATAGTTTCTCTTGTGAGTCTCACTGAATTGGTGAGAATGAAAGAAAAATTAAGCTTCTATTTATAGGAAAATGGACTAAATAGTAACTAATTCATGAACGGTTCAGATTGATTTACTATTAAAACGGACGGTCCATATTGATTACTATTAAAATCACAACCGATAGTCCATATTGATTTACTATTAAAATCACAACCGACGGTCTAGATTAATTTATTAAAACCACCATCTACGGTCTAGATTGATTTATTATTAAAACCACCACCGACGATCTAAATTGATTTACTATTAAAACCACTACCAACGATCCAAATTGATTTACTATTAAAACTACCACCGACGGTCCAGTTTGATTTACTATTAAAACCACCACCGACGGTCCAGATTAATTTACTATTAAAACCACCACCAACGGTCCAGATTGATTTACTATTAAAATCACCAGCAATGGTCCAGATTGATTTACTTATTACACTTTGGTACCCTAAAGTTTTCCAAGTTTATATTATTCTCCTCTAACTTTTGTAATTCACTTATCTTTAATAAACACATTTTTAATATATTAACCATTATTCATCATTAATATTACAACTCACAATATTTAACAACCAAATCATTCCCAGGAAAGAGGGGGCTTTCTGATAAGGATTAGGTGACCAAACCTCTACTCGACAGAACTTTCTAGACATCGTCAATATTGTAAATAATAATATGAATAACTTTGTCGTCTCAATTATTGATTTAATAATAATAAATATTATGCGGATGATACTATGCAATAATTGAATCAATAATATAAGATACTATGCAGCAATTACTATTAAAATATTTGAGTATAACTGAGTGACTTCTCACGTAAGCATCAATAATCAATACCGTGTGCTACTATGCAACCACGCGTATTACTGTACTTTTATCACCAGATATTCCAACAGTTAACGGTAAAACTTTCGCCGTTATTTTTATAAAAAGATATTTATGTCGTTTTCTAACTCCGACAGTTATTTCGTTGTGGGGTCCACCAATGATGGTGTCGTCGTATGGATATTCCTTTACAAAAAGAATATTCTCCGACTAAACGAATATTTTATATCAACTTGCATACTTTGCAAAAAAAATCACATATCACCCTTAACTTTAACCCTTTATCAATTTAACCATTTATTAAATAGAATAATAATTATAAAAAAAATTGAATACTTTCATTTCATAAAATTCGGGGTCTTACATATAAGCTATAAAAAATGAATAAACAGTGTAGCTAGTCTAGTTTTGTGGCCTTTGTTACTTGAGTAAGTAAGCCCGATGAGATGTCTCTACACCTAGCGCCCTAAGGCCTTAATGGCTTGGGAGTCGTTGGTCGAAAGCTCGTTAAGGTAGCATTGAAAAGCCTAAGGGAATAAGACATTGCATAGCCATGAGAAAAATTTATTATATAAAAATAAATAACAAAAAATGAATAAAATGGGAAATAAGAGCAAAAAGTCCCTGTGAATGAAAAAAGAAGAAGCAAAACACTACAAGAAAATGCTCTAATAGCGACCAAACATATCAGCGACCGCAATTACGGTCGCAGATAGTATTATTAGCGATCAACCTCAGCGACCGCCCTTGAATATGGTCGCTGGCTTATATTAGCGACCGAACCCGGTCGCTGGTTCAATTTTACCTCCAAAAAATTTGGCTGGAAATGTTGGCGCGCTACTTGTTTGCGACCACTAACCATCAGCGACCGCATTCGGTCGCTGATAATTTTGCATCATTAAAAATTAGCGACCGCATGCGGTCGCTGATGCCGGTCACGGATCTATTTCAATTAACCAGTATCAGGCCATTACTCTCAACACAGTAGTAGCAAAAAAAGAGGGAGAAAAGAAGAGGGAGAAGGGGTGGAAGAGAAGAGGGAGAAGAGGGGAACTGTCGCTGCCACCATCACCACCACCTCAGCCGGCGCCGGCGCCACTGCCACTACTGCCTTCATAGTTATATTGCATTAGGTAATAATTCCATTTGTCTTTATTTTATATTCTTTTTAGAATCCTTTTTTTTCACTACTAAAATTACACATTTGTGAGTGCAAGTTTAATTTGTTAGCACTTGGATATTATTCTTCATTGTTTGATTTGGTGTGGGTATGTTTAATTAGTTGTTATGTAATTTTGAAAAGCTATTAGTAATTTTATACTAGATATTGCAATAACCAAATAAATTAGCTTAGAATCCTTCTAGGTTTTCAATTGATGTAAAATAAGAGAGCTTTTCACCTTTATGGGTAATGTAATTACATATCATGAAATGAAATTGGAGTAAATTGAGAAGCACCTCTTATTCATTACCATTAATGGCATCAAATTCAACTACATTTGGAGATATAAAAACGAAAGAATGACGATAATATATCTCTAGTGATACATATATAGATATGCATATGTATATGTATACACATTCTCTGAAAATTAACCTTTGTTAATATACTTTAGAGATGCTTTAAAAAATAATCGCTCAACTAATCTCCTCAATTAATCGTCATATTTTTGTTTTGAGTAATGAAGCATATTTAAGCTTAATGTGTGTTATTAGCTATGGTTTTTGCTTTGGTTCATGTGTTTGGGGCTACACATTAACTAGAACTCTTCTTAATGGTAAAATCAGTAGATTAAAACTATCTCATTTTGGACTGTTTTGGACTAATAAATGAAGTATATTACAAGTATGTCATTTGGGTCATATGGGGCTACGCATTACCAAATAACTTGTTTGTCCAAGAAGTATCGCAACCAACACAAAGAATTACATAAACAAAAAAACATACCATGAAATAACCAAATTCCAATAGACCCCATCTCTTCTTTGCATGCAATTGCAGACTTCTTTCATTTTAGTAGGCTGAGAGGACTTCATTCCATGAAAAGAGATTTGGTTTAGTAATTTGATCACACACTTTGCAAAGTAGTCGCCAAATTTTTTTAGGTGCTTTATTAAAATTTCTTTACTTGAATTTGGTTTTGTTTTTCACAGTAATATTTGAGTAACGAACAGAAAGTAGTTAGGCAGACAACATAATATTGAATGGGAATTAATTAATATTCCATTAAAGTTCCATTAGCTAATACAGGTTTGACACACAGGTTTCACCTCCTCAGTTCAAGTGTGATACTTCTTGTCCAAATACCAACTGATACCCCTTCCAATCCTACTACATATCTGCTCAAGGTGGTACTAGAAATTTACAGCTATAATTGACATATCCTCTTATTAATGGGGAAACTCCAACTGAATGATTAAATTTCATATTTTTTCGATGTATATAAAAGAGGTTGTCCCTTAATCTCAATACAAAAACCTTCATGTGAATGCGGTAAAAGACCATTAAAGCATTGCACTAATTGGGCAATATGAGTAATAGCAGAAAGATCTTTGAGCTGGAACATGGTGTTAGCACACTTCAATACTTCATTCATTAGCTTCAAAACTACTGCGAAGGAAATCCTATGTAGCTTTGTTGAATATATCAGTGCTAGTTGATCATTTAGAACAACACACACACACACACACACACACACACACATATATATATATATATATATATATATATATATATATATATATATATATATATCATAGTTTAGCTTTCATATGGCCTAGTGGTAGAGACCTTGCATATATTTAGAATAGGTTTTGTTGTTTAGTTCAAGATGATCTATTCAGTTTTCAAAAGAGAACTAAAACTATCAACTCACATACTTACAAGTATGTCATATATAAGTATGCTCAAGTAAGCTCAAGTATGCTTAAATGTTAATCATAAGCTCATGTTGTCTGTAGTAGGTACCGTGGAATCATGGACCTCTATTCAGACCGTAGTTGGATGGCACGACGAAAGTCAAGTGCCCAGATAGGTGCTACAGCTGAATTTAGAGCTGGTCGCCAAGTGTTTTTGGAGTATGCGTATAGTCAACCGGAATGTATGAATGGTTAGTCGCAGATACGATGTCCATGTTTGAAGTGTAAGAATGTAAATTATATGGACAGAGATGTGGTAAACTATCATTTACTTGTTTCTGGGTTCATGAAAAATTACGAAGAATGCTGGTGGGCACATGGGCAGAGAAGAGATGGTGGCATCATAGAAATACACAATTCGAGCAGTAGTACTCATCGTATGAATGAAATGGTTCATGATATTATAGGGCCAGATTTTGATTGAGAACAAGGTAGAGAGCAACCTATGAATTCTGATGCCAAAGACTTCTTTAAGTTGTTAGACGAGGGTAGCGAGCCATTGTGGCATGGTTGCACCAAACACGCTACATTGTCTACAGTGGCGACATTACTTAACATCAAAGCTGATCACAATATGAGCCATGAGTGTTTTGAGTCGCTCTTGAAGGCCATTAAGAGTATGTTGTCGGACGGTGAGAAATTACCTGGTAACTATTACTTTTGTAAGAAAATGGTGAAGAAGTTGGGTCTTGGATACTAAAAGATCGATGCATGTCCCAACGATTGCATGTTATTTTATAAGGAAAATGAACAAATGACAAGGTGCATGCTTTGCAGTCATGATCGGTTTAAGCCTAATAAAGAGGGTGTGACTACAAAAAAATCAAGTATACCGTTTAAGATTCTAAGGTATTTTCCAATAACACATCGGCTAAAAAGATTGTACATGCCTTCAAGAACAGATGAACATATGAGTTGGCATTCGAAATCTCCAGCTAAAGATGGAGAACTAAATCATCCCGCAGATGGGCAGGCTTAGAAAGATTTCAACTTAGTACATCCTGGGTTTTCATTAGAACCTAGAAATGTGAGGCTTGGATTGTCCACCGATGGTTTCAATCTGTTTGGCCACTTAGCTGTTCCGTACTCATGTTGGCATGTGATTGTTACTCCGTATAACTTGCCTCCTTGGATGTGTATGAAACAGACATACTTGTTTCTTTCACTCGTGGTTCCTGGTCCTAAGAGTCCTAAAAAGAACTTAGATGTTTACTTGAGACCTCTTATAGACGAGTTGAAGGTATTGTGGGAGGATGGAGACTTGGGATGTTGCAACGAAAACAAATTTTAACCTTAGGGCAGCGGTTATGTGGACTATAAGTGACTTCCCAGCTTATGGTATGTTAGCTGGATGGAGTACACACGGGAAGTTAGCTTGTCCATATTGCATGGAGCATACAAAGTCTTTCAATCTATTAAAAGGTTAAAAGCCTTGCTGGTTTGACTGTCATCGTCGGTTCTTGCCGGTAGATCACCCGTTTCGAAGAAATAGAGAACACTTCAGGAAAGGGAAAGTAGATAATGATATGCCTGCACCGCGATTATCGGGAACAGAGATGCGAGATCGCGTGATGAGATTGTTGATTATCCCATTTGGTAAGATTGATGCCACAAACATAATCAATGGGTTTGGAGAATCTCATAACTGGGTTCGGAGAAGCATCTTTTGGGAACTTCCTTATTGGTCTACAAATTTGATTTGTCATAATCTAGATGTGATACATATTGAGAAGAATGTGTTTGACAATATGTTTAACTCCGTGATGAATGTTACGGGAAAGACAAAAGATAATGATAAGGCACATTTGGACATAAAAGATATTTGTAAGCGTCCTGGATTAGAACTTTATGAATCTCCTAATGGTAAGATTGTCAAACCGTATGCAAGGTACACATTGTCCAAAAAGCAAGTTGAAGATGTGTGCACATGGGTTAAGTCTCTGAAACTACCAGATGGATATGCGTCAAACATTGCAAGGTGTGTTACGGGTGGGAAATTACAAGGGATGAAGAGTCATGACTATCATGTGTTCATGGAGAGACTCATGCCTATAGCATTTCGAGATCTGCTTGATAAACCAATATGGGATGCTTTGACGGATCTTAGTCGTTTCTTCAAAGACTTTTGTTCAAAATCATTAAATGAGAAGGACATGTCTGTACTTGAGAAGAACATCATAGAGATCACGTGTAAACTAGAAAAAATATTCTCACCTGGTTTTTTTGACTCTATAGAGCATTTACAAATACATCTTCCCTATGAAGCTCGTGTTGGGGGTCCAGTTCAATATAGATGGATGTACCCTTTTGAGATGGTGATAGGAAACCTTAAGAGGAAGGTGAAGAATAGAGCTTATGTCGAGTGGTCGATATGTGAGGCATACAGTTTCGATGAGATATCTACGTTTGTCTCAGACTATTTTCCGGACGAAGTCTTGACAAAGGCCAATCGAGTATCGAGACATGATGACGGGGGAAATGTTGAACTAAATGGTCAGCTCTCTGTATTTGGTCTATTGGGTCGCGCTTATGGAAAAGGAAAGCGTATATTCCTCTTTGAGTAAGAATTACATGCTGCACATACTTACATTCTTCTCAATTGCGAGAAAATTGACGAATTTGTGAGGTACACATGTAAACTTGATAATTTATCTTTTAAAGTTAAAAATTTATTCCAATATGTTAATGCTTATAACATTATATAGATTGTACGATGACGTGTTAAAAGTGAAGCATCCCGGCATAATTGATAAAGATATTCAAATCAATCGTGATAAAAAATTTACACTTTGGCTAAAGGACAAAGTAAGTTCAATTTCTTAAGCACATATATATATATATATATATATATATATATATATATATATATATATATATATATATATATACTCCATATTAACTATGACTTCATTTAATAAGATGGAGTTTTTGTAGGCTTTGACTGAGGGATCAACGATTCTGGCTAATGTACAAGTCCTAGCTATGGGACCGGACAGAGACCAAGTAAGCCGCAATGGTTACAAAATAAATAGTTGAGAATTTCTTACAAAGGCATATGGGAGTAGTAAAAGAACAACGAACTCTGGAGTGTGTGTCCAAAGAGATTGTTACAATGAGCTTGATCGTGCCTGTTATGGGGAGTTGGAGGAAATCGTAGAGTTGTCGTACAAGGGCACGTACGGGGGTCATATAAACTTGTTCAAGTGTCATTGGTTTGATTCATAAAAAGGGATATGTGTTGACAAACATGGAATCATTGATATTGACCTCCATAGGTCTGCATACTCCAACGAACCGTTTGTTTTACCAACTCAAATAGTACAAGTATACTACACTCCTAGTCCTGTAAGGAAAAGGGATAGACCGCCTACAGATTGGCAAGTTGTAATTCATACTCCCGCGCGTAGTCATGTAGAAGTAGTTGATGGGGAGATTTACCAAGAGTAGATACTTCATAGTTAAACTATAATAAATGTGGAGGACGACAATGAAGTAATCCAGTTAGATGGTGGAGATGAACCACATGAATTAGATCCTGAGTCAATACTTGTGTCAGATAACATTGATACTGAGGAGAAAGAGTTATTGACTGAATCTGACACTGAATCTGAAGCAGATGATGGTTATAAATCTGTAATACGTATACAAGATGATTCTGAATTAGACATTGACACTTGAACAGATGAAATGTATGTTTAGTATTACATATTTTTTATATTATTGTTATGTGCACTTACATGTTACATTTATATTTACATGTTTATTGTCATTTTATATTCATATATATGCATGTTTATATCACTGTCATGTTTATTGTCATTTTATATATTCATATATACATGTAATCAAATATAACTCATAATAACATTTTGAAATTTGTAATATATAGATGGCTTCTAAAGCAGCGCAGAAAAAGCGCGGCTTGGGTAGGGATCATGTGCCCAAGGCCCCTACTAATCCGGATGATCGGATTCTTATTCAGATTCGCCCTCCTCCTGATAGCACGTACGTCCCGTATCATTTACATATAAGCATTTTAGATTCCATTTATACAAGATATATAGAACTTGGATGTAAATTGCGTTAATATATCTACTTATCGTTGATGTAAATTGTTGTATATTATAGTGATTTTTCAAATAATAAGATCGTCAAGTGCATATCACAGCTGTGTTTACAGAATTGGCCTACACCTGTGATTACGTGGGCGAGCACACCTATCGCCCATAAGGACGTTGTTTGGGCTGAATTTTAGGTATGTTTTTTTAATTATGACAGATAATATAATATTCTAAGGATAATTGTTTAGTAATGTTATTATTGTTGTTTTATTTACAGAAAAGGTATAGATGGGAGGACGCGCATGCTTCAATGATACAGACATTATTCTGGCAGAAGTGTGCGGTCCGCACCAAAGATAATTTGAATAAAGAACGATAAAAAGCCCTTCACAATGCATCGATCGACCATCCAGGCCAGGGAGAGGATTACATGCACGAGCATAGGCCCTGGTGGTGCACCCAGTCCATATGGGCTGAGATGTGTGCCCAGTGGACAGCTGAGAGCTGGGTGAAAAGACGAAAGACTGCCGCCACCAACAGATCCTCGGGTGTACCCGATGGAAAAAAGGCTAAAGGAACATACAAGGGCGAAAATATTTCACAGTTGTAGCATATCACTGCCAGGGTATGTATTTACAAGTTTTAATATGTTTACAATCATGAATTGTAGAATATCACATGTTTAGTTAGTAATAATGGAATATATTTTGTATAGGAGTCTCAGTCTCAAGGTCAGCCTATCCATTGGCTGGATGTGTACGTGGCCACTCGTGATGGTCTGCCTGATGCTATCCAGATAGCGGTAATAAGTTTTAACAACTTTGATCTTATTGTTTATCAAGTTTTACGTCATTCTTTAGAATTTTACCAAATTATTTTTAACTATTTAATTGTTAACATGATGACAGGATACTTATAAGCGTTTATTGAATTAGCGTTATCCTGAAGGCACTCCACGTCTGCCAATTGATCAAGAGTTATGGGAGAGGGCGTCTGTTGTGAATAAGAACTACATTAAAGGTCAAGGACAATGACGACGCCCATCCTTCAGTGGCTCAGGCAGCTCTGCTACCTAGTCTTCACAGTCGTCGAGTCATCCAGCTGTTCATACTCCGACTGACTGTGTGAGAGCTATATGTCGAGATCGAGATCTTCTGAAGATACTAGGCAGGCATCTGGCGGCTCTGAGTCCTGATGAGTTAGCTGATGCAGTAGCGGCAGCAGCAGCACAGCATGGGGAGCATGGGGATGGTGACGAGGTAATCAATTTGTTGTATATTGTCGTAATATATACCAGTATCAACGTAGTTACTATATTTGTAACTTGTTTTATTATTTTATTAATTACAAGGTGATCAAAGAGGAGATGATGCTTGACGACCGATTTAGTGTTGTTTTGTAGTTATTTGATAAGCTTGTACTTGTATATTCATTCTTTGGATGTTTGTTTGTTACTTAAACATTAGATTTGTGGTTATTTATTCAATTTATATTGGGTTTTTAAAGGTTTATATAGTTTATATACTAGTTTGGTGGACGATGGATATTTATATTGTTATAGACATTGTTTATATTGTTGTGTATGTGTGTTGGGATAAAGCAGGTACAAAATAGGTACAGTTTTTTGGAAATTCTGCAAAACAGCAAAACGCTGGTTTTCAATTTTTTAGAATCAGCGACCGCATGCAGTCGCTGATATCTATTAGCGACTGCTAAGCATTTGAGGGTATCAGCGACCGCCTACGGTCGCTGATAGCAGTCGCTGAAACGTGGACCACGTCAGCCTTTGGCCCTGAGCCATGCTGACTCAGCTTAGCAACCGAAATGACGAATTCGATCACTAATAGCGGTCGCAGATATATCGGTCGCTGATAGTGGTCACTGATGTGCATCCCAGCGACCAGATTTTATGTGACGACTATCAACGACCGCACTCGGTTACTAATAAGGATCTGCGATCGATTGCGGTCGCTGATACGCGGTCGCTGATAGACCCTTTTCTTGTAGTGTAAGTATCCTATTTTGACCCTTAAATCTGGTAGTTGTTTGATTTTAGTCGGATCTTACTTGTTTTTGAATTTCTGGAGTTTACACTGTATGATTCCTTCAAAGAGGTTTATTATGTGTTGTATTTACCTTTATATCAGTTAGCATGGTTTTGAGCACACACGCACTATATCAGTGATAACAGTCTAAGATTTGATGATTGATTGAGAAGTTATTGATTTGCCTTAATATGATATGATGTCATGTTTACTTGATTTCTCTGAGGCCGTGTGATTAGAATGTGTTCTATCTTACTACTGGATTCGTAGGCATATAGTAGATGCATTTGCATTGCATATCATGTTACTTGGGGACAAGTAAGTGTTTAAGCTTGGGGGTATTTGGTAAGTAGGTTTTATACCTACTTATCCGGTATCTATTACTTGAATTAGTTACTTAAACCTATGTTTTGTAGTTACTTTGCATGCATTGTGTGTGCAGTTCATACATTTTATATTATTTTGTAGGCTATGACATAACATTGGCATGAAGAAGCAAGGAAAAGCAATTCAAACATCTTTTGGAATAAAATATACAAGCAAATGGAAGAAGGGGAGATTTTAGGGCTTTTAACACCAAGTTGGATGCATGTTCTTGACTTGGAACTTGGCTTATATTGTAGTTCTACTTCTGAGCTTTTCGGAACATCTTGAATCATCCCAATCGGAGCTCGGATGCGAGAGTTATGGCCTTTTTATCAACAAAGATCAAAGCTAAGAGTTGTTATGCTTGCCATTTACATAGCATCTACTTCAAGCCCGATTTCGATCTTGATCCGGCTAGAATCTGTCAATTCTCAAAGAATAAAAGTTGTAGATCTCGTCGATATCTTTGATTTGATAGGTGGCAGGCCCCGTAACTCCTAGCAGATAAAACGTTATGCCTATTTTACCAAAGGATGTTGTAGCAGAAAACAGAGCGGCGCGGAGCGTGCTGGGCTAGCAGATTTTCTGCTACAGTAGTGCGGGGGGGCGCCAAAATTGGCCTAGGAGCAGCGCTGGGCGCACCGGTGGCGTGGGGAGAGTTAATTTGGGTGTTATGTTGTCCAATTTGATCTAGAATAAGATTCTTAGTTGCCTAACTTGATAGGGTTTCCATTATAACTATAAATACTTGATTATAACTTGGATTTGGGGGCTAGTTTTGAGGATTCCATTAGATTAGATTAGATTAGGACCAAAACCCTAGTTCTTATGAGATTTGGAGTTGGAAGCAACTTGGAGACCATTGAAGATTCAAAGTAGGAGCAAGGAGGGAGCATCAAATCTGCAGACAACAGATTCTATCTTTTTGTCTTCTTCTAACTTTGGCCTTTAATGTTTATTCAATTGTGGATTCTCAGTTTTAATTCATTAATCATGAACTAAATCTTTTGTTTAAGATTACAATGGAGCTTATTGCATAGTTTATTTTAGTATGCTTCTCTATTAATTATTGTGATTATTCTTGGATTGTCTATTATGATTTGTGATGAATTATTTAATTTCCTAGCTAACAATTACCGTGATAGTCTATATGAACTCGAGAGATGGATTATAGATTTAGATCTGATCATAATAGCATGCGATTATGTTTTCTGCATTGTGTTGGAATACATAATTTATGTCTAGGATAGAGATATATCTATACATCGCATGTAATTTGATAGAGAACTTGTGCTTAAAATCCTTTTTAATTGTAATTCACATAGAGATATAATGAATTAGTTAATTAGGGTGTTCTTTTTAATTCTATCATCTGTGGATTTAAGTTGATTTGAGTATGATGCATTGAGAGACGGTCATATTTACTTATGTGTTCTTGATTAACAATTCAGAATAGTGAGCATAATTGATAAGAAGTGCATTAATTTAAGTGAAGCAATAATTGAAGTTGTGATCTTAAATCTACATAATTTGATTTTTAATTAGTGGTAATTAGAATTAGTGTAATTAAATAATTTAATTCATAATCTTAAATTGATTGTTTAAATAAAATTAGTTTGGTTAAGAGTTAGTATTTGGTAATTTATATTAATAATGCTATGTGGGAACGATACTCTACTTACACTATATTACTTGTTGACCACGTATACTTGCGTGTTGTGCGTATTTAAATTTTACCCAACAAAGAACTGGAAACAACTCTTCTAAGTACTAATTCTCTCTCCAAACTTGAAGTAGAGAATAAACTCTTAAAGCAGACTAATGAACTTAGTGCACAAAGAGAGTCAAATCTAACCTCTAAGATTGAGGAACTAGAAAACACAATCTTAACATGGAATAGATCCTCTTCTTCCATGGACTCCCTGATCTCCAGTCAGAGAAGTGCATCTGACAAAGCAGGCTTAGGCATTGGGGAATCCACCTCAGAACCATATTTGGAAAAGATAAAGGAAACTAGCTCTAGTAATGTTTTTAATACAAGCATTACATTTGTGAAATCCTCACAGAAGGAAAAAACAGTCCATCCCTGCTCTTCTAATCCAATCCATGTTCCAAGGCATAAAGGATCCCATGCTGGCCTATGATTTAGAAAAGAAAAGAGTAACTTAGTCACTACTCTCCAACCTCGAAAGGTCGTAGAGTCGAGTAAAATCTACTCCACGAACCAACTGGGTAGGAACAGTAGAGTTAAACTTCACTATTCACAAATCATGAATCACAAAGATACATGGAAAAAGAAGAACCAGTATAAAGAAAAGATTTCCAAAAACCCACATAAGTCCAAATGGAGAAGGAATCCACATACACACACAAGCATGCACCATGCTAGATGTTTTGTATGTAATAAAATTGGTCATAAGGCAGCAGTATGCCACAATAATTCTCTGCATATTAGACCCAAAGTCAAGCAAATTTGGGTTCCCAAGGGTACTAACAAGGTAGGACCCATGCAAGTATGGGTACCAAAATGAGAGTTTAATCTTACCACTGAAACAGAGCTCCACGATCACAACTTGGTATCTGGATAGTGGATGCTCAAGGCACATGATCGGGGACAAAGCCCTCCTGTCTAACTTTATAGAGAAGGAAGGTCCAACAGTCATCTTTGGAGACAATGGCTCTGGTAAGACTAGAGGATATGACTTAGCTGGGAATGGTGAAGTGTTCTTCAGTAAAGTAGCCTATGTGGAAGGACTAAAACACAATCTTCTGAGCATAAGCCAACTCTGTGACAAGGGTCATCAAGTTACCTTCCTCAATAATCAATGTCAAGTCAGAAATCTAAAGACCTCCTCTATAAAGCTGACCGGGACAAGAGAAGGGAACGTCTACACTGCTAATCTTGGTCAACTGAGTTCTGATGAGACAATATGCTTTTTGGCTAAAGCGTCTGAAGAAATGAGCTGGCTATAGCATAGAAGGCTGTCTCATCTCAACTACAAAAGCATGTCAAAACTGGCCTCCAAGTATCTAGTAGCAGGCTTACCCAAGCTCAGCTTTGTCAAAGAAAGGCCATGCAATGCCTGTCAGCTTGGAAAACAGACTAGAAGCTCATTCAAGAGCAAAACTATCAACTCAATTGATAAGCCTCTGCAGTTACTTCACATGGATCTATTTGGGCTAATTCCAACAACAAGCCTTGGAGGGAAGAGATACTTATTGGTCGTAGTGGATGACTATACCAGATTTATATGGGTGTTCTTTCTAAACTCAAAAGATGAAACAAGCTCCCAACTCATCAAGATGTTTAGGCTGGTGATGAACGAGAAAGGGGAGAAAATCAAGGCCATAAGGAGTGATCATGGTAGAGAATTCGACTTCTTTGAGATGGATCAGTTCTGCATAGACAATGGCATCAGTCACAACTTCTCAGCTCCACGAACTCTACAGCAAAATGGAGTAGCTGAAAGAAAGAATAGAATGTTGATAGAAGTTGGAAGAACTCTACTAGCAGCAGCCCGTCTGCCTGAATACTTATGGGCAAAAGTTGTCAACACTGCATGCTACACTCAGAACAGATCTCTTGTGCACTCTACGTTAAAGAAGACTCCCTACGAGCTGTGGAAAAGGAGAAAGCCAAGTGTTAGCTACTTCCATGTGATCGGTTGTGCATGTTATATTCTCAACAATGGAAAACAATATCTGACTAAGTGACTAAGTTCTAACCCAAGTCAAACAAGGGAATCTTTCTCGGATATGCCACAGACAATAAGGCTTATAGAGTGTTTAACAAGAAGACACTAAGTGTTGAAGTCTCTATTCACATCATCTTCAATGAAACAGACTTAGACAAAACTGTGCCTCACGACACTACGAACGATAACTCAGACACTACGAACGAGGTGGTCGAGCTCAACACCACGATCGTAGTCCCAGAAAATGAAATTGTCGAGCCTGAAGAGGATATCGTAGAGAGAACTACTCCAGACAATGAACCTCCACATCAAGAAGCAGAGATTAATCTTGAAGAATTTAGACAAGAAGGCATCATGTCAGATATTCCAATAGGAAACAGATGGGCAAGAGATCATACTCAAGACCTAATCATTAGAGATCCAAATGCAAAAGTTAAGACAAGATCTACCACCTAGAATGAGTGTTTCTATCTCAGTTTTCTATCACAAATGGAACCCAAAAAGATAGATGATGCTATGGAAGACTCAAGTTGGATAGAAGCCATGCAAGAGAAACTAAATCAGTTTGAAAGAAGCAGAGTATGGAGATTAGTTCCAAGACCTAGAGGTCACCTGGTTATTGGCACCAAGTGGGTCTTCAGAAATAAGATGGATGAAGATGGGGTAATAACAAGGAATAAGGTAAGACTAGTAGCCAAAGGTTACTCCTAAGAAGAAGGCATCGACTACGATGAGTCCTTCGCACTTGTTGCCAGATTAGAAGCAATCAGGATATTCCTTGCTTTTGCTACTCACATAAAGTTCAAAGTCTTTCAAATGGACGTCAAGTGTATTTTTGAATGGAGAACTTCAAGAAGAAGTATATGTAGAGCAACCTCCAGGTTTCATCAATCCAACTCTCTCTAATTATGTCTATATATTAGATAAAGCCTTATATGAACTTAAACAAGCACCTAGAGCATGGTATAAAACTCTAACTAACTTTCTCATTAAAAATAGTTTCACTAGAGGTAGAGTAGATACCACATTATTTCTTAGAAAGCACAAATACAAAATCATATTAGTTCAAATATATGTTGATGACATTATCTTTGGCTCTACTAATGAAAAATTGAGCAAAATATTTGCCAAGCTTTTGTAGAGCAAGTTCGAAATGAGTATGATGGGTGAGATGAATTTCTTCCTTGGATTGCAAGTAAAGCAGAATGATGAAGGTATCTTCATAAACTAAGCCAAGTACATTAAAGACTTACTTAAAAAGTATGGCATGAAATCAGCCTCTCCCATAAAAACACCAATTGCTCCAGCAACCAAGCTTGATAAAGATGAAAAAGGTAAAAGTAAAAACGATGAAGAACACTCAACGCTCAACTCTACGATCTAAAAAGAAAGCTTGTTCAGCTACTCAGTTCTTTTGAACACAATGTCAAAGACAACTAAGTAGCACCATTCAAGAACTCAACTATCTTTAAGTGAAGTAAGAAGTTCCAAGTCTGTTGGACTTGAAGAGTTCTAAGTGAACTAAGAAGTTCCAAGTCTGCTGGACTTGAAGAGTTCTAAGTGAACTAAGAAGTTTCAAAACTGCTGGTCTTGAAGGAATTTGAGTGATTTGAAGACTGTAAAAATATCCTTAGTGGATTTCCTACTCAAGGAGTAGAAGAGTGGACTAGGAGCTTTGAATGCTCTGAACCACTTAAATTCTCTATGTCTTTTATATTCTGGGTTTAACTGCTATACTTGTTATAACTGTCTGTTATCTATTAACTCTGTTTATCTTAAAGGGGAACAAACAAATCACATATTCCTCTGAAATTGATTAACAATATCCAACAAAGAATTTTGAAAAAACACTACAAAAATATGGACCTTTAGCAACGATTTTTCGGGCAACGACTTTATAAATCGTTGCTAAAAGTATATGTTTAGCAACGAAATTTGTCCTTCGATGCAGATTGTGTCAGGCTTTCACTTTTTACAACGAAATTCATAAGTCGTTGCAAAATTTCGTTGCTAATTCATTGGCGGAAAAAAATTTCGTTAAAATTTCGTTGCAAAATTTTCGGCCACTTGATTTCCCGTCATCGTGGGCAACGAAATTTTTTTTTGCTAAAAATAGGGCTTTAGCAACGATTTTTCAGGCAACGACTTTATAAGTCATTGCTAAAAGTGTATGTTTAGCAACGAAACTTGTCCTTCATTGCAGATTGTGTCAAGCTTTCACTTTTTGCAACGAAATTCATAAGTCGTTGTAAAATTTGGAAACAAAATTCGTTAGAAATTCGTTACAAAATTTCTAACCACTTGATTTCTCCTTATCGTGGTCAACGAAAGTTTTTTTGTTGCTATATTTCGTTGCCTAATATGGACCACATTCATTGGCAATAATTTTTATTTTCGTTGCATATTTTGTACAACTTTTTGCAACGACAATTAAAATGTTGCCTTAAATTAAAATAATAATAATAATAATAATAATAATAATAATAATAATAATAATAATAATAACAATAATAATAACAATAACAGTAATAATAATAATAATAATAATAATAATAATAATAATAATAATAATAATAATAATAATAATAATAATAATAATAATAACAATAATAATAATAATAATAATAATAATAATAATAATAATAATAATAATAATAATAATAATAATAATAATAATAATAATAATAATAATAATAATATTAATACTAACAGTCATAATAATAATAATAGTACTACTAATAATAATAATAACAATAACAGTAATACTAATAATAGTAGTACTAATAATAATAACAATAATAACAACAACAACAACAACAACAACAACAACAACAATAATAATAATAACAACAACAACAACAACAACAACAACAACAACAACAACAACAACAACAACAATAATAATATTAATAACAATCATAATAATAATAATAATAATAATAATAATAATACTAATAATAATAACAATAATAGTAATAATAATAATAGTAGTACTAATAATAATAATAACAATAATAATAACAATAATAATAATAATAATAATAATAATAATAATAATAATAATAATAATAATAATAATAATAGTACTAAATTTTATATAGTGAAATGCTCATATAAATATTTATAAATTTATCTCTAAATACTCATATAAATATTTATAAAAAATATTCATATCTAAATTTTAGATGAAATATTTATAAATTTATAAATAAATATTTGTTTATAAATTTTAAAGATAAATTTATATGAATATTTGTTTATAAATATTTATATTAATATTTAGAGATATATATATATATATATATATATATATATATATATATATATATATATATATATATATATTAAAATATTCATAGTTACATTTAATAGTACGTTATATAAATATTCATAGTTATTTTATATATATTTAGTTTAATGTGGAGATTTAAGATGTGTATATATATAGATGGTAATAGAATTTATATACAGTAAAACTCCTATTTAAGAAGACTCTATATAAGAATAACCTCTACAATATTATAATAAAATTTGGTCCCAATTTGGGCCAGTTATAAATAGGAATAACCTCTAAATTGTAATATGTTATATACTTTTTAAGTCCCGTATTTTCATATATATATATATATATATATATATATATATATATATATATATATATATATATATATGAGAGAGAGTGACAATATTAATTTTAAAAGACTATATTTTTTATAAAAGACTACATCTCCTATAAAGAATTATATTTTCCTATAAAAGACCACATTTTTCTATAAAAAACTATTTTGCATAAATATTTTTTGAATAATAATTATAAGGGAGTTCTTATTAATATTTTTGTTAAAATAGATATTTTTGGGTGTTCGAAAATTATTTTGTACGAATACCTCTATTTAGTAATAACCTTTCAATTAGAATACAAATAGTTTGGTCTCAAGTCTATTCTTAAATAGAGGTTTTACTGTAATACAAAAAAAATATAACATAAAAAGTAAAAATATCACAATTAGGTTTTGAATCTAAGACCTATAGGTTATTGGGCCATTATGCTACCATTGAGTCATTCTAATTTATTAGTTAACTAAACTAACGCCATAATGTGTAGTCTCCAATATTTTTAAATTTATTCTAGTGATACAGCTAGGTTTTGAACCTAAGACTTATGGGTTATTGGGCCATTAATGTAAGACCCCGAATTTTATGAAATAAAAGTATTCAATTTTTCTTATAATTACTATTTAGTAAATAGTTAAATTGATAAATGTTAAAGTTAAGGGTGATATATGAATTTTTTTTCAAAATACACAAGTGGTTATAAAATATTCATTGTTGTCGGGGAATATTCGTTTGGTCGTGGAATATTCTTTCTGTCGGAGAATATTCGTATGATGGCGCAGCCATTTATGGGCCCTATAACAGAATAACTGTCGGATGAAGAAAACGACAAATTTGAGTTTTTACAAATAACGGTGTAGTTATTACCGTTAACACTGTTGGAATATCCGGTGGTTAAAATACAGTAATACGCGTTATTGCACAGTAGCACACGGTATTGCACAGTATTTTTGAAATTATTGATTCTTACGTAAGAAGGCACTACTCAATAATTGTTACAGTAATTACTGTTCAATATTTTATTTTATTGATTCAATAATTGCTACGTTAAAATTTTATATTATTGTTGTTCAATAATTGTCACTGCATAGTAGTTTCCATTATCAGATCAATAATTCATATTATTTGAATAATATTATTAGATAACATTATTGACAATGTCTAAAAAATTCTGTCTAAGGAGAGGTTTGGTTACCTAATTGAGCGTCAATAAGGAGAAATTCTTATTGGAAAGCCCCCTCTTTCTTGGGAACGGCCTGGTTGTCATAAATGTGATTCTGTAATATTATCTGTGAATAATTAATTATTGATTCATATGATAAGGAAATATTTATTTTATGTGGATATAAATGAGAAATATATTTTTGTGGTTAAAAATGAAGACGTTAATGTTGAAGTATTTTATCTGTATTTTTATCGGAACGGAGGTATTGAAAATCAAATTAGAATTTTTAAGATATTTTGCGAGGGTTATAATTTTTAATCCGACCATTGGATCGTGATAATATTTGGATATGTTATACATATATAAGTTGAGTATATGTCCACAAATTTTGAACCGTTAAAAATGAACGTATGATTTGTTATGAATTTTACGAGATGGCTGGTTCAGAAATTGTTGAAGTTTCGGAATTTATCATTTTGATGGAAAATTCTAGAATTTGTGGGCCCCACTCTTGGTTGGTGAAGAAATATGCTGAGATTTTTATTCAAATGTGGTGGGTGAGAATAGTAGCAGGTAAAGCCATCAGGTTGCAGGTTAAGTCTGCTTCGGCGTGCTAATATTTTTCTATAAATAGGGGCTAAGTTAGAATTAAAAATCACACCAGAAATATAAGCTTTTTCTGATTCTCTCTCTATATTATGAAACATATTTTGTGAGTATTTAGATACTTTGAGAGTTGCTATTCAGTGCAAGTTTTCTTCGGCTTTGCATTCCAGTCAGAAATACTGCACTTTTGAGGTAAGGGATAGTAAGGGATTTTAAGGGTTATTATGTTTTTCAGTTCGTAATTCTTCTGACCTTCAGAAAATTCTGAAAAAATTTAAAATGATATTTTGATGAGTTTTATTGATTGTGTCTAAAAATGGTGATTTTTGGATGTATAGATTAAGAGTTATGAATTTTATAAGAAAAGACTATTTTAAAAGTAATCGCTTATAACTCCTTATGGTTAACTCTAAAATTGGTGAAATTTTTATTGGGAGTACATGTATATGATAGAAGTATTCTCTGTAAATTTCAAAATTTTTGGATAAAAGTACAATTTTTGATAAATATCTAAATATTCGGCTGTTTTGGCCATATGAAAAATAGTAAATGAGTTTTAAAAATTCTGAAAAAAATATATGTTCAATATGGGACTATATTCTGCTAAATCCCAGAAAATAAATATTTTTGGAACTGATTTGGTATTTTTCATGAAAATAGACTAGTTATGAGTAAATGAATTAAATATGTTGTGTGAAGTATGAAAATTAGAAAATAGGATTTTATGGCTTGAGAATTCTATATGAGGTATATGCAGATTTTTGATGAGGGTTTTGATTATTGGTAATAAAATCTTATGAATTTGGCATTTTAGGATAATTAAATGCATTATTTAGTAAAGTGTAAACAATTAAAATAAATTGTTTACAAGCTTAAGAAATATTATTCTTTCAATATCATAATACCGAAATATTGGTATAGATTTTATTGTAGAATTTATACCTTTTTCATGTCTGGATTATTATTCACGAGTTGCTATTCCCGAGTTATTATTCATGAGTTACTATTCACGAGTTACTATTCACGGATACTATTCACGACAAAATTGGTTTCTTTTTCTGACCAAATTATAGTTGATTTATGAATATTACTCTTGAGATTAAAACTATATATTGATCATATCATATATAACATTTTTGTAACCCTAATGATGATATTTTTCTTTGACTTGAGTGTAAAGATGGGTAGATTTTTGATATGATCATGACTATGGATTCCCTTTGGCCAGCAGTGCGAAGTTGAATTGTTGACAGGTATGATCATGACCATTGAATTTATAATTGAATATCTTTAGCTTAAGTGAAAAGGTGAAATGATCAACATGGTTATAATTATTGTTTATATAAATTCTGAAATGATTATATATTTTTTTGAGATATTAATATCTTTGGCATGTAGTGCAAAGATGAACTGTTGTTGAATATCTTTGGCCTGTAGTGCAAAGATGGTCTGTTGTTGAATATCTTTGGCATGTAGTGTAAAGATGGTCTGTTGATGAATATCTTTGGCCTATAGTGCAAAGATGAACTGTTGTTGAATATCTTTGGCCTACAGTGCAAAGATGGTTTGTTGATGAATATCTTTGGTCCGTAGTGCAAAGATGGATTTGTTAGTATGATTATAAACAGGAACTGTGATTTGGTATAAACATGATCTTTGATGTTTCAGGTAAAGGCATGTGATGAAAATTATCTTCGTCCTGGATGCGAAGAGGAATTTAGAATTACAATTATGATTATGAGTTATTCATATAATTGTGGAAAGGAACTGTTGATTGATGTTACAGGGATAAAATATTGTTGGTGAATTTTTAACATGGAGAAGATAATAGACTTTACGATCTATTTGACTCTTCTAATGGATTGCTCATTCCGCTGCAACTATGGTTGAAATTTTTATCATCTACCATATGTTCTAAATCTCAGATTTAATTATGTTGAAGGCTATTGATAACTTATTTATCTTTAGTCATGATATGTTTTACTGGGCTAGTTGTGCTCACCCTTCTGTTTCACAATTCCTTTCAGGTAATAAGAGTGTAGCTGGGTCGAGTGGGGGTAACAGGGGAATAGAACGGTGGTCATCATTTAGTAGTTATATTTGGTGAATCATCTAGGGTGAAGCGAACCCAACATTGGAAGGGTGTTTTGCTACTATCATACAAGATGTCTAATGACATACAACCTCGTGTCATCATAAGACAGGATTGTGCTCATCCACTTGATGAGTATATTTACGAGCACTACCTATATAATCTTGGTGTTTGTTTGAAGTATAATTCTCAATTAGAGACAGTGGAGATAATGATAAGTCAAGAGAAGACTCACCATTGGGAAGAATATGATAGTAATCTTCTCATTTTTCTTTGGGGTCTATTGGGTCAACCAAGGATAATTCTGTGGCCATATGATATCTATCATAGCCTAAAAGCATGGTCTCCCATGTACAAAGGTTTCCTTAAGCATTTTCCAAATATTCTAATTTCTAAAATAATTTTTGACTATACCTTTATGTAAGGTGTCATTATGAGGTGATGTCCACGGTTGGGACATGAGTCACATTTGGTATATATTTGGGGTCGTTACATTTTGGTATCAGATGTAAGACCCCGAATTTTATGAAATAAAAGTATTCAATTTTTCTATTCAGTAAATGGTTAAATTGATAAAATTTTAAAGTTATGGGTGAAATATAAATTTTTTTTTAAGCAAGTGGTTATAAAATAATCATTGTTGTCGGGGAATATTCGTTTGGTCGTGGAATATTCTTTCTGTCGGGAAATATTCGTACGACGGCGCAGCCATTTGTGGGCCCCATAACAGAATAACTGTCGGGTGAAGAAAATGACAAATTTGAGTTTTTACAAATAACGGCGTAGTTGTTACCGTTAACACTGTTGGAATACCCGGTGGTTAAAATACAGTAATACGCGTTATTGCACAGTAGCACACGGTATTGCACAGTATTTTTGAAATTATTGATTCTTACGTAAGAAGGCACTACTCAATAATTGTTACAGTAATTACTGTTCAATATTTTATTTTATTGATTCAATAATTGCTACGTTGAAATTTTATATTATTGTTATTCAATAATTGTCACTGCACAGTATTTCCCATTATCAGATCAATAATTCATATTATTTGAATAATATTATTAGATAACATTATTGGCAATGTCTAGAAAGTTCTGTCTAAGGAGAGGTTTGGTCATCTAATTGCGCGTTAGTAAGGAGAAATCCTTATTGGAAAGCCCCCTCTTTCCTGGGAATGGCCTGGTTGTCATAAATGTGATTCTGTAATATTATTTGTGAATAATTAATTATTGATTCATATGATAAGAAAATATTTATTTTATGTGGATATAAATGAGGGATATATTTTTGTGGTTAAAAAAATGAAGGAGTTAATGTTGAGATTTTTATCCGTATTTTTGTCGGAATGGAGGTATTAAAAATCAGGGTTTTTGAGATATTTTGCGGGGGTTATAATTTTTAATCCGACCGTTGGATCGTGGTAATTTTTGGATATGTTATACATATATAAGTTGAGTATATGCCCACAAATTTTGAACCGTTAAAAATGAACGTATGATTTATTATGAATTTTACGAGATGGCTGGTTCAGAAATTGTTGAATTTTTGGAGTTTATCATTTTGGTGAAAAATTCTAGAATTGGTGGGCCCCACTTGTGGTTGGTGAAGAAATGTGCTGAATTATATTTCAAATGTGGTGGGTGGGAATAGTAGCAGGTAAAGCCATCAGGTTGCAGGTCAAACCTACCAAAATTTTCCTATAAATAGAGGGCTAAGTTAGAATTGAAAATCACACCAGAAACATAAGCTTTCTCTCTTTCTCTCTCTATATTATGAAACATATTTTGTGAGTTTTTAGATACTTTGAGAGTTGATATTCAGTGCAAGGTTCCTTCGGCTTTATATTCCGGTCAGAAGTACTGCTGTTTTGAGGTAAGGGATAGTAAGGGATAGTAAGGGATAGTAAGGGATTTTAAGAGTTGTTATATTTTTCAGTTTCGTAATTTTTCTGAACTTCAAAAATTCTGAAAAAATTTGAAATGATATTTTGATGAGTTTTATTGATTGCGTCCAAAAATGGTGATTTTTGGATGTATAGATTGAGAGTTATGAATTTTATGAGAAAAGACTATTTTAAAAGTAACTGCTTATAATTCCTTGTGGTTAACTCCAAAATTGATGAAATTTTTATTGGGAGTACATGTATATGATAGAAGTATACTCTGTAAATTTCAGAATTTTTAGACAAAAGTACAATTTTTGATAAATGTCTAAATATTCGGCTATTTTGGCCATATGAAAAATAGTAAATGACTTTTAAAAATTCTGAGAAAAATATATGTTCACTATGGGACTATATTATGCTAAATCCCAGAAAAGAAATATTTTTGGAACTGATTTGGTATTTTTTATGAAAATGGTCTAGTTATGAGTAAATGAATTAAATATATTTTGTGAGGAAAGAAAATTGGAAAATAGGATTTTATGGCTTGAGAATCCTATATGAGGTATATGCAGATTTTTGATGAGGGTTTTGGCTATTGATGATGAAATCTTAAGAGTTGACATTTTATGATGATTAAATGCATTAATTAGTAAAGTGTAAATAATTTAAATAAATTGTTTATAAGCTTAAGAAATGTTATTCTTTCAATATCATTATACCGAAATATTGGTATAGATTTTATTGTTGAATTTCTACCTTTTTGAGTCGAGGTTACTATTCATGAGTTACTATTCACGACAAAATTGGTTTCTTTTTCTAACCAAATTATAGTTGATTTATGAATATTGCTCTTGAAATTAAATCCATGTTTTGACCATATTATTTTTATAATCATATATAACATTTTTATAACCTTGATGTTGAAATTCTCTTTCGCTTGAGTGTAAAGATGGGTAAATTATTGGTATGATCATGACTATGGGTTCTCTTTGGCCAGTAGTGCAAAGTTGAATTGTTGACTGGTATGATCATGACCATTGAATTTGTAATTGAATATCTTTAGCTTAAGTGCAAAGGTGAAATGATCAACATGGTTATAATTATTGTTTATATAAATTCTTAAATGATTATATATTCTTTGAGGTATTAATATATTTGGCATGTAGTGCAAATATGAATTGTTGAGTAATATCTTTGGCCTGTAGTGCAAAGATGAATTGTAGATGAATATCTTTGGCCCGTAGTGCAAAGATGACCTGTTGTTGAATATCTTTGGCCAGTAATGCAAAGATGAACGGTTGAGGAATATCTTTGGCCTGTAGTGCAAAGATGAATTGTAGATGAATATCTTTGGCCTGTAGTGCAAAGATGGTCTGTTGATGAATATCTTTGGCCCGTAGTGCAAAGATAAACTGTTGTTGAATATCTTTGGTCGTAGTGCAAAGATGGATTTATTAGTATGATTATGAACAGGAACTGTAATTTGGTATAACCATGATCTTTGATGTTTCAGGTAAAGACATGTGATGAAAATATTCGTCGTCCTGGGTGCGAAGAAAAATTTAGAATCACAATTATGATTATGAGTTATTCATATGATTGTGGAAAGGAACTGTTGATTGATGTTACAGGGATAAAACATTGTTGATGGATTTTTAACATGGAGAAGATAATAGACTTTATAATCTATTTGACTCTTCTAATGGATTGCTCGTTCCGCTGCAACTATGGTTGAAATTTTTATCATTACCATATGTTCTAAATCTCTGATTTATTATTGATGAAGGCTACTGATAATTTAATTATCTTTAGTCATGATATTCTTTACTGGGCTAGTTGTGCTCACCCTTTTGCTTCACAATTCCTTTCAGGTAATAAGAGTGTAGCTGGGTCGAGCGAGAGTAACGGGAAAATAGAACAGTGGTCTCTAGCTGTGGATGTTCTCCCGAAGCAGTATAGAAAAGTTCATTTAGTTGTTATATTTGGTGAATCCAATAGGGTAAGGTGTACCCAACGTTGGAAGGGTGGTTTGCCACTATCATACAAGATGTCTAACGACATACAACCTCGTGTCATCATAAGACAGGGATGTGCTCATCCACTTGCTGAGTATATATACGAACACTACCTATATAATCTTGGTGTTTGTTTAAAGTATAATTCTCAATTAGAGACAGTAGAGATAATGATATGTCAAGAGAAGACTCACTATTGGGAAGAATATGATAGTAATCTTCTCATTTTTCTTTGGGGTCTATTGGGTCAACCAAGGATAATTCTATGGCCATATGATATCTATCATAACCTAGACGCGTGGCCTCCCATGTACGAAGGTTTCCTTAAGTACTTTCCAAATATTCTAATTTCTAAAACAGTTTTTGACTATACCTTTATGTAAGGTGTTATTGTGAGGTGATGTCCACGGTTGGAACATGAGTCACATTTGGTATATATTTGTATCCAAACTCACAGCATATGTGTTGTTGTATTTTGCACGACAATTGTTGTAATAAAGTTGTAGTTGTTTTCTGTACCATGTATTTGACGACTCAGAATGGGTTGGGTAGAATGAACCTATTTTGGGGTCGTTACAGTTGGTATCAGAGCTTAGGGATATGATCTTTGGCGGAGATCGGGGAATATAACTAGGAGGGGAGAGATGAGTAAATCCTTCGCTAGTGTGTCCTACCTAAGCTTATTTGTTGGTCAGTCATAATATCGAGATATTATGTGATATGTTAATTTGTTAAATTAACCCTTGTTTTGAAGCTGTATTCTAGAAAGATATCTGAAATACACCAGATGAGCAATGGAGAAATTATGATGGCAGGAAAGATGGAATCTAAAATGAAAGGAAGGTATTCTCAATTCTTTGAAATATCAGGTACGTAAATTTCGGGGACGAAATTTCATAAAGAGGGGAGATTGTAAGACCCCGAATTTTATGAAATAAAAGTATTCAATTTTTCTATTCAGTAAATGGTTAAATTGATAAAATTTTAAAGTTATGGGTGAAATATGAATTTTTTTTAAGCAAGTGGTTATAAAATAATCATTGTTGTCGGGGAATATTCGTTTGGTCGTGGAATATTCTTTCTGTCGGGGAATATTCGTACGACGGCGCAGCCATTTGTGGGCCCCATAACAGAATAACTGTCGGGTGAAGAAAATGACAAATTTGAGTTTTTACAAATAACGGCGTAGTTGTTACCGTTAACACTGTTGGAATACCCGGTGGTTAAAATACAGTAATACGCGTTATTGCACAGTAGCACACGGTATTGCACAGTATTTTTGAAATTACTGATTCTTACGTAAGAAGGCACTACTCAATAATTGTTACAGTAATTACTGTTCAATATTTTATTTTATTGATTCAATAATTGCTACGTTGAAATTTTATATTATTGTTATTCAATAATTGTCACTGCACAGTATTTCCCATTATCAGATCAATAATTCATATTATTTGAATAATATTATTAGATAACATTATTGGCAATGTCTAGAAAGTTCTGTCTAAGGAGAGGTTTGGTCATCTAATTGCGCGCTAGTAAGGAGAAATCCTTATTGGAAAGCCCCCTTTTTCCTGGGAATGGCCTGGTTGTCATAAATGTGATTCTGTAATATTATTTGTGAATAATTAATTATTGATTCATATGATAAGAAAATATTTATTTTATGTGGATATAAATGAGGGATATATTTTTGTGGTTAAAAAAATGAAGGAGTTAATGTTGAGATTTTTATCCGTATTTTTGTCGGAATGGAGGTATTAAAAATCAGGGTTTTTGAGATATTTTGCGGGGGTTATAATTTTTAATCCGACCGTTGGATCGTGGTAATTTTTGGATATGTTATACATATATAAGTTGAGTATATGCCCACAAATTTTGAACCGTTAAAAATGAACGTATGATTTATTATGAATTTTACGAGATGGCTGGTTCAGAAATTGTTGAATTTTTGGAGTTTATCATTTTGGTGGAAAATTCTAGAATTGGTGGGCCCCACTTGTGGTTGGTGAAGAAATGTGCTGAATTATATTTCAAATGTGGTGGGTGGGAATAGTAGCAGGTAAAGCCATCAGGTTGCAGGTCAAACCTACCAAAATTTTCCTATAAATAGAGGGCTAAGTTAGAATTGAAAATCACACCAGAAACATAAGATTTCTCTCTTTCTCTCTCTATATTATGAAACATATTTTGTGAGTTTTTAGATACTTTGAGAGTTGATATTCAGTGCAAGGTTCCTTCGGCTTTATATTCCGGTCAGAAGTACTGCTGTTTTGAGGTAAGGGATAGTAAGGGATAGTAAGGGATAGTAAGGGATTTTAAGAGTTGTTATGTTTTTCAGTTTCGTAATTTTTCTGAACTTCAAAAATTCTGGAAAAATTTGAAATGATATTTTGATGAGTTTTATTGATTGCGTCCAAAAATGGTGATTTTTGGATGTATAGATTGAGAGTTATGAATTTTATGAGAAAAGACTATTTTAAAAGTAACTGCTTATAATTCCTTGTGGTTAACTCCAAAATTGATGAAATTTTTATTGGGAGTACATGTATATGATAGAAGTATACTCTGTAAATTTCAGAATTTTTAGACAAAAGTACAATTTTTGATAAATGTCTAAATATTCGGCTATTTTGGCCATATGAAAAATAGTAAATGACTTTTAAAAATTCTGAGAAAAATATATGTTCACTATGGGACTATATTATGCTAAATCCCAGAAAAGAAATATTTTTGGAACTGATTTGGTATTTTTTATGAAAATGGTCTAGTTATGAGTAAATGAATTAAATATGTTTTGTGAGGAAAGAAAATTGGAAAATAGGATTTTATGGCTTGAGAATCCTATATGAGGTATATGCAGATTTTTGATAAGGGTTTTGGCTATTGATGATGAAATCTTAAGAGTTGACATTTTATGATGATTAAATGCATTAATTAGTAAAGTATAAATAATTTAAATAAATTGTTTATAAGCTTAAGAAATGTTATTCTTTCAATATCATTATACCGAAATATTGGTATAGATTTTATTGTTGAATTTCTACCTTTTTGAGTCGAGGTTACTATTCATGAGTTACTATTCACGACAAAATTGGTTTCTTTTTCTAATCAAATTATAGTTGATTTATGAATATTGCTCTTGAAATTAAATCCATGTTTTGACCATATTATTTTTATAATCATATATAACATTTTTATAACCTTGATGTTGAAATTCTCTTTCGCTTGAGTGTAAAGATGGGTAAATTATTGGTATGATCATGACTATGGGTTCTCTTTGGCCAGTAGTGCAAAGTTGAATTGTTGACTGGTATGATCATGACCATTGAATTTGTAATTGAATATCTTTAGCTTAAGTGCAAAGGTGAAATGATCAACATGGTTATAATTATTGTTTATATAAATTCTTAAATGATTATATATTCTTTGAGGTATTAATATATTTGGCATGTAGTGCAAATATGAATTGTTGAGGAATATCTTTGGCCTGTAGTGCAAAGATGAATTGTAGATGAATATCTTTGGCCCGTAGTGCAAAGATAACCTGTTGTTGAATATCTTTGGCCAGTAATGCAAAGATGAACGGTTGAGGAATATCTTTGGCCTGTAGTGCAAAGATGAATTGTAGATGAATATCTTTGACCTGTAGTGCAAAGATGGTCTGTTGATGAATATCTTTGGCCCGTAGTGCAAAGATAAACTGTTGTTGAATATCTTTGGTCGTAGTGCAAAGATGGATTTATTAGTATGATTATGAACAGGAACTGTGATTTGGTATAACCATGATCTTTGATGTTTCAGGTAAAGACATGTGATGAAAATATTCTTCGTCCTGGGTGCGAAGAAAAATTTAGAATCACAATTATGATTATGAGTTATTCATATGATTGTGGAAAGGAACTGTTGATTGATGTTACAGGGATAAAACATTGTTGATGGATTTTTAACATGGAGAAGATAATAGACTTTATAATCTATTTGACTCTTCTAATGGATTGCTCGTTCCGCTGCAACTATGGTTGAAATTTTTATCATTTACCATATGTTCTAAATCTCTGATTTATTATTGATGAAGGCTACTGATAATTTAATTATCTTTAGTCATGATATTCTTTACTGGGCTAGTTGTGCTCACCCTTTTGCTTCACAATTCCTTTCAGGTAATAAGAGTGTAGCTGGGTCGAGCGAGAGTAACGGGAAAATAGAACAGTGGTCTCTAGCTGTGGATGTTCTCCCGAAGCAGTATAGAAAAGTTCATTTAGTTGTTATATTTGGTGAATCCAATAGGGTAAGGTGTACCCAACGTTGGAAGGGTGGTTTGCCACTATCATACAAGATGTCTAACGACATACAACCTCGTGTCATCATAAGACAGGGATGTGCTCATCCACTTGCTGAGTATATATACGAACACTACCTATATAATCTTGGTGTTTGTTTAAAGTATAATTCTCAATTAGAGACAGTAGAGATAATGATATGTCAAGAGAAGACTCACCATTGGGAAGAATATGATAGTAATCTTCTCATTTTTCTTTGGGGTCTATTGGGTCAACCAAGGATAATTCTATGGCCATATGATATCTATCATAACCTAGACGCGTCGCCTCCCATGTACGAAGGTTTCCTTAAGTACTTTCCAAAGATTCTAATTTCTAAAACAGTTTTTGACTATACCTTTATGTAAGGTGTTATTGTGAGGTGATGTCCACGGTTGGAACATGAGTCACATTTGGTATATATTTGTATCCAAACTCACAGCATATGAGTTGTTGTATTTTGCACGACAATTGTTGTAATAAAGTTGTAGTTGTTTTCTGTACCATGTATTTGACGACTCAGAATGGGTTGGGTAGAATGAACCTATTTTGGGGTCGTTACATCAGAGCTTAGAGATATGATCTCTGGCGGAGATCGGGAAATAGAACTAGGAGGAGAGAGATGAGTAAATCATTCGCTAGTGTGTCCTACCTAAGCTTATGTGTTGGTCAGTCATAATATCGGGATATTATGTGATATGTTAATTTGTTCAATTAACCCTTGTTTTGAAGCTGTATTCTAGAATGATATCTGAAGTACAGGAGATGAGCAATGGAGAAATCATGATGACAGGGAAGATGGAATCTGAAATAAAAGCAAGGTATTCTCAACTCTTTGAAATATCAGGTACGTAAATTTCGGGGACGAAATTTCATAAGGAGGGGAGATTGTAAGACCCCGAATTTTATGAAATAAAAATATTCAATTTTTCTTATAATTACTATTCAGTAAATAGTTAAATTGATAAATGTTAAAGTTAAGGGTGATATATGAATTTTTTTTCAAAATACACAAGTGGTTATAAAATATTCATTGTTGTCGGGGAATATTCGTTTGGTCGTGGAATATTCTTTCTGTCGGGAAATATTCGTATGACGGCGCAGCCATTTGTGGGCCCCATAACAGAATAAATGTCGGATGAAGAAAACGATAAATTTGAGTTTTTACAAATAACGGTATAGTTGTTACCGTTAACACTGTTGGAATACCCGGTGGTTAAAATACAGTAATACGCGTTATTGCACAGTAGCACACGGTATTGCACAGTATTTTTAAAATTATTGATTCTTACGTAAGAAGGCATTACTCAATAATTGTTACAGTAATTACTGTTCAATATTTTATTTTATTGATTCAATAATTACTACGTTGAAATTTTATATTATTGTTGTTCAATAATTGTCACTGCACAGTATTTTCCATTATCAGATCAATAATTCATATTATTTGAATAATATTATTAGATAACATTATTGGCAATGTCTAGAAAGTTCTGTCTAAGGAGAGGTTTGGTCACCTAATTGTGTTCCAGTAAGGAGAAATTCTTATTGGAAAGCCCCCTCTTTCCTGGGAACGGCCTGGTTGTCATAAATGTGATTCTGTAATATTATCTGTGAATAATTAATTATTGATTCATATGATAAGGAAATATTTATTTTATGTGGATATAAATGAGGGATATATTTTTGTGGTTAAAAATGAAGGAGTTAATGTTGAGGTGTTTTATCTGTATTTTTGTCGGAACGGAGGTATTGAAAATCAAATTATGGTTTTTAAGATATTTTACGAGGGTTATAATTTTTAATCCGACCGTTGGATCGTGGTAACATTTGGATATGTTATACATATATAAGTTGAGTATATGTCCACAAATTTTGAACCGTTAAAAATGAACGTATGATTTGTTATGAATTTTACGAGATGACTGGTTCAGAAATTGTTAAAATTTCAGAATTTATCATTTTGGTAGAAAATTCTAGAATTGGTGGGTCCCACTCTTGGTTGATGAAGAAATGTGCTGAGATTTTTATTCAAATATGGTGGGTGGGAATAGTAGCAAGTAAAGCCATCAGGTTGCAGGTTAAGTCTGCTTCGGCGTGCTAACATTTTTCTATAAATAGAGGGCTAAGTTAGAATTAAAAATCACACCAGAAACATAAGTTTTCTCTCTTTCTCTCTCTATATTATAAAGCATATTTTGTGAGTATTTAGATACTTTGAGAGTTGCTATTCAGTGCAAGTTTTCTTCGGCTTTGCATTCCAGTCAGAAATACTGCACTTTTGAGGTAAGGGATAGTAAGTGATTTTAAGGGTTATTATGTTTTTCAGTTCGTAATTCTTCTGACCTTCAAAAAATTCTAAAAAAATTTGAAATGATATTTTGATGAGTTTTATTGATTGTGTCCAAAAATGGTGATTTTTTGATGTATAGATTAAGAGTTATGAATTTTATAAGAAAAGACTATTTTAAAAGTAACCACTTATAACTCCTTGTGGTTAACTCCAAAATTGGTGAAATTTTTATTGGGAGCACATGTATATGATAAAAGTATACTCTGTAAATTTTGAAATTTTTGGATAAAAGTATAATTTTTGATAAATATCTAAATATTCGGCTGTTTTGGCCATATGAAAAATAGTAAATGAGTTTTAAAAATTCTGAGAAAAATATATGTTCAATATGGGACTATATTATGCTAAATTCCGAAAAATAAATATTTTTGGAACTGATTTGGTATTTTTCATGAAAATAGACTAGTTATGAGTAAATGAATTAAATATGTTATGTGAAGTAAGAAAATTGGAAAATAGGATTTTATGGCTTGAGAATCCTATATGAGGTATATGCAGACTTTTGATGAGGGTTTTAATTATTGGTAATGAAATCTTATGAATTTGGCATTTTAGGATGATTAAATACATTATTTAGTAAAGTGTAAACAATTAAAATAAATTATTTATAAGCTTAAGAAATATTATTCTTTCAATATCATTATACCGAAATATTGATATAGATTTTATTGTGGAATTTCTACCTTTTTCATGTCGGGATTACTATTCACAAGATACTATTCACGAGTTATTATTCACGAGTTACTATTCACAAGTTACTATTCACGGGTACTATTCACGACAAAATTGGTTTCTTTTTCTGACCAAATTATAGTTGATTTATGAATATTACTCTTGAGATTAAAACTATATATTGATCATATCATATATAATATTTTTATAACCCTAATGATGATATTTCTCTTTGACTTGAGTGTAAAGATGAGTAGATTTTTGGTATGATCATGACTATGAATTCTCTTTGGCCAGTAGTGCAAAGTTGAATTGTTATCTGGTATGATCATGACCATTGAATTTATAATTAAATATCATAACTTAAATTTATTATCTTAATATCGGCTCAAAAACTGTTCAATCACTGATTCAGGATGACTCGTCCCGTAATTTTCTTATGTCGATGACCGCTCTAAAATATTGTTTAGAACCTTAAAACGAACCAAATAGCCAAAGGGCTATTTATTATAATATTTTTCTTTATTCTAGTGAAATAAAAGGGTGCTATGAAAGTTCATAGACCTAACACCTTCTCTCTCCGCCGCCGACCTCCGTGACACCGCCTACGAGATCTTCGTCACCGCCTGCCGTACATCCTCCGGCAAACCCCTCACATACATTCCCAGCAAAAGCGCCGACCATGGGTCTCCATCTCCGTCGCCGTCATCACTATCGAGCTCGCCATCGGTGCAGCACCGATCCATCACTTCTACTGCCGCTTCAAAAATGAAAAAGGCGTTAGGGCTCCGATCTAGCTCCTGTTTGAGTTTAAGTCCGGGTTCTGAGGGGTAGTCCGTCCCCAGGGAAGAGGAAGAGGCCATTGACTGTTAGGGAGCTAATGAGGGCTCAAATGGATGTTTCTAAAAATAATGACTCCCGGATTAGGAGAGCTTTATTGTGAATTGCTGCTGGACAGGTATATATGTATAGTGTATCTTGAAATGTGTTTAATTCTAATTGGTTTGCTGAGATGTGTTTCTTTCTAATATTTTACTAATAATTTGATCTAATGTCTTATAATTTGATCTAATGTTACTGTAAAAGTATTGAATTTAAGTGTTTCTTTTGGTGAGAAATGGTATTTTTGTTTTGATTTTTATAATATGTTTCAAAATTTCTCATTTATTTGATTTGTGGTGTTTTTTCCTTTGTTTTCATCTGTGAGTATATAATAATTGTGTTGGAGGTTTTAATTATTGAATCTGATGATTTATTAGTTAATACGGTATGGTTTTGCCTCTAAATGTTGATGGATCAATATATGTATATGTATATGTATATGTATATTCCATTCTTAGATTTTTTAATTTGAAATTTGTATATGTAAATTGCTTTGGGCATTGAAGTTTTATTCTTTTGAGGTTGTGAGAACAATTAACTCTTTATTGTAAAAGTTCTTATTAATGTTTTCATGGATATGGTGTATCCCCCTTTGATGGCTTGCCAATTGCCCCTGGACCTAAGTGTTGTGCTTTTAAACACACATAAAAGAATTGATCGATCAAATTTTCATACGTTGTGATCCTGGAAAAGATTATTTGCAATGTTTCGAGTTGCATAATTTTTACTAAGAAATATATGCAATCATGACAATCTAAAGTCCCTATCATTTTGTGATGAAGTGTATTTCTTTTCTGATGCAGTAATGTTGCTGGGTTCATCTATGTGACAGACATTGATACCCAAAGGTTTGAAACTTAAAAAACGATTGCAAAACACCATTTGATATTGCATCTGCTATTTAAATTCTGGTTTTATGTATCCTTTTTGTAATCATTGTTTTCAGGAATAAAATCACATACCTTGCACCATCAGCTGGAGAACTCCCAAGCAAATTTCTAATTGTAGAATCCTTAACTTCGATTAAGAATTGAAATACGGTTAACAACTCAAGTTTTGTCTCGTTTGTGATAGAAGCCCCTCATAGGAATCGACTTACTTCATTTTCTTTTTCTATTTCCCTTTTCCCCAAGTGTAATGGATGGGTTATAGATGTATAGTACTTTGTACCGGCTAGCATATGGAGTTTCAATGTAGATTTTCTTGGCCTGTTTAATGAAATCCTCATCTTTCATCAAATTAGGACTTGCAATTCTAAAGTTCTCACGACTCTTATGTTGTGTTTTTGCAAATGTTGTTCTAGTGTCATGATACAACAGCTGGAGTTCTTGTCAACAAATTGTTGTATCCTACATGTATATTAAAGATTATGGTATATGGATTTGGTCAGGGTAAATGGGGGGTGGTGTATTAAAGATTGTGCTCTTGTTCGGGCTTATGATGGTTGGAATGATGCTGAGAAACGTCAAGCTAGTTATGAATACTGTTGGAGAAACTTCCTTTCTGCACAAACTCTAAGAGCAATAGATTCTCTTCGAAAGCAGTTCTTTTATTTACTCAAGGACACTGGTCTGGTTGATAATGTAGAAAGTTGCAACATATGGAGCCATGATGAGCATCTCATCCAAGCTATTACCTGTGCAGGTCTATTCTCTGGAATATGTTCTGTTGTGGTGAGTCGCAAAATTGTTTTAACTTCTCTTATTCTTTTAATTCCTATTTTATTTGGTTATTTGGATTAAATCTTGTTATGTTCTATTTACCTCGCAACTAATTGTTTGCATTTTAAGAATCAAACAATTATTAAATAATGTTCGTCTTCTCTTATATTGTTCTGCTTGTTCGGTGACCTAACATTAAACCTCATAGTGAAATAAAAAAGAAAAACAAGAGAAGGTATAATGAGGTTCTTAAGGATTGGAACCTAATGTCATTTCTTTTTAAATTTCAACGGACACCTTTTGCAGCACAACACCAATCTTTCCACTACAACTTGCATTAAAATGTTTTGAGTAACAAATAGATTGTCTCTTTTACGACAGAACAAAGACGAGTCGATATCACTGAAAACAATGGAGGATGGTTCAGTACTTTTGCACTCGGTATGACAAGTCGATATCACTGATAACAATAAAGGAAACATAATTTTGTGGCGTATGCTCTTACTTTCTCGCGTGAGCAGTAATTTCCTTTCAAGGAAATAGTCATGGGTTCAATTCTCAGTAAAGATAATGATATCCTTGTGACCACTTGCACATAGTGACCACTTGCACATAGTTTACTAGGGGATTACCTAATTTGCTTGGTCAGTGCAGTATTGGGTGTGGCTGGTTGTTTATCTAGTCCACAGACTCCACACCTTACGGAGTAGCGACTGCGGGTTCCACAATCATCAAATTAAAAAAAGAAAGTTGAAATGTTTTGTATGATCAAGTTTTTTAGTCAATATTCTTCCTGTATTTTGTGTTTCTCTTATAATGAATGTTAAGTTTCGTATCTTGAATTTTATAGGAATTGGGTTATGTTTAGTTTCATTTGTTATGAATAATTGTTTTTCTTTTTGTACAAAAACATCTTGGTCAGTTGGTGTAGTGCTACATGAGATGGCCAAAAGTATTGTTATATACTTCTTCGAAGATTAATTATTCCTTTGTCATTTGAATTTGGCCTCAAAAGGATATTTGCCTTAACTAAATATGTTTTTGACTGATTTCAGAGTCGTACTGATCGTATTGTTTTCAAACCTAGTGAATTCCCTCGTCTTGCGAAGTCAGGTATATCAATATTTATGGGAAGCTAACCTATTTGACCGAAGTTTTATGATCTCCTTCAGTGAATGTATGATGCTATCAAATTTATAACTTTTTCAGATTCTGGACTGGTTAAAGCACAGTCCTACGGATATTGAAAGTTACATCAAACCTGGTTGTATCATATTATCAGTATACCTTCGAATGGAAAATTCCAAATGGAAGGAGTTAAGTTTTGCTTTACTTTTAGAATGTAGATTTCTATTTCTGAAGAACCAAACTGAGGTTAATATTGAGCTTGATGCTAAACACATCTTGGGGTGAATATTTATTCTACCATATAAACTGTAATATATGCTAGTTTTTGACAGGCATAGATAATGTGACAATGTTCTTTCTTATCTGTACGTTTTTTCACCCTATAATATGTCTTGGTAGTCATGGTTTTTGTATAATCTGTTACGTTTCATGTTCATGAAGGAAGAAGATTTCATTCTCGGAGCACCTAAATATGAAATGACACTAGTTGTATGGACAGTTTCACAATACTTCCAACTCCCCATTTATTTTCTTTTTCTTTTCCTATTCTGTCTCAAAATTTGGAAAATGTGCATACATAAAACTTTTTAAATTATAAGTGGGATAGGATTTTAGCCTATGTGTGTTGTAAAAGGGCAAGCACCAGTGGAAGCATGATGTAGATGATTTTTATAGGAATAAACTGTTACTGACCAACCATTGATTATGAAACTGATGCTTTTATACTGTGGTGCAGCGTGTACCAGAAAACTCAGTTTTTGTGATGGGTGATAATCGCAACAACGGCTATGATTCACATATATGGTATGTAGTCTCAATCTTCAGCTCATAAATGCTTTTCACAAGATATCATTTTTTAAGTATTTTTGCATGCTTTTTGAAGATAACCCATCCCCTTATTAAATTGAATGCAATGATGGGAAATATTTTTGGCAATGGAAAGTGGAGTACTTGTTCTAACTTGTGCTATAACCAGGTTGGAGAGTGATTATGCATTGATGTGCCAATCATAGTTATTGTTTAGCCACTCAAATTGAACAAAAAATTGGTGGTATTCTAAAGTATTATGAAATAGGAGCCAAGCCTTGACATTGTACCATGTAGCAACTCTATTGTCTTTGTGTATTGATTTTGGCACTAAGTGCCTCTGGTGACCTATTTGCTTCATTTTCTTAACTTGCTATTATTTTTAAATATATGCAGGAAGATTGCTTCTACGACCTGCCTTACAATACTGGGTATCAAATTTCCGTGCTACGTTTACGGAAGACAAGGGACGAAATTATGAAGTGTACTATCTATATATGTAGATATATACTTTGATTGAAGAACTGTGATAGCTTTAGATGGTTAATTGTAAAGATAATGAATGATTATGTAGTGGATGATTTTATTAAGTTAATAATATTTTAGTTTTTTATATTTTTGTCATTATTTGCTATGGGGACATTGAGCCAGCCAGGTGCACAAAAAGAATGTCAAATGTTGATTTGGCAACAATATAATTCGTTACAAAGCATTGAACAAGTTTTAATATAGCAACAATTTTTTATATATTTAGCAACAAATTTTCGTTGCTAATGGCATTAAAAATATAATATTTGGCAACGAAAAATTAACTTAATAACAATAGAG
This sequence comes from Panax notoginseng, assembly GCA_016801055.1. NCBI lineage: Eukaryota > Viridiplantae > Streptophyta > Magnoliopsida > Apiales > Araliaceae > Panax > Panax notoginseng. Next base: position 164,343,512 of record CM029018.1, on the reverse strand, counting down.
AGGATATTGTTGCTAATACTAAAATAAAAGGCAACATTTTTTATCATTGAAAATCATATCAACTTTCGTTACACATATAAAGAAACGACAACATATAATGTCGTTGCTAATCGACGACTTTCGTTGCTATTAAAAAATAATCAGCAACAAACATTTTCGTTGCTGATTTAGCATAATGTCGTTGTCAAATAATATAATCAGCAACGAAAATCGTTGCTAAAAAGTTTACATTCCCCAACGAAAACAAGCTTAGGCAACAATTTTCATAATTTACTGCAACGAAAAATGTCGTTGCAAAATGGTGTCAATTGCAACGAAAATGTATGGTCGTTGCAAAAAAAAAGAGTTCATTTCATTGCCAATTAGCAAGCTTTTGCAACAAAATGGGGTTGTTAGCAACGAAAGTTTAATTATTCTGCAACAATACATTTTGTTGCTAAAGGATCGATGTATCTGTACGAAAGCCAAATTTCGTTGCAAAATGTATTACTTTTGGCAACGAAAAAAATACGTTCGTTACGGAACAATTAGCAACGCTCATTGCGTAACGAAACACGCAACGACAGTAAAGTCGTTGCCAAAAACCTTTAGCAATGAAATTTGGCATATTTAGTAACGAAAATCGGTTGTTGCTGAAGCCCCTTTTTTTTGTAGTGAAAAGAATTTTTAAAATATTTATTCAACCCCTTCTAGATAACTATTGTGCCTCTGGGAACTAACATATATATATATATATATATATATATATATATATATATATATATGTGTGTGTGTGTGCGTGTGTGTGTGTGTGTGTGTGTGTGTGTATGTATCGATTATCAAAAATCATACCTGAAATTAGTGAGATTCGGAAGGTATTTGATTCAATTTAAAACTTTTGGACATATTTCAAATTACCTGAGGAAAAAAACTACAATTAGATCGGAACTTCAAGCACTAGTATAGATTTGAAATAAAAAAATCGATGATTGGAAATGTGAGGGGAAAAATGTGTAATTTTAACGATCTCGGTGAAGGTGTTGATCGATATATGCCTTTATCTTCTCCTTTCCTCTCGTAGTTCTCTTTAGCAGCAAATGAAACAATCGCTCGATGAAATCTGACCCGTAAATGCCCTATTTCATGTAAAGGTATATCTATCAATTGACTTCAAATAAGAGATGGAATGATTCATTCTTGCCTCCCGTCCGAGAATGAATTTTTGTTTTTTCAGTTGGGCAGTATTCCGGCTGGAATACATCTTTCCAACGGAATGGAGAAACCAAACAAGATATTTTTTTTATTCCTACATAATGATTTATTCCATTCCCTCTCTCATTCTACCAAACCAAACACAACCTTAGGGTTTTATGATAAAGAATCTTTGACAATTTATATGAATTTCTCTTTGAGAGTTTTTATCCTCCTCGTGAATTCAAGGTTTTATATTGGTGGCGTTACTATAATAACTAATCATTCACGATTGTGTTAGAGCGTTATAATCTAACCATATTTCGTTGTGTTAATTGACATTAGAGCCTGGATAATTGTATTAGAATAAGGTGACCGTTGATTGAATCTCATGCATTATCTCAAAAAAGTTCTAATTTTTAGTGAAAACTAAATACTAAAACTGAAAATTGTTTAACTCCTATAAAAAGGTCGTGCTTAATTTTTATTATCAACAAAAAAAATTCTTTTCATCTTGCCGTTGCATCACCACCATCATCAATTTTTCTCACTGTGTGGGTTTTCACTAGGCAACCATTCATAGGTCGTGCTTCCATCGTCTTTTGCCGAATTGAATTGAATTTCGAGACTGAAAGCAGAGATTAATTTTGGCAAAGTTAGATTTGATACCTCATAGTTTTTCTAAGGTTATTTCTTCAATCCTCAATTTTTAAATACTTGTATACCAAACCCCAGTATTTTATACGTACTGAAAATATGCCCAAAATTATATTATTAGGTGAATTTTAAAACTCACGTTATGGTGGAGTACGTTTTTATTCTTAAAGTGTTTCAGCAGAATGACCTAAGACACGAATCTACTTTTCACACTTATATATGTTCATTGCATGTTAAAGGTGTGTAAACTTGTTCTTGATAACGATAGTGATTTTAATATAGTTTCGTCCAAACTTGTTAAAGAACTAAACCTCTTACCCGAACCAATTTCTTATCCTTTTGAGAATCCTTGGCTCAATAATACCTCAATCATACTCTCACACTGGTGTGTTGTGCCAATTAAATTTAAAAAGTATATTATTGAGGTGGTTTGTTATGTTTTGCCTATGGATGTAGCTCATATCTTGCTAGGTTGGTTATGGTTGGATAATTTTCATGGCGAATATTTTAATTTTGAATATCTTGAGATGATTTAATAAAAATTATGAAATAATAAATTTTACAAAGAGTAGTACTTTTTAAAGGGAATCACTAATTCTATATGTATTTTTAATATTTTCATATGGTTCCTTCGTATGAAAGTGAAACCCACTATATGCTCATGTGAGAGAGGACCATGTGAAAATATCAAAAATACATGTAAAAATATCAGTTTCCATTTTTAAATAGTTTACAATATTAATCATTATATTAATTAAAAATAAAACATTCTATATTAATTTAAAGTTCGAAATGTCTTGATGAGTGAGTTTTATACTTATAATTTGAGTACTTTTGACTTGATGATTTGTGAGTTTTCGAGTATTTTATGTTCCTGTTTATGTTCTTTGGGGTTTTATTTTATGAGAAATGAAGTTGGAAGCCATTTAGTTGCATTTTAGCTAAATTGGAGCTTTTAGGATGCATTTTAGTCAAGTTGGAGAAGCATTGCAATTTTCAGCTTTTAGGCAAGTTGACCTTTAGAGCTTCAATTAAGGTTTGGACTATGTTTGAGTTTCAAAATGTGAACATGGTCTTAATGATGTTGTAGAGGACATCTCAAGCTTTTCAGAAAGTTATGGTAGTCAAAAATTCGAGTTCGATTGGGTCTCCAAATAGTGTGTCAAAGTACAATTAGTTGGAGTTGGATTCCTGTTCGAACGTCTTTTGATAAAATGGTCATAACTTGATATCTGGGAGGAGTTACGGGACGAGCCACCTGTGAAATCAAAGAGGAGGAAATTTTCTACAATCTGGTGCACAGTGCAGGGGCGCTGGTCAACAGAAAGTGTTGGACAAGTTTGTGGATTGCAAAGGAAAGAAGGCTGATTTTTATTCTGATTAGGATTTGGTTAAGGGATTTGACTTGTAACCTATAAATACATGATGTGAGTCATAATATAGGAGATGGATTAGATATATTAGATTAGATAAAATACTCCATTAGATTAGAACATAAACCCTAGTTTATATTGGATTGTTAGAGATTGAAGCAACTTGGGGATCATTGAAGATCAAGAGCTGGAGCAAGAGGGGAGTATCAGATTTGAAGACAACAGATTTCATTATTTCTTCTAGTTCTATTTTTTTTCTTTTAATGTGTGACAACCCGAGAATTTGGACAATTTAATAAAATCTTAAAATGTTGAATAAAAGTTAAATAATAAGACCTAGACTGGAAATAGAGTATGAATTTAAAAATTTTATGAAGGACTTATGTGATTTTGTGTATAGTGACTCGTGTGAAGGATATATGTGATTTTATATATATATATATATATATATATATATATATATATAGAGAGAGAGAGAGAGAGAGAGAGAGAGAAATGAAAAGAAAACCTAATTGGGTTATATGATTAAATCTATGTAAATAATTATTTAAATTCCAAAATAAGTAGATTAGAAATCCTAATTAAACAATTAGGGTAAGATATAATTGATTTGTTGGACCATGTTAATTTACATGGCCCAAGCTATTAAATTGGAAAGCCCAAATGAATTATTTGAGAGCCCAACCTTTGGCCCAATTTACATGGATTATCTAGAAGCTAAATTACCCAAATGTGGCCATTAAAATTAAAGCAAAAAGGGGGCTAATAAGGGGGGGGTGCACCGGGTATACAATGAGAAAGGAGCATGTGTGTTAATTTTTTTATTTTGGTCAAAAATGTTACTAACTTCCACCAACTCCCCATATGTGTTGAGCTAGGAATTTAACACCCACTTACACTAGTTTTGCAAGCAACTTTGAGATGATGAGTGAGAGAGAGAAGATTGTTGGGAGATAGCATTAGATAGACATAATATTTCTACATATTTACTCACACACAAAAATCATTTTCTTTCTCTTTCACCTTCATTCTAAACTAACTATCAAAGCAAAACAAGAAAGAGAGAGGGAGAGCATAGATTCGGCAGCCTCAAGTAGGAAGGGGAAGTGAGGGCTTTATTTGAGCGAACGCTGAGCGTCGGCGCATCGAGCGACTTTGACGTTCGACGTTCCTAATTGCGTTCCGGCAAAATAATAAGTCATAATAAATCTAATAAAGTCCTACGGGATGAGATTTGGCTATAGGTGATATTTTATGCCGAGAAACTTTATTTCAGGTATAAATAAAATAATAAAAATATGTAATAAATATAAATTATATGTTTAAGCAAAATAAAAATTAAGGTTGCCTATAAAATTATTTTATGGTGCAACAAAGGGCGAGAATCCTTTAAAATTTTGTATTAATCATAAAAATGATATTTTAAGGTTTTTGAGGCTCAAAAGGAGGTTTTTGAGCTGAGATTTACGTAACGGAATATATATATATATATATATATATATATATATATATATATATAATATATAAAGAAAAAATACGAATAATTGTAAAACGAATAATAAAGCGAATGTGCTAGCAGAATAAAATATGTATATATGAGAAAACGGTCTGTGTTAACTCATGAATGGTCAAAATAATATAAAAATTATTTAAATTAAAGAAATAATATAGTAAATTGAGTTTTAGTATAAAAGCTATGCGTTAGCTGTTTAAACTCCGAAATTGCGAGTAAGGGAAAAAGATATTTCTGAAAGGGAATATAAATAGTTTAAGCTTCATGATGTAAAATATTTACATATTAAAATGTATGAGACTTTTATTATTTATATTAATAAGTGATTTGAATATTATTAAGAATGATTAAAATATTATTAAATGATTAATAATATTAGATAATGAAATAAATACTATTAAATTATTTGAAAATTATTATGAACTATTAAAAAATGTTTCGACTGATAATAAAATTATCTAAGATAATTGTTAAGTGTTTAAGTAGAGTCTTAAGGAAAATAGGCTCGATAATTATCCGACTAGGACGTCGGGATATCGAAATAGTACGAAACTCAACTCAGACTGTAATAGTTTGACTTGTGGCTAGGACTTAACTGTTTTATAGACCGATAGGGATACGTGCTTATGTGATTAGGTTATTTTATAACTGTATTTGACAATATTATACTGTAATGATATTATTCTAATATTTGGATATCGGTATTATCTATATTAGGTATTCAGACAAAGCTAAATAGAATGCGTAGCAGTAATCAACCGAACAGATAAGTTTTCTATAACTCGACCCTGAGTTATGATTATTCAAATATGCTTGTGGTTAATCATTGTTGATTATACCATGTCTATGAATTATTATTCGCACTCTGTGCATATTGCATGTGTCCATCAGGTATGAAAGGCTAATCACCTTTATTACCATTCAGTCCAGATATTGTTGTTCATATTCAATGTTCGTTCAGCTATAAAAATTTTGTCCATGCTAGTTCACAATTATATTGTTGAATGTTAGTCAGCTTATTGTTCAATTCTTTCTATCATGATATATCCTTAATTTATTGAACTTAAACTTGTTGGGCAAACTTGTTGCTCACCCTTGCTATATCATGATAAACATTGCAGATTAGGACGAATACGTCGGACACAAGAAAGGTCAAAGACAAGTGCAACTTGGAATTATATAAACAGATAAAGTTTGTAATAGTAATGTATATTAATAACATTGTATGTTCGTTAGGATATTGATTCAGGTAATATGTGAAGGTTCTCGACCTTGGGAATAGTGTGTAAAGTTTAATGTATAAACAATTTATGTTTATATCTTCCGCAATAGTTATAGAAATAGTATATCAGATCCGTGGTGATTTGGGACCCGGATATGGGGCCTTCACATAATGCTTATTCAATTGTGAATTCTAGATTTTAATTCAATAATAATGAACTAAATTCTTATTTAAGATTGCAACGGATCTTATTGTGTAGCTTATTTTAGTATCATTTTTTATTAATTATTTTGATCTATTCTAGGCATTGTCTATTATGATTTGTGCATAATTACTTAATTGCCTAATCAATAATTATCGTGATAATCTATATGAATTTGGGAGATGAAGTATAGATTTAGACCTGATCATAATAGCATGTGATTGTGTTTTCTGCATGGTGGTGGAATTCATGATTGGTGTTTAGGATAGGGATATACCTTTATGCCTCATGTAATCTGAAAGGAAACATGTGCTTTAAATCCTCTTTAATTTTAATTCACATAGGAATATAATGAATTAATTAATTAGGGTGTTCAATACAATTCTATCAACTGTGGATTTGGATTGATTTATTTGTAATGCATCGGAATGTGGTTATAAATACTGATGAGTTCCTGATTAACAGTCCAGAATAGTGAACATAATTAATATGAAGTGTGTTGATATAAGTGAAGTAATAAGTGCAGTTGTGATCTTAATTCTTTATAACCTGATTTTAATCTAGTGGTATTTAATAGTAGTTTTATTAATTATTTTAATTCACAATCCTAAATCATTTGTTTAGATAAAATTAATTTGGTTACGAGTTAGTATTTGGTACTTTTTTGTATTAAATAATTACTCGTGGGAACGATACTCTACTTATAATTTATTACTTGTTGACCGTGTATACCTGCACGTATTCATTGATTGCAAAATCAACCAACATGTCTTTAAATTTATTGTAAAAAGTCAATAGTGATCTTCTATTTGGGAGGAGAGAGAGTGATAAGTAGGTTTTATACTTACTTATTGGCTATCAACTTACTAGAATTATGCTTAAACTCAAGTATTGTTAGTGTGTTTTATTAATTTTTATCTTTGTTTTGTAGGTTGCATTAAGGAAGCTAATAAGGCATGGCAATAGGTTGGAATTGGCAAAGTATAGTGAGTATGTGGTGAAATGAGGATGGAGCATGGCATGAGGATGTGGAATGGCCTCTGATCAATGAGAAGTGAAGGCAAATGAAGATGGCAGCAGCAGAGGAGTACACCAAGTGAAGTAGCAATGCACCAGTAGAAGTCCAACAGAAGACTGCAGAAGAGCCTAGTCGTGTGACCGCGCCAGCTTGGACAACAAATGCAGCGCGCCCGCGCTAGGAGATGTTCAGGCAGCGAAGTGGTGCGGCTGCACCCCAATTACTATACGGGGCCACGCGACCATGCCAGTCAAGGCTCATAAAAGTCTGACTTTTCACTTAATGTTTGTTGTAGAGATTTTACTTAAAAAGGGTGTATTTGCAAGTTACGAAAGATAACTTTGAGCAGTTTTAATATTCCATTTTAGGGTTTTATAGAGCTAGAGAGAGTTCTTGGCTATTACTCTACCATTTTGGCTTCTCTCTTTAGATCTAGTAGTTTTTGCTTATTGAAGTTTATATTAGTTTTGATTATGGATCTGAACTGAGTTGGAAGCATATTTTGGACAGAGATTAAACAGATTTGCATTCTCTATTCTCCTTACTCTCTTTGTTTCCATTGTATCTTCTCATGCTTGGCTTAAATCCCATAATGGTTATTAATTCAGAGATGAACTAATCACCATTATGGGATTCTAATGGAGCTTATTGTATAGTTCATATTTATATGCATCGTTGTTATACTTGACTGATTATAGTTGGATTGCCTAACTTGGTTGTGCTTATTGCTATGTTGCTTGATCACCATCAACCCTAATAACTTATATGGAATTGAAAGAGGAAATATAAGTTCAGATTTGACAATGTTAGCATATGTTCATGAAATTTACTTATGATAGATTATGTGGTTAGTAATCCAGATAGACATATACCGGTTAACCATGTGTAGTCGTTGAGAGAGCTTGCACTTAAATTAATATTACTTGTAAGTTACATAGACATATAGTGAGTTAAGTAATATTGATGTTTATATGCATTCTATCTATTTTGTGGATTTTATGTGATATGGACATGGTGTATTGAAAAATAATCATGTTTCACTTTCGTACTCTCGACTTGCTATCCATACTAATTAATTAAGTTTAACAAGATGTGTGTAATTTGGATAAAGCATTAAGTGACATTAGGATCCAATATCTTTCCAATTTGAATATTTTCGCTTGTTAATTAGTTATATTGAGTTGATAATCATTTTAGCTTTAATTCATCTTTTATTCGATTGTTTAAGCAGCTAGAAATAGCTACAAAGTTGTTGCATGATAGATTAGGAATAATTACCTTTCTTCGTGGGAACGATACTTGACTTACTCTATATTACTTGTTGACCGTGTATACTTGCATGTGTGTGTCTGTTTTGTTAAACCCGAAACAAGCCAACAAGTTTTTGGCGCCGTTGCCGGGGACAAAATGGAATTACAAACAGGGCACAAATACGCCCACCAACTTTCCTAGTGCAACGCTGAGCCTATATGCTAAGGCTTGGAACTTGTTCATCCTCCCAGTCCACTTCAGCTTTGGCACACAAATGGGCTACGACTGATGCATGAGGGATACTACTAGTGGTGCTCCCCCTCATATAACGCAACATATTCTGATGGAGAAGGTGGCCCACATCAATGTCTTTTCCTGTGATAATTCCCCACAGAATTATGGCCCTCTCAGCTGGAATGTCGTGCTGGTGCGTAGATGGCATCAATTTTGCACATATGAATAAGTTCCAAGCCTTAGCATATCAGTTCAGCGCTGCACTAAGAAAGTTGGTGGGCGTATTTGTGCCCTGCTTGTAATTACATTTTGTGCCCGGTACACATAAGTCCACAATTACCCTATCCAGGTCAGTTGTAAATCTTTCTGCCTCCACCCAGTTTGCTTGGTCAGTAGGAGGGTTGGGCAGATTGAACACCTCACGTATCGCCTGTGGGTGATAATCAACCTGGAATCCCCTAACAAATGATATGCCACTCTGCATTTCCTTGGCATTTGCATAGAATTCATGAACAATTGCCATTGCGGCAGGCACAGGACTGGCCACAACCCCCATCCAGCGTTTTCTCTGATCATCTCTAGCAGTTGACCGTCTTGCTTGCCTAGCTTAAACCCTCCTTCCTTCATAAAAGTCTTAGACACAATTCTGTAGTATTCGGTTTGAGCAGCAAGACTGATAAATTTGGTAAGGTCCACAATATCCTTATCCTGGCTACTGCTGGAAGAGGATTCTTGGGTGCGTGAGTGAGCCCTTTTTGGTGCCATGAGTACTGCCTAAAAATTTGCTTGCAAACCCTAAACTACACTGTGAATGGAATCCCCAAACTCGATCGTTGACTGCTCTGAAAAACCCTAGACAGAATGAAAACCCCCAAAGTTAGTGTTGAAATTGGGGATGTAATCTGGTTATTATGATGTAAGTGAATTGCAAAGATTGATTGGGAGATGAGAAGATGGAGTATTTTCAATGTATTAGGAGAGGGAGTGTATGCGTTATGGCGCTTCTATTAACTCTCGACTGATATAAGGGATGGGTTACGTTTTGAGCATTTAAAAACTATCCGGATCCGGTTACGGGCGCGGGCGCATCGGCTTTGAGTAGGGATTCAGCGTGGACGCGTTGGGTGTTAATGCTCACTTATGTCTGGCACGAGCACGCCGGTTTTGGCTGGGATGATGGCGCGAGCGCGCTGCCCTGAGCCCAGCAGAGATTTTTTGATCTGCACAATGAAGGAACAACAACAAATTAACATTCACTATCTAACCTGCACATATAGCATTAAAAATATGAGATATATTGATTCCAATATCAAAATTACACTATGTAACATGTATGTATGATTGCATCCCCAAAAATGCTATATATACGATTTCTACCAAAAAGATATATGCAATAAGCTTCTACTTAAAATTGGTTCCAAAATTTTCATGATTTTTAGAATTAAACAGGGGGGGAATAAATGAGATATGTAAACAGAATTAAACAAGAAGGAGAAGAGAGATGATGGGGTGCCTCCCATCAAGTGCTTGTTTATAGTCAATTAGCTTGACTATCTCTGCCATGGTCATGTTGTGGAAAGGATTGAGGCGACCTTCTATCTATCGACCTCACCTCCATAATAAAGCTTCAACATCTGTCCATTTACTTTGAATGGTTTGTCTGGGTATTTATTGAAAATCTCAATTGTACCATGCGGAAACATTGTCTTTACTGTGAAAGGTCCCGACCACCGCGACTTGAGCTTTCCAGGGAAAATTCCAAGACCAAGAGGTCACATTTAATGTCTTTAAAGCTATAATGTTTCCCACTAACGAAGAAGAGTGCTTTCGGGTCGATGTAGTTGACAGAGTAGTAAATGAAGAGGCTTGATATTTAATTAGCATTGATCCATTAGAGAGTGTTATACTGGGAGAATCTGATATGGAGGATACAGATGTTGTGGAGTATGTACAAATTTTAAGCACCATACCACAGATGCAAAAATTTAAGATTCCCATTGAACCACTCAGACATATTAGGGAGACATCAGATCGACTCAAGCCTTCTCTTGAGATGCCTCCCGACCTTGACCTTAAACCTCTTCCAAATCATCTAAGGTACGTATTTTTAAGTGAATCTTCAAAGTTGCATGTTATAATTGATACTGCACTAACGTCTTGTCAGGAAGATAATTTGTTGCGTGTGCTGCAGACATGCCACCATACAGAAATTTGATGATTGATTGGGCTGGTGGCACAGCACATCCTCGTGGAAAAGGTTTTATTATGCCCGCTCCTGCACAAGTGCCTTTTCCACAGCCAGCTGAGGCAGCTACCACTCCTCCTGCCACTTCAGAGAGTAAGGATCGTCGAATGAGGCGTTTAGAGAGGAAGGTGGACGCGCTGCATGACAACTTCTCAGCATTTGCGAATGGAATGTCTCGTGCTTTGGCTGAAGCTTTGGCGCAACAGGGGACGTGTAAGAACCGTGAATTTTATAAATAAATATTATTTCGATATAATAAGAAAATAAATATTTATTGAATATAAATATTGATGTGTTGTGAGATGAGTAATTCAATTAATTCAAATTGAATTTATAAGAAGTGAGAAAAATGTGGAGTTTATGAAGAATTGTGAAATACCTTGTGTAGCATGAGAATGGAGATTTAAGTGGTTTAATTTAAATGGTTTAAGTTAGTGAATAAATTTAAGGAGTGAATGATTAATTAATATTATATTATTAATTAATTGTTATTGTGAATAATAAATTATGAATAAGAAAAGTAATTTACATAATTAGAGTATGTATTATCCATTTAATTGATGTGTGTAAGATATGTGTAAACATATAATTCCTACATTAAAAAGGAAAGTGCAATGTGACACTTTAGTATAACTATATAATATATAGAAACTATATAGTAAAGTGGAAGAAATTAGAAGTAACACAAATAATTGCTTATGTGATAATAAGTATGTGTGAGATCATTAAAAATGTACTATATCAAAAAATTACAAATTATTTCAATAAGTGAGTCTAATTGGAATAATGAAGTTTTAAGGGGATATTGAATTATTAGTGACCAATTAAATTGAGTCCATACATGTTATAAATATTAATTAGACTGGACTAATGTACGTGGATTATATGATGTGAGTACATAAATTATCCCTAACTTTCCATTACGTAATAGCATTAACACGTTAAAATTATATTTTGGGAGTATAAGAGAACAAACTAAGCATTATAAAATACAGTTGCTGAGATTTAAGCCTTGTCCAAAATTTAAAGTCTCAGTTATTAGTCGCGTATTAGGCCAATGGCCTATCCCCCTACTGTTGCGTAAAACTCAGCAAAACAAAAAGGCTAGAGGGAGATGATGAAGCTGTAATCCATGGTGATGATGGCTACAAATAGGCAGTTGGCCAACTCTTCATTGTCCATTGTTTCCTTCCATTTTCCTTTGAATCAAACCATGGAGCAAAGCCATGAACTGGGCAGCCATTTCTCTATAAATGGCAGCCAAACTCTTCATTTCTCAGTTGCTAGAATTTCACTGATAAGTGCATTAGAGAGTGAGAGTTGCTAAAGCATTGAGGGAGCATAATCAGAGAAGGGAGGGAATTCAATTTAAGCTTCAAGGACGTATAATTTCTGTTTTTGTTCTTAGTTTGAGTTTTGTCAAATTCTTGCAATTCTCATGAAACCTTTGCTAAGCAGTATGAATTAGCATGTCTCAGTGTTGTTTGAGTTAGTATGTATGCTTTGAAGTGCTGCAGTGAGTCTGGTTTGAGAATTAGCAATACATGTGCTAAGGCTCTGCAGAAGCAGAGCCATTTATTTTTGCCTCAGAACGAAGTGGTGCGGCCGCGCCACTTCTATATCTTTATACCGCGCGGGGTGACTTTCCCAGATACTGCTGTAGTGATTCAGTGTTATGCTAAACATGTTAGGATGGTTTGAATATGCCTATAGATGACCCTAACGTATAAAATAATGTTGCTTAGTATATAGTAAGACTTGATAACTTGGTTTGGTGTGCGTGTTCAAAGAAGTATAAGGATTTGGAAACTAGTTTTGATAAACATCGTGCAATACATGTTCTGACTTTATGTGCAAAAGTATCAAGTTCTAATATGCATTAATATGCGACCAATATGTTAGTTTACATTATTGGAGATGGTATAGTGTATTCAAGCAAGAATTAAAAAGGAAAATTTCATGTAAAAGGCTATGTATACATTAAGCTTTGAAATTGGAAGCAGGATATCATAATCTAATTTTTATATATAAAAACGAGAAAGCATGACATAGAGTATGAGAGCTTACCTTATATGCTTGAATAAATTTTGATGTCTTACTAATGGAGACTTAAAGTTTTAAATACAAACTTGATGAACTAAATACACTTGAGTCAAGAACTTGTGAGCATGTTTAGGAGGTCTAACATGTATATATGAGAGTATGATGTATGGTAAGTAAAGTGGCTTTGCATGCTTGGTAACTTAATATAAGATTCTCAAAAGAAACCTTGAAGACTAGTTTTGTCAATAACTATATTTCAAATATTCTAGAATCTGATATCATGATTAGGTGTGTCATGCATGTAGACATGATTGACAAGCATGCTAGCTAGTCATATGCATTGTAAAATAGTTGAACATGGAATACGATAAGCCTAAGTGATGACTTCATACTTGGAATACATGATGTAACTAACATAAGCATGTATAGTTGAGGCCAAAGGACCATGTAGCATGTGTATAATGACTAAACATGAAAGATTAACATGTGAAGTCTTGATTAAATGAAAATGAATAATAACCTATGATAATGTTTTGATGTAGGGTCAAACTTAGTTATTCACATAATAACAGGTGTGTTGTACATGATTATTCATATATGTGCAAGACAGGTGTACGCTGACCTTTTACAGAAGCAGCCACGTCTTGGTTTACACCAGGAGCAGCGCGACCGCGTCACTCCCTAGTACAAACCAAGCGTGGCCGCGCCAGTCTGTAGTAAGATCAGATTTCTATTTTTTATCTGAGGGTTGATACATGTCTATATTGTTACTTTAATCAGTAATACATGTCCATTATAGTATACATGTGTGAATAAGTATGATAATAGAAGAATACTATAACTATACCCTTAAGTCAAAGTATGAAGACAAGCTATGTTCTTTAAATGACATAGTGTATTAGAAACTAATTTTCGTGTTATGTGATGACATACGTATGGAAGCATGCGACTAAGAGGAGACTAACAATATATGTTTAGTATTGATGAGTTACACTTGTGTATCATGGTGAATTAAGATAATAGGTGTACGTGTTGAACTTGTATAACTAATGTGATTATACATGAATAGGATATCATAGTGCATTGAATTGGTATTAAGCTTTACTTTGGTAAACTACACTTAAGGCAAGTACTCTAACCTTACTCTTTATTGAGCATTATTTGAACTTGTGCAATTATTGATCGTACAAGTAGGACTTTGAAGGAATAATACTTCGTAATGAAATTTCAAACCTTGATTCGAACGATAATTGTTCATATATATTGTGAAAGAAACTGTCTAAGCCATTGATTCGTCTAGACTATTGATATTTGATCAAAAGCTATCCAAACTACATTAACTTGGCGCGGAGTCTTATAACTGAGAAGAACAACCCTTTTGGTAGGGGAATTATATATTGTCGGGGAACCGACATGCGCACATGAGAAAGACTAAATGTTATGCATGACATGGGGTACTTTAGGCTGATCACTTGTTGTACTCGTTTTGTAGAATTATCAGTCTATTTCTGTTAATTCTAGGAGAAGTTCATAGTCCTTAGTGACTGCTCGGTATTCATTACTTTGAAATTTTGAAATTGATTAACCATTGAATATTATTGATATTTTCTGTCCATAACGACTATTGTTGATAATCATTGATATTTCTTGCTATCTTGAACTATCATTATTGATATACCTTGAGAAATTTAAAACCCTATTAATTACCCTTTTTGCTATATTACTTGCTGGGCAAAATTATTGCTCATCATTGCTTTTCATAAAACTTTCAGTTAAGGCAGAACGTGGTGAACCCTCTGGCAAAGACAAGGGTAAAGAGAAGACTTTGGAGTAGTTATTCCATAATGCTAGAATGTACCATTATTTGGTTGAAAAAGAACTTATTTATGTTTAGCTACGTTTAGTTTAAGTTGTATTGGATTATGTATTAGTTATGTCTAAATGGTGTTTAATTATTATTAAGGTATGTAAGAGATGTTTAAGTTACGAACCCTTAGGACGAGAATAATTATATATGACAATGTAATTTATTCTATTATGCCGTTGTGTGAGATGTTGATTGATTATTAGAGTTAGCACGTGATAATCAAATTTGAGACAAGTGTGGTCTAAATTTGGGGGCGTCACAAGACGCTTGTGGAGTGGCCTGTATTTGGTCCTGCCATGCCATACCCGCCACCAGATTCTCCACCCGAGTCGGGTGGCCATGCCGACATATAGGGGAGTTTCCTTACCCTTTACCTTCATTAAAGACAATGAATACTTTAAGTTTGGGGGTATTGGGGTTTATTTAGTAGTTTAGATCATATAGTTTTAATTACATGTTGCATATAGTTTAATTGCATATTAGTAGTTATTAGTTAAATTTTTCTTTTTGTTTGCTTAGTATCTGTTTAGTTGCATTACATAGCATAATCTCAGGTTTTTAGTATGTTGAATTCCAATTTGGCCAATGATGACATAGAGATTTGATAGATTTTTGAACTTGATTGATAACTTAAGCTTAGTTATAATTTTATACATGATGTAATATATGCATGTTGTTTTGATGTTACCGGGTAGTACGACAGTATTCCTATTTGCTTGTTGGTTAGATTAGCATGCTTGTCTTTTAAGAGGAAAACTTTTTTTTAATGATAGAATCGTGTAGAGAATGAGTAATGATTATAAGACACAGAAACTCTAAATTTTGGGAACGCATTGGGTATACTTGTTATTCTCTCTAAAAAAAGAATAAACACCGTGACTAATCTTGTTTTGTGGCCTTTGCTACTTTGAGTAAGTAATCCCGAGGGGATGTCTCTACACCTGGCGCCCTAAGACCTTGATGGCTTGGGAGTCATTGGTCGGAAGCTCGCTAAGGTAGCATTGAAAAGCCTAAGAGAATGAGACATTGCACAGCCATGGAAAATATAAAAAAAATTAATAATAATAATAATAATAATAATAATAATAACCGCGGAAAAGTGCGAAAATCACCCACGTGAGTAAAATAAAGCAGAATAAACCCTTTGTTGAACCTTAGCTTGTACTGATGTGTTGGAGTGGTTGTTGCTTTGATTATGTGCATAGTTCTTGATTTGAACCCTCAGTTTTCTTTCTTAAGAAGTATAGCATGTAGAATCTTCACCTTTGTCAAGTTTATCTGTGAGCATAACACACACACACACAACATCTTTATACCAGGTTGTGATTATCTGATTGTATGTCTTTATACCTTTAGCTTAGTTTGATGCTTTGTTCATAAATATTGTGATTTCTCTGAGGCACGTCTTATTGGAATTCTTAACATGACTTAAAATCTTGGGATTCATTTGGATGATACTATAGTTGCATAACATGTAGTTTGCATTTGTTAGTTCGCATTTGTGTTTATTGCTTGAGGGCAAGCAATAGTTCAACTTTGGGGGTATTTGATAAGTAGGTTTTATACCTACTTATTGGCTATCAACTTACTAGAATTATGCTTAAACTCAAGTATTGTTAGTGTGTTTTATTACTTTTTATCTTTGTTTTGTAGGTTGCATTAAGGAAGCTAATAAGGCATGACAATGGCTTGGAATTGGCAAAGTATAGTGAGCATGTGGTAAAATGAGCATGGCATGAGGATGTGGAATGGCCTCTAATCAATGAGAAGTGAAGGCAAATGAAGATGGCAGCAGCAGATGAGTACACCAAGTGAAGTAACAATGCACCAGCAGAAGTCCAGTAGAAGATTACAGAAGAGCCTAGCCGCGTGGCCGCTCCAGCTTGGAGAACAAATGCAGCGCGCCCGCGCTAGGAGATGTCCAGGCAGCGAAGTGGTGCGGCCGCGCCAGTCAAGGCTCATAAAAGTCTGACTTTTCACTTAATGTATATTGTAGCGATTTTACTTAAAAGGAGTGTATTTGCAAGTTACGAGAGACAACTTTGAGCAGTTTTATTATTCCATTTTAGGGTTTTATAGAGCTAGAGAGAGTTCTTGGCTATTACTCTACCATTTTAGCTTCTCTCTTTAGATCTAGTAGTTTTTGCTTATTGAAGTTTATATTAGTTTTGATTATGGATCTGAACTGAGTTGGAAGCATATTTTGGATAGAGATTAAACAGATTTGCATTCTCTATTCTCCTTACTCTCTTTGTTTTCATTGTATCTTTTCATACTTGGCTTAAATCCCATAATGGTTATTGATTCAGAGATGAACTAATCACCATTATGGGATTCTAATGAAGCTTATTGTATAGTTCATATTTATATGCATCGTTGTTATACTTGACTGATTATAGTTGGATTGCATAACTTGGTTTAGCTTATTTCTATGATGCTTGATCACCATCTACCCTAATAACTTATATGGAATTGAAAGAGGAAATATAAGTTCAGATTTGACCATGTTAGCATATGTTCATGAAATTTACATGTGATATATTGTGTGGTTAGTAATCCGGATAGACATATACCAGTTAACCATGTGTAGTCGTTGAGAGAGTTTGCACTTAAATTAATATTACTTGTAAGTCACATAGACATATAGTGAGTTAAGTAATATTGATTTTCATACGAATTCCATCTATTTTGTGGATTTTATGTGATATGGACATGGTGTATTGAAAAATAATCATGTTTCACTTTCGTACTCTCGACTAGCAATCCATAGTAATTAATTAAGTTTAACAAGAGGTGTGTAATCTGGATAAAGCATTAAGTGACATTAGGATCTCATATCTTTCTAATTTGAATCTTTTCGCTTGTTAATTAGTTAAATTGAGTTGATAATCATTTTAGCTTTAATTCACCTTTTATTCGATCGTTTAAGCAGCTAGAAATAGCTACAAAGTTGTTGCATGATAGATTAGGAATATTTACATTTCTCCGTGGGAACGATACTTGACTTATTCTATATTACCATGTATACTTATATGTGTGTGTCTTTTTTGTTAAACCCGAAACAAGCCAAGATTGAGAGAGAGAGAGAGAGATTCTTTTGTATCTATGGTAAATTTAAGGTTACAAAGTGAAAGTTTAGGAGAGATTGACCGATGAACTTGGTAAAAAACATCATAACAACACATTTTTGGGAACTTAAAATTTAAATTATTGTCATATTCTCCAACAACTATCTTCATCACACGTGTGCTTGACTTAAAAAAAATTCAATCGGCATTTTTCCACGTATAAATGTACAGCTTGATGCACGGGTGCAAGGTTTTAGTAAGAATTGCCAATTGGACAATAATCAAATGTCTTACTTGTATTAATTTTCAGTAATATTAATATACTCCCTCCATTCTTTAATATAGGTCATTTTAGACATGTGTACAAGAATTAAGGAAATGATTAAAAAGCATTAACTATTGTATCAATTGTTTATAATACCCTTCACCTCATTTATCTCATAAATATGGATCAAAAGATTAGGTGAAGTAATAAGGGACAATTTGAGAAAAATAGTAATCAATTCTCCTAGATAACCACAAACGACAAATAATTAGGAATAAAAAAATAATCTAAAACGACCTATATATAGGAATGGAGGGAGTATAACTTTTTAAAGCCTGAAGAATAATTTTAGATGCAGCATGTTAATTACTTTTTTTAAGTAACCATAGGAAAACTTAAAGATATCATCAACAATTATCTAAAGAGTTTTACTTAATGATATTCCTAGGTAGGTAATATATTTGGAAGAAATTTGGTGTTTTTTTATTATTTTTAAATTTCTTAGAACCTACTCCCTCCCTCCCTCCCTCCCTCCCTAAAAAATTGGCTTAATTTGATTTATTTGGACAAAATTGATCAATTTAAGAATTAAGAGTTAAGAATAGTACTAATTATATTTTCAAACTTATGAAAATTGGAGTCGATAGTAAATGTATTTATGGTTATAGCTTGTAAATCTATATTAAAAAAACGGAGTATAAATTTTAATTACAAAATTGGCCAATTTGACAAAAAAAAGAGTCAAACTAAGACACTTTTACGGGACATAGGGAGTATTATAATTCGATTTTAGGGATACATTTTATCATAACGGCCTAAGGGTGGTGGAATCTCGGAAAATTTGCTCTCTTTCCTCTATCTTACTTTTTTTAATTTGTGAAAAAAATGTACTTAGGTCTTCCTTTTGAGGTAGGAGGGAATATTTACTCTTATATTTTCATTAACTAAAAAATTCATATTCATTTTAATTTTTTAAATCCAAATATATAAGGGTTTTAATTTTAAGATTTCATTTTAATACGTTTTGGTTGGGTTGGTAGGCCGTGCTCTGTTGGGCCCCCCTCGGTGCATGTAACCTGTTTCGGCCACATATAAATGTACAAGAAGGCCTGTTGGGCTAACTTGGTTCAGAGAAGCCTATTTAGTAGGCCCAGGTCAAATGTTCAATAACATATCCAAAGTACTAAAACGTGGTACCACCTCCTTTCCTTAATTATGTGCTCCGAGGCTGATACATGTATGAAACAATGCTCGAAAATATAAGTAACATCAATTATAGAGAAGTACCAACAGAGAATTAGATACTCCTTCCGCCTCGGTTCCAAAATATATGATATTTTAGATTATTTTATTGGCTTAAATATGAATTAGTATCCTAAATTATAGGTTATATTCCACTTCGGTGATCCACCTTTCAATTTTGTCAATTAGATGATTAAATTATTAATTTTTTTCAATTGCAACAAATTGAACCTGTCACATCAGAAATTGTTGACGTAGCTACTTGTGTGGGGCCACTATATATATATATATATATATATATATATATATATATATATATATATATATATATATATATATATATATATATATATATACTGTTCGCTTCTCCAGCAAACTAGAAGAAGCGAACTAAGAACGAACCGGCTATAGCGACGATTTTTTCCGTCGCTATAGCATAGAAAGCCGGTTTTTTATGCTATAGCGATGGAAAAAATCGTTGCTATAGCCGATTCGCTCTTAGTTCACTCCCTCCAGTTCGCTGGAGAGAGCCGGACTATATATATATATATATATATATATATATATATATATATATATATATATATATATATATATATATATATATATATATGAGACCGCATCCATGACAACCAGCTGCTGGTAGCAACCCAAAAAGTAATTGCACAACAGCTTGTAGTAGCTGAAACAATTAAAATGGGACATGTCCCATTAGCTTGTAGCGGCTGGAGTAACATTCTTAATTGTCTCATTCTTTTTGGCACTTGATGTCTTCTTTTACCAAGTATTTATGCATTTATTTTGTAATAATAGATATTTAGCCAAGTTGTAGCGGCTGGAGCAAAAAAAAAAAAATTGTAACAAGCCGCTACATGTTATAGCTGCTGGGCCAAAAAGAGTTGCTCCTAGATAAAATAATCAAATTATTGACATATGACGACTCCAAATTCCTTACAAAACACGTAAAGAAATCTTGGTATAAACTTCAACCACTGAGATTGGTCAACTTTATTTGCTTAAGCCATTCTGTACTTTTGTAATTGGGAGAATTTATATTTGTGCTCTTTAACAAGGGAAAAAAGAAAAGAAAAGAAACTACTCATGAATATATAATTTTATTTTATTTCAAAAATAAATAAATAAAAACTCAAAGTTAACAACACAAAGATTAATCTTTAGATTATATATTCGATTTTCGGTTTTAAATAAATAACCTAATTAAAAATTTACAAGTCACTAAGACAATAAAAATAATAAGTTACGATTCATCATTACAAATTCGAGTCTATTTGGCTGATGCAAAATTAGCAATAACTTTATAAAATAAAAAATAAAAAATAAAAAAAGTTTTCTCCTTAATTTTCAATTGGGTCAACATATTTATTATAAGTAACGAATCTCCGATATTTCTAGATGCATTCAAAAATTGACCATTCAAAGGATTTGGTAAACTATAATCCTTGATTATCATTAAAATTTCTTTTATTGACAAAAAGTTGATGATAAATTAATCATCGTTTATTATTTGAATGAAAAAAGTAATAAGTAGTAGTTTTTTCTTGCAAGTTTTATAGTCTTAACACCTTTATCATTTGTATACTCATTTCCGGCCTTCCCCTTCGCCATGTGTCTTTGACTTTTATATAAACTTTAAGCAAGTTGTATAAATTTTTCCTCTCTTTTATTAAGTAGTTTGTTTACATTGATATTAAAGGATTCAAAAATCTTTTACTTTGATAGTATTAAGTAAGCTTTTATACCATACTTTGGGTTGTGCTTAAACCATTTTTATAATTATAATAATAATAATACTAATAATAATAATAATAATAATAATAATAATTATTATTATTATTATTATTATTTCCATTTGGCTTACAATTAAGTTACAACATAACCGGGAAATACAGACAATGGGTTAAATCTACTTTTCGTCACTTTACTCGATCCCAATTTATAAATGCATCATTGAACTGAGATTTTTAATAATCGACTCATTGTATTACAAATTATTTTCAAAAAACTATAAAATATGTTAAATGAGTTGACTTTTAATGGAACAATATCACGTTACTTTTAATTAAACATTCACGTCAGTTACTTCATGTGTTATCATCCTAACTGTTGCCACGTTGGAAAGCAAAAGATTTAAATATAAACTTAAATATAAAAGAAAGAAATATACTGTTTAAAAAATATTAAAACACTTAAAACATCAATTGTAATTATTTTTTTAAAATTCCAAACCATTAGATATGAAGAGAAAAAGATAACCAAAATTCTTTCACATCTAACGGAACCCAAAATTCTTTTACATCTAACTGAACCCAAAATTCGTTCACATCAAGAATCAAAACTCAAAATTTGTACAGATCAAATCAAACACAAATTAAATTCATTCCTATCAAATCGAAACCATAATATGTTTATATAAAACCATAACAAGCCCAAAACACACACACACACACACACACACACACACACACACACACACACACATATATATATATATATATATATATATATATATATATATATATATATAAAGAGTTTGAAATTTTCTGGATAGAATTTTTTTGGATTTCTCTCAAATCTATATGTATGATGATGGAAGAGGAAGAGGAAGAGTTAATTAAATGAAATGGCTTGGAGAATGATGATGATGTTCAGTTCGTGAATGGTACTGGGGGTGATGTAGTGGAAGAAACGACAGCGTGCATGGTTGTTTCAGAGAATCCGGTGAGCATTTGAACTACTTGTTTGAAGGAGGAAGTGCATGCTTGGATGAAGGTTGTTGGGTTTGGATCTGGTGACGGGTACCGGTGCAGGAGTAGGCGACGGTGATGGGTGGAGTAGTTCATCGTGATCAGGGGCGGATCTAGCCTCTTAAGTCAGTGGGATCAAATTTGAAATAAACAAATTCATGTTAAAAAATAAAAATATAGTAAAATAAATTACAAAACAAAATAATACCCAAATATTATTTTTAGTAATATTTTTCGAGACTTTATTACTTAAAATTATTGTATGATAGCCTCATTTTTATTAGTTATAAAAATTCACAAGCAATTACAAAAAATCTCAAAACAATTGATAAATTTTTGAAATTGTAAAAAAAAATACAACGTATCGAATTTTCTCTAAAGTCGAACTAGTGGGAAGAATTAGATCAAGCCGCTAGACGAGAAACGAAGAGACAGAGAGTATTATAGTGACAAAGGTAGTAAATGATATGAACTTTAAAGAATTTAATACTACCTTCATTCCAAAATTAGATATACATTTTGACCTTTTAAAATCAATTCGATAAATCCTAAAACTCAAATTGATATAAGTTCGTTCAAATTTTAAAACCAACAAAGATAATAATTAGTAGTGTTTTATAGTTAGTTTACAATTATTATATTTATTGTATTAAAACTAAATAACATTATATCAATTTTGAATTTTAGGATTTTGCGAATTGATTTTAAAAAGTTAAAATGTATCCATCTCTAATTTTGGAACGGAAATAGTATTTTTCAATCTCAATTTTAAATTTTTTTATTAAACACCGTAAAATTTTACTCTCTTTCTTTTTGATCCTTGAAAATTCAGTGGGGTCAATTGACCCCACTACCCCTAAGCTAGATCTGTTGAAAATGGGATTTGAATGAGAAAATTGACTCGGATCGGGTCGTGGTCGTAACGGGCGGGTTCGTGATATATATTTTTTATCATCACAAAACTACGTCGTTTTGACGACGGTTACGTGCAAATTTTTCCTATAAATAAACGGTGTGGGAAAGCATTAAAAACATAACAAATTCCCTTTCCCCGTTCTGTCAAAAAATCCCGTCCCGTTCCTTCCATTATTCCCGTTCTGCAGTAAAAAATTTTCGTCCCGTTCTGCAGTTTTTCCCGTCCCATTCTGCAAACAATCCCGTTCTGTTCCTTTTTCCTGTTCCGTCCCGTTAACTTTTGCATAATCCCGTTCTGTTATACAGTTCCCGTTCTGCAGTGAATTTTTCCCGTTCCGTTTCTGCAATAATTTTTTCAGTAAGTTCTCATGCATGCATCATTCATGTTCATATAGTTTCAGTACATAACATAAATATTGGTTCATCGAATTCTTAATTTTATAATGCTACTAATTAAGAATTGAAATCCGTTTTATCTTGGGAAACAATTATTCAATTAACCCTTAGCATCTGTGGGGGAATAAATTTACTTTAAGGAGACTTTGTGAATTCAAAGGACGCAGATTTATATTTGCATAAGTTATTATTATTATATTTATATGCATTATTAAATAATATTATATATTACAGATAACAATCCTAAAGCAAATTTAATTTTCTGTAATTATAGTATTGTTTTTTGTAAACAGAAAATTATTTTATGTGAATAGAAAATTGTTTTATAAAAACTGGATTTCTAGAAATTCTGGAAACAATCATATTTGTTTTGTCCATTACCGTGATTCATTTTTGTTGCACTCAGGCGAAGGAAAAAAAAAATAAAAAAATAAACACGTCACTTTTCTAAAATATATATTACCATTGCCATGCATGATAACTGCTGAAGGTGTGTGTATTTGTGCAAGTGTTGCATTTGTTCATATTAAATATATAAATATATAATATATTATATTAATATATGAGTGCAGTTATATGAGTAATATATTATATTAACCGAACAAAAGTTACCGTTAAAATGCAGTAATTAGTTTGAATGTGCAATATTGGATGAGAATATGTTTGGATGCAGTAATCAGTAATTAGTAAATATATTTCTTCATATTCTGCAATACTATTCGTGGTTCATATTTTCGTGAGTATATTTCCCTTCCACAATACTATGTTTGTTTAGTAATTGTATGTTCTGGAAAAAATTAATTTAGAAATTAAGAAATGAGAAATGACCGTCGAAGCCATTCTGCATATCATTTGCATGTCTTGTTTTCATTAGGAAATTAATTTACTGTTATAAACATGCAAATTAACATGAAAATTTCATTAATTTCTGCAAATTAATTGTACCGGTTTTCATTAATTTTTGCAAATTAATTGCTATGGTTTTATTTAGTAACATGCAAATTGCAGAATATGAACATATTTAATACTTTGTTATTTATGTGAACAGAATAGTACATAATAACAGAAGATTGTAGCAAATTAGTATTATATTATTTGTTTAGATTTATCTATTTGTTAATACATAGTATTGATGTTAAAGATAGATATATGTATATGAGTGCAGCAAGATTAACATTGCATGAATTTTTATTTATTTATTTATTTTTTAATATGCAGTAAGGTTAATATTGCATGGTGCATGAAATTATTATTGGTATGAACAAAGTCTCCTTATTATTGGTATAATCAATTAGTGCAGTAAATATTTGTGATATATACTAAAGTCATCAGATTATGCTTATATATATAATACGTTTTTTAAAGATATTCTGCAAATTTTGTTGAATCTAAGTACACTGTTTTACTGTTCATATGTTTAACAGAATATATTCATATTATAATAACAAAAATTTATTGTTGGTAAATATTATAGAAATTTACTGTTAAAAAAAATAAAATAAAATAAAATAAAAAAATGCTATATTTATATATTTCACATTATTATTATTATTATTTTTATCTATTACATGATGCGTCATAGCAGCTTTATGAATAAAACTTACATTTCCACACTTTTAGTTATGCACACCTGCATGCGTGTAAATGCAAGACTAACTTGCATGTTTTGTATATAATATAGATTAGCGTACTGATATTATATATATAATATTTATAATATACTTATTATGTGCTGTAATATTATTGTATGTTACTACATATAAAATATTCTGTTTATAGAAATATTATATATATTACATATTCACATACATAATATTCTGTTATTTCTAAAATTGTTTAAATATATACGTGTAGTATATATAATATTTTGTTTATATATATTTTGTATGTGTAATAGTGTTTTATGTAAACAGAAAATTGTTTGCATATTAATAGATACTATTCTGTTATTGTTTTCAATTTCAAATAACAGTTTATTTTTATTGCTAATATATATTATTGTTACATCTTGTACAAACAGAAATTTGTTTCTGTCTATTGACAATTGTCTTCCTTGTATAACAGAAATGGCATCTACTAGTACTATTCATGTCGTGAGTATGTCTCATGGAGAAAAGCCTGAAAGGTTCAATGGAACTGATTTCAAGCGTTGGCAACAAAAAATGTTATTCTATCTCACAACATTGAATTTGGCTCGGTTTCTACAAGAGGACTGTCCTACTCTTGTAGAAGGAGAAACTGACAAAGAAAAGGTGGCTGCAGTTGATGCATGGAAACATGCAGACTTCCTTTTGTAGAAATTATGTAATGAATGGATTAGACAATACATTGTATAATGTGTATTGTACAATTCAAACGGCAAAGGAACTTTGGGAATCTTTAGACAAGAAATATAAAACTGAAGATGCTGGCATGAAAAAATTCATTGTCGGTAGATTTCTTGATTATAAAATGGTAGATTCCAAAGCAGTTATCACTCAGGTTCAAGAATTACAAGTAATTCTACATGACATCCATTCTGAAGGAATGTCATTAAGTGAATCATTCCAAGTTGCAACAATGATTGAGAAGCTTCCACCATCATGGAAAGACTTCAAGAATTATCTGAAGCATAAACGCAAAGAGATGAATCTTGAAGAATTGATTGTGCGACTTAGGATTGAAGAGGATAATCGAGGATCTGAGAAGAAGAGTGGGAAGAATTTCATTGAAGCAAAGGCAAATGTTGTAGAACAAATGCCAAACAACAACAAAAGGAAGCGTGAAGGCAAAGAAGCCTTCAAGGCCAAGAAGAAATTCAAGGGCAAATGCTTCAACTGTGGCATCCAAGGACATAAATCAAGTGAATGTCGCAAGCCAAAGAAGTTCAAGAAAGAACAGAAGTCTCAAGCAAATGTGACTGAACTGGAAAAGTTATCTGAAGATGTTTCAGACATTAATCTTTCTGCAGTTGTATCTGAATGCAATTTGGTAGGAAACCCTAAAGAGTGGTACGTGGACACTGGGGCTACTCGCCACATATGTTCTAACAAATGGATGTTTTCTACTTACAAACCAGTAGAAAATGATGATCAACTCTTCATGGGAAACTCCTCAAGTTCAAAGGTTGAAGGACGTGGAAAGATTATACTGAAAATGACTTCTGGCAAAGAACTGACTTTGAATGAAGTGCTTCATGTGCCAGATATTCGCAAGAATCTAGTTTCTGGGTCACTACTTAGCAAGAATGGCTTTAAATTGGTGTTTGTGTCTGATAAGTTTGTACTTACAAAGAATGATATGTTTGTAGGAAAGGGCTACATGAATGATGAGCTCTTTAAGATGAATGTTATGACTGTTGTACCGAAGTCTATTGATAATAATAAAATTAATTCTTCTGCTTACTTGTTGGAATCTTCAAATATTTGGCATGCTAGATTAGGACATGTTAATTATGATACAATGCGTAGATTAATTAATTTAGAATTCTTGCCTAAATTTGATATTAATCCAAAATATAAATGTGAAATTTGTGTGGAATCAAAAATGACAAGATTACCCTTTCATTCTGTTGAAAGGAAAACTGAACCTCTAGATTTAATTCACACTGACATATGTGACTTAAAGTTTGTGCAAACTATAGGTGGGAAAAAATATTTCATAACCTTTATTGATGATTGCACAAGATATTGTTATATATATTTTCTAAGAAGCAAAGATGAGGCAATAGAAATGTTTCAACTTTATAAAAATGAAGTTGAAAATCAACTTAGCAAAAAGATTAAAGCAATAAGAAGTGATAGAGGTGGTGAATATGAATCACCATTTGAAGAGATATGCTCTACTCATGGTATTATTCACCAAACTACCGCTCCTTATTCACCTCAATCTAACGGTATTGCTGAACGCAAGAACCGAATATTGAAATAAATGTTGAATGCTATGTTAAACAATTCTGGAGCACCCCAGAATTTGTGGGGGGAAGCTTTGCTTTCTGCCAATTATATTCTTAATAAAGTGCCTCATAAGAAAACTCACAAAACACCTTATGAATTATGGAAATGTCATAGACCTTGCTATAAATACTTATGAGTGTGGGGGTGTCTAGCAAAGGTAATGGTTCCTAAACCTAAAAAGGTTAAGATAGGACCAAAAATAATTGACTGTGTTTTCATTGGTTATGCAAATAACAGCAGTGCTTATCGATTTCTTGTTCTTAAATCTGAAATTAACGATATTCATGTTAATACATTTATTGAATCAAGAGATGCATCATTTTTTGAGAATATTTTTCCATATAATGAAAATAATGATTCAAATTTAAACAAAAGACCTTTGGATGCTACTAGGGATAATCCTAAAAATATAGACAAAGAGTCGGTAGTGGATGAACCTAGACGTAGCAAAAGGGCAAGGACTTCAACGTCTTTTGGTCCAGATTTTCTAACATTTTTGTTAGAAAACGATCCTCGAACCTACAAGGAAGCAGTATCCTCTCCAGATGCTTCTCATTGGAAAGAAGCAATAAATAGCGAAATTGAGTCCATTATGCAAAGTCATACATGGGAATTGGTGGACCTTCCACCTGGTTCAAAACCCTTAGGGTATAAATGGATCTTCAAAAAGAAGATGAATGCTGATGGCTCAATTGATAAATACAAAGCAAGGCTTGTTGTTAAAGGCTATAGACAAAAGGAAGGATTGGATTATTTCGACACTTATTCACCTGTTACAAGAATTACATCTATTCGGATGCTAATAGCAATAGCATCTTTAAATAGACTTGAAATACATCAAATGGATGTAAAGACTGCATTCTTAAATGGTGAATTAGATGAAGAAATATATATGGAACAACCTGAAGGTTTTATTGCTCCTGGACAAGAGATGAAAGTATGTAAACTTGTTAAATCCTTGTATGGATTAAAACAAGCATCAAAATAATGGCATGAGAAATTTGATAATGTTATGTTATCAAATGGATTTAAAATCAATGAGTGTGACAAATGTGTTTATGTCAAAAGCACTCAAAAGGAATATGTCATTGTTTGCCTTTATGTGGATGATATGTTAATCATGGGTAGCAACAATGAAGTTATCAACTCTACCAAACGCATGTTGTCAAATAGGTTTGACATGAAAGACTTGGGGATTGCTGATATAATTTTAGGAATCAAGATTTCTAGAACCTCTGATGGAATTATATTATGAAAAATTTAACAAGTATAATATAATTCTGAATAAAACCCCAGTTGATATAAATCTTCATCTAGCTAAAAATGAAGGTGATAGCATATCTCAATTAGAATATTCTCGTATAATAGGAAGTTTAATGTATGTCATAAACTGTACTAGACCGGATATAGCTTATTCACTAAGTAAGCTAAGTAGGTATACGAGTAATCCAGGTAAAGATCACTGGAAAGCTATTTTGAGAGTTTTGGGATATTTAAAACATACTCAAAACTATGGACTGCACTATACAAGATTTCCAGCAGTATTGGAAGGATATACTGATGCTAATTGGATATCTGATATTAAAGATTCAAAATCCACAAGTGGATATGTATTTACACTTGGTAGTGCAGCAGTATCTTGGAAATCCTCAAAACAAACGTGTATTGCTAGGTCTACAATGGAATCAGAATTCATTGCGTTAGACAAAGTAGGAGAAGAAGCTGAGTGGCTTCGTAATTTCTTAGAGGATATTCCAAATTGGTCAAGACCTGTGCCAGCTATATGTATACACTGTGATAGCCAATCAGCGATTGGAACAGCACAGAGTCATTTATATAACGGTAAGTCACGTCATATATGACGAAGACATAATACCGTTAGACAATTGCTCTCAAATGGAATTATCTCAATTGACTATGTAAAGTCAAAAGATAATATTGCGGATCCGCTTACGAAAGGTTTAACAAGAGAGCAAGTGGAAAAATCATCGAGGGGAATGGGTTTAAAGCCTACTGTTTAAATAAGAGTCGTCATAGTGGCAACCCAACCTAGCTGACTGGATATCCCAAGATCTAGGTTCAATGGGCAAACCGAACTATGTAGTACTCAGTAAAGCACTGAGGAGATAATTACTCCTAACCATTCCAAAATGAGACAGTGCACATCTGCCGCGAGAATCAAGATAAGATACGCTTTTAATGATTTTTATATCTTGAAATATGTTCAAGTGGGGTATTGCAGGATACTCTTGATAGAAGTCACCTACGTGAGTAAGAAGGGGGCCACTTTTGTTAGAATTTTGAAGGCTGAATTCTATAATATACTTACGGAACCAAGAGGTGTTTCAAGGCCAAAATGAACACAAACGTGAGAACCAACTATGTCTGAAGAGATATTTTGTGAATTCTATTGTCTTGGTTTACACAAAAAGCTGACAGTTCAAAGACATCAAGTCTACTGATTAGCTAAGTAAATTCGATAGATTTTACTAAGGCAAGTTCAAAGCCACTAGGCTACTTAACCTAATGAAATATCTTTTCTTATGTACTCGAACTAGTGTCTGCATATTCATAACATATTTTGCATATTGTAAAGCCAATTTTACATTCATGTGGGGGATTGTTGGAAATGGGATTTGAATGAGAAAATTGACTCTGGTCGGGTCGGGTCGTGGTCATAACGGGCGGGTTCGTGATATATATTTTTTATCATCACAAAACTACGTCGTTTTGACAACGGTTACGTGCGAATTTTTCCTATAAATAAACGGTGTGGGAAAGCATTAAAAACATAACAAATTCCCTTTTCCCGTTCTGTCAAAAAATCCCGTCCCGTTCCTTCCATTATTCTCGTTCTGCAGTAAGAAATTTTCGTCCCGTTCTGCAGTTTTTCCCGTCCCATTCTGCAAATAATCCCGTTCTGTTTCTTTTTCCTGTTCCGTCCCGTTAACTTTTGTATAATCCCATTCTGTTCTACAGTTCCCGTTCTGCAGTGGATTTTTCCCGTTCCGTTTCTGCAATAATTTTTTCAGTAAGTTCTCATGCATGCATCATTCATGTTCATATAGTTTCAGTACATAACATAAATATTGGTTCATCGAATTCTTAATTTTATAATGCTACTAATTAAGAATTGAAATCCGTTTTATCTTGGGAAGCAATTATTCAATTAACCCTTAACATTTGTGGGGGAATAAATTTGCTTTAAGGAGACTTTGTGAATTCAAAAGACTCGAATTTATATTTGCATAAGTTATTATTATTATATTTATATGCATTATTAAATAATATTATATATTGCAGATAACAAGATCCGCCCATGATTGTGATTGTTGTTGCTCTTACAACTTGAACTGTTGTTGCTATGGCTGTTTGGGGTTGAAATTGGAGATGGGTTTTGATTTTTTTGAAATTTTAGTGAGGTTTCCATTGGTGGGTCTGTATGTATGATGATGATGGGAAAGGAAGAGTTAATTAAATGAAATGGGTTAGAGAATGATGATAGTTTAGGAAGAAAAATGGAAAAAGTTTTTGAATTTTTTAAAAATCCCATGAACGATATTGTTTTTATTTGATTAATTTAATTAATTTTCAAACTCAACCTTCTCTCTTCCAAGTTACAAAAAAAAATCTGAGCAGACACTTTCACGTAGTTTTGCCATCAAAAACTAACTAACTTGACGATTTTAATTATTTTTATAAAAAATTGAGAATTCAATGAATTGACCGTAAAAAAATTCAATTAAATGATGCAAATGTAAATTTAATCTCAATTTAGTGACTAAAAATGTATTTAACCCGACAAAGAATAGATAAACTTCTAAAAATATATCATATCAATTAAGTAATGTTAAATGAAACTCCTTAAGAATTTATTAAATTATTTCAATGTCGATATATATATATATATATATATATATATATATATATATATATATATATATATATATATATATATATATATATATAAAAGGATCAAAGACTTGCTCCTTATTTTACTTACCCAACATACCTATTTCATCCCCCCTTATTTCTTCTCTCTGCTCACTTTCTTATCGGCCAAAATAAAAACCGACTCACAACTCCAAACTCTCCTCCCAAATTCAATACAATCCCCCTCCACCATACCGCCGTCTCACTTCTCTGATTCCACCGCTCTGAAAATCCCTTCCCAAATTCATCACCCCCCTTGACAAAGGGTTAGATTCACCTAAATTACCAACAAGGATACTTACTAAAAGGTTACAAATGACGAATGAGGCAATAACCTGGTAAGGGAGAGGGAGTAAACACATAAAAAGCCTTTGAAAGAAGTAGTTTTCAGAATAACCTCAAGCATTAATATAATGAAAACAACCTATAATTTAAGAAAAAAACAAAGGAGATAATTTAAATAACTATTTTCCACTAAAAGACCTGATCAACATTTACCGCATACAAGCACAACCACATTTACAAGCATACAAAAATAAAGATAATTAACCAAGACAAAGAAGAAGACTAGAAACACTAGTTCATTCATTAAAATTAAGCTAACGGGTATTCATATACATGTACAGATAGTTAGAGACCTTGAAATATTGATATGCAAATTCAAAATCTATGGATTCTCCTCTACTAATCGATCCATTCAACATATTGAAATTCTAATTCTAAAAAAATGTGACCAAACAACTAGAAAACCAAAAAATCAACCCACAAACAAGTATAGTTCACAGTCCACCACAAAAAAATTAAATAAATAAATAAACTAAGAAATTAAGGCTAATTCCCAGATATGAAAATTCCAAATATAATCACAAAATGAAATTGAATTCTAGTTAATTCTTAATGAAATTGAAATTTAGTTAAGGGTCTACCGAGATATTGTTAAGATCTGGTCTCCGTTCAATTTGAAGGTGGATGATTCCCCTGGTCTCTGGCCGTGTTTGCTAGCGGGGAAGATGGGTCGGTGGAGGGTGATGATGAGTTTGAGAGGAGAGTTTGGAGGAGGGAGTTTCAGATCTGAGGTGGAATCGGAGAAGTGAGGCCGTACGGTGGAGGGGGTGATGAATTTGGGAGGGGATTTTGGAAGAGGGATTTTAGAGCGATGGAATCAGAGAAGTGAGGCGGGGGCTCGGTGGAGGGGGATTATATTGAATTTGGGAGGAGAGTTTAGAGTTGTGAGTCGGTTTTTGTTTTGGCTGATAAGAAAGTGAGGAGAGAGAAGAAATAAGGGGTGTTTAAATAGGTATGTTAAATAATTAAAATAAGGGGTAAGCATTTGATCCTTACTATATATATATATATACATATATATATATATGGGGAATTATGGAAAATTTTATTTTTGGACACTATTTTAGCTAACTGTTATCTAGCCGTCCAAAATTAGATTGAATGGCTAAGATGAGGGCCCAACCGCTAGAGGGAGTAGCTTAATTAAATTACGGGCTTTTAAGGGTTTTTGCCTGACCGTAGGAGGGAGTAACGACCAGATTGACTAGATCTTAGGACATAGATTTAACATTTTACTCCATTCCCATCCATATGCTAAATAGCTGCAGAAATTTAGCTTCGGAGAGAATTTGATAGTGCTCAGAGTAGAGGAAATCACTTGTTTCTGCAATCAATTTTCAGTAAGTCTTCATCAATGGCTTTCATGTCTGCTACAAATATATTTTTATCTGGCTCTTTTGAATCTCTTGCTAGTTTAGATTGTAGAAATGAATCGAAGTATGTTAATGATGCTGAAAGTAGTAGTAAAGAGTTAATTATTCCTTATGTTTTTTCAATTATATTCTAAATTGGAAGGAAGCTGAAAATTTTTATATATCCTATGCCTAAAAAAGTGGATTTGAAATTAGGATTGCTACGAGTCGTACACATGGTCACAGTCATGATTTGACGTCAAGGTTATATGTATGTAAAAAAGCTAGTAGACCAACTGTTGTAAAGAATTCATTAGATGATGAATGTGATAACGATAAGAAAACAAGACAACGAGACTCAATTGGTTGAACACTATGCAAAGCTAGAATGTATGTTGTCCACGATAAAAAAGAAGATAATTGACGTATTTCGATTATTGAGTTAGATCACAATCATCATTTAGTGACACCTACAAAAGTAAATTTGATTGAGACACATAGAAATATTACGCCGGTAGCAAGAAAATTAATCGACACATTATGTAAGACCCCGAATTTTATGAAATAAAAGTATTCAATTTTTCTTATAATTACTATTCAGTAAATGGTTAAATTGATAAAAGTTTAAAGTTATGGGTGAAATATGAATTTTTTTCAAAATAAGCAAGTGGTTATAAAATAATCATTGTTGTCGGGGAATATTCGTTTGGTCGTGGAATATTCTTTCTGTCGGAGAATATTCGTACGACGGCGCAGCTATTTGTGGGCCCCATAACGAATAATTGTCGGGTGAAGAAAACGACAAATTTGAATTTTTACAAATAACGGCGTAGTTGTTACCGTTAACACTGTTGGAATACCCGGTGGTTAAAATACAGTAATACGCGTTATTGCACAGTAGCATACGGTATTGCATAGTATTTTTAAAATTATTGATTCTTACGTAAGAAGACACTACTCAATAATTGTTACAGTAATTACTGTTCAATATTTTACTTTATTGATTCAATAATTGCTGCGTTGATATTTTATATTATTTTTGTTTCAATAATTGTTGCTGCACAGTATTTTCTATTATCAGATCAATAATTCATATTATTTGAATAATATTATTAGATAGCATTATTGGCAATGTCTAGAAAGTTCTGTCTAAGGAGAGGTTTGGTCATCTAATTGCGCGCCAGTAAGGAGAAATTCTTATTGGAAAGCCCCCTCTTTCCTGGGAACGGCCTGGTTGTCATAAATGTGATTCTGTAATATTATTTGTGAATAATTAATTATTGATTCATATGATAAGAAAATATTTATTTTATGTATAAATGAGGGATATATTTTTGTGGTTAAAAATGAAGGAGTTAATGTTGAGATTTTTATCCGTATTTTTGTCGGAATGAAGGTATTAAAAATCAGGGTTTTTGAGATATTTTGCGGGCGTTATAATTTTTAATCCGACCGTTGGATCGTGGTAATTTTTGGATATGTTATACATATATAAGTTGAGTATATGTCCACAAATTTTGAACCGTTAAAAATGAACGTATGATTTGTTATGAATTTTAAGAGGTGGCTGATTCAGAAATCAGGTTATAAATCATTTTTGGTGGAAAATTCTAGAATTGGTGGGCCCCACTTGTGGTTGGTAAAGAAATGTGCTGAATTATATTTCAAATGTGGTGGGTGGGAATAGTAGTAGGTAAAGCCATCAGGTTGCAGGTCAAACCTACCAAAATTTTCCTATAAATAGAGGGCTAAGTTAGAATTGAAAATCACACCAGAAACATAAGCTCTCTCTCTATATTATGAAGTATATTTTGTGAGTTTTTAGATACTTGGTGAGTTGCTATTCATCAGTGCAAGTTTTCTTCAGCATCATATCCGATATCCAGTCAGAAGTACTGCTCTTTTGAGGTAAGAGATAGTAAGGGATAGTAAGAGATAGTAAGGGATAGTAAGGGATTTTAAGGGTTGTTATGTTTTTCAGTTTCGTAATTTTTCTGAACTTCAAAAATTCTGGAAAAATTTAAAATGATATTTTGATGAGTTTTATTGATTGTGTCCAAAAATGGTGATTTTTGGATGTATAAATTGTGAGTTATGAATTTTATGAGAAAAGACTATTTTAAAAGTAACTGCTTATAATTTCTTGTGGTTAACTCCAAAATAGATGAAATTTTTATTGGGAGTACATGTATATGATGGAAGTATACTCTGTTAATTTCAGAATTTTTGGACAAAAGTACAATTTTTGATAAATGTCTAAATATTCGGCTATTTTGACCATATGAAAAATAGTAAATGACTTTTAAAAATTCTGAGAAAAATATATGTTCAATATGGGACTATATTCTGATAAATCCCAGAAAAGAAATATTTTTAGAACTGATTTGGTATTTTTCATGAAAATGGACAAGTTATGAAAAAATAAATTAAATATGTTATGTGAAGTAAGAAAATTGAAAAATAGGATTTTATGGCTTGAGAATCCTATATGAGGTATATGCAGATTTTTGATGAGGGTTTTGGCTATTGATGATGAAATCTTAAGAGTTGACATTTTATGATGATTAAATGCATTAATTAGTAAAGTGTAAACAATTTAAATAAATTGTTTATAAGCTTAAGAAATGTTATTCTTTCAATATCATTATACCGAAATATTGGTATAGATTTTATTGTGGAATTTCTACCTTTTTGAGTCGGGGTTACTATTCACGAGTTACTATTCATGAGTTACTATTCACGAGTTACTATTCACGACAAAATTGGTTTCTTTTTCTAACCAAATTATAGTTGATTTATGAATATTACTCTTGAGATTAAATCTATATGTTGATTATATTGATTTTATTATCATATATAACATTTTTATAACCCTAATGATGATATTTCTCTTTGACTTGAGTGTAAAGATGGATAGATTTTTGGTATGATCATGACTATGGGTTCTCTTTGGCCAGTAGTGCAAAGTTGAATTGTTGACTGGTATGATCATGACCATTGAATTTATAATTGAATATCTTTAGCTTAAGTGCAAAGGTGAAATGATCAACATGGTTATAATTATTATTTATATAAATTCTTAAATTATTATATATTCTTTGATGTATTAATATATTTGGCATGTAGTGCAAATATGAATTGTTGAGGAATATCTTTGGCCTGTAGTGCAAAGATGAATTGTAGATGAATATCTTTGGCCTGTAGTGTAAAGATGGTCTGTTGATGAATATCTTTGGCCGTAGTGCAAAGATGACCTGTTGTTGAATATCTTTGGCCAGTAATGCAAAGATGAACTGTTGACGAATATCTTTGGCCTGTAGTGCAAAGATGACTTGTTGATGAATATCTTTGGCCCGTAGTGCAAATATGAAGTTATTAGTATGATTATGAACAGGAAATGTGATTTGGTGTAACCATGATCTTTGATGTTTCAGGTAAAGATAGGTGATGAAAATTATCTTCGTCCTGGATGAGAAGAGGAATTTAGAACTACAGTTATGATTATGAGTTATTCATATGATTGTGGACCAGAATTGTTGATTGATGTTACAGGGATAAAACATTGTTGATGGATTTTTAACATGGAGAAGATAATAGACTTTATAGTCTATTTGACTCTTCTAATGGATTGCTCGTTCCGCTGCAACTATGGTTGAAATTTTTATTATTTACCATATGTTCTAATCTCTGATTTATTATTGATGAAGGCTATTGATAATTTAATTATCTTTAGTCATGATATTCTTTACTGGGCTAGTTGTGCTCACCCTTTTGCTTCACAATTCCTTTCAGGTAATAAGAGTGTAGCTGGGTCGAGCGAGGGTAACGGGGAAATAGAACGGTGGTCTCTAGCTGTGGATGTTCTCCCGAAGCAGTATAGAAAAGTTCATTTAGTAGTTATATTTGGTGAATCCAATAGGGTAAGGTGTACCCAACGTTGGAAGGGTGGTTTGCCACTATCATACAAGATGTCTAACGACATACAACCTCGTGTCATCATAAGACAGAGATGTGCTCATCCACTTACTGAGTATATATACGAGCACTACCTATATAATCTTGGTGTTTGTTTGAAGTATA
The DNA here is from genome assembly GCA_016801055.1 of Panax notoginseng. Lineage (NCBI taxonomy): Eukaryota > Viridiplantae > Streptophyta > Magnoliopsida > Apiales > Araliaceae > Panax > Panax notoginseng. The sequence continues at coordinate 164,306,421 of CM029018.1, read as the reverse complement.
ATTCTCAATTAGAGATAGTAGAGATAATGATATGTCAAGAGAAGACTCACCATTGGGAAGAATATGATAGTAATCTTCTCGTTTTTCTTTGGGGTCTATTGGGTCAACCAAAGATAATTCTGTGGCCATATGATATCTATCATAACCTAGACGCATGGCCTCCCATGTACGAAGGTTTCCTTAAGCACTTCCCAAAGATTCTAATTTCTAAAACAGTTTTTGACTATACCTTTATGTAAGGTGTCATTGTGAGGCGATGTCCACGATTGGAACATGAGTCACATTTGGTATATATTTATATCCAAACTCACAGCATATGTGTTGTTGTATTTTGCACGACAATTGTTGTAATAAAGTTGTAGTTGTTTTCTGTTCCATGTATTTGACGACTCAGAATGGGTTGGGTGGAATGGACCTATTTTGGGGTCGTTACACATTAAATAAGGCGGGTATTGGACCAAGTAGGATGATGAATATTGAGTATAATGGGTGGAAGGATGCAAAATGTAGGTAATATAACAAGGATGTTCGTAATGTAGTTAGGGATTTAAGGTGTGACTCGGAGGGTGAAAATGATGCACAGGCAGCAGTCAGTTATCTGAAAAAATTTGGTCCTAGTAGTGCGAGTGTAAGACCCCAACCTTTATAAATAAAGATGAATTTTCTATAAATATCATTTTCGAATATTATGGAGTTAATTTGATATAATGTTATAGTTGTGGGTAATATTTATAAATTTTGCAAAGTACACAAGTTGTTATATAATATTCAATTGGTCGGGGAATATTCGTTTTAACAGGAAATATTCGTACAATGGTACAATCATTGGTGGACCGCACAACGGAATTATTGTCGGATTGAGAAAACGACAAAAATATTTTATTAAAAATAACGGCGGAAGTTTTACCATTGATACTGTTGAACTACTCGGTAGTAAAAGTACAGTAATACGTGTGGTTGCATAGTAGCACACGGTATTGATTATTAATGCTTATGTGAGAAGTCACTCAGTTTGATTCAATTATTGTCAGTTAATAATATGACTTAATTAGCGATAATGACGTTTTGTTTTATTCGTATTATTAACGTAATAAAACAGAAACATCTTTTTATATAAAACAGAATACTTTATTAAAGTTATTCTATAAATAGAATATATTATATTTTATTTAAAAGATTTTTCTTTAAATATGGACCGTCAGATTAAAGTAATTAATCTGGACCGTTCATGGATTAGTTACTATGCATTCTATTTTTCTATAAATAACAGCTCATTTCTTCATTATTTCTTACGAATTCACTGAACTCTAGAGAGAGAAACTATAGAGAGAAACTATAGAGAGAGAGAAGAAGAGTATTCTGCTACTTAACTACTTCCTTATTTCAGCTCTTCTTTAAAACGGTAAGGGGTGTTATTCTTTCTTATTCATGAAGAGAACTGTTGTTGTTCCATTTCTTATTATTCTGTTGGAATAACCTGTATACGCGGTCTACCCTATACTTGGTGACATTCTTCTATTATTCTGTTGGAACATCCTGTCTGTGTGTTTTACACCGGACCTGGTTCCGTTTTTATTATTATTCTGTTGGAACATCCTGTCTGTGTGTTTTACACCGGACCTGGTTCCGTCTTTACTATTATTCTGTTGGAACATCCTGTCTGTGTGTTTTACACCGGACCTGGTTCCGTCTTTATTATTATTATGTTAGAATATTCTGTCTGTGCGTTTTACGCCTGACCTGGTTCCATTATTTATTATTCTGTTGGAATAACCTGTCTGTGCGGTCTATCGCATGCATGATGATTTCTTTTGTTATTCCATTCTTTATTATACTCAGTTGGTTAAGTTTTGACTTCTATACTTCATGAAATTTGTGGAATATCCTTGATAATTGTGGTTCATCCAGTATCTTTTCATGAAAATATTCTTCTAAGCATTCTTAAATTTTACTCCACCAAGCAGTATCATGTTGACAATTTGGACGTTGTTAATTCTTAGATAAATTAATTCTTGAACTTGTTTTATTAAATTCTTATATCATTGTCATCATCCTCATGTTTATAAAATATTAAAAGTCATCTGTGGCCTGTAGTGCATAGATGGACTTGGTATGATTATGACCAGGGATTATTCGGTATAATCATGACCGTAATGTTACAAATGATGTGGTAAAAGTCCTCATTGGCCCGTAGTGCATTGATGGACAGTTGTTGGCATGATCATGACCATTAATGAATACACGAATATTCTTGGCCGTAGTGCAGGGGTGATTCGATGATGTGGATTATTTTATTAAGCTGAGTCCCAGCGATCACAGTATTGAAAAACCTTTTAAATCATAAAAGATAGTAGAGTTTATTTTCTACTTGACTCTTTTAATGGATTGCTTGTTCCGCTGCAGTTAAACTTGATGTCTATTATATTTTATCAGTTTAACATTATTGAAGGCTAATGATAATTTATTCTGCATTATCTTAGTCATAATATTTCTTACTGGGCTAGTTGAGCTCACCCTTTCTTTCACTGTTCTCTTCAAGAAATGAGAACGTAGCTGGGGCAAGTCGGGAAACGGAGTGATGGTTCGAATGATAGTATTAGTTAGTAGTCCTCACCATTCTATGTAATAGTATGTTAAATGTAATGAGGACTCCTTTTGAGTATTAATACTCTCTAGAAGATAATATTTATATTCAAACTCACAGTTTATATTTTGTCGTATTGTACACGACAGTTGTATTAGTAAGTTGTATTTGTATTCTGTACTATGTATCTGACGACCCAAGATGGGTGATGTATACCTAATTTTGGGGGCGTCACAGTTGGTATCAGAGCTTAGGGATATGATCCTTGGCTAAGATGTGAGAATAGAACTAGGAAGGGAGAGACGGGGAATTTCTTCGCTAGTATGACCTACCTAAGTTTATTTGCATGGTATTTAATTGGTCGGTCATAATATAAGGATAATATATGACATATCAATTAACTTTTATTTTGTGGCAGTATCTGAAAATGGCATCTGAGAATGTTGAGAATAGCAATGGAGCACAGGTGACTGTTGATTCACCACATATCAATAATCAGGATAATGTGCATCAGGAAGGTGACAATCCTCATGCAAACAACAACACTGACCAGATGATGAATGATGGAATGTTCAGAAACTTTATGCAGTTCATGCAACAGCAGGCGAGAGCGGCTCCTGTCCAAAATATAGGTGGAAACACTGAAAACTCTCGGACGGTCACCGCTAAACAGTTCAAGGAGCTGGGACCACCAGAGTTTAAGGGAGAGCCAAAACCACTTATAGCGGAAACATGGATAAAGCAGATTACCAAGATATTTGATGTCTTGGGATGCTCCGAGGAGCAAAAGGTTCCCTTTGCCGCCTTTATGTTGCGAGGAGAGGCAGATTACTGGTGGAAATCGATTAAGCGTACTCAACCTGCCGCACTGAAGATGTCTTGGGAGAAGTTCCAAGAGCTGTTCAATGACAAATACTTTTCCGAAAGTGTTCGTCACATGAAGGAGGTGGAGTTCATCAAATTGGAGCAGAATAATATGACCGTGTCGCAGTATGAGGCTAAATTTGCTGAGTTGTCCCGGTTTGCGTCCCACTTGGTGGATAATGAAGAGCGAATGACGCGAATGTTTTTACGAGGTTTGAAACCTGAGATACGTCAACATCTTATTTCTCATAAACTGTGTTTGTATTCAGATGTTGTGAATAGGGCTCAGTTAGTGGAGCGCGATAACGAGTCAATGCAACCAAAAGAGAACAGTCGACAAAATGATAATACCAGTGAGAGCAGTCATCGAAGCGGTGACAACAAGCGTGGAGGGAATCAACAGGCCAGAAATGGTAACCACTTCGGTGGTAATCAGGGCCAAAACAATAAGAATGGTCATTTCAAGAAGAGGAGATTCAACAATGATGGAAAGACGTCAGCACCAGCACCCGTTGTTAAGGAAGGAGAACGACCACCTATCATATGTTTCAAATGCGGAGGGGAGGGGCACATCAGTCCAAACTGCGCGATGCCGTCTAAAGCATGTTATAATTGTGGAAGAGAAGGTCATTTAGCTCGATTTTGTCGTTTACCAAAAACAAGTTCAGCCAAGATGGAGACACCAAAGGCCGTCCCAGAAAAGTCAAAACCGGTAGTGCAAGGGAGAGCGTTTGTTGTGACCTCCCAGAAAGCAAGGAACCCGAATGAGGTCATCACGGGTAAGCTTATCATAAACTCTAACGAAGTCTATACTTTATTTGATACCGGTTCTACCCATTCTTTTATTTCTCCTACTTGCGCTCATCGATTAAATTTGACTCCGGAGAAATTAGACTTTGATTTATCTGTTGAAACTCCATTGGGAGAAACCTTCATTACATCCACGGTTTATAAGTCTTGTTTGGTTCAAGTTGGTACCCACACATTACCTGTCGATCTGATTTCATTAAAAATACTTGCATTTGACGTGATTCTAGGGATTGATTGGTTAACTACTCATCATGCAAAAATTGATTGTTTTCGTAAGGTTGTTAGCTTTCATATTCCTAATCGACCTATTATGAGAATTCAAGCAACCAAACCATTAAAATCAATCGCTGTCATCTCAAGCCATAAAGCTATTCGTTTATTGAAAAACGGATGTCAAGCTTTCTTAGCTCATGTCACGGATCTAAACAAAAATACGTCAGTTTTGAATGATATTTCTATTGTTAATAAATTCCCTGACGTATTCCCTGAAGAACTTCCTGGCCTACCCCCAGAGCGTGAAATTAAATTTTGTATCGACCTTGAACCCGGTACAAAACCCATTTCCAAAGCCCCATATCGAATGGCTTCTATTGAACTTCAGGAGTTAAAGATCCAACTGCAGGAATTGTTAGACATTGGCTTTATTCGTCCTAGTACTTCTCCTTGGGGTGCTCCTGTGCTATTCGTGAAGAAGAAAGATGGAAGTATGCGACTTTGTATTGATTATCGGGAGTTGAATCATGTCACCATCAAAAATAGGTACCCATTGCCACGTATTGATGACCTGTTTGACCAGTTGCAAGGAGCACAATTCTTTTCAAAGATCGATCTTCGTTCTGGATATCATCAGCTGAAGGTTAGAACTGAGGATATTCCAAAGACGGCTTTTAGAACTCGGTACGGGCATTATGAATTCCTAGTCATGTCCTTTGGATTGACTAATGCTCCTGCTGCCTTCATGGATATGATGAACCGGGTATTCAAGGAATATTTGGATCACTTTGTGGTCGTCTTTATTGATGACATCCTTATTTATTCCAAAAGCCGTGAAGATCATGAGCAACACTTGAGGCTGGTACTCCAAAAGCTTCGTGAATACAAGCTTTATGCCAAGTTGAAGAAATGCGAGTTCTGGCTGGAGGAGGTAGCATTCCTTGGGCACGTAGTATCAAGTCGTGGAATATCGGTTGACCCGACAAAGATTGAAGCTATTCAAAGCTGGGAGCAACCTAAATCAGTGACCGAAGTACGTAGCTTTCTTGGTTTAGCTGGTTATTATCGGAGATTCGTGGAAGGATTTTCTCGAATCGCTACTCCATTAACTCAGCTGACTCGGAAAGATACAAAGTTCGGTTGGAGCGAAGAATGTGAGCAGAGTTTTCAAGAACTCAAGAGGAGACTCATTTCAGCACCTGTTCTAACAATACCATCTGGCTCGGAGGGATTTGTCATCTACAGTGATGCTTCGAGCAAAGGGTTGGGATGCGTTCTCATGCAACATGGAAAAGTCATAGCCTATGCATCAAGACAACTCAAGGAATATGAGAGGAATTATCCTACTCATGATCTAGAGTTGGCAGCTGTTGTCTTTGCACTTAAAATTTGGAGGCATTACTTGTATGGGGAGAAGGTGGAGATCTTTACGGATCATAAAAGCCTCAAATATTTCTTCACTCAAAAGGAACTCAACATGCGACAACGACGTTGGCTTGAACTGTTGAAAGATTATGATCATACCATTCAATACCATCCTGAAAAAGCGAACGTGGTAGCTGACGCATTGAGTAGAAGATCATATGCAAGTACGAGTGCGATATTGTCAACACAAAGGCCCATTTTGTGTGATTTACAAAGGATGGAGATAGAGTTAAAGACTCCAGGGACCCATGTGATGATGGCGAATATACGAGTAGAACTAACTTTAATCGATAAAGTTAAAGCTGCTCAAGCTACAGACCTGGAGCTGATGCGTATGAGGAAAAAAGTACAAGAAGGTGCTATGCCGGAAGCAAGAATCGATGAAGAAGGAATACTTCGAGTCAACTCCAGACTTTATGTTCCTAACAACCCTGATTTAAAGTATGAAATCATGATGGAGGCGCACAACACACCGTTTGCAATCCATCCTGGAAGTACCAAAATGTATCATGATCTTCGTCATACATTTTGGTGGAGCAATATGAAGAGAGAGATAGCGTTGTTTATCTCAAGGTGTCTAACTTGTTAACGAGTCAAAGCGGAGCATCAAGTACCAAAAGGTCCATTGCAACCACTTGAAATTCCAGAATGGAAGTGGGAGCACATTACCATGGATTTCGTTACCGGTCTTCCTAAGGTTTCTCAAGGTATAGATGCGATTTGGGTCATTGTTGATAGATTGACCAAGTCTGCTCATTTCTTACCGATACGAGAAACTTATACACTTGAACGTCTTGCTCGTATGTACATAAACGAGATTGTAAGACTGCATGGTATGCCAGTATCCATAGTTTCTGATCGAGACCCAAGATTCACTTCACGATTTTGGGTTAGTTTACAAAAAGCTATGGGCACAGATTTACGATTTAGTTCAGCATATCATCCTCAGACGGACGGACAATCAGAGAGGACTATTCAAACTCTAGAAGATTTATTAAGACTCTGTGTCTTTGACTTCAAGGGAAGTTGGGACAAGTTCTTACCATTGGTGGAGTTTTCCTACAACAACAGTTATCAAGCAAGTATTGGCATGGCTCCATTCGAAGCATTGTATGGAAGAAAATGTCGTTCTCCAGTATGCTGGGATGAGGTGGGTGAAGCAACGTTGTTGGGACCGGAGTTGGTACGTATGACTACAGAAAAGATTCAAACGATCCGACAACGTATAAAAACCTCACAAGATCGACAAAAGAGTTATGTTGATCTTCATCGAAAGGACGTGGAATTTGATATAGGAGATCATGTGTTCTTACGTGTTGCTCCATGGAAAGGAGTTACGAGATTTGGAAAAAGAGGAAAGCTCAATCCTCGATTCATCGGTCCATTTTTAATCCTCGATCGAGTAGGAACTGTGGCTTATAGACTCGCTTTACCGCCAAGTATGTCTCGTGTTCATAACGTTTTTCACATATCCATGTTACGCAAATATGTGGAAGACCCGAACCACATTATTGAGTTAGAACCGGACAAAATAGCGGAGGATTTGACGTATGAAGAAGTTCCTGTTCAAATCTTGGATAAGAAGGATCATATTCTACGCTCCAAGGTTATACCTCAAGTCAAAGTTTTGTGGAGAAACCACGATGTTGAGGAAATGACTTGGGAGTTAGAATCTGAAATGAAATCAAGGTATCCTTACCTCTTCGACATACCAGGTACGTACCCTAATTTTGAGTGTGAAATTTCATAAGAAGGGGAGGTTGTAAGACCCCAACTTTTATAAATAAAGATGAATTTTCTATAAATATCATTTTCGAATATTATGGAGTTAATTTGATATAATGTTATAGTTGTGGATAATATTTATAAATTTTTCAAAGTACGCAAGTTGTTATATAATATTCAATTGGTCGGGGAATATTCGTTTTAACAGGAAATATTCGTACAACGGCACAATCATTGGTGGACCCCACAACGGAATTATTGTCGGATTGAGAAAACGACAAAAATATTTTATTAAAAATAACGGCGGAAGTTTTACCATTGATATTGTTGAACTACTCGGTAGTAAAAGTACAGTAATACGTGTGGTTGCATAGTAGCACACGGTATTGATTATTAATGCTTATGTGAGAAGTCACTCAGTTTGATTCAATTATTGTAAGTTAATAATATGAATTATTTAGCGATAATGTCGTTTTGTTTTATTCGTATTATTAACATAATAAAACAGAAACATCTTTTTATATAAAACAGAATACTTTATTAAAGTTATTCTATAAATAGAATATATTATATTTTATTTAAAAGATTTTTCTTTAAATATGGATCATCAGATTAAAGTAATCAATCTGGACCGTTCATGGATTAGTTACTATGCATCCTATTTTTCTATAAATAGCAGCTCATTCCTTCATTATTTCTTACGAATTCACTGAACTCTAGAGAGAGAAACTGTAGAGAGAAACTATAGAGAGAGAGAATAAGAGTATTCTGCTACTTGACTACTTCCTTATTTCAGCTCTTCTTTAAAACGGTAAGGGGTGTTATTCTTTCTTATTCATGAAGAGAACTGTTGTTGTTCCATTTCTTATTATTCTGTTGGAATAACCTGTATACGCGGTCTACCCTATACTTGGTGACATTCTTCTATTATTCTGTTGGAACATCCTGTCTGTGTGTTTTACACCGGACCTGGTTCCGTCTTTATTATTATTCTGTTGGAACATCCTGTCCGTGTGTTTTACACCGGACCTGGTTCCGTCTTTACTATTATTCTGTTGGAACATCCTGTCTGTGTGTTTTACACCGGACCTGGTTCCGTCTTTATTATTATTATGTTGCAATATCCTGTCTGTGCGTTTTACGCCGGACCTGGTTCCATTATTATTATTCTGTTGGAATAACCTGTCTGTGCGGTCTATCGCATGCATGGTGATTTCTTTTGTTATTCCATTCTTTATTATACTCAGTTGGTTAAGTTTTGACTTTTATACTTCATGAAATTTGTGGAATATCCTTGATAATTGTGGTTCATCCAGTATCTTTTCATGAAAATATTCTTCTAAGCATTCTTAAATTTTACTCCACAAAGCAGTATCATATTGACAATTTGGACGTTGTTAATTCTTAGATAAATTAATTCTTGAACTTGTTTTATTGAATTCTTATATCATTGTCATCATCCTCATGTTTATAAAATATTGAAAGTCATCTGTGGCCTGTAGTGCATAGATGGACTTGGTATGATTATGACCAGGGATTATTCGGTATAATCATGACCGTAATGTTACAAATGATGTGGTAAAAGCCCTCATTGGCCCGTAGTGCATTGATGGACAGTTGTTGGCATGATCATGACCATTAATGAATACACGAATATCCTTGGCCGTAGTGCAGGGGTGATTCGATGATGTAGATTATTTTATTAAGCTGAGTCCCAGTGATCACAGTATTGAAAAACCTTTTAAATCATAAAAGATAGTAGAGTTTATTTTATACTTGACTCTTTTAATGGATTGCTTGTTCCGCTGCAGTTAAACTTGATGTCTATTATATTTTATCAGTTTAACATTGTTGAAGGCTAATGATAATTTATTATGCATTATCTTAGTCATAAAATTTCTTACTGGGCTAGTTGAGCTCACCCTTTCTTTCACTATTCTCTTCAGGAAATGAGAACGTAGCTGGGGCAAGTCGGGAAACGGAGTGATGGTTCGAATGATAGTATTAGTTAGTAGTCCTCACTATTCTATGTAATAGTGTGTTAAATGTAATGAGGACTCCTTTTGAGTATGAATACTCTCTAGAAGATAATATTTGTATTCAAACTCACAGTTTATATTTTGTCGTATTGTACACGACAGTTGTATTAGTAAGTTGTATTTGTATTCTGTACTATGTATCTGACGACCCAAGATGGGTGATGTATACCTAATTTTGGGGGCGTCACAGCGAGTAAATTTTTCTTTCGTGTCAAAATAGGCGAAGACAATCGCATAGCTTGTATTTTGTGGGTAGACGCCCGATAAAGATTTATGTATCAACGTTTCGAAGACGTGGTTACATTTGACACTACGTATAGGACAATAGGTATAGTATGCCATTTGTTCCATTTACCGGGGGTCAACCACCATTATTACTCTATTTTTTTTGGATTTGCATTGTTAAGGGATGAGACAGAAGACACTTTCATTTGGGTCTTAGAGACGTGGCTTGAAGCCATGGACTACAAGGCTCCTATAACCATCATCACTGACCAAGATAAAGCCATGAGCAATGCTATTGGTAGGGTACTCCCATCCACTCATCATTTATTGTGTTCTTAGTATATTAGCAATAAATTTCAAAAAACAATACATCATGTTTATGCAGAACACCTATCGTTCAAAGATGATTTTAACAACTGTGTGTATAATTCATTGTCCATAGGCAAGTTTGAAGAGCGTTGGGAAATCCTATGAGAGAATATGATTTATCTCAAAATGAGTGGCTCATAAGTTTGTATGATGTGAAAGAGAAATGGATAAGTGCATATACAAATAGATATATTGCTGCGGGAATGATAACCACCGGAAGAAGCGAAGGTGTGAATTATTTTTTTTGATTTATATATGAATGCTGCAACAGACATGAAAAATTTTGTCGTCAACACTCAAAAGGCTATTGAGAAACAATTCAACAGAGAGAGAAAGGCTGATTATGTAAAAAAACATCGAAAATGTAGTTTGGTTTTAGGAACATCGTTGGAAGTACATGCTTCTGAATGTTATACAAAAGAGATGTTTAAAGGTTTTAAAAAAAAGCTAGTGGATTCTTTAAAGTATAACATCAAAAAAGTTAGTTAGCTGTGCATTATTGATACAAAGGTCTATGCAGTGTATTGGGCAGATGCAATCGAAAATAATCAGAGATATCGGCAAGTTGTCAATAATCATCAAGGGGGTCGATAACATATACTTGTCAAATGTTCTCACATTCTGGTCAGATTTGTAGGTACATACTGAGATTCTTAAGCTTTAAGAGTATTGCACAAATACCTTCTGACATGATCGTTCCTTGATGGACACGAGATGCTAATAGAAGTAATGGTGAGGAGGAAATGGTTTCTCCAATGAGTGCTGACTTTGAAAAAAATCAAGCAATGTGGTATAATCATTTGATGAGTGATTTTCAAGAGTTAGATAGTAAAGTTGCTTGCTCAATTCGAGCCTACAAGGTAATACTACAACAAAATGCACGACGAAAAGCCCTTGTTAATCAATATGACCGGGATGAGTGTTTTCCAATTTATATAATAACAAATACCCGCAAGTGCACACGGTCAATCAAGTAATAAAGAAGTAAGAATAGTGTTGAACCCACATGAAACAGTTACTAACAATTATTCTAATTATCAAGCTTCTACCAATTTAATCCACTTAAACAGTCACTCCAATTGATTTTTGAAAGTTGTTTAAAATAAAGTAATTAAGAACTGATTAAACTGACAAATATTGATTACCATATGATTAACACATAGGAATACAATTTTCCCAATTGCTTTGCAATAATCGCTTTATATTATTTCCACTTAATTAATTCAATGAGTTGCTAACTAGGATTGGTTATCAATTTACTAACATCTTTCAATGATTAATAAAAAGGTTTATTTTAGTTATTTTTCTACTTTCGTGCAAGACACTTAAAACAGAATCATTAAACACGAACTCCTAACAAAGTTACGCATGGCATAAAAGTACTTTCGTCTCATACACTGTTATGTTATCCTTAAGAAGAATTAACAAATTCATTCGTTATTATATTCAGATCTAATATAAGATTTCCTCTTTCAATTCCATCAAAGATATCAGGTTAATTGTTGACCAAACAATTATTTAATCAAGCACAAAATATAATAATCAACTCAATAAGTGAGAATAAATATAATTTAGTTATTGCATCGCAAAAGGTTCTATTATACCCTTAATTAGGAAATTAGTTCACCATCATAAATAAAACTAACAAATAAAAACTGGAAAACATCTTGAGCACAAAAATTAAATTAAGAGGAAGAAGAAAAACTCTATCGACGATCTTCAATCTTGCCCTCAAAAATATGTCTCGTAAAGTCTTTAATTCGATATCCAAAAGCTCCAAAACTGTAGCCCCCAATAATTGTCATTCAAAAAAAATCCACCCAAAACAATCCCCAAAAGAAAGTATTTAAAGCCCCTAACAAACCTTATTACATAAGGTAATATCTAAATCCTCTTTTAAATCAACTTATGCGCAAATAAGTAATAAAATTTACAGAACACGTCAGAGCGGCATGCCCCGCGCCATAACCCTTTGATAAGCTACGCGGCCCGCGTCACGTTAGCAGAAACTCCACTCAGCCCCAACGGTCCACGTGCCATATTCAACTTATTTGAAACGCGGCCTGCACCTCCCTGACAGTCTGTCCCAAACTTCAATCTTTTCTTTCTTTTCAGCTCCTTAGTCTCATCCGCACTTCATTCCTGCCAAGCACACCAAAACTATCAAAAGTAACATGTATTACTCAGAAAATAACAATATACTAAGCTAAGAAATACTAGACTCGTAGCTTTTCTACCCACTCATCAAATACCCCCAAACTTATGTACTTGCTTGTCCTCAAGCAATTTACACAACTACCCTAATACAAACTAAACAGAATGAATGCAACTAATGAGATCGAGCAATAACCATGGTAGTATATATATATATATATATATATATATATCTTAGAGATAAACACCTAACTTGCAATCAATATCACATCTTGTATATTTTTGACTTCTCACATTCTCACCTCTCTAACATAACTCTAACCTCCTTGTGTGTGTGTGTGTGTACCCAACATTGTATCAACAATTTCAAAAGCATTTATGTACTCAAATTCATTGACACACTCACCCTTCTACACATTTTCAACTAAACATGGCATCCACATAAGCACGAGGGAAATCAGGTTAATAAGCAATAAAATATAAAGCGTTAAATTCTCATACATTGTGGGTGCATTTTAATGCTCCATCCCACCTGTTATTTCCCATGTCTGACTTGTGCAATGTCCAACTTCCTTAGGCTTTTCAATGTTACCCGTGTAGTGAACTTTCGACCAACGACTCCCAAACCCGAAGGCTTTAGGGAGCTGGGTGTAAAGACATCCCCTAGGGCGTACTCGTCAGAATAACAAAGGCCACGAAGTTAAACTAAGCCAATTTTTATTTCACATATAACTATTTTTCTATTTTTTTCATATTTTGTTGTCTTTTTTTTTCATATATATGTAAACCAAAATCCCCCAAACTTATGCATTGGCCAACGCTTAATTTTAAACAATGATCAAGTGAATGCCTATGGTTTATCTTACATAAATTCCCTAATCGCTACTGATAGTCAATTGGTGTGCTTGAAATTGGAAAAAAAATACAAAATTTATGCTATGAGGTTCCTATGTTCAAAACCAATCAACACATGACAGTCAATTATATGCACGTACAGGGTAAACCAGTCTCATCATCGGCCATTACCTACACACCAAGGCATTCATGCTCAATCTCAGTGCAAGATGCTCTATGCATGCTTCTACTAACACAAATTCTACATGAATACCGAATGATATATATATATATATATATATATATATATATATATATATATATATATATATATATATATTGCACCACATATGCGAATGAATGAAAGTAAACAACTACTAATGCATCCTACTATGAAACCACATATTATGAATTCACACACAAACTAACTATTAAAACTACCAAACACCCCCCCCCAAACTTAACAAAAGTAATGTCCTCATTACATCAAAAGAAAATAAATTAAGCGCTATGACTTCCCTGAGGGACGAGTCCAAGCTAGTCGTGGGGAACAGGCAGCTGAACTGGATCTGAATTTGGATTAAAGTGAGAGAAAGCTTCTGCCAGCGCAGTGAAGGCGCTAATATTGTACTGATGCATTGGATCTTGGCGTTGAGCAAGATACAAGTTATGTTTTTGACTTTATCTCTAAAACCTCATAGATGACTCAGCCTCAGACCTTTCGCCCATTGGTTCATCAGTGACTGGCGGGGATGGGGGTCGTATCATAATATACCCTTCTCTTTTCGGATGTGATAGTGCCCCATCCCATGCTCTATATTTGTCAATTGTTGCATGTTCGATGATTGCCATAGCGTGCTAAATTTGTTCGAATGAATGCCATTGCACCTCGGCTTTACGACACAAATCGGTGATAAAAATCCGTGTAGAAGTCCACCCTTGGTACCACCCCTTAGCAACCTTTCTATCGAATCTTAAATGCATGATCCTACATCAACATCCTATATGATAACTTCATTTCTCAGGCCAAGATGGTGATGTACGATCCCGTAGAGAAGTTGACTGCGATCCTTAGTTACGTCAATCTGATGACGTGTACAATGCTTTGTCGTATTTACTAAGCACGGCGTGTGGAAAACAGACTTTCAAATCCGTTCCTGCCTTGGTTGTCCATTATGTGCCGGGCTTGCACAACCGCACGATAAGCTCATCCAAGTCGGGAAGTCGATCTTCGTACTGAACACCATTAGGTGTCTCTAACCCAAAATAGTCATTGATAGCAGATGCGTGAAAAAAAATCGGCCTACCCCGTACCATCACCACATGACCCACATGCTCAATGGCATTGGCGTAGAATTCCTTGACAATGCTGATTACGGCCGGTTATGGTTGCTCCACCAATTGAAATCAGATGCGTTCAGCGATCATGAGTGATATATCGCCATCAATATTGGCATCTGATTTCAAACCTCACTCTAAAACCAAAGTCTTTTTGTCAAACACCATTTTGAATCGTGTTTCAGCAGCCTCACTGACAAACTTTGATCTATCGAATTATTGATGAGTGCTAGATAAAGAGGTCCTTTGCCTTTTAGCTGACATCATGTATCGAGTGTTACTTAGCATTATACGAACAAAGGTCGGATTTGGTTGAGGCAATTCAGTAAATGTTGCCTCCTTTTTAGTCTAATAAAAAGGACTCTAACTCATGCAAATATACATGGGTCAACAAGTAGTACAGAGTAAGAAAAGTATCGATCCACAGAGAAAGGTGTTAACTCTAATTTATCATGCAACAACTTAATCACTATTTCTATGTGATTAAACGATTAACTCACAATTAAATTGAATTCTAAATTAATTAACGAAACAAAAATTATAATTACTAAAGTGATGTAATCAAATTGGAGAAGAATGAGATTCTAATTTCATTTAATGTTTCATCTAAATTGCAATCCTCATGTCATGTTTGATTATTTATCATAAAAAGCTAGTTAAGAGCACAAAAGTAGAGCATAACCATTTTTCAATGAACTATGTCTAATTTATACAAAATCCACAATCGATAGAATTCATGTAAGCATCACTATTACTAAAATCACTATATGTCTGTGTGAAATTACAGCAATAATGAATTAAAGTGCAGGCTCTTTTCATGACTACACACGATAGACCGGTATATGTCTATCCGGTTCATGAATCACAAAGCTTAAACAAATCAGCCTCATGAACATATGCCATTATGATATAGTCTGTACTTATATTTCATTTTCCAAATCCATACAAGCAATTAGTGTGAATGGTGATCAAGCATTCAAGCATTTTACATAATCATAATGGGTAATCTAACGATAAATATTCAACAAGACATTCAGATATACATATTTAAACTACGCATCAAAATCCATTAGAATCCCATAATGGAGTTTAGTTCATTTCTGAACCAAAAGACATTATGGGATTGAAGCAAACCATTAAAATAGAAAAGCAAACAAAAGTTATGAAGAAATGAGAGAATCAAATCTGCACATTCGTGCTGCAAGTTCTGTTTCCAGGCTTGTCCAATACACCAACAATCTCCATAAATGAAAACTAGATTTTATTTAATAATCTAGAATAAGAGAAGAGCAAAATGTAGTAATCCTATGCTCAAACCCTCTCTAGAATCTCTAAAACTAACTTAGAACAGTAATACTGATAAAAACTTAATAAAAACATATATGGTAGCAACCATATCGTCTCAGTTGAGCAAAACACGCTCAAATTTAAATTACAAAAAGTCAGCAAAATTAACTGAAGAAGACTCGCGCGACCGCTCGAGATTGCACTATATTACGAGCGCGGGCACACGATAGAGTTATCTTTCGAATGTATAGCGCGGCGCGCCATAGCCCTTCCTTGTTGAAGGGCGGCCGCGCGATGCCTGATCTGTCTCTGTCTTGCCTTAGGCGCGGGCGCGCAATGTTTAGTCTTTAAAGCAGCGCGACCGCACTGCTATTGCATTCTGTCTTCTACTGTCTTGTTGTTGCTGCTTTTTGTTTGTTGCTTGCTTGCTCTTCATTCTTTTTCTTCTGCATTGCATTCCTCCACCGCTCCAATTCCTCATCTGCTCATGTTCACCTTGCCATGCTTTGGCTAGCTTCATGCCATCCATGCCAATTCATGCTAATCCATGTTAATGTCATTCCATGCCATTTCTTGCTTTCAGTTGTTATAGGAGTTCCAACTACAAATACTGCAAAATAAACATAAAATGAAAATAAATCATAACAAAAAACTACTTGAGATGAGCATAATTCCAATGAGTTAGTACCCAATAAGTAGGTATAAAACCTACTTATCAAATACCCCCAAACTTGAACTATTTCTTGCCCTCAAGCAATGCACACGAAAATAAACAATGCAATGCAACTACATGCTATGCAAACTATACTATGATGCAAATGAGTCCTAAGTTTTCCAGCCAAATTGAAATTCCAATCAAGTATGCCTCAGAGAATTATCTGGATTCAAGAATAAAATATCAACCTAAGCTATAGACATAACACCATACAATCAAATAACCCATACTCACTATAAAGATGTTGTGTGTGTGTGTTGTGTTCACAAATAAACTTGATCAAGGCAAAGATTACACATGTTATACTGCTAAAGACAGAAAACTGAGGTTCAAATCAAGAACTATGCATACAAATGAAATAACAACTACTCCAACACGTCAATACAAACTAAGGTTCAGCAATGGGTTTATTCTGCTTTATTTTTACTCACGAGGGTGATTCTCGCACTTTGCCTCGGTGTTTATATCAGTATAATTCAAAAGAAGTTGTGACACAATACCCAATATTATCAAGTACACCTTCAACCAAATTAACCTTGTTATCTCCAACAGTATCCCAATAGAAAAGCAATATTAATCAATGGAGATTGATGCTCAAACTGCAAAGAACCCTCCTTGTTTCAATGCTAGATTTGGGGCTGATTTAGCCGTCTTCGCTCTTCGAGAAGGGATGAGATTGTTGGAGTAAAGACTGAATGATTTCGGGAAGGTGGTGTTGGCGATGTAGATGGTAGATTGAAGTTAGAATGGTGTGTGATTTAGTGGATAGGAGATGAATTGGGTGTGAAGCATTTAGAATCCGATTTGAAGTAGGTAGAGAGAATAGTGGAGTTAAGGTTGATGTGAAATAGGAGATGGGGGTGAGAAAAGGACTGAAACCCTTATTTTAAAAATGAACCCAGTCGACTAGCACGACCCACGCCGGATTTGGTCACGAAGAAGTGCTCCCCGCGCTGGTGATGCAAAAACTTTGGACTGATAGTGTGCCCCGCGCGTGTCTGGTGAGTTTTTCTTTGAGTTGTTGTAGAGGTAGCGCGCCCCGCGCGTTGTTGGCTTAGTTATTGGAGCGGTCCACACCGCCCTGTTGGAATGATCGCTTTGTTCAAGGCCGGTTTCTCCTTGCTCCATTGAGATCATTTCCTAATTAAACATTTAACGACAATGTCATTAAACTAGAAAATTGACTGAAATAAAATCTAAAATTTAACTAAATGAAATGAAATAGAAACTAAAGAAGGGTCTAGAAATTGGGTTGCCTCCCAACACAACGCTTGGTTTAAAGTTATCAGCCCGACTTGCTTTCTTGGTTCAGTTTGCCACATTGATAGTGATCGTTTTGGTGATCTATTCCTATGCCCAAATATAGTGCTTTAGTCTCTGTCCATTAACCATGAATGTCTGTTGGCTATCGGGATCCTGAACCTCAATTGCTCTATATGGGAAGACCTTGGTGATTGTGAATGGACCTGACCACTTGGACTTTAGCTTTCCCAGAAATAGTTTGAGCCTTGAATTAAAAAGTAAAACTATTTGACCAGACTCAAAAGATCGTTGAACAATTTGTTTATCACCATCTTTTGGTCTTTTCTATGTAGATCTTGGCGTTCTCATATGCTTGCACTCGAAATTCATCCAGTTCGTTCAATTATAGGAGTCATTTTTCACCAGCGGCTTCAAGATCCAGATTTAGCTTCTTTATCGCCCAATAAGCCTTGTGTTCCAATTTGAAAGGTAAGTCACAAGCTTTACCGAATACCAGCCGATAGGGAGACATGCCGATTGGGGTCTTGTAAGCTGTGCGATACGCCCACAATGCTTCATCGAGCTTGCTCGCCCAATCTTTTTGTGTTGGATTAACAATCTTTTCCAGAATCTTCTTCACTTCCCCGATTGGATATTTTCGCTTGCCCATTCGTTTGAGGGTGGTAGGTCATGGCAACCTTGTGTCTGACTCCATATTTAGCCAACAGAGCCAAAAAAGATTTGTTGCAAAAATGTGTACCTTCGTCACTGATGATAGCTCTTGGAGTCCCAAATCTTGTAAAAATGTTTTTCTGGAGGAAGTTCAAAGCCACCTTGGCATCATTGGTAGGTTAAGCCACTGCCTCAACCCACTTGGAGACGTAATCCACCGCCACTAAGATATATTTGTTATTGAAGGGCGACGAAAATGGCCCCATGAATTCGATGCCCCATACATCAAATAATTCCACTTCCAGCATTGTATTCAGTGGCATCTAATGGCGACTCATATAATCCCCACTCGTTGGCACCTGTCACATCTTTTGACGAATGCATGAGAATCTTTAAACAACATTAGCCAAAAGAAGCCCGATCGGAGTACCTTTACGGTTGTTCTATCTCCTCCATAGTGTCCACCATACAAGAAAGAATGGCAATGTTGTAGAATTCCTTCGATTTCCGTTTCAGCCACACATCTTCATATCATCTGATCAGAACATTGTTTGAAGAGGAAGAATTCATCCCACATGTATTGCTTAACCTCGAACAAGAACCTCTTCTTTTGCTAAAAACTGAGACCATAGGGCAAACTCCTGCTTACGATGTAATTCACATAATCCACGTACCAAGGGGTTTCTGCTACCACCGAAAATAGTTGCTCATCCGAAAAAGATTTGTTGATCATGGTCTTATCTATTCCTGTTGTTGTTCATTCTCCAATCATGAAAAATGACCGGTAACATGGTTTTCAGTCCCTTTCCTATCTCGAATCTCTATATCAAATTCTTATAATAAAAGGACCCAACAAATGAGCCGTGGTTTAACGTCCTTTTTAGAGATGAGATATTTAATGGTCAAGTGATCCGTGAATATGACTACCTTTGTACCGATCAAATAAGTCTGGAACTTATCGAATGCAAACACTATAGTAAGAAGCTCTTTCTCTGTTGTCGTGTAATTTACTTGCGCATCATTTAACGTCGATGCCCCACTGCGTATTCGCTAGCTTCGTACATTAATTCAAAGGGAAGAGTCCAATCTGGTACAATAATGACCGGTGTGGTGACTAGCTTCTTTTTCAAAAACTCGAACGCCTTGAGACATTTAGAATCAAACTTGTACGGCACATCTTTCTCAAGTAAAGCACACAAATGTTTAGTGATCTTGGAGAAGTCCTTGATAAAACGTTGGTAGAACCCTGCATGGCCTAAGAAACTGCAAATCCCTTTTACAGAAGTTAAAAGAGGTAAATGCTCAATTGTTTCAATTTTCGCTCGATCAACCTCTAAGCCCTTTGCTGAAACTTGGTGGCCTAATATGATCCCTTCTCGTACCATGAAGTGACATTTTTCCCAGTTAAGAATCAAATTGGTGTCCACACACCTATGAAGTACTAACGTCAGATTTGCCAAGTAAAGATCAAAGTTGTCCCGAAATACTGAAAAGTTGTCCATGAATACCTCTACGTTTTTCTCCACCATATCGGAAAATATAACCATCATGCAGCATTGGAACGTAGCTGGTGCATTGCATAACCCAAAAGACATCCGTTGGAACGCGAACGTTCAATATGGGCACGTGAAAATAGTCTTTTCCTGATCTTCGGGTGCTATGACAATCTGGTTGTAGCCCGAATATCCATCTAATTAATAGTAGAACTGATGTTCGACTAGTCTATCAAGCATTTAATCGATAAATGGCAAAGAAAAGTGGTCTTTGCGAGTTTCTTTATTCAATTTTACGTAATCCATGCACACCCGCCAACTGGTCACTGTCCTTGTTGGAATTAACTCGTTGTTCTCATTAGCCACCACCGTTGTGACACTCCCAAAATAGGTCCACACAACCCATTCTGAGTCGCTAAATACATGGTACAAAAATCAAATACAAACTTCATTAATACAATTGTCGTGCAAAATACGACAACACATGAGCTGTGAGTTTTAGTACAAATATTATCTTGTAGATAATATACAAACTCAAATAAAGTCCTCGTTACAATTATTGATACATTATTTTGCAAAATAGTGAGGACTGTTATAATAACTGTCTTGAACCATCACTCCACACCCCGACTAGTACCAGCTATATTCTCGCCTCCTGAGAAGAAAAATGGAACAAAAAGGAAAAGAGTGAGCTCAACTAGCCCAGTAAAGAATATTATGACTAAAATAATGTAGAACAAATTATCCTTAGTCCTCAACAGGGAAAAATCTAATAGAATACAATAGACAACAAGTTTTAGATCAACAACTACAACGGAAACAACAATCCATTAGAAGAGTCAGATAGAATATGAAATCTACTATCTTCTATGATTTAAAAGTCCATCATCAATATTTTATCCCTGCAATATCATTCAATAAATATTTCAATTCAACAAGTTATCCATGTACTACGGGCCAAGGATATTCGTTAGTGTCACCAGTGGTCATGATCATGTCAAACACCTGTCTATCTATGCACTACAGGCCAAAGAGGACTTTCACCACAAACCTTATCTGTAACATTAAAGGTTATGATTTTACCAATACACAATTCCTGGTCATAATCATACCAATCAACAGTCCATCTTTACACTACGGGCCAAAGATAACTTCCGGTACAATATAAACATGAGGATGATGACAATGATATAAAAATTCAATCAAGTGAGATAAAGGATAAATATTAGAGAATTATAATTCAATTTATCCAGAGTTCAAAAATGTCCAAATTGTCAACATGATAACTTTTTTGTGGAGTAAAATTTAAGAATAATATTCATGTATCAAAAATAATTTGGACAGAAAAGAAATTAATTTTTGTCATGAATAGTACCCCGGGTGAATAGTATCCCGGGTGAATAGTATCCTGTGAATAGTAACCTGACATAAAAATATGGAAATTTATCAAGAAAGTTTATACCAATATTCTCGTGAAATGATATTAGATGAAGCGCAAAACTTAAGGAATTTCTAATTATTTCAGGAATTATAGAAGCAATACTTACTGGAGTAAGTTGCAATACGCCGTTATTATTTAAAAAAACTCATTCATGTCGTTTTCTTCATCCGATAGTTTTTCGTTATGGGGCCTACAAATGGCTACGCCGTCGTACGAATATTCCTCGACAACAAGAATATTCCACGAACAAACGAATATTCCTCGACAATAATGAATATTTTATAACCACTTGCTTATTTAAAATATTCGCGCATTTTACCCATAACTTGTAAGACCCCAACTTATTAATGAATAAAATCAAATTTTCTTTAAATATTATTGTGAATAATAAGGGGTTAATTTGATATAATACTTTGGTTATGGGTGAAATGTGGTTACAAAATAAGCAAGTGGTTATAAAATATTCATTTTGTCGGGGAATATTCGTTTGGTCGTGGAATATTCTTGCTGTCGGGAAATATTCGTACGACGGCGCAGCCTTGTGTGGGCCCCATAACGAAAAGCGATTGGATGAAAAAAATGACAAGTATAAGTTATTTAAAAATAACGGCGTAGTTGTTACCGTTAATACTGTTGGAATACCCGGTGATTAAAATACAGTAGCACGCGGTATTGCACCAATTATTGATTCTTACGTAAGAAGGCACTACTCAATAATTGTTACAGTAGTTATTGTTCAATATTTTATTTTATTGATTCAATAATTGTTGCGTTGATATTTTATATTATTGTTGTTTCAATAATTGTTGCTGCACAGTATTTTCCATTATCAGATCAATAATTCATATTATTTGAATAATATTATTAGATAACATTATTGGCAATGTCTAGAAAGTTCTGTCTAAGGAGAGGTTTGGTCATCTAATTGCGCGCCAGTAAGGAGAAATCCTTATTGGAAAGCCCCCTCTTTCTTGGGAACGGCCTGGTTATCATAAATGTAATTCTGTAATATTATTTGTGAATAATTAATTATTGATTCATATGATAAGAAAATATTTATTTTATGTGGATATAAATGAGGGATATATTTTTGTGGTTAAAAATGAAGGAGTTAATGTTGAGATTTTTATCCGTATTTTTGTCGGAATGGAGGTATTAAAAATCAGGGTTTTTGAGATATTTTGCGGGGGTTATAATTTTTAATCCGACCGTTGGATCGTGGTAATTTTTGGATATGTTATACATATATAAGTTGAGTATATGTCCACAAATTTTGAACCGTTAAAAATGAACGTATGATTTATTATGAATTTTACGAGATGACTGGTTCAGAAATTGTTGAATTTTCGGAGTTTATCATTTTGATAGAAAATTCTAGAATTGGTGGGCCCCACTTGTGGTTGGTGAAGAAATGTGCTGAATTATATTTCAAATGTGATGGGTGAGAATAGTAGCAGGTAAAGCCATCAGGTTGCAGGTCAAACCTACTAAAATTTTCCTATAAATAGAGAGCTAAGTTAGAATTGAAAATCACACCAGAAACAAGTTTTCTCTCTTTCTCTCTCTAGATTATTGAGTGTATTTTGTGAGTATTTAGATACTTTAAGAGTTTCTATTCATCAGAGCAAGTTTCTTTCAGCCTTATACCGGTATTCCGACTAGAAGTACTGATATCTTGAGGTAAGGAATATTATTTTCTTCTTAAATGATATTATTTTCTTCAATATCATTATGCTGAAATATTGATATGAGTTTTTATCAAATTTAGAACTTTTTGTGTCGGGGTTACTATTCACGTATACGGCACTATTCACGTATACGGTACTATTCACGAATACGGCACTATTCACCGAAAAATAAAATTTTCCCTTTTTGTTCAAGATGTCTATTAAGGTTACTATCTTTGATTGTATCCATGTTTTGATCTTTATTTTTTGAATTCTGCTTCACAATTTATTATTATGAAGTATTATTGATCTTGGATAAACTGTTATACGAATCCCTACTATTTGTCCTTCTGTCTCATTGGATTCGTTCTCTTTAAAATATTTTTCATCATCCTCAGTCCTAAATGATGATATTAATGAATATCTTTGGCCTGTAGTGCAAAGATGTATGATTACTTGATGAATATCTTTGGCCTGTAGTGCAAAGATGAACAGGTGTTGAGATGAACATGACTGACAGGTGATACAAATGAATATCTTTGGCCTGTAGTGCAAAGATGAATATTTGGATAAAGATGATTATTAATTGATGTTACAGGGATAAAATATTGATGATGGACTTTTAAATCTTAGAAGATAGTAGAATTCTTTCTCTACCTGACTCTTCTAACGGTTTGTTGTTTCCGCTGCAGTTGTTGATCTAAAACTTGTTGTCGATTATATTCTATCAAATTTTTTCCTGTTGAAGACTAACGATAATTTGTTTGTATATTATCTTAGTCATAATATTCTTTACTGGGCTAGTTGAGCTCACCCTTTTCCTTTTTGTTCCATTTTTCTTCTCAGGGGGTGAGAACATAGCAGGATCTAGTTAGGGTATGGAGTGATGGTTCTAGAAAGATGTTTTAGCAGTCCTCACTATTTCTGTAAAATAGTGTTTGAATAATTGTAATGAGGATTTATTTGAGTGTGGATATTGTCTAGAAGACAATATTTGTATTTAAACTCACAGTATGTGTTGTCGTATTTTTCACGACAATTGTATTATTGAAGTTGTAGTTTTCTTTCTGTACCATGTATTTGGCGATTCAGAATGGGTGTTGTATACCTATTTTGGGGGCGTCACAGTTGGTATCAGAGCTTAGGGATATGATCCCTGGCTGAGATGTGAGACAAGAACTAGGAGGGGAGAGACGGGGAATTCATTCGCTAGTATGACCTGACTAAGTTTATTTGGTGTTTATTTGGTCGGTCAGAGTATAGGGATAATATATGACATGACTATTAACCCTTGTTTTATGGCAGTATTTAAGAATGGCAGCTGAGAACGTTAATAATGGAGTAAATCAGACCGTGGAGACACCTTTGATCACCAACCAGGGAAACGTGCAACAGGAAGGCAATATTCCTCCTGTAAACAACGTTACCGAGCAAACGATGAATGATGGAATGTTTAGGAGCTTTTTGCAGTTCATGCAAAATCAGACGAGGGAGACTCGTGTGCAGAATACAGGTGGAAATGATAACAACGCGCGGTTTGTCACAGCCAAGCAGTTCAAAGAATTGGGACCACCAGAATTTAAGGAAAGCCGGATCCGATCATGGCGGAAACGTGGGTCAAGCAAATTACCAAGATATTCGATGTCTTGGGATGCACGGAGGAACAGAAGGTTCCATTCGCCACCTTTATGTTCCACGGTGAGACAGACTACTGGTGGGAGTCTGTGAAGCGTACCCAGCCTGACGCACTCAACATGTCCTGGGAAACATTTCAAAAACTGTTCAATGACAAGTACTTTCCTGAAAGTATTCGTCATATGAAGGAGGTGGAGTTTATCAGACTGGGACAAAACAACATGACGGTGTCCCAGTACGAGGCGAAGTTTGCAGAGTTATCTAGGTTTGCACCTCATTTGGTCGAAAATGAGGAACAAATGACAAGGATGTTTCTGAGAGGTTTAAAACCCGAGATTCGGCAATATCTTATCTCTCATAAATTTTCTTTATATTCAGATGTTGTAAACAGGGCTCAATTATTAGAGCGAGATAATGAGTATGTGCAACCAAAGGACCACAACCAGGGTCATACCGGTGGCGGCAGTCATCGAAGCAATGAAAACCAGCAGGGAGAAAAATATTCGGATAAAAGCGGTAACTACTCTGGTGGTAATCGTGGTCGTGATAATAAAAGGAGCGAGTCGGGAGGAGATTTCAAGAAGAGAAGGTACAACAATGATAACGTGAAGACGTCAGCACAAACATCAACTGTTTCTAGGGGAGGAGAACGACCACCGGTCGTATGTTACAAATGTGGGAAAGAGGTACATATCAGCCCAAACTGCCCACAACAATCCAAGGTATGTTATAACTGTGGAAAGAAGGGTCATATAGCTCGAGAGTGTTCTGTAGCAAAACCAAGTTCAGCGGGGATGGTGACTCCAAAAGTTGTCCCGGATAAGTCGAAATCAGCGGTTCCTGGAAGGGCGTTTGTCGTGACTGGCCAAAACGCGAGAAACCCGAACGAGGTGATCACGGGTAAGCTAATCTTGAATTCTTTCGAAGTTTATACTTTACTAGATACCGGTTCTACCCATTCTTTTATCTCTCCTGCTTGTGCTCAACGTTTAAACTTGACTCCGGAGAAATTGGACTTTAACTTATCTGTTGAAACTCCATTGGGTGAAACCTTCGTTACATCTACAGTTTATAAATCTTGCATGATCCAAGTTGGCACTATCACATTACCTGTTGATCTTATCTCTTTAAAAATACTTGCTTTTGATGTGATTTTAGGAATTGATTGGTTAACCACTCATCATGCTAAAATTGATTATTTTCGTAAGGTTGTTAGTTTTCATATTCCTAACCAACCTGTCATACGAATTCAAACTACTAAACCACTAAAATTAGTCACTGTCATATCAAACCACAAAGCTATTCGTTTATTGAAAAACGGATGTCAAGCTTTCTTAGCCCATGTTATGAATTTGAACAAAGACAAGTCAGATTTGAATAATATTTCTATTGTTAGAGAATTTTCCGATGTATTTCCTGAAGAACTTCCTGGTCTACCCCCAGAACGTGAAGTTGAATTCTTTATTGACCTTGAACCCGGTACAAAGCTCATTTCTAAAACTCCATATCGAATGGCTCCTATTGAACTTCAGGAGTTAAAAGTCCAACTACAGGAGTTGTTGGACATCGGTTTTATTCGTCCTAGTACATCTCCTTGGGGTGCTCCTGTGTTATTCGTAAAGAAGAAAGACGGGAGTATGTGACTTTGTATCGACTATCGAGAATTGAATCATGTCACTATCAAGAATAGGTATCCGCTACCTCGTATTGATGACCTGTTTGACCAGTTGCAAGGAGCACAATTCTTTTTAAAGATCGATCTTCGTTCTGGATATCATCAGCTGAAGATTAAAACTGAGGATATTCCAAAGACTGCCTTCAGAACTCGGTATGGGCATTATGAATTCTTAGTAATGTCTTTTGGATTGACTAATGCTCCTGCTGCTTTCATGGATATGATGAATCGTATATTCAAAGAATATTTAGATCAGTTCGTTGTCGTCTTTATTGATGACATCCTCATCTATTCCAAAAGCCGTGAAGATCATGAGCACCATTTGAAGCTGGTATTGCAAAGGCTTCGTGAAAACAAGCTATATGCCAAACTGAAGAAATACGAGTTCTGGCTTGAGGAAGTAGCATTCCTTGGGCACGTGGTGTCAAAGCATGGAGTATCTGTCGACCCGGCGAAGATTGAAGCCATACAAAGTTGGGAGCAACCGAAGTCGATAACTGAAGTACATAGCTTTCTGGGCTTAGCTAGTTATTATCGGAGATTTGTGGAAGGATTTTCTCAAATCGCTACTCCGTTAACTCAGCTGACTCGGAAAGATACAAAATTCGTATGGAGTGAGGAATGTGAGAAGAGTTTTCAAGAACTCAAGAGGAGACTCATTTCGGCACCTGTTCTGACAATACCATCTGGTTCGGATGGATTTGTTATCTACAGCGATGCTTCAGGTAAAGGGTTAGGATGTGTTCTCATGCAACATGGGAAAGTCATAGCCTATGCCTCGCGATAACTCAAAGAATATGAGAGGAATTATCCTACTCATGATTTGGAGTTGGCAGCAGTCGTTTTCGCGTTGAAGATCTGGAGACACTACCTGTATGGGGAGAAAGTGGAGATCTATACAGATCATAAAAGCCTCAAATATTTCTTCACCCAAAAGGAACTCAACATGCGACAACGATGTTGGCTTGAGCTGTTGAAAGATTACAATCATACCATCCAATATCATCCTGGAAAAGCGAACGTAGTAGCTGACGCATTGAGTAGAAGATCATACGCGGGTACGAGTGCAATGTTGTTAACACAAAGGCCCATTTTGTATGACTTGCAAAGGATGGAGATAGAGATGAAGGCTCCAAGTACCCACATGATGATATCAAATATACGAGTAGAACCGACTTTAATCGATAAAGTTAAAACTGCTCAAGCTACGGACATGGAGCTGATGCGTATGAAGAAGAAAGTGCAAGAAGGTGCTATTCCAGAAGCAAGAATCGATGAAGAATGAATACTTCGAGTCAACTCCAAACTTTGTGTTCCAAACGATTTTGACTTGAAGCATAGAATAATGATGGAGGCACACAACACACCGTTTGCAATCCATCCTGGGAGTACCAAAATGTATCACGATCTTCGACATACATTTTGGTGGAGCAATATGAAAAGAGAGATCGCGGAGTTTATCTCAAGATGTTTAACTTGTCAACGTGTAAAAGCGGAGCATCAAGTACCAAAGGGTCCATTGCAACCACTTGAGATTCCGAAATGGAAGTGGGAACACATTACTATGGATTTTGTTACGGGTCTTCCCAAGGTTTCTCAAGGTATAGATGCGATTTGGGTTATTGTTGATAGATTAACCAAGTCCGCTCATTTCTTACCGATACGTGAGACTTATTCCCTTGAACGTCTTGCTAGTATGTATGTGAACGAGATTGTGAGATTGCATGGCATGCCAGTATCCATAGTTTCGGATCGTGACCCAAGATTCACTTCACGATTTTGGGTTAGCTTGCAGAAAGCTATGGGCACGGATTTACGATTCAGTTCGGCATACCATCCTCAAACGGACGGACAATCAGAAAGGACTATTCAAACTATTGAAGATCTATTAAGACTTTGTGTCCTAGATCTCAAAGGGAGTTGGGATAAGTACCTACCATTGGTGGAATTCTCCTACAACAATAGTTATCAGGCGAGCATAGGTGTGGCTCCATTCGAGGCGTTGTATGGAAGAAAATGTCGTTCTCCAGTATGCTGGGACGAGGTGGGTGAAGCAACATTGTTGGGACCAGAGTTGGTACGCATGACTACAGAGAAGATCCAAACGATTCGACAACGTATACAAACGGCACAGGATCGACAAAAGAGTTATGCGGATCTTCATCGGAAGGACGTGGAATTTAATATTGGGGATCATGTATTGTTACGTGTTGCACCATGGAAGGGAGTTACAAGATTTGGAAAGAGAGGAAAGTTCAATCCAAGATTTGTTGGTCCATTTGAGATTCTTGAGCGAATAGGAAATGTGGCATATAGACTCGCATTACCTCCAAGCATGTCTCGTGTTCATAATATTTTTCACATATCTATGCTTCGTAAATATGTTAAAGACCCGAACCACATTATTGAGTTAGAACCAGACGAGATAGCTGAAGATTTAACATACGAGGAGGTACCTGTTAAGATCTTGGATAGGAAAGTGCATGTCCTACGCACGAAGGTTATACCACAAGTTAAGGTTTTGTGGAGAAACCATGCTATTGAAGAAATGACCTGGGAGTTGGAATCAGAAATGAAAGTAAGGTATCCTCACCTTTTTGAAACATCAGGTACGTACGTCAATTTTGAGGACGAAATTTCATAAGGAGGGGAGGTTGTAAGACCCCAACTTATTAATGAATAAAATCAAATTTTCTTTCAATATTATTGTGAATAATAAGGGGTTAATTTGATATAATACTTTGGTTATGGGTGAAATGTGCAAATTTTACAAAATAAGCAAGTGGTTATAAAATATTCATTTTGTCGGAGAATATTCGTACTACGGCGCAGCCTTGTGTGGGCCCCATAACGGAAAGCGATTGGATGAAAAAAATGACAAGTATAAGTTATTTATAAATAACGGCGTAGTTGTTACCGTTAATACTATTGGAATACCCGGTGATTAAAATACAGTAGCACACGGTATTGCACCAATTATTGATTCTTACGTAAGAAGGCACTACTCAATAATTGTTACAGTAGTTATTGTTCAATATTTTATTTTATTGATTCAATAATTGTTGCGTTGATATTTTATATTATTGTTGTTTCAATAATTGTTGCTGCACAGTATTTTCCATTATCAGATCAATAATTCATATTATTTGAATAATATTATTAGATAACATTATTGGCAATGTCTAGAAAGTTCTGTCTAAGGAGAGGTTTGGTCATCTAATTGCGCGCCAGTAAGGAGAAATCCTTATTGGAAAGCCCCCTCTTTCCTGGGAACGGCCTGGTTGTCATAAATGTGATTCGGTAATATTATTTGTGAATAATTAATTATTGATTCATATGATAAGAAAATATTTATTTTATGTGGATATAAATGAGGGATATATTTTTGTGGTTAAAAATGAAGGAGTTAATGTTGAGATTTTTATCCGTATTTTTGTCGGAATGGAGGTATTAAAAATCAGGATTTTTGAGATATTTTGCGGGGGTTATAATTTTTGGATATGTTATACATATATAAGTTGAGTATATGTCCACAAATTTTGAACCGTTAAAATGAACGTATGATTTATTATGAATTTTACGAGATGACTGGTTCAGAAATTGTTGAATTTTCGGAGTTTATCATTTTGATAGAAAATTCTAGAATTGGTGGGTCCCACTTGTGGTTGGTGAAGAAATGTGCTAAATTATATTTCAAATGTGGTGGGTGAGAATAGTAGCAGGTAAAGCCATCAGGTTGCAGGTCAAACCTATTAAAATTTTCCTATAAATAGAGGGCTAAGTTAGAATTGAAAATCACACCAGAAACAAGTTTTCTCTCTTTCTCTCTCTAGATTATTGAGTGTATTTTGTGAGTATTTAGATACTTTGAGAGTTTCTATTCATCAGAGCAAGTTTCTTTCAGCCTTATACCGGTATTCCGACCAGAAGTACTGATATCTTGAGGTAAGGAATATTATTTTCTTCTTAAATGATATTATTTTCTTCAATATCATTATGCTGAAATATTGATATGAGTTTTTATCAAATTTGGAACTTTTTGTGTCCGGGTTACTATTCACGTATACGGTACTATTCACGAATACGACACTATTCACCGAAAAATAAAATTTTTCCTTTTTGTCCAAGATGTCTATTATGGTTACTATCTTTGATTGTATCCATGTTTTGATCTTTATTTTTTGAATTCTGCTTCACAATTGATTATTATGAAGTATTATTGATCTTGGATAAACTGTTTTACGAATCCCTACTATTTGTCCTTCTGTCTCATTGGATTCGTTCTCTTTAAAATATTTTTCATCATCCTCAGTCCTAAATGATGATATTAATGAATATCTTTGGCCTGTAGTGCAAAGATGTATGATTACTTGATGAATATCTTTGGCCTGTAGTGCAAAGATGAACAGGTGTTGAGATGAACATGACTGACAGGTGATACAAATAAATATCTTTGGCCTGTAGTGCAAAGATGAATATTTGGATAAAGATGATTATTAATTGATGTTACAGGGATAAAATATTGATGATGGACTTTTAAATCTCAGTCCTAAATGATGATATTAATGAATATCTTTGGCCTGTAGTGCAAAGATGTATGATTACTTGATGAATATCTTTGGCCTGTAGTGCAAAGATGAACAGGTGTTGAGATGAACATGACTGACAGGTGATACAAATAAATATCTTTGGCCTGTAGTGCAAAGATGAATATTTGGATAAAGATGATTATTAATTGATGTTACAGGGATAAAATATTGATGATGGACTTTTAAATCTTAGAAGATTGTAGAATTGTTTCTCTACTTGACTCTTCTAATGGTTTACTGTTTCCGCTGCAGTTGTTGATCTAAAACTTGTTGTCGATTATATTCTATCAAATTTTTCCCTGTTGAAGACTAACGATAATTTGTTTGTATATTATCTTAGTCATAATATTCTTTACTGGGCTAGTTGAGCTCACCCTTTTCCTTTTTGTTCCATTTTTCTTCTCAGGAGGTGAGAACATAGCAGGATCTAGTCGGGATATGGAGTGATGGTTCTAGAAAGATGTTTTAGCAGTCCTCACTATTTCT
The DNA here is from genome assembly GCA_016801055.1 of Panax notoginseng. Lineage (NCBI taxonomy): Eukaryota > Viridiplantae > Streptophyta > Magnoliopsida > Apiales > Araliaceae > Panax > Panax notoginseng. Next base: position 164,274,939 of record CM029018.1, on the reverse strand, counting down.
GTAAAATAGTGTTTGATTAATTGTAATGAGGATTTATTTGAGTGTGGATATTGTCTAGAAGACAATATTTGTATTTAAACTCACAGTATGTGTTGTCGTATTTTGCACGACAATTATATTATTGAAGTTGTAGTTTGCTTTCTGTACCATGTATTTGGCGACTCAGAATGGGTGTTGTATACCTATTTTGGGGGCGTCACATAACTAACCACATTAATCAAATCAACACCTTATTATTCAAAATAATAATAAAAGAAATTAAATCTTTATTCATAAAAAGTTGGGGTCTTACAACCTCCTCTCCTTATGAAATTTCGTCTTCGAAATTGATATACGTACCTGGTATGTCGAAGAGGTGGCGATGCCTTGTTTTCATATCAGATTCTAACTCCAAGGTCATTTTCTCAATATCGTGATTTCTCCATAAAACTTTGACTTGAGGTATTACCTTTGAGCGCACAATATGTTCATTCTTATCCAAGAATTTAACAGGTACCTCCTCATACGTTAAATCTTCTGCTATTTCGTCTGGTTCTAATTCAATAATGTGGTTCGGGTCTTTCACATATTTACGTAGCATGGATATGTGAAACACGTTATGAACACGAGACATACTTGGTGGTAAAGCGAGTCTATAGGCCACAGATCCTACTCGATCGAGGATTTCAAATGGACCAATAAATCGAGGTTTGAGATTTCGACTCTTGCTTCTGAAATAACACATTCTTGTACTTTTTTCTTCATATTCATCATCTTCGGGTTTGTAGCTTAAGAAGCCTTAGCTTTATCGATTAAAGTCGGTTCTACTCGTATATTTGACATCATCACGTGGATACTTAGAGTCTTTAACTCTCTTTCCATCCTTTGTAAGTCATACAAAATGGGTCTTTGTGTTAACAACATCACACTCGTACACGCATATGATCTTCTACTCAACGCGTCAGCTACTACGTTCACTTTTTCAGGATGGTATTGAATGGTATGGTCGCAATCTTTTAATAGCTCGAGCCAACGTTGTTTCCGCATGTTGAGTTCCTTTTAGGTGAAAAAATATTTGAGGCTTTTGTACCGGGGTCAAGGTCGATACAAAATTCAATTTCACGCTCTGGGTAGGCCAGAAAGTTCTTCAGGAAATTCACTAACAACAGAAATATCACTCAAATCTGACGTATTTTTGTTTAAATCCATGACATGGGCTAAGAAAACTTGACATCCGTTTTTCAATAAACGAATGGCTTTATGGCTTGATATGACAGTGATTAACTTTAGTGGTTTGGTTGTCTGAATTCGCATAACAGGTTGGTTAGGAATATGAAAACTAACAACCTTACGAAAATAATTAATTTTGGCATGATGAGTAGTTAACCAATCAATCTCTAAAATCACATCAAATGCAAGTATCTTTAAAGAGATAAGATCAACATGTAATTTGAATCTAGCAAGATTTATAAACAGTGGATGTAATGAAGGTTTCTCCTAACGAAGTTTCAATAGATAAGTCAAAGTCTAATTTCTCAGGGGTCAAGTTCAAACGTTGAGCACAAGCAGGAGAAATAAAAGAATGGGTAGAACTGGTATCTAATAAGGTATAGACTTTGCAAGAGTTTATAATTAGCTTACCCGTGATAACTTCGTTCGGTTCCTCGCTTTTTGGGAAGTTACAAAAAGCGCTTTCACTTGAACCACCGATTTTGACTTGTCTGGGACAGCCTTTGGTGTCATCATTACTGCTAGAATTAACTTTCGTTGTAGGGCATATTTCACCCTCAACTGCTTCGTCGTACTCCTGTTCTATGATTTAAATCATTAATGTTCGATCCATATCGAATTGGGGTTGACCGCAATGTACAGGGTAATTCAAAACTTGAGGTTGGGTTCTCCCAATTGCTGTCCAAAAAGAGAAATACATATCATCTATTTTAGCCTTCTTGGATCGGACTTCTCTTTCCACAATATCAACGCATCGTGCGGCTTTTACCCATGCATCCTTCATTCTCACTCATTCAGTTGTTTCTTCTTTCAGTTGATCCTTGACATTTGAATTCTCAGATTCCTGCTTTATTATCTTATACTCTGCCAAAGAGTGCTTCTGTTCAAGCATCACATATCGGGTAACACAAGCTTGAATTGTTACATCCTTTTGCTCCACGACTGCCTGTCGTTCTTCAGCCTGCTCTTCTAACTCATGAATATGATTTTGCAGTTCTACATTTCGATCATAAAGTTCTCTAAATAAATCCTCCTCAGGTTCTTCTTCTTCCTCACTCTCAGCTGCTACCTCTGCGACTAGCTCGGGTGCAACTATTAATTCTTCACTCACCACATGGATATCTCTAATTTTTTCTTCGCCTGACATCCTACAATTAAGTTTAATAACTTAATTAGTATTCCCCAATAAAATCTTTGTTATAACAAAATATTAAACTCCAATATTTATTCTTTAAATGAATCTCCTCGATTCATCACTTAAAACTCTATACGAGTTCATCTCTTGATTTTCAGATGTCATTCTCAAATACTGCCACAAAAATAAGGGTTAGTTAAAGAAATTGACATGCCACATAATATCCCTATATTCTGATCGACCAAATAAATAAGCTTAGGTAGGACACACTAGCGAAAAATTTACTCGTTTCTCCTCTTCTAGTTCTAATCCCAGATCTTCACCAGAGACCATATCCCTAAGCTCTGATACCAACTGTGACGACCCCCAAAATAGGTCCACACAACCCAATCTTAGTCGCCAAATACATGGTACAGAAACCAAATACAAACTTCATTAATATAATTGTCGTGCAAAATACGACAACACATGAGCTGTGAGTTTTAGTACAAATATTGTCTTGTAGACAATATCCAAACTCAAATAAAGTCCTCATTATAATTATTGATACACTATTTTACAAAATAGTAAGGACTGCTATAATAACTGTCTTGAACCATCACTCCACACCTCGACTAGTACCAGCTATATTCTCGCCTCCTGAGAAGAACAATGGAACAAAAAAGAAAAGGGTGAGCTCAACTAGCCTAGTAAAGAATATTATGACTAAGATAATGTAGAACAAATTATCCTTAGTTCTCAACAGGAAAAAATCTGATAGAATACAATAGACAACAAGTTTTACATTAACAACTGCAGTGGAAACAACAATCCATTAGAAAAGTCAAGTAGAACATGAAATCTACTATCTTCTATGATTTAAAAGTTTATCATTAATATTTTATCCCTACAATATCATTCAATAAATATTTTAATTCAACGAGTTATCCATGCACTACGGGCCAATGATATTCGTTAGTATCACCAGTGGTCATGATCATGCCAAACACTTGTCCATCTATGCACTACGGGCCAAAAAGGACTTTCACCACAAACCTTATATGTAACATTAAATGTTATGATTATACCAATACATAATTTCTAGTCATAATCATACCAATCAACAGTCCATCTTTGCATTACGGGCCAAAGATAACTTTCGGTACAATATAAGCATGAGGATGATGACAATGATATAAAGATTCATTCAAGTGAGAAAAAGGATAAATATTAGAGAATTATAATTTAATTTATCTAGAGTTCAAAAATGTCTAAATTGTCAATATGATAACTGCTTTGTGGAGTAAAATTTAAGAATAATATTCATATATCAAAAATAATTTGGACAAAAATGAAATCAATTTTTGTCATGAATAGTACCCCGGGTGAATAGTACCTGAGTGAATAGTACTTCATAAATAGTAACTCGACATGAAAATATGGAAATTTATCAAGAAAATTCAGACCAATATTCCCGTGAAACGATATTAGATGAAGCGCAAAACTTAAGGAACTTCTAATTATTTCAAAAATTATAGAAGCAATACTTACCATAATAAGTTTAAATTTAGGAATACGAAATAAAATAATATTCCTTTCATAATATGGAGTATGAAAGAAAATAATATTTTTTACGAGTATTGCAAAAAAAATATCCTTTACCTCAAAAGAATAGCACTTTTGACTGGAATATCAGATATAATACTGAAGAAAACTCACACTGTATAGCAACATTCAAGATATCTAGATACTCATAAAAATACGCTCGATATTATAGAGAGAGAAACTTCTGATTCTTGTACACACAAGTGGGTCCCACCCACATGAAAAATGTTTTTTTGTGAAAAAAATATTTATAACCATAAAAATCAATTATTCCGGAACTTCAATAATTCATAATAAATAGCCCTTTTATCAAAAAAATTCAAATTGTATGTCCATTTCATAGAAAATTTAATTCTTCACAACTTTGTAGAAGAAAGTTTTTCCAAATTCTGAACTAAAAATGACCGAAATCCACATACAGATGATTTTCCACACCAAAATACTGATAAAAAATATCAGTACTAATTCATTCATTTATATCCACATTGAATAAATATTTCTTTATCATATAAATCAATAATTAATTATTCACAAATAATATTACAGAACTATAATATTGACAACCAGGTCGTTCCCAAGAAAGAAAAGGTATTTCGATAAGGATTTCTCCTTACTGGCGCGTAATTAGGTGATCAAACCCCTTTCCTAGACAGAACTTCATTATACATTGCCAATAATGCTATCTAATAATATTATTCAAATAATATGAATTATTGATCTGATAATGGAAAATACTGTGCAGTGACAATTATTGAATTAACAATAATATAAAAATATTGTGCAATACTGTGTGCTACTGTACAACAACGCGTATTACTTTACTTTACACACCGGGTATTCCAACAGTTTTAACGGTAACCGTTACGCCTTTATTATTAAAAAAATTCATTCATGTCATTTTCTTCATCTGACAGTTTTCTGTTATGGGGCCCACAAATGGTTGCGCCGTCGTACGAATATTCCCCGACAACAAGAATATTCCACGACCAAACGAATATTTCCCGACAATAATGAATATTTTATAACCACTTGCTTATTTAAAATATTTGCGCATTTTACCCATAACTAACCACATTAATCAAATCAACATGTTATTATTCAAAATAATAATAAAAGAAATTAATCTTTATTCATAAAAAGTTGGGGTCATACAACTGTCATACCCCCTTTTTTTAGAACGCACTGCACCGGGCTAACGTACGAACTATCTGATATGGGATAGATGATTTTGGCATCTAACCATTTAATAATTTCCTTCTTGACAACCACTTTCATAATTGGATTCAATCTGCGCTGTTGTTCCACAACCGGGCTAACATCTCCTACCAATAAAATCTTGTGCATACAAAATGAGGGACTAATTCCCTTAATATCGGATATCGTCCATCCAATCATAATTTTAAATTCTTGAAGCACTCTCAATAGCTTATCCTTTTGTGATTAAGTGAGTGATGTTGAGATGATAACTGGCAAAGTAGAAGAAGCTCCTAAGTAGGCATATCTGAGGTGACTCGATAATTATTTCAATTCTAGTATTGGAGGTTCTTCAATGGATGTTTTTGGCCGTGAGTTTAATTTCTCAGCTCGATCTAATTCCTCGAATCGCTTACCATATCACACAAATGAAGGAGATGCATTCAATATGTTCAAATACTCCAGCGAAGATGGGAAATCTGCTGTGAAACCCCAGATTTTATGAATAAAGATTTAAATTTCTCGAAATATTTTTTAATATTATGGTGTGGATTTGAGATAGTGTTATAGTTGTAGGTAATATTTATAAATTTTACAAAGTACGCAAGTTGTTATATAATATTCGATTGGTCGGGGAATATTCGTTTTAACAGAGAATATTCGTACGACGACACAATCATTGATGGACCTCGCAACGGAATTATTGTCGGATTGAGAAAACGACAAAAATATTTTATGAAAATAATGGCGAAAGTTTTACCGTTAATACTGTTGAACTACTCGGTAGTAAAAGTACAGTAATACGTGTGGTTGCATAGTAGCATACGGTATTGATTATTGAGGCTTACGTGATAAGTCACTCAGTTTTGTTTTATTGGTATTATTAATGTAATAAAACAGAAAAACTTTTTATATAAAACAGAATATTTTTATAAAGTTATTCGTTTTATTAGGCTAATAGTAAAATCTTTTTATATAAAATAGAATACTTTTATAAAGTTATCTGTTTTATTAGAATATATTATATTTTATTATGCATAGTGTTTGCATAGTGCCTGCATAGTGTTTGTATAGTAAAATATTTTATAAAGTTATTCGTTTTATTAGATTATAAACAGAATATATTATATTTTATTTAAAAGATTTTGCTTTAAATATGGACCGTCAAATTAAAGTAAATTAATCTAGACCGTTCATGAGTTAGTTACTATGCAGTCTATTTTTTCTATAAATAGAAGCTCATTCCTTCATTATTTCTTACGAATTCACTGAAACTCTAGAGAGAGAAAATTATAGAGAGAGAAGAAAAGTGTTCTGCTACTTCACTACTCCTATATCCGGTACTCTTCCTTTCAAGGTAAGGGATATTATTTGTTGTACTCGTAAAGGGTATTCTTTCTTTCTAATTCATGAAGAGAACTTCTGTTATTTCATTCTTTATTATTCTGTTGGAATAACCTGTATACGCGGGCTACCCTATACTTGCTAAAATTCTTCTTTTATTCCATTCTTTATTATTCTGTTGGAATATCCTGTCTGTGCGTTTACGCCGGACCTGGTTCCATTATTTATTATTCTGTCGGAATATCCTGTCTGTGCGTTTTACGCCGGACCTGGTTTCATTCTTTATTATTCTGTTGGAATATCCTGTCTGTACGTTTTACGCCGGACCTGGTTCCGTTATTTATTATTCTGTTGGAATAAGCTGCCTGTGCGATCTATCGCATGCATGGTGATTTCTTTTGTTATTCCATTCTTTATTATACTCAGTTGGTTAAAACTTTGACTTCTATACTCCATGAAATTAGTGGAATATCCTTGATATTTGCGCTTCATCCAGTATCTTTTCATGTAAATATTCTTCTGAGCATTCTTGAATTTTACTCTACAAAGTAGTATCATGTTGACAATATGGACGTTATCAGTTCCTAGATAAATTAATTCTTGAACTTATTTTATTGAATTATTATATCATTGTCATCATCCTCATGCTTATATTATGTTGAAAGTCATCTGTGGCCTGTAGTGCATAGATGGACTTGGTATGATTATGACCAGGAATTATTCGATATAATCATAACCGTAATGTTACAAATGATGTGGAAAAAAGTCCTCATTGGCCCGTAGTGCATTGATGGACAGTTTTTGGTATGATTATGGCTATGGATTCTCTTTGGCCGTAGTGCAGAGATGAATTATTTTATGACATGATCAGGACCGTTGATGAAAATATGATTATCTTTAGCCGTAGTGCATGAATAATTCGTGGTCGTTATACTAAAGAATATCCTTGGCCGTAGTGCAGGGGTGATTCGATTATGTGGATTATTTATTAAGCTGAGTCCCAGCGATAAAAGTCATGAAAAACCTTTTAAATCATAAAAGATAGTAGATTTTATTCTCTACTTGACTCTTTTACTGGATTGCTGGTTCCGCTGCAGTTAAACTTGATGTCTATTGTATTTTATCAGTTTAACATTGTTGAAGACTAATGATAATTTATTCTGCATTATCTTAGTCATAATATTTCTTACTGGGCTAGTTGAGCGCACCCTTTCTTTCACTGTTCTCTTCAGGAAATGAGAATATCGTTGGGACGAGTCGGGAAACGGAGTGATGAACCAGATGATAGAATTAGTAGTCCTCACTATTCTATGTAATAGTGTGATAATAATTGTAATGAGGACTCCTTTTGAGTATGGATACTCTCTAGAAGACAATATTTGTATTCAAACTCACAGTTTATGTTTTGTCGTATTGTACACGACAGTTGTATTATTAAGTTGTATTTGAATTCTGTACCATGTATCTGGCGACTCAAGATGGGTGATGTATAGCTAATTTTGGGGGCATCACAGTTGGTATCAAAGCTTAGGGATATGATCCCTGGCTGAGATGTGAGACAAGAACTAGGAGGGGAGAGACGGGGGAATTCTTTCGCTAGTATGACCTACCTAAGTTTATTTGGTATTTAATTGGTCGGTCAGAGTATACGGATAATATGTGATATGTTAATTAACCCTCGTTTTGTTGCAGTATTCGAAAATGGCATCTGAAAATGTTGACATAAGCAATGGAGCACAGGAGACCGTTGAGTCTCCACAGATCAATAATCAGGACAATGTGCAATAGGATGGCAATAATCCTTATGTAAACAACAACACTGATCAATTGACGAACGACGGTACGTTTAGGAGTTTTTTAGAATTCATGCAATATTAGGCGAAGACGGCTCCTGTTCATAATGCAGGAGGAAACAATGGCAACCTACGGTTGGTCACCGCTAAGCAATTCAAGGAGCTGGGACCACCGGAGTTTTTGGGAAAGCCAAAACCACTTTAGGCGGAGACGTGGTTAAAGCAGATCAGCAAGATATATGATGTCTTGGGATGCTCCGATGAGCAAAAGGTTCCCTTTGCCACCTTTATGTTGCGTGAAGAGGCAGATCACTGGTGGGAATTTGTAAAACGTACCCAACCTGACACACTCAAGATGTATTGGGAGAAGTTCCAAGAGTTGTTCAATGACAAGTACTTTTCTGAAAGCATTCGTCACATGAAGGAGGTGGAATTTATCAAGTTGGAGCAAAACAACATGACCGTGTCGCAGTACGAAGCCAAGTTTGCCGAGTTGTCCCGATTTGCGTCCCACTTGATTGATAATGAAGAGAGAATGACGCGGATGTTTTTAAGAGGTTTGACGCCAGAGATACGTCAATATCTTATTTCTCATAAATTGTGTTTGTATTCAGATATTGTAAATAGGGCTCAATTAGTGGAGCGCGATAACGAGTCAACGCAACCAAAAGAGAGCAGCCGGTAAAATGATAATACCGGTGATAACAATCATCAAAGCGGTGACAATAAACATGGAGGGAATCAACATGCCAAAAATGGTAACCACTTCGGTGGTAATCATGGTCAAAACAATAAGAATGGACATTTCAAGAAGAGGAGATTCAACAATGATGGAAAGACGTCAGCACCAGCACCCGTTGTTAAGGAAGGAGAACGACCACCTATCATATGCTTCAAATGCGGAGGGGAGGGACAGATCAGTCCAAACTGCGCGATGCCGTCCAAAGTATGTTATAATTGTGGAAGAGAAGGTCACTTAGCTCGATTTTGTCGTTCACCGAAGACAAGTTCAGTTAAAATGGAGGCACCAAAGGCCATCCCAGAAAAGTCAAAGTCGGTAGTTTAAGAGAGAACATTTTTTTTCGTGACAAGGAACCTGAATAAAATTATCACGGGTATGTTAGTCATAAACTCTTGTGAAGTCTATACCGTGTTAGATACCGGTTCTACTCACTCTTTTATTTCACCTAGTTGTGTTCAATGTTTGAAGTTAACTCCAGAGAAGTTAGACTTTGATATATCTGTTTAAACTCAGTTGGGAGAAACCTTCATTACCTCCACTATTTATAAATCTTGTTTAAATCAACACTTTCACGTTACTTGTCGATCTTATCTCTTTGAAAATACTTGACTTTGATGTGATTTTAGGAATCGACTGGTTAACTACTCATCATGCTTTTTGTAAGGTTGTTAGCTTTCATACTCCTAACCAACCTGTTATGCGAATTCAAAGTAACCAAACCACTAAAGTCAATCATTGACATATCAAGCCATAAGTAAAGAGCCCCGATCCTTTCGTTGTTGACTTCCTTGTGTGGAATGCACCGAAGCCAGACTTTCTGTATGCGACATTGTGAATGATGATGGCAAGTTGATAGGTATCAATGTGACGTACTATCCAAGTCTTTGATGAGGGTCACAGCTTTGAATGATATTTCTATTGTTAATAAATTTCCTGACGTATTGTTGAAGACTTCTTAGCCTATCCCTAGAGCGTGAAATCAAATTTTGTATTGACCCCAGTACAAAACCTATTTCTTAAACCCTTAAATATTTTCTTCACCTAAAACGAACGTGTAATGTGCCAAAGACGTTGGCTCGAGCTGTTGAAGATTACGATCGTACCATTCAATATCATAGTGGAAAAAATGAACGTGGTAGCTGACGCGTTGAGTAGAAGATCGTATGCGTTTATGAGTGCGATGTTGTTAACACAAAGACTCATTTCGTATAACTTACAAGTGATGAAGATAGAGTTAAAGACTCTAGGGACCCACGTGAAGATAACGAATATACGAGTAGAATCGACTTTAATCGATAAAGTTAAAGCCGATCAAGCTACATACTCAGAGCTGATGAATGTGAAGAAGAAGGTTCAAGAGGGCGTTATTCTAGAAGCAAGAATCGATGAAGAGAGGAAATCTCAACCCTCGATTTAATTGACCCATTTAGAATCCTCGATCGAGTAGGAACTGTGGCTTATAGACTCGTTTTACCGCCAAGTATGTCGTGTGTTCATAACATTTTTAACGTATTGATGTTACGTAAATATGTGGATGACCCGAACCACATTATTGATTTAGAACCGGACGAGATAGCGGATAATTTAACGTATGAAGATGTACCTATTATAATCCTGGAATGTATTCAACATTCAAAGGTTATACCTCAAGAGTTAGATTCTGACGAAGTGTCCTCATCTGTTCGGCATACTAGGTACGCACGTAAATTTCGAGGGCAAAATTTCATAAGGAGGGGAGATTGTGAAACCCCAGATTTTATTAATAAAGATTTAAATTTCTCGAAATATTTTTTAATATTATGGTGTGGATTTGAGATAGTGTTATAGTTGTGGGTAATATTTATAAATTTTGCAAAGTACGCAAGTTGTTATATAATATTCGATTGGTCGGGGAATATTCGTTTTAACAGAGAATATTCGTACGACGACACAATCATTGATGGACCTCGCAACGGAATTATTGTCGGATTGAGAAAACGACAAAAATATTTTATGAAAATAATGGCGGAAGTTTTACCGTTAATACTGTTGAACTACTCGGTAGTAAAAGTACAGTAATACGTGTGGTTGCATAGTAGCATACGGTATTGATTATTGAGGCTTACGTGATAAGTCACTCAGTTTTGTTTTATTGGTATTATTAATGTAATAAAACAGAAAAACTTTTTATATAAAACAGAATATTTTTATAAAGTTATTCGTTTTATTAGGCTAATAGTAAAATCTTTTTATATAAAATAGAATACTTTTATAAAGTTATCTATTTTATTAGAATATATTATATTTTATTATGCATAGTGTTTGCATAGTGCCTGCATAGTGTTTGCATAGTAAAATCTTTTATAAAGTTATTCGTTTTATTAGATTATAAATAGAATATATTATATTTTATTTAAAAGATTTTGCTTTAAATATGGACCGTCAGATTAAAGTAAATCAATCTAGACCGTTCATGAGTTAGTTACTATGCAGTCCATTTTTTCTATAAATAGAAGCTTATTCCTTCATTATTTCTTACGAATTCACTGAAACTCTAGAGAGAGAAAATTATAGAGAGAGAAGAAAAGTGTTCTGCTACTTCACTACTCCTATATCCGGTACTCTTCCTTTCAAGGTAAGGGATATTATTTGTTGTACTCGTAAAGGGTATTCTTTCTTTCTAATTCATGAAGAGAACTTCTGTTATTTCATTCTTTATTATTCTGTTGGAATAACCTGTATACGCGGGCTACCCTATACTTGCTAAAATTCTTCTTTTATTCCATTCTTTATTATTCTGTTGGAATATCCTGTCTGTGCGTTTACGCCGGACCTGGTTCCATTATTTATTATTCTGTCGGAATATCCTGTCTGTGCGTTTTACGCCGGACCTGGTTTCATTCTTTATTATTCTGTTGGAATATCCTGTCTGTACGTTTTACGCCGGACCTGGTTCCGTTATTTATTATTCTGTTGGAATAAGCTGCCTGTGCGATCTATCGCATGCATGGTGATTTCTTTTGTTATTCTATTCTTTATTATACTCAGTTGGTTAAAACTTTGACTTCTATACTCCATGAAATTAGTGGAATATCCTTGATATTTGCGCTTCATCCAGTATCTTTTCATATAAATATTCTTCTGAGCATTCTTGAATTTTACTCTACAAAGTAGTATCATGTTGACAATATGGACGTTATCAGTTCCTAGATAAATTAATTCTTGAACTTATTTTATTGAATTATTATATCATTGTCATCATCCTCATGCTTATATTATGTTGAAAGTCATATGTGGCCTGTAGTGCATAGATGGACTTGGTATGATTATGACCAGGGATTATTCGATATAATCATAACCGTAATGTTACAAATGATGTGGAAAAAAGTCCTCATTGGCCCGTAGTGCATTGATGGACAGTTTTTGGTATGATTATGGCTATGGATTCTCTTTGACCGTAGTGCAGAGATGAATTATTTTATGACATGATCAGGACCGTTGATAAAAACATGATTATCTTTAGCCGTAGTGCATGGATAATTCGTGGTCGTGATACTAAAGAATATCCTTGGCCGTAGTGCAGGGGTGATTCGATTATGTGGATTATTTATTAAGCTGAGTCCCAGCGATAAAAGTCATGAAAAACCTTTTAAATCATAAAAGATAGTAGATTTTATTCTCTACTTGACTCTTTTAATGGATTGCTGGTTCCGCTGCAGTTAAACTTGATGTCTATTGTATTTTATCAGTTTAACATTGTTGAAGACTAATGATAATTTATTCTGCATTATCTTAGTCATAATATTTCTTACTGGGCTAGTTGAGCTCACCCTTTCTTTCACTGTTCTCTTCAGGAAATGAGAATATAGTTGGGACGAGTCGGGAAACGGAGTGATGGACCAGATGATAGCATTAGTAGTCCTCACTATTCTATGTAATAGTGTGATAATAATTGTAATGAGGACTCCTTTTGAGTATGGATACTCTCTAGAAGATAATATTTGTATTCAAACTCACAGTTTATGTTTTGTCGTATTGTACACGACAGTTGTATTATTAAATTGTATTTAAATTCTGTACCATGTATCTGGCGACTCAAGGTGGGTGATGTATACCTAATTTTAGGGGTGTCACATCTGTTGCATATGTACTGACTAGAGCAGTCTGAAGTGGATCCCCATATACATCAATCTCGAAAAATTCCTTCAATACATATTCAACCTAATTGACTCTAAAACACTCTTCGGCCTCTTTCGAAAACTGCATTGCCTTGAACACATTGAAGGTTACCTCTTGATCTTGTACCCTCATCGTGAGTTCCCCTTTTTGTATATCAATCAAAGTCCTCCTTGTGGCTAAGAATAGACACCCAAGTATGAGTGGGATTTCCTTGTCTTCCTCAAAGTCGAGCACTATGAAATTAGCTTGGAAAATAAATTTGTCCATTTTCACCAATATGTCCTCTACTATCCCCTGCAGGTGAGTTAGAGACCTATCGGCTAGCTGGAGAGTTACATTGGTGGGCTTTACCTCTGGTAGACCTAACTGTGTGTAAATGGATAACGACATCAGATTGATATTATCCCCCAAGTCGCAGACTGCTTTTCTGAAAATCTTATTCCCAATTGTGTAAGGTATAGTGAAGTTACCTGGGACCTTGAGCTTTGGAGGCATCTTTTTCTATAGTATCGCACTACACTCCTCCGTAAAAGCAACAATCTCAAACTCTTCCAACCTTCTTTTTCTCGATAAAATCTCCTTCATGAACTTCGCATAACTTGGCATTTGTTCAATAGCTTCTGCAAAGGGAATATTAATGTGAAATTTCTTGAATACCCTTATGAATTTTGAAAACTGTTTAGCCTCCTTAGCCTTGTGGAGTCTTCTTGGGTATGGAACCGGGGGCACATATGAGTCGGGTTTCTTTATTTCTACTTTTTCATCCGATTTTTTGTTCTCTGCTGCTTTACCCGATTCCACCTCCTATTGTACTGATTTCTCCCCAATGCTCTCTTCATTAAGTAGATTTGGATCCCCCAAATCTTTCCCATTCCTCAAGGTAATTGCATTACAGTGTTCTTTTCCATCCCTTGGGTTTGTTTCTGTGTCGCTCGGCAATGATCCTTGAGGACGAGTGTTCATAGATGTGGCCAACTGGCCGATCTGATTCTCTATATTTTGCAAAGTCACATCATGTGTGTTCTTCCATACTTCTTTATCCTTGATGTACTTTAACAATAACTCCTCAAGTTCTAGTTTCCTTTCTTGTTGTGGAAGTTGCTACTGTTGCTTTGCCTGAAATCCCGGTGGTGCTGCTTGCCGTGGAACTTGTGGTTGAGCTTGTTGCTGATTCTGATTATTACTCCACGAGAAATTTGGGTGATTTCTCCACCCCGGATTATAGCCATTCAAATTCACCTCATACTACCGCCTACTTGAATTCCCCACAAATTGCACTGATTTGGTGTTAATAGCACATTGTTCCAATAGATGAGCCCCTGAACTTAATTCGCAGACCACTTCTATTTTCGGAACATTCTGCACCCCCAAATCATCAATCTTCTTTATTAACGTTGAAATCTGTGTTGTTACCTGAGCTAATAAAGCAAATACCCTTGCCACTTTTGGTTGAGTTAATATGTTGGTGGGCCATTGATAGTTATTGGCCGCCATGTTTTCCAATAATTCATACCCCTCTTCACAACTTTTTGTGTTCAAAGCTCCACCTGCAACGACATCGATACTTGTCCTTATTTGACTGTTAAGACTGTTATAGAAGGTTTGCACTTGCAGCCATAGCGGTAACCCATGTTGTGGACATTTTCGCAGTAGATCCTTGTATCTCTCCCAAGCCTCGTATAAAGATTCGAAATCAAATTGCCTGAATGATAAGATTTTGTCTAGCATTCTAGTCATTTTTGCTAGTGGGAAGAACTTAGCGAGAAAATTTTGTGCCAAGTCATTCCATGTTGTTATTGACCCTGGTGGCAATGAATTCAGCAAAATCTTGGCTTTATCTTTCAACGTGAACTAAAATAGCCTTAGCCTTACTGCATCTTCCGACAACCCATTAAATCTGAATATATCGCAAATTTCCAAGAAGCTGATAATGTGATCATTGGGGTCATCATTTGGTGCTCTTCCAAACTGTACCAAGTTCTGGATCGTATGAATCGTGCCTGACTTAATCTTAAAACTGTTGGCTATAATAGCAGGTCGTGCTATGCTAGATTGAATATCCGTAACTTTTGGCATGCCATATCCTTGGAGCGGTTTGAGTTCTTCTACCGCCATACCAAGCTGATTTTCCATGGTAGCTTGATTGAAGTTTAGTCTCCTCCGAAAAGTTCATTCAATCTCACTATCGTAAGGAACTAAATCTGAACCCTTGGATCATGTTTGCATAAACCACTGAATTCACCTTAGTGCACACACAAATCCCAAATTACTGCTAGACCGAAGGAAACCTGTAAAAGCGAATAAAAATCAAAATCAAAATCTGTTTAAATAAACTAAACTAATAACAAAATAAGTATTATAATCGCTCCCCGGCAACGGTGCCAAAAACTTGTTGTCTAATTTATATAATGACAAATACGCACAAGTGCACAAGGTCAATCAAATAATAAAGAAGTAAGAAGAGTGTCGAACCCATAGGGAACAGTTACTAATAATTATTCTAATTATCAAGCTTTTACCAATTTAACCCACTTAAACAGTCACTCCAACTGATTTGTGAAAGTTGTTTAAAATAAAGTAATTAAGAACTAATTAAACTGACAAATATTGATTACCAGATGATTAACACATAGGAATACAATTTTCCCAATTGCTTTGCAATAATCTATTTATCTTATTCCCACTTAATTAATCCAATGAGTTACTAACTAGTATAGCTTAATAATTTACTAACATCTTTCAATGATTAATAAAAAGACCTATTTCAGTTATTTTGTTACTTTCGTGCAAGACACTTAAAATAGATTCATTAAACATGAACTCTTAACAAAGTTACGTATGACATAAAAGTACTTTCGTCTCATACACTGTTATGTTATCCTTAAGAAGAATCAACAAATTCATGTGTTATTACATTCAAATCTAATATAAAATTTCCTATTTTAATTCCATCAACGATATCAGGTTAATTGTTGGCCAAACAATTATTTAATCAAGCACAAAATATAATAATCAACTCAATAAGTTCAATAAGTGAGAATAAATATAATTTAGTTATTGCATCGCAAAAGATTCCATTATACCCCTAATTGGGAAATTAGTTCATCATCATAACTAAAACTAACAAATAAAAACTAGAAAACATCTTGGGTATAGAAATTAAATTAAGAGGAAGAAGAAAAACTCTATCGGCTACTCCCTCTAGCGGCTAGCATACAAGGATTTGCCAACAACACCATTAGCTTGGTACCAACCTATAACTGTTAAAAAACAAAATCACCAACATGCAAACATTTTCAATAACAAATTAACTAAGTAACACACAATCTTATGCCCACAGAGTCTTTTTGGTATAGACGCTTTAGGTCCATATTCTTCTACTAGAACATCATCCCAAATAAACGAATAACCACCCTCGTATGTAAGTTGAGTAAGCTTTGATATATCAGCAGTTGCCTGGGTTCTAGGGTTGCATCGTGAAGTTTGGACTGATGTGCCCCTCCCCTCCACATTTGAAGCATATGATCGGTGGTCGTTCTCTTTCCTTGAAAACGGATGCTGGTGCTGCTGTCTTTCCATCATTGTTGAACCTTCACTTCTTGAAATTTTCACTTCTATTGTCTTGGCCATGATTACCACCGAAATGGTTACCATTTCTAGCATTTTGATTCCCTCCACGTTTGTTGTCACCGCTTCGATGACTGCTACCACTGGTATTATTATTTTGTCAACTGCTCTCTCTTGGTTGGGTTGACTCATTATCGCGCTCCAATAACTGACCCCCATTCACAGCATCTGAATACAAGCAAAGTTTGTGAGAAATAAGGTATTAACGTATTTCGGGTTTCAAACCTCTTAGAAACATCTGCGTCATACGCTCCTCATTATCTACCAAATGGGATTCAAACCAGGATAACTCCATAAATTTAGCCTCGTATTGTGATACGATCATATTATTTTTTTCCAGCTTGATAAATTCCACCTCCTTCATATGACGAATACTTTCGGGAAAGTACTTGTCATTGAACAGTTCTTGGAACTACTCCCAAGACATCTTCAGTGCGGTAAGTTGAGTACGCTTTACAGATTCTCACCAATAATCTGCCTCTCCTCGCAACATGAAGGTGGCAAAGAGAATCTTTTGTTCCTCAGAGCATCCCAAGACATCAAATATCTTGGTGATCTGCTTTATCCACGTCTCTGCCTTAAGTGGTTCTGGCTCTCCCAAAAACTCTGGTGGTCCCAGCTCCTTGAATTGCTTAGCGGTAACCGTCCGAGAGTTGCCAGTGTTTTCACCTGTATTTTTAACCGGAGTCTCTCTCGCTTGGTGTTGCATAAATTGCAAAAAGCTCCTAAACATCCCGTCGTTCATCATTTGGTCAGTGTTGTTGTTTACATGAGGATTGTTGCCTTCCTGATGCACATTATCCTGGTTATTTATCTGTGGTGACTCAACGGTCTCCTGTGCTCCATTGCTTATATCAACATTTTCAAATGCCATTTTCAAATACTGCTACAAAACAAGGGTTAATTGACATTCCACATATTATCCCTATATTCTAACCAACCAATTAAATAACAAATAAACTTAGGTAGGTCATACTAGCAAAGAATTTATATGTCTCTCCCCTCCTAGTTTTAGTCTCACATCTCAGCTAGGGATCATATTCCTAAGCTCTGATACCAACTGTGACGCCCCCAAAATAAGTATACATCACCCATTCTGAGTCACCAAATACATGGTACAGAATACAAATACAAATATAAATACAAACTTAATTATACAACTGCCGTGTAACATAAGCTGGGAGTTTTAACACGAATATTATCTTCTAGACAAAATCCAAACTCAAATGGAGTCCTCATTACAATTATTATCACACTATTTTATAAAATAGTGAGGACTACTACAACCACCATCTCGGACCCTCACTCCATTCCCCGACTAGTCCTGGCTACGTTCTCATTTCCTGAAGAGAATGATGAAAGCAAAAGGGTGAGCTCAACTAGTCCAGTAAGAAATATTATGACTAAGATAATGCAGAATAAATTATCGTTAGCCTTTAACAGTATTAAACTGATAAAATACAATAAACAACACGTTTAACTGCAGCGAAACAAACAATCCATTAGAAGAGTCAAGTAGAGTGTGATATCTACTATCTTCCATGATTTAAAAGTTTATCATAAATTTTATCGCTAAGGTTGATCAACTCAATAAATAATCAACATCACTGAATTATTCATGCACTACGGGCCAAGGATATTCATTATTATCACCAATGGTCATGATCATGCCAAAAACTGTCCATCAATGCACTACGGGCCAATGAGGATTTTTACCACATCATTTGTAACATTACGGATCATGATTATATCGAATAATCCTTTGTCATAATCATACCAATCAACAGTCCATCTATGCACTACGGGCCAAAGATGACTTTCATCACAATATAAGTATGAGGATGATGATAATGATATAAGAATTCAATTAAATGAAAGCAAATGATAAATTTTAAAGATTTATAATTCAATTTATCCAGAATTCAATAATGTCCAAATTGTCAACATGATACTCCTTTATGGAGTAAAATTTAAGAATAATATTGTATCAAAAATAATTTGGACAGAAAAAAAATCAATTTTTGTCATGAATAGTACCCCGGGTGAATAGTACCTGAGTGAATAGTAATCCATGAATAGTACCCCGAGAATAATACCCCGTGAATAGTATCCCTACATGAAAAGATTAAAAATTATCAAGAATGTTCATAATAATATTTACGTGAAAAGAAACTAGATGAATCACAAATTTCAAGGATATTCTACTAATTTCACGGAGTATAGAAGCAATACTTTGGCGCCACTAAACACATTTTTGAACAACAATTATTCATCATTTATTACTTACAATATTAACAACCAGATCATTCCCCGGAAAGAGGGGACTTTCCGATAAGGATTTTCCCTATTGGCGCGCAATTAGGTGACCAAATCCCTTTCCTCGATAGAACTTTCTAGACATTATCAATAATGCAAATAATAATATGAATAACTTTGTCATCTCAATTATTGATTTAATAATATGAAATATTGTGCAGATGATACTGTGACAATAATTAAATCAATAATGTGAGATACTATGCAGCAATTACTGTGGCAATAATTGAAATAAAACTGAGTAACTTCTCACGTAAGCATCAATAATCAAATATATTGTATAATATCGCGTGCTACTATGCAACCACGCGTATTACTGTACTTTTATCACCAGGTATTTTAACAGTTAACGATAAAACTTTCGCCGTTATTTTTATAAAAAGATATTTATGTCGTTTTCTAACTCCGATAGTAATTTCGTTGTGGGGTCCACCAATGATTGTGTCATCGTACGAATATTCTCTGATAAAATGAATATTCCCCGACCTATCTAATATTTTATAACAACTTGCTTACTTTATAAAATTTATAAATATTACCCACAACAATAACATTATTTCAAATTCACACCATAATATTCAAAAATATATTTCAAAAAATAGTAGTCTTTATTAATAAAAGATGGGGTCTTATAACCTCCCCTTCTTATGAAATTTCATCCTCGAAATTGGGGTACGTACCTGGTATGTCGAAGAGGTGAGGATACCTTGATTTTATTTCAGATTTTAACTTCCAGGTCATTTCCTCAACATCGTGGTTTCTCCACAAAACTTTGACTTGAGGTATAACCTTGGAGCGTAGAATATGTTCCTTCTTATCCAAGATTTTAACAGGTACCTCTTCAAATGTTAAATCTTTCGCTATCTCATCTGGTTCTAACTCAATAATGTGGTTTGGGTCTTCCAGATATTTACTTAACATAGATATGTGAAAAATGTTATGAACACGAGACATACTTGGTGGTAAAGCGAGTCTATAGGCCACAATTCCTACTCGATCATGAATTTTAAATGGGCCAATGAATCGAGAATTGAGCTTTCTTCTCTTTCTAAATCTCGTAACTCCCTTCCATGGAGCGACATGCAACAACACATGATCTCCAACATTAAATTCTACGTCCTTTCGATGAAGATCAACATAACTCTTTTGTCGATCTTGTGAGGTCTTTATACGTTATCGGATCATTTGAATCTTTTCCGTAGTCATGCGTACCAATTCCGATCCTAACAACGTTGCTTCACCCACCTCGTCCCAGCATACTAGAGAATGATACTTGCGTCTATACAACGCCTCAAATGGAGCCATGTCAATACTTGCTTGATAACTGTTGTTGTAGGAGAATTTCACTAATGGCGAGAACTTGTCCTAACCTCCTTTGAAGTCAAGGAAACAGAGTCTTAATAGATCTTCAAGAGTTTAAATAATCCTCTTCGACTGCCCGTCTGTTTGAGGATGATATGCCAAACTAAATCATAAATCTGTGCCCATAGCTTTTTACAAACTAATCCAAAATTGTGAAGTGAATCTTGGGTCTTGATCAGAAACTATGGATACTAGCATACCATGTAGTCTTATAATCTCATTTATATATATACGAGCAAGACGTTCAAGTGAATAAGTTTCTCGTATAGGTAAGAAATAAGCAGACTTGGTTAATCTATCAACAATGACCCAAATCTCATCTATGCCTTGAGAAACCTTGGGAAGACCAGTAACGAAATTCATAGTAATGTGCTCCCACTTCCATTCTGGAATTTCAAGTGGTTGAAATGGACCTTTTGGCACTTGATGCTCCGCCTTGACTCGTTGATAAGTTAAACACCTTGAGATAAACTCCGTTATCTCTCTCTTCATATTGCTCCACCAAAATGTATGTCGAAGATCACGATACATTTTGGTACTTCCAGGATGGATTGCAAATGGTGTGTTGTGTGCCTCCATCATGATTTTATACTTTAAATCAGGGTCATTAGGAACACAAAGTCTGGAGTTAACTCGAAGTATTCCTTCTTCATCGATTCTTGCTTCCAAAATAGCACCTTCTTGTACTTTCTTTTTCATACGCATCAGCTCCAGGTCCGTAGTTTGAGCAGCTTTAACTTTATCGATTAAAGTCAGTTCTACTCGTATATTTGATATCATCACGTGGGTCCCTGGAGTTTCTAACTCTATCTCCATCCTTTGTAAATCATACAAAATGGGCCTTTGCGTTCACAATATTGCACTCGTATCCGCATATGATCTTCTACTCAATGTGTCAGCTACTACGTTCGCTTTTCTAGGATAGTATTAAATTGTATGATCGTAATCTTTCAACAGCTCGAGCCAACGTCATTGCCGCATGTTGAGTTCCTTTTGGGTGAAGAAATACTTGAGACTGTTATGATCTGTATAGATCTGCACCTTCTCACTATACAGGTAATGCCTACAGATTTTAAGTGCGAAAACGACTGCAGCCAACTCTAGATCATGAGTAGGATAATTTCTTTCATATTCTTTGATTTGTCATGAGACATAGGCTATGACTTTTTCATGTTGCATGAGAACACATCCTAAACCTCTGCCTGAAGTATCACTGTAGATGACAAATTCCTCCGAACTAGATGATATTGTAAGAACAAGTGCTGAAATGAGTCTCCTCTTGAGTTCTTGAAAATACTTCTCACATTCCTCGCTCCAACCAAATTTTGTATCTTTTCAAGTCAGCTGAGTTAATGGAGTAGCGATTTGAGAAAATCTTTCCACGAATCTCCGATAATAACCAGCAAAGCCCAGAAACCTACGTACTTCGGTAACTAAGTTAGGTTGCTCCCAGCTTTGAATTGCTTCAATCTTTGTCGGGTCAACAGATATTCCATGATTTGATATCACGTGCCCAAGGAATGTTATTTTCTCAAGCCAGAACTCCCATTTCTTCAACTTAGCATATAGCTTATTTTCACGAACCTTTTAGAGTATCAGCCTCAAGTGTTGCTCATGATCTTCACGGCTTTTGGAGTATATGAGGATGTCATCAATAAAGACAACAACAAAATGATCTAAATATTCCTTGAATACTCAGTTCATCATATCTATGAAGGTAGCAGGAGCGTTAGTTAATCCAAAAGACATGACTAAGAATTAGTAATGCCCGTACCGAGTTCTGAAAGCAGTATTTGGAATGTCATCAGTTTTAACTTTTAACTGATGATATCCGAAACAAAGATCGATCTTTGAAAAGAATTTGGCGCCTTGCAACTGGTCAAACAAATCATCAATACGAGGTAACGGGTACCTATTTTTTATGGTGACATGATTCAACTCTTGATAATCAATACAAAGTCGCATACTTCCATCTTTCTTCTTCACGAATAAAATAGGAGCACCCCAAGGAGACGTACTAGGACGAATAAAATCGATGTTTAACAATTCTTGCAGTTGGGTTTTTAACTCCTGAAGTTCAATAGGAGCCATTCGATATGGGGCTTTAGAAATGGGTTTTGTATCGAATTCAAGGTCGATACAAAATTTAATTTCACGCTCTAGGGGTAGGCCAGGAAGTTCTTCAGGGAATACGTCTGGAAATTTATTAACAATAGAAATATCATTCAAATCTGACGTATTTTTATTTAAATCCGTGACATGGACTAAGAAAGCTTGACATCCGTTTTTCAATAAATGAATAGCTTTATAGCTTGATATAACAGTGATTGACTTTAGTGGTTTGGTCGCTTGAATTCGCGTAACAGGTTGGTTAGGAATATAAAAGTTAACAACCTTACGAAAATAATTAATTTTAGCGTGATGAGTAGTTAACCAATCAATCCCTAAAATCACATCAATTGCAAGTATTTTCAAAGAGAAAAGATCGACAGGTAATGTGAGGGTGCCGACTTGAATCAAACAAGACTTATAAATAGTGGATGTAATGAAAGTTTCTCCCAACGGAGTTTCAACAGATAAGTCAAAGTCTAATTTCTCCGGAGTTAAATTTAAACGTTGAGCACAAGTTGGAGAAATAAAAGAATGGGTAGAACCGGTATCAAATAAGGTATATACTTCGCAAGAGGTTATGATTAGCTTACCCATCATTCGGGTTCCTCGCTTTTTGGGAGGTTACGACAAACGCTCTCCCTTGAACTACAGATTTTGACTTGTCTGGGACGGTCTTTGGTGCCTCCATCCCAGCTGGACTTGACTTCATTGCACGACAAAATCAGGCTAGGTGACCTTCTCTTCCGCAATTATAACATATTTTGGACTGCTGCGTACAGTTTGGACTGATGTGTCCCTCCCCTCCACATTTGCAGCATATGATCGTTGATCGTTCTCCTTCTTTAACAACGGGTGCTGGTGCTGACGTCTTTCCATCATTATTGAATCTCCTCTTCTTAAAATTTCCACTTTTATTGTCTTGACCATGATTACCACCAAAGTGGTTACCATATCTGGCATGTTAACTTCCTCCTCGTTTGTTGTCACCGCTTCGATGACTGCTTCCACTGGTAGTATCACTTTGTCGGCTGCTATCTCTTGGTTGGGTTGAATCATTATCACATTCCAATAACTGAGCCCTATTTACAACATCTGAATACAAACACAGTTTGTGAGAAATTAGGTATTGACGTATCTTGGGTTTCAAACCTCTTAGAAACATCCGCGTCATTCTCTCCTTATTATCAACCAAGTGGGACGCAAACCGGGACAACTCGGCGAACTTAGTTTCGTACTGCGACACGGTCCTATTATTTTTCTCCAGCTTGATGAACTCTACCTCCTTCATGTGACGAATACTTTCGGGAAAGTACTTGTCGTTGAACAATTCTTGGAACTTCTCCCAAGACATCTTCAGTGCGGCAGGTTGAGTACGCTTTATAGATTCTCACCAGTAATCTGTCTCTCCTCGCAACATGAAGGTGGCGAAGGAAACCTTTTGCTCCTCGGAGCATCCCAAGACATCAAATATCTTAGTGATCTGCTTTATCCACGTCTCCGCCTTAAGTGATTTTGGCTCTCCCAAAAACTCCGGTGGTCCCAGCTCCTTGAACTGCTTAGCGGTAACCATCCGAGAGTTGCCCGTGTTTTCACCTGCATTTTGAATAGGAGTCTCACTTGCCTGATGTTGCACAAATTGCAGAAAGCTCCTAAATATTCCGTCGTTCGCCATTTGGTCGGTGTTTTGGTTCACCTGAGGATTATTATTGATCGTTGGTGACTCAACGGTCTCATGTGCTCTATTTCTTATCTCAATATTCTCGGATGTCATTTTCAAACGCTGCCACAAAATAAGGGTTAATTGACATGCAACATATTATCCCTATATTCTGACCGACCAATTAAATAACAATTAAACTTAGGTAGGTCATACTAGCAAAGGATTTTCCCGTCTCTCCTTCCTAGTTCTAGTCTCACATCTTAGCCAGGGATCATATCCATAAGCTTTGATACCAACTGTGACGCCCCCAAAATAGGTATCATCACCTATTCTGAGTCGCCAAATACATGGTACATAATTCAAATACAAACTTAATTTATACAACTGTTAAGTGTCGTGTAGAATACGACAAAACATAAGCTGAGTTTTAATACAAATATTATCTTCTAGACAGTATTCAAACTCAAAATAAGTCCTCATTACAATTATTATCACACTATTTCACAGAATAGTGAGGACTACTAATGCAAACATCTGGACCGACACTCCGTTCCCCGACTAGTCCCAGCTATATTCTCATTTTCTGAAGAGAACAATGAAAGGAAAAGGGTGAGCTCAACTAGTCCAGGAAGAAATATTATGACTAAGATAATGTAGAATAAATTATCGTTAGCCTTCAACAGTGTTAAATTGATAAAATATAATAAACATCAAGTTTAACTGCAGCGTAACAAGCAATCCATTAGAAAAGTCAAGTAGAGCATGATATCTACTATCTTCTATGACTTAAAAAGTTTATCAACAGTTTTATCGTTGAGACTCAGCTTAATAAATAATCCACATCTTCTAATCATCCCTACACTACGGGTCATAGATATTCATTAGTATCACAACCACGAATTATCCATGCACTACGGGTCAAGGATAATCGTGTTTTCACCAATGGTCATGATCATTCCAACAACTGTCCATCAATGCACTATGGGCCAATGAAGACTTTTACCACATCATTTGTAACATTACGGTCATGATTATACCAAATAATTCCTGGTCATAATTATATCAAGTCCATCTATGCCCTATGGGCCACAGATGACTTTCATCATAATATAAGCATGAGGATGATGACAATGATATAAGAATTTAATTAAATGAGAGCAAGGATAAATTTTAAAGATTTATAATTTAATTTATCCAGAATTCAATAATGTCCAAATTGTCAACATGATACTGCTTTGTGGAGTAAAATTCAAGAATAATATAGTATCAAAAATAATTTAGACAGAAAAGAAATCAATTTTTTTGTCTTGAATAGTACTTCGTGAATAGTACTCCGACATGAAAAGATTAAACTTTAATAAAATTGTTCAGAAAAATATTCTTATGAAACGATACAAGATGAAGCACAAATTTCAAGGATATTCTACTAATTTCAAGGAGTATAGAAGCAATACTTAACAACATGAGTGTAGAATTCAGAATCTGAAACGAAATAATATTACTTACATACTACAGAGTATGGAAGAAAATATTATTTCATATGAATATTGAACAAAAATAATATCTCTTACGAATACGAAAGAAATAATACCCCTTACCTTAGTAGGAGATTGGATACTGAAATAGTGTAGTAACAGAATACTCTTCTTCTTTCTCTCTGATTCTCTCTCTATAGAATTCTCTTGTGTGTCATAGTGAATTGGTGAGAATGAAAGAAAAAATAAGCTTCTATTTATAGATGATTTCTAGCTTAGCCCTTGCAATGTGAAGAGGCAAGTGGCTTGACGACTGGTGATATGAAAAGAAAAGTGGTTTGACGCCTATAATGTGAAACAACAAGTGGTTTGACGCCTGTAATGTGAAACAATCAGTGGTTCGACGCCTGTAATGTGAAACGACAAGTG
Source organism: Panax notoginseng (assembly GCA_016801055.1). Classification (NCBI taxonomy): domain Eukaryota; kingdom Viridiplantae; phylum Streptophyta; class Magnoliopsida; order Apiales; family Araliaceae; genus Panax; species Panax notoginseng. The sequence continues at coordinate 164,248,799 of CM029018.1, read as the reverse complement.
GTTCGACGCTTGTAATATAAAACGACAAGTGATTCGACGCCTGTAATATGAAACGGCAAGTGGTTTGACGTTTGGTAAAGGCGATTATTATTGGCGAAAGTGACTCTTAGATGATGACATATGGCCCCCCATAGAATAAACCAAACTTACCACAAATGTCTCATAACAGACTTCTTATTTATATCAAAGATTGAATAAATATTACCACAAATCATTTTATCTTCAATCAACACATTTTTAATCTTCTAACAATTATTCATCATTAATATTAGAACTCACAATATTTAACGACCAGATCATTCTCAGGAAAGAGGGGGCTTTCTGATAAGGATTTCTCCCTACTGGCGCGTAATTAGGTGACCAAACCTCTCCTCGACAGAACTTTTTAGACATCGTCAATATTGCAAATAATAATATGAATAACTTTGTCGTCTCAATTATTGATCTTTGTAAAGAATTTGGCGTTTTGTAACTGGTCAAACATGTCATCAATGCAAGGTAACGGGTACCTATTTTTGATGGTGACATGATTCAACTCTCGATAATCAGTACAAAGTCGCATACTTCCATCTTTCTTCTTTACGAATAGAACAGGAGCACCCCAAGGAGACGTACTAGGACGAATGAAACTGATGTCTAACAACTCCTGCAGTTGGATTTTTAACTCCTGAAGTTCAATAGGAGCCTTCGATATGGGGCTTTGGAAATGGGTTTTGTACCTAGTTTATGGTCGATACAAAATTCGATTTCACGCTCTGGGGGTAGGCCAGGAAGTTATTTAGGGAATACGTCAGGTAATTTATTAACAATAGAAATATCATTCAAATCTGACGTATTTTTGTTTAAATCCATCACATGGGCTAAGAAAGCTTGACATCCGTTTTTTAATAAACGAATAGCTTTATGACTTGATATGACATTGATTGACTTTAGTGGTTTGGTTGCTTGAATTAGCATAATAGGTTGGTTAGGAATATGAAAGCTAACAGCCTTACGAAAACAATCAATTTTAGCATGCTGAGTAATTAACCAATCAATCCCTAAAATAACATCAAATGCAAGTATTTTCAAAGAGATAAGATCGACAGGTAACGTGAGGGTGCCGATTTGAATTAAACAAAACTTATAAACAGTGGATGTAATGAAGGTTTCTCCCAACGGAGTTTTAACAGATAAGTCAAAGTCTAATTTCTCTGGAGTTAAATTTAAACGTTGAGCGCAAGTAGGAGAAATAAAAAAATGGGTAGAAACGGTATCAAATAAGGTAAAGAGTTAGCAAGAGTTTATGATTAGCTTACCCGTGATAACCTCGTTCGGATTTCTCGCTTTTTGGGAGGTCACAACAAACGCTATCCTTTGAACTACCGGCATTGACTTCTGTAGGACGGCCTTTAGTGCCTCCATCCCAGCTGGACTTGACTTCACTACACAACAAAATCAAGCTAGGTGACCTTCTCTTCCATAATTGTAATACGCTTTGGGTTACATCGTGCAGTTTGGACTGATGTGCCCCTCCCGTCCGCATTTGAAGTATACGATCGGTGGTCGTTTTCTTTCCTTAAAAATGGGTGTTGGTGCTGCTGTCTTTCGAATATTGTTGAACCTTCACTTCTTAAAATTTCCACTTCTATTGTCTTGGCCATGATTACCACCAAATTGGTTACCATTTTTGGCGCTTTGATTCCCTCCACGTTTGTTGTCACCGCTTCGTTGACTGCTACCACTGGTATTATCATTTTGTCGACTGCTCTCTTGGTTGGGTTGACTCATTATCGTGCTCTAATAACTAAGCCCTATTCACAACATCTGAATATAAGAAAAGTTTGTGAGAAATGAGGTATTGACGTATTTCAGGTTTTAAACCTCTTAGAAACATCCGCGTCATACGCTCCTCATTATCTACCAAATGGGATGCAAACCAAGATAACTCCGCAAATTTAGCCTCGTATTGTGATACAGTCATATTGTTTTATTCCAGCTTGATAAATTTCACCTCCTTTATTTGACAAATACTTTCAGAAAAGTACTTGTCATTGAACAGTTCTTGGAACTTCTCCCAAGACATCTTCAGTGCAGCAGGTTGAGTACGCTTTACAGATTCTGACCAATAATCTGCCTCTCCTCGCAACATAAAGGTAGCAAAGGGAACCTTTTGCTCCTCAGAGCATCCCAAGACATCAAATATCTTGGTGATCTGCTTTATCCACGTCTCTGCCTTAAGTGGTTCTGGCTTTCCCAAAAACTCCGGTGGTCCCAGCTCCTTGAATTGCTTAGCGGTGACCGTTCGAGAGTTGCCAGTGTTTCCACCTACATTTTGAACAGGAGTCTCTCTCGCTTGGTGTTACATGAATTGCAGAAAGCCCCTAAACATCACGACGTTCATCATTTGGTCAGTGTTGTTATTTACATGAGGATTGTTGCCTTCCTGATGCACATTATCCTGGTTATTGATCTGTGGTGACTCAACAGTCTCCTGTGCTCCATTGCTTATCTCAACAATTTCATATGTCATTTTCAAATACTTCCACAAAAATAAGGTTTAATTGACATACCACATATTATCCCTATATTCTGACCGACCAATTAAATAACAAACAAACTTAAGTAGATCATACTAACGAATGATTTATCCGTCTCTCCCCTCCTAGTTCTAGTCTCACATCTCAGCCAGGGATCATATCCCTAGGCTCTGATACCAACTGTAACGCCCCCAAAATAGGTATACAACACCCATTCTGAGTCGCCAAATACATGGTACAAAATACAAATACAAACTTAATTATACAACTGTCGTGTAACATAAGCTGAGAGTTTTAACACGAATATTATCTTCTAGACAATATCCAAACTCAAATGGAGTCCTCATTATAATTATTATCACACTATTTTATAAAATAGTGAGGATTACTACAACCACCATCTCGGACTGTCACTCTATTCCCAGACTAGTCCCGGCTACGTTCTCATTTCCTGAAGAGAATGATGAAAGCAAAAGGGTGAGCTCAACTAGCCCAGTAAGAAATATTGTGACTAAGATAATGCAGAATAAATTATCGTTACCATTGAACAGTGTTAAACTGATAGAATACAATAAATAACAAGTTTAACTGCAGCGAAACAAACAATCCATTAGAAAGGTCAAGTAGAGCATGATATCTACTATCCTATATGATTTAAAAGTTTATCATAAATTTTATCGCTGAGACTCAGCTCAATAAATAATCCACATCACTGAATTATCCATGCACTACGGGCCAATGATATTCATTATTATCACCAATGGTCATGATCATGCCAACAACTGTCCATCAATGCACTACGGGTCAATGAGGACTTTTACCACATCATTCGTAACATTACGGGTCATGATTATACCGAATAATCCCTGGTGATAATCATATCAATTAACAGTCCATCTATGCACTACGGGCCAAAGATGACTCTCATCACAATACAAGCATGAGGATGATGACAATGATATAAGAATTTAATTAAATGAAAGCAAATGATAAATTTTAAAGATTTATAATTTAATTTATCCAGAATTCAATAATGTCCAAATTGTCAACATGATACTGCTTTGTGGAGTAAAATTCAAGAATAATATTGTATCAAAAATGATTTAGACAGAAAAGAAAATAATTTTTGTCATGAATAGTACCCTGGGTAAATAGTACCCGAGTGAATAGTAACCCGTGAATAGTACTTCGGGAATAGTATCCCGTGAATAGTATCCCAGCATGAAAAGATTAAAAATTATCAAGAATGTTCAGAATAATATTTCCGTGAAAAGATACTAGATGAAACGCAAATTTTAAGGATATTCTACTAATTTCAAGGAGTATAGAAGCAATACTTTAACAAAATGAGTGTTGAATTTGGAATCTGAAATAAAATAATATTACTTACATACTATAGAGTATGGAAGAAAATATTATTTCTTACGAATATTGAATAAAAATAATATCTCTTACCTTAAAAAGGAGAGTATTCCGTATGGTATAGCGGAGATATTCTTAAAGAAAATTTATACTGTTTTATACGCTCAAAACTTCCTTAAACTCTAAAGAAATACGCTCAATATTATAGAAGAAGAATTTTCTGATTCTGGTGTGATTTTTATTTCTAAACTAAGCATCCTATTTATAGGAGAATGGTAGGATACTATTTGAATTTAGAAAATCACGGACACACGGTAATAGTCACGGGAATCGGTTGAAATTTTTTGATTTTACTATGCAGACACTATACAAATACTATGCATAATAAAATATAATATATTCTATTTTTCATCAAAAATAAAACTATATATATATATATATATATATATATATATATATATATATATATATATATATACACACACACACACACATCAGTACATCACCCACCACCACCACATTTTCCACTCACCACACATTCCCTCTCTCTCTCTCTCACACACACACACTCAGACACATTTAATATATATTTATATAATACGTGTGTATATATATATATATATATATATATAACTTCCTACCGATTATTTTGAAAAATGAGTAAGTGGGGGTCCATATATTAAGCCAAATTTATAATAAATACTTCATAAAATATCTCTCTATTTATCTCAATTCACTTGGCTTCACTAAACATATTTTTGAACAACAATTATTCATCATTTATAACTTGCAATATTAACAACCAGATCATTCTCAAGAAAGAGGGAGCTTTCCGATAAGGATTTCTCCCTATTGACGCGTAATTAGGTGACCAAACTCCTTTCCTCGACAGAACTTTTTAGACATTGTCAATAATGTAAATAATAATATGAATAACTTTGTCGTCTCAATTATTGATTTAATAACATAAAATATTATAAAGATAATACTATGACAATAATTGAATCAATAATGTGAGATACTATGCAGCAATTACTGTGGCAATAATTAAAATAAAACTGAGTGACTTCTCACGTAGGCATCAATAATCAAAGATATTGTACAATACCGTGTGCTACTATGCAACCACGTGTATTACTGAACTTTTATCGTCGGATATTTCAACAGTTAACGGTAAAACTTTCGCAGTTATTTTTATAAAAAGATATTTCTGTCGTTTTCTAACTCCGACATTAATTTTGTTGTGGGGTCCACCAATAATTGTGTCGTCGTACGAATATTTCCTAATAAAATGAATATTCCTTGACCAATCGAATATTTTATAACAACTTACTTACTTTGTAAAATTTATAAATATTACCCACAACTATAACATTATATCAAATCCACACCATAATATTCAAAAATATATTTCGAGAAAAATTAATCTTTATTCATAAAAGTTGGGGTCTTACAATATATTATATCAATTGAATAATTTGTAAAACTTTAACTTGTTTACGATGCTAACCATACGATGTTGATTATATACCGAACAAGGATCGTAGGTAGTGTTGGGATCTCCTTCGCGTCGAGGGCGGTGCAAGTGTCGTCTGGTAATTTTTTTGTACCACTTGAAGTACGTATCAATAGGGATAGTTTTTGCAACCTCTTGCATTTCTCCCACGAAACTTTCCATACATAGCTCCCACTGATCAATGTATTTTCTTCTCATTTGTATGTAATCTGGTGGCTCAAATGACTGTTCCGTAGGTTGTCTCAAAGCATCATTTCTCTCGGGCGGGGACGGAATGCCTTGGATATACCCATATTGCCTCATAACCCGGTCGGGCATTTGATACTCGACAATATCAAAATGAATCAATGGGACCTGACCAGATCCTGCCAATCTAGCCCCATAGTTATAGTACCTCCAATCATCATCTCATCGCTGGTATGGCCGCCATACTACCTCCCACTGAGGTTTCCTATCAAATTCATCCCGGTAGAAAGATAGATGGTGATGGAGATCGTTTCGCCTATCACCATATTGATGTTTGGCGGAGTACGCCCATGTTGTTGCTCTAGGGACCCAAAATAAGGAATTTAGCCTAGGGTTAGGCCTTCTAACCAGAAAAGCTCGTATGCCCAAATTAATTTTTAATAAAGTCACACAACTATTTACATTATTACTCTCTCTCTCATAAATGTTGTGTACAGACCCTGATATAAATATGACAAACATGCGTCACCCCATGCATATGTGACAGTCTTATTTGAATCATAAATAAAATACATATACCTAGGGTGTACAATATTTTTTGACCTTGTAGGAAATAAACCCCCCTCCCCCCTGCATAGCCAAAGGGCATATGCCTTTGTATACATACCAACCACATCTCTACTTTCATTGTCTGGGCACTTAGAAAAATTTTGATGCAACAAAGCTAAGGAAATACCATGTCTTTTTTTGACATTATTCCATTTCCCAACCCATTTAACCCCACAAATTTCCCTAAAATAAATTAATGGAGCATCAAATGAAGGACAAGTTAAGGGCTTACCCAATACCGACAAACGAAAAATGAAATGGACATCCTTTAATGTTACTGTTATTTCATCACATTTCATCTGAAATGTATTTGTCTCTGGCCGCCATCTCTCAATTGGGGTAGATATAAAACTGGCATCTGTTCTCGTTACTACTGCTGCATAACTAAACCCATTAAACCCCCACACCTCTAATAATTTTTTTTGTAGGCTGGTCAGTTCCCATTTATCATAAATAATTGAAGTCGATTGACAAAACATCAGTGTACCCCTTTCAATCTCATTCCATACATCCTCCAATACATGCTTTTCTTGAGCATAAAGGACACTACGATCAATGGGTACAGGCAGCCAATTGTCCATATTTTCCTAACAATATCAACAACAATAAAACTACCATTCAATGTCTAAATATATGAATGACCAAAAATAAAACAAAACAACAACAATAACAATTCATACATGTAAGTCTATTAATATTTTATAACTAAATGACAATTCTTACGAAAAAATACTAACAACAACAATAAAACATCTAACACAATTTATGCATATATAATACCCAAAAATATAAGTACTAAAATTTTATATATAGAAAATACATAATTTATACACATAATTTGTATACATAGATACATACATACCACCAAATTTGTATGCACATAAAATAATACTAAACATTTAATTAACACAATTTATGCATATATAATACCCACAAATATACATACTAATATACCAATTATTCTTAATATACTTAGAAAAAAACTATCATTTAATGTCTATTTTCTTTCTCAAAATATTTGTAAAAAAAATTGAAATTAAATATACTTACTTTACTTTAGAATCGATTAACCGGTTGAAGTTGAGATTAACATATTCGAAGAAGCAACAACAAACCCTTCTCTTTGTGCAGGAGCAAACTCTTCTCTTTGTGTAGCAGTGTAGCAGCGAACACAAGCATAATGATTTAAATCTGGAAACTGTAAGACCCCAACTTTTATGAATAAAAATTTAATTTTCTCTAAATATTATTTTGAATAGTAAGGTGTTGATTTGATATAATGTTATAGTTATGGGTGATATGCACAAATTTTATAAAGTAAGCAAGTTGTCATAAAATATTCGTTTAGTCGGGTAATATTCTTTTTGTCGGGAAATATTCGTATGACAACGCAATTATTGGTGGACCCCACAACGGAATAACTGTCGGATATAGAAAGCGATAAAAATAACATTTTCATAAAATAACAGCAAGATTTTTACCGTTAAACTGTTGAAATAATACCTAGTGATAAAAGTACACTAATAAACGTTGTTCTATAGTTGTACGTGGTATTGTACAGTAGCACATGGTATTGCACAGTAGTTCTGATTATTGATGCTTACGTAAGAAGTCACTCAGTTTCATTCAATAATTGCCACAATAATTGTTGTATAGTATCTCATATTATTGATTCAATTATTGTCACAGTATCATCTGCACAATATTTTATATTATTAAATCAATAATTGAGATGACACAATTATTCATATTATTATTTATATTATTGACAATGTCTAGAAAGTTCTGTCGAGGAAAGGGGTTAGGTTATTTAATTGCACGCCAATAAGGAGAAATCTTTATCGAAAAGTCCCGTCTTTTTTGGGAATGATCTGATTTCAATATTGTGAGTTATAATATTAATGATGAATAATTATTGAAAGATTAAAAATGTGTTGATTGAAGATAAGTGATTTGTATTAGATATTTATTCAATTTTTGATATAAATAGAAGGATTTTTCATGAAGCATTTGTTATAAGTTTGACTTATTACATGAACCCCAATTTGCTCATTTTTTAAAATCGTCGAAAAAAAGTTATTTCAGTTTTGTTTTATTATTATTATTATTATAATAGTAATAAAACACAATTTTTTTGTATATAAAATAGAATCTTTTTATAATATATATATAAAGTTATTTGTTTTTATTAGAATATATTATAATATATATAAAGTTTTTATTTTATTAGAATAATTTATTGCACAGTGATGAATAGTAAAAATTAGATTTTTGCCCGTGAATTCATCCGAAATTTGACTATTCATTCGTGATTAAATAGTGTCATGTCATTATCCTATAAATAGGTTGCTTAGTTAAGAAATAAAAATCACACCAGAATTAGAGAATTCTTCTTCTATAATATTGTGCGTATTTTTTCTAGTATAAGAATACTTTGAGTGTAGTTAATAGTGCAAGATTTTTTTAAGAATATCGCTGTTATACCAGTCAGATTTAGTCTCCTACTGAGGTAAAGGAAGTTATTTTCTTCATACTTATAAAGGTTGCCATTATATTCCTTATTAATTTGTGGGAATAATCTGTCTACTCAGATTACCGCATGCCCGATGAATAACCCTTCGTATTCATTCTTTATTAAATTGTGGAAATGATATATCTACGCGGATTACCGCATTACGGGTGAAAATCTATTTACAGTTTCGTATATTCTTTCATACTCGTATGAGATATCGTTTCTTTAGTACTCGTCAATGGATATCGTTTCTTTCATATTTTCTCCATCATGGTACGAAATTATTGTTTGTTTACATAACCTTATTATTAAATGGTGAAAATCCTTGAAATTAATAGATTATCCTTGAGTTTTGTGCTTCATCTAGTATCGTTTCACTGAATTATTTGTCTGAACCTTTTTATTAAATTTTAATATTTTCATTCGGGGTACTATTCACTCAGAGTACTATTCATTTGAGGTACTATTCACGGAGTACTATTTACGATAAAATTGATATCTTTTAAAATTATTTTTGACACATGAAAATCATTCTTGAACTTTGAATAAATTGAATTATAAATCTTTAATATTTATCATTGATCTCACTTGATTCATTCTTTATATCATTGTCATCATTCTCATACTTATATTGTGTTAAAAATCATCTTTGGCCCGTAGTGCAAAGATGGACTGTTGATTGGTATGATTATGACCAGAAATTGTGTATTGGTATAATCATGACCTTTAATGTTACAGATAAAGGTTTGTGATGAAAGTTCTCTTTGGCCCGTGGTGCATAGATGAACAAGTGTTTGAAATGATCATGACCACTGATGATATAAACGATTTCTTTGGCCCGTAGTTCATAGATAATTCGTTGATTAGAAATAATTAATTATTGGTGTTACAGGGATAAAATATTGATGATGGACTTTTAAATTATAGAAGATAGTAGACATCATACTCTACTTGACTCTTCTAATGTATTGTTATTTCCGCTGTAGTTATTAATCTAAAACTTGTTGTCTATTGTATTCTATCAGATTTTTTCCTATTGAGGACTAAGGATAATTTGTTCTACATTATCTTAGTCATAATATTCTTTACTGAGCTGGTTGAGTTCACCCTTTTCTTTCTTTGTTCTCTTCAGGAAATGAGAATATAGCTGGGACTTATCGGGGAATGGAGTGATGGTTCAAAATAGTTGCTATAGTAGTCATCACTATTCTATAAAATAGTGTGACAATAATTGTAATGAAAAATTTATTTGAGTTTGGATATTGTCTACGAGATAATATTTGTATTAAAACTCACAGCTTATGTTTTGTCGTATTTTACACGATAGTTAATAGTTGTATATAAGAAGTGTGTATTTGGATTATGTATCATGTATTTGGCGACTCAGAATGGGTTGTGTAGACCTATTTTGGGGGCGTCATAGAAATTGCATGGTCGCTGCTCTCTCCTACGGTCAGATCAAAACCCTTAAAAGCCCTTAATTTAAACAACGTTTTGACTGACCGCTACTCCCTCTAGCGACCAACATAAAAAATTAATTAAATTATTGCTGACCGTTACTCCCTCTAGCGGTTGGGCCCTCATCTCAGTCATTGAATTTAATTTTGGACGGCTAGATAACAGTTAATTGAAACAGTACCCAGAAATAACGTTTTCCATGGATCATTCTCTATATATATATAAACACAAATTTATACATAAAACTTAACCTTAGAAGGTAAAAATATGTCGTTTTATTAAGGTTTTACTAAGTAGTCAGTCAAGCTTAGCTAAAGAATGTCTTAGATTAATTTTTTTTTCATATATATATATATATATATAATCTAAAGCAACCTCTTAGTTATGTTTAGCTAAAACTATTTAATAAAACAACGTACTTTCGTACAAAATTTAAAAGGGACCTGATACTTTCACAATACTTTTTGGTATTCTTGTATGTGGGGCCCATTTTTAACCAAATATTAATATTGGTTTGGTTAAAAGGTGAGTCCAACCTACGAAAATATCAAAAAAATATTGTCAAGTATTAGTTCCCAATTTAAAATTACAGATTTTTTAATAACACCCAAAAATAGAAATCTTAACCCTAATGGGAAAAGCTACGTCGTTTTGTTAAGTAACTGTAGATAACATTTTTCATATATATATATATATATATATATAAAATTTTATTTTCCCATATATGTCATTAATTATGATATGATAAAATCCATAAAAAGTTAAATAAATCACCACTTGTATACGACTTTAACGAAGTTTGTAGCCTCGTTTTTTCAATCCACTTCATATCATATATATATATATATATATATATATATATATATATATATATATATATATATATATATATACATACGTAGCTATTAAGTTATTAACTCATTCGATTAATTTATTTTTAGTGATGAACTCATGCGTAGTTATTTATTAGTCCATAAAAAACGACAAAATTTAGCACATACATACTCTCTTATGCGGCACATCCCTTATTTTTATTTTTTTGAATCATCACCTAAACTTACCGATTCCATTTGTAGACAAATGAATACATGTATATATTCAATTCCCTCTGTTCCTGACTGAATTGTAAAAGAATTTGTTCAATGAAAGCTGTCTAAATTATTTACTATTCAAATTTAAAAGATAATATAAATATATTTTACATTTAAAAGTATTTAAATATGGTTCTGTGTTTGAAGAAAAAAAGAAGAATATGTAGTTTACTTACGCAGCGTCTATTGTTGGTACAATTACAACTTTTATATATATATATATATATATATATATATATATATATATATATATATAGTCCGGATCTTAAGCTCACCCCTTATTCAACTCACTCGAGCTTACCCCCTTTAACGACGGACCCGATGATGGTTCGATCATACAACCGTCGTCTATATTTTTAGCGATGGACAACATATAGCGTCGCTAAAAGTATAGATGACGGTTGTATGACCGAACCGTCGCTGAGTCCGTCGCTAAAGGGAGGGTGAGCTCGGGTGAGTTGAATAAGGGGTGAGCTTAAGATCCGAACCGTATATATATATATGTAGGGCGCGGATCAACGACACTAAGTTTTTTACTCAATTCTTGAACTTTTGGATTTGAACACTCTTAATAGCTAAGATTAAAGTTGATTTTTAATTTATAACTAAATAAAAATAAAAATAAAAATAAAGATTATGGTAACAAACTAGAGATAGGTGAGAGTACTGTGATGATACATCTTGGGTTTCCTCTATCATGGTGACAGTTTGACAGCTCCAGGTTGAAGTTTTAGACGTGAAAAAGATGAAAATGAAAAACTCCAGGTTTTGTTTTTATTTTTATTTAATTATTAATTAAAAATCAGTTTTAATCTTAGCCATGAAGAGTATTCAAATCCAAGAGTCAAAGAATTGTGTAAAAAACTTAGTGTCATTGATCCGCCCCATATATATATGGAAAAATGTATGTACACAACTGTGTATTACACAGTCGGCTATGGCGACGATTTTTTTAGCTATAGTGACGGTTTCACCCATCGTCATAGCTATTCTAGGCTATGGCGACAGGTGAATCGTCGTCATAGGCCAAAAAATCTGTCATCATAGTCCTACTGTGTAATACACAGTTGTGTATATACATATAACCCATATATATATATATATATTCTTGGACATAATAATAATAATATGAATAAAATGCATCTTAGATCGACCAAAGATACCTAAGGTAAGTTATCTTAGGTCATTTCTAATACAACATAATTTGATCATCAACTCAATAATCTAACTGTCCGGATGTAATGAGCATATAAAAATATGAGATTATGTAAAATTTCATTTAATTTTGAGCTTATGCATTAACAACTTTATAACAATAGAAATTATTAAAATTTGAGTTGTCGAAATATATACTTATATACAAATTATTTACACTACTATAAAAATAATATTTCGATATTTCAAATCAATTGAAATTTTATATTTTTATATGTTCATTTTATCTACGGTTAAATTATTGAAATCAAATGATATTATATTAAAAATGATTTAAAATACCTTTTTACTAACAATATATGTGGCTATGGGTAGCATATTCGGTATGCGGACACATTAATGAACGGGCCAACTTTGTCACTTACTATTGGAATTATGTGGGTAGGGTATATAAGTCAATTATGTCCGGCCCCATTACATAGTGTAAGTAACTCTCACAATAATTTTTTTTAAATTTTTATTAATGTACTTCAACTTGGAAAAAGTATATACATATATACAAATTCACTCTCAAAATTATGTAATTAGAGTTCAATAGTTTTTTTCTTTTTTTTGAATATACCCAAAAATAATATAATTTATAATCGAGTACATTATTCTTATTACTGTTACAATATCAAGAACCCATCAAGTCTCACTAAAAGAGGAAAAAATAAACTCACAAATCAAACAAGTCTCACATAAAAGAAGGAAACACATTTCACATAAATGAAAAATTAAATTTACCAAGTGCGAATTGAATCTGAGACCTACATGTCACAATACCTTAAAATAAGGGTTGAATTTTCTATACGTCTCAAAATGAGGGTCAAATTTTTTAGAACAGGTTAAATATGGTCGCGATGTTTCAAATTTCTCCTACAAGAAAAATTTTATATTATTAGTTTCACAAATATTAAGTATCACAAATATTTGAAAAAGTATAGTTTCACAAATATTATATATTATCACTTCTATATTATTATGGAAAATAAAAAATGTGTTATATGTCACCATCAAGTTTGACTATAGATCTGGCCGATCACGACCTAATATTTGATTATAAAATTGATGCAAACAGAGCACGTGAGGACTGATGAAAACAGAGCACGTGAGGGAACTTGACCAAGTCTATTGCGTGACCATCTCAACTTCCAAAACGTCATAGTCAGTAATTTAAGGAGTCTTAGTTAGCTGAAGCTGTTAGAATAGCTCTGCTTTCTTTTTTATTTTTTACTTTTAGTTGTTATTTATTGCGTTATTTTTGCTATTTTGTTACTATTGGGTGGCTATATTAAGCCAGACATTTCAATAAAGAAGGCAGTGAAATTTGAAAATTTAAACACTTGATTTGGAGAGATTCCATTTCTCCTGAAAGAGAGTTCCAGTACTTTTCAATTCCAACGAGAGGTTGCGATATGAGAGTTTCTAATTAGCCTGAGATTACACCAAATTGGTATCAGAGCGTTGTTCGATCTGATCCCTTCATCGTATGCCCCGAACCAGAAGTGGTCAAGCTTACAACCCCATGGATCAAAATTCCAACGCCGATCCCAACCCAGCACAAGCAAGCCTTCAACAACAACTGGACCAGCTCTCCCAAACGGTGGACGTGGTCGCACGAAGGTTGGATGTCATGGATGTGCGACGACACCGTGAGAACTTTAGGGAACCAAGAGGAGATCGGAGGGATCCACGGAGAGGAGAATGGGGTGAGGAAAGTGATCGGGAAGAAGAAGAAGAGGTGCAAATGGGCGGAATAAGAGGACGGAGAGTCTTTCATGAACAAGGAAATCACCAGCGGGGTCAACTTGAAGCCAACCAGTATGTTCGAAAGGAACCCCTAGATGAAGTAACCAAGAGGATGAAGGTCGATGTCCCCGATTTTTTTGGAAAGCTCGATCCTGATGCTTTTCTTGACTGGCTTACTGCTCTCGAAGATTATTTTGAATGGTTTGCCGTTTCAGAAGACTGCCGAGTAAGATTTGTAAGAATGAAACTAAAGGGTCCTGCTCGCGCGTGGTGGGGCAACGTGGAAGAACAGCTGCGCCGAACCCGTCAACCTCCTGTTTCTGAGTGGGGAGAAATGAAAGAGCGACTACAGGGGAAATACTTACCGATCAACTACGAACAAGTTATTTATGAGGACATGCTTCAACTAAAACAAGGAGTGAGGGCAACTGTCGATCAATATACTGAACGGTTTCATGAACTAACAGTGAGAAGCAAGGTGGTGGAGACCGAAACCCAGACCTTGGCCCGTTACCTCAATGGGTTGAAGAGTGAAATAAGAAGAGAAATGTTGACGACGCGAGTCTATAGCATCGACGAAGCTTACCAAGTGGCCCTCCAAGTAGAAAAACAGATGAATTCAGCCGGGCTGCGGAGGTTCCCATTTGCCAAAGCTAGGACCAACAGACAAGCAACAACTCCAAATTCAAAACCGTCGCCACCGACGGAGATGCCCAAAGAAGGAACTGCAAGTGATTGGAAGGGAAAAGCTAAAGCGTTTGGCGAGGGACCTCAATGCTACAAATGCAAGGGATTTGGCCATTTCGCCGTGGTCTGTCCCACTCGAGACCAACGAATAGCTTATGTTTGCGAGAATGACCTGCTGCTAGCCGAAGATATGCAGGAGATAGACGATGATGTTGTAATGGAAAAAGTCGATCCTGAAGAAGAGCGATTGGAAGCTACTACACTCCCTAGCTGTGTCATTCAAAGAGTCTTGGCTGGGTACAATAGCAAGTTCGAGCAAGGCGACCATGGGTGGAAACGAAATAATATTTTTCACACACGAGTCGAACATGGCAGCAAGGCGTTGAATGTAATCATCGATAATGGCAGCGGCATGAATGTCATTTCTGGAGAAGTGGTTGAACGATTGGGGTTGAAACAAGAAGCATAGCTTACCCCCTATCGTATTAGCTGGATAAATAACACCAACTCAATTCCCATTCAGTACCGTTGTCTTGTTAAGTTTTCATTGGGAAAAAAATATGCAGATGAAGTATGGTGTGATATCATCCCCATGACGGTATGTCACTTGCTCTTGGGGCGACCTTGGTTGTATGATCGACGTGTCACTTATGACGGTTTTGAGAACACTTATTCCTTTATCTATCAGAATAAGAAAATTGTGCTTGAACCACTCCCAATCAATGAATTCGACGCCGTTAAGCAACCCACCTCAGTCCTTACCCTTCGACAGTTTATCAAGGCTGTACCAAAAGAACAAATGATCTTTTTCTTAGTTGGTAGGGATGCCAAAGAGACAGATGGTATGATACCAACCGAGCTTGCTGAGATGCTTCATGAATATCAAGATTTAATGCCTGATCAACTACCACACCACCTGCCACCCCTGCGAGATATTCAACACGTCATCGACTTGGTGCCTGGGTCCACATTGCCCAACCTGCCCCATTATCGGATGAGCCCAATTGAGCACACCGAGCTTCAGCGCCAAGTCCAAGAGTGGCTGGACCATGGGTTTGTACGCGAAAGTTTAAGTCCATGCGCCGTTCCCGCATTACTTACGCCAAAGAAAGATGGAAGTTGGCGCATGTGTATCGACAGCAGAGCCATAAACAAGATAACCGTGAAATATCGATTCCCCATTCCTCGGCTTGACGACATGTTAGATCTATTGGGAGGATCGGTCATTTTTACTAAACTTGATTTGCGTAGTGGGTACCACCAGATTCGTCTTAGGCCTGGAGACGAATGGAAGACGGCTTTTAAAATAAAGGAGGGACTCTATGAATGGCCTGTGATGCCATTTGGATTGACCAATGCACCTAGTACGTTCATGCGAGTAATGACCCAAGCACTTAAGCCATTCTTGGGAAAGTTTGTGGTGGTGTATTTCGATGACATCCTCATCTTTAGTCATTCGGTATTAGACCATTTTGGTCATCTTCGTCAAGTATTAGATACCTTGCGAAAGGAGCAACTTTTCCTAAATCGCGACAAGTGCTCTTTTCTTAAACCACGGGCTAATTTTTTGGGATTCATAGTGTCACATAGAGGAGTGGAAGCTGATCCTTCAAAAGTTTAAGCCATCCTTGACTGGCCAACCCCTTGTTCTTTCTTTGATGTTCGAAGCTTCCATGGGCTGGCAACTTTTTATAGACGTTTCATACAAGGATTCGGCACTATAATGTCTCCAATTACTGAATGCTTGAAGGCGAAGGTGTTTCACTGGACAGCTGCGGCAGATAATGCATTTTCTGAGATTAAATAGAAGATGTCCACCACCCTTGTGCTCAAATTACTTGATTTCTCTAAAGTTTTTGAGGTCGCCTGTGACGCCTCTCACGTCGGCATCGGTGGTGTTTTGAGTCAAGAAGGGTATCCCATCGCTTTTTTTAGCGAAAAGCTTAATGAATCACGACAAAAATACTCCGCCTATGATATGGAGTTTTATGCGTTGGTCCAAACGTTAAAACACTGGCGAACCTATCTCCTCCATCGTGAGTTTATTCTTTTCACATACCATGACTCCTTGAAACACCTCCATTCTCAAAATAGGTTGAATCCAAAACATGCTCGCTGGTTTGATTACCTCCAGCAATTTGAGTTCGTAATTAAACATAAAGCTGGGAAGGAAAACAAGGCTGCCGACGCTCTTAGTAGACGATCACACCTGCTGCCCATTTTTTGTGTAAATACTACGGGATTTGAAGCAATGAAGGATCAATACGCTACAGATCCAGATTTCATGGTTGCTTGGGCGGACCTCCAGCACGATCCGTCTACTGTAGTGTCTGGTTACTCTATCAAAGATGGGTTCCTCACCAAACACTCTCGAGTTTGTGTGCCCGACGGGTCCTTGAGAGAGTTCATAATCCGTGAACTCCATGGTGGTGGTCTAGCAGGACATTTTGGCTATGACAAAACCTTTGCAGTAGTTGTCAATCTTTTTTTCTGGCCCAGGATGCGTCATGATGTTCACACTATTGTCAACCGTTGTCGAGTGTGCCAAGTTAATAAAGGGGTTAAGTAAAATTCAGGACTGTATACTCCCATGCCGATACCCCACAGACCATGGGTTGATCTTAGCATGGACTTTGTGTTGGGCTTGCCCAAGACTCTTCGCGGTAATGACTCAGTGATGGTCGTTGACGACCGTTTTTCAAAAATGGCCCATTTTGTGCCCTGCCGGAAGACTTATGATGCTTCGCAAGTTGCAACCTTGTTCCTAAGGGAAATAATACGCTTGCATGGAATCCCATCTACAATTGTCTCTGATCGTGATGTGAAATTTGTGAGTTATTTCTGGAAAACTATGTGGTCGAAGATGGGTACAAAGTTAACCTTTTCCAGTGCGTTCCACCCACAGACAGATGGCCAGACAGAAGTTACAAATCGGAGTTTAGGCAATTTGCTGCGATGCCTCGTGCAAGATCATACGACCAGCTGGGATTTGATTTTGCCTCAAGCAGAATTTGCCTTTAACAATTCAGTAAACCGAACAACTGGGTACACACCATTTCAAATTGTTTATGGCTACAATCTAAAGACTCCCTTGGATATCAGCTCTCTTCCTATGCCACTGCAGGATAGCGAGCCCGCAATTGATTTTTCCAAATATATGTCCACTATGCATGATGATGTTCGACAGAAGATTGCGATCCACATGGAGGAATACTCCAACCAAGCCAATAAAAAAAAGCGGGACAAACAATATGCAGTTGGTGATATGGTCTTGATAAGACTTCGTTCCGAACGATTTCCTCCAGGCAGCTATAACAAACTTCATGCTCGACGAGCAGGGCCTTTTCCAATCCTTAAGAAATTGGGCACCAATGCATATGTTATAGACTTACCCACAAGCTTTCGTATTAGCCCAGTTTTTAATGTTGAAGATTTGACGGAGTACCGAGGCGAGGCAATAACAGATGAACCACCAGATGAGCCAGTGGTTCGAATTCCTACCGTGCCAGCAAAACGTGATGAGATTGATGCTATCCGAGATCATCAATTTGTTTCCACGCGTCGCGGAGGATATCACAAGTTTCTTGTGACTCCCCCAAAATTAGGTATACATCACCCATCTTGGGTTATCAGATACATAGTACAGAATACAAATACAACTTACTAATACAACTGTCGTGTATAATACGACAAAACATAAACTGTGAGTTTGAATACAAATATTATCTTCTAGAGAGTATTCATACTCAAAAGGAGTCCTCATTACATTTATTAACACACCATTACATAGAATAGTGAGGACAACTAACTAATACTATCATTCGGACCATCACTCTGTTCCCCGACTTGCCCCAGCTATGTTCTCATTTCCTGAAGAGAACAGTGAAAGAAAGGGTGAGCTCAACTAGCCCAGTAAGAAATATTATGACTAAGATAATGCAGAATAAATTATCATTAGCCTTCAACAATGTTAAACTGATAAAATATAATAGACATCAAGTTTAACTGTAGCGGAACAAGCAATCCATTAAGAGAGTCAAGTAGAAAATAAACTCTACTATCTTTTATGATTTAAAAGATTTTTCAACACTGTGATCGCTGGGACTCAGCTTAATAAAATAATCCACATCATCGAATCACCCCTGCACTACGGCCAAGGATATTCGTATATTCATTAATGGTCATGATCATGTCAACAACTGTCCATCAATGCACTACGGGCCAATGAGGACTTTTACCACATCATTTGTAACATTACGATCATGATTACACCGAATAATCCCTGGTCATAATCATACCAAGTCCATCTATGCACTACAGGCCACAGATGACTTTCAACAGAATATAAACATGAGGATGATGACAATGATATAAGAATTCAATAAAACAAGTTCAAGAATTAATTTATCTAAGAATTAACAACATCCAAATTGTCAACATGATACTACTTTGTGGAGTAAAATTTAAGAATGATCAGGAGAATATTTTCATGAATAGATACTAGATGAAGCGCAAATGTCAAGGATATTCCACAAATTTCATGGAGTATAGAAGTCAAAACTTAACCAACTGAGTATAATAAAGAATGGAATAACAAAAGAAATCACCATGCATGCGATAGACCGCACAGACATGTTATTCCAACAAAATAATAAATAATGGAACCAGGTCCGGCGTAAACGCACAGACAGGATATTCCGACAGAATAATAAATAATGGAACCAGGTCCGGTGTAAAACACACAGACAGGATGTTCCAACAGAATAATAACAAGACGGAACCAGGTCCGGTGTAAAATACACAGACATGATGTTCCAACAGAATAATAATAAAAACGGAACCAGGTCCGGTGTAAAACACACAGACAGAATGTTCCAACAGAATAACAGAAGAATGTCACCAAGTATAGGGTAGACCGCGTATACAAGTTATTCCAACAGAATAATAAATAATGAAATAACAACAGTTCTCTTCATGAATAAGAAAGAATAACACCCCTTACCTTAAAAGAACTGGATATTGGAAAAGTGAAGTAGCAGAATACTTTTATTCTCTCTCTCTTATTCTCTCTATACTTTCTCTCTCTATAGCTTGAATGAATTCGTGAAAAATAATGAAGCCCTAGGCCTCTATTTATAGAAAAACTGAAGGTGGCTCTTGGTCTTAACGAAGGGTCAAATGACTCTTGGTCTTAACGAAGGGTTAAATGACTCTTGGTAATATTGAAGGGACAACTACTATTGACGAAAGTAATTACTATTGACCAAGGTAAATACTATTGACGAATGTAATTACTATTGACCAAGGTAAATACTATTGACCAAGGTAAATACTATTGACGAAGGTAATTACTATTGACCAAGGCAAATACTATTGACCAAGGTAAATACTATTGACGAAGGTAATTACTATTGACCAAGGTAAATACTATTGACCAAGAGACTCTTAGATGATGACATATGGGCCCCCCATAAAAAATAACTAAACTTACCACCACGTCTCAATTATTGATTTAATAATATAACATATTATACAGATGATACTATGACAATAATTTAAGAGATATGATGCAGCAATTACTGTAGCAATAATTGAGTATAGCTGAGTGTCTTCTCACATAAGCATCAATAATCAATACCGTGTGCTACTATGCAACCACGCGTATTACTGTACTTTTACTACCGGGTAGTTCAACAGTTTTAACGGTTTTAACGGTAACACCTCAGCCGTTATTTTTATAGAAAGATAATTTTGTCGTTTTCTAACTACGACTATACTTCTGTTGTGGGGTCCACCAATGATTGTGCCGTCGTACAAATATTTCCCGACAAACAGAATATTCCCCGACCAAACGAATATTCTCCGACCAAACGAATATTTTATAACAACTTGCTTACTTTGCAAAATTTATAAATATTACCCTCAACTATAATATTATATCAAATTAACTCCATAATATTCAAAAATGATATTTATAGAAAATTCATCTTTATTTATAAAAGTTGGGGTCTTACATTTCTGGTTAGCTGGAAGAACAGACCATTATCAGATTCTGTGTGGCTTCCTGCCGATGAAGTTTTGCGTTTGAACCCAGAACTTATAGAAGACTATCTGCAACGAAACTTGCCGGAGGCAAGTTCTTTTGGGAGGGTTGCAATTGATGCAAACAGAGCACGTGAGGACTGATGAAAACAGAGCACGTGAGGGGACTTGACCAAGTCTATTGCGTGACCATCTCAACTTCCAAAACGTCATAGTCAGTAATTTAAGGAGTCTTAGTTAGCTGAAGCTGTTAGAATAGCTCTGCTTTCTTTTTTATTTTTTACTTTTAGTTGTTATTTGTTGCGTTATTTTTGCTATTTTGTTACTATTGGGTGGCTATATTAAGCCAGACATTTCAATAAAGAAGGCAGTGAAATTTGAAAATTTAAACACTTGATTTGGAGAGATTCCATTTCTCCTGGAAGAGAGTTCCAGTACTTTTCAATTCCAACGAGAGGTTGCGATATGAGAGTTTTTAATTAGCCTGAGATTACACCAAATAAAATAGTATACGTTTGAAATGTAATTAATAAATATAATTAGAAAAACAAAGATACCATTAATAAATAAGTGTGTTTACAGTCAAGTTTAATTAAGAGGTGATAACTTTTCTCAAAATGTATACGGTTAAAAATAAGAATTTTATTTTGGCCGAAAGGAATTGAATTGAATGTTGGTACCTAATTTTGTATAGTATACTTTCCAAATGTAGGTATAGAGGAAGAGTTCAGTGCTTGTTAAACTCTCCAAGTTGCCTCATTGGCTATAAATGAAGTAAAGCTTAGCTAGCCGTGGGCAAATAATATTGTTCGTCTTATACTACAAAATTGCAAATCATTGAATTCAGTGGATTGAATTAATATGGGTAAAAAAAGATAGAAAGAAAAGAAAAAGTAACATTAAAATTTCTTTTTTATTTTGATTGAATATTTTTATTAATATGGGGTAAATAAATACAAGTTTCTTTTTTATTTTGATTGAATATTTTTATATAGGGAATTGTTAAATCCACAACAGAAAATATTATTTCTACAACAAAAGTGTCGCTATAGATCCTATAGCGACGGTTTTCACCGTCGCTATACGTTTACAACGACACTTTTATTGTAAAAATAACAAAAAATATTGTGTATTTAACAATTTCTTTTTATTTATTATATAAAAATAACATTAAAATTGTCATATGACACGATCTCCTCCTTGAGACGGGAAATGAGACGTATATAGTTTGGGATTGCTGAAGTAAAAGTAGAACAAAAGAGAAGTTTCTAAAATGTGTGCCTGGACTAGAATGGCTATTTATTCACCGATGGCCTCAATTGTCTAACTAAAAAGTTGGATAAAAAGGGAAACTTTTTACTAATCCACAACTATTTTCTCTTCAAGTTCTAGAAAAAACTTTAGTAGGTACGAGGTAAGTAACATGTTGAATATATATATGTATGGAAAAATATATGTATATATATGTGTAGTACACAGTCGTATATGGTGACGGTTTTTTTGGACTATAGCGACAGGTGCTATAACTATTCTGATCTATGGTGACGGGTTAACTGTCGCTATAACTCAAAAAAATAGTCACCATAGATAACTGTACGATACACATATTTGTATATATATTTTTCTCTATATATATACCTTTTTCATAATTTTAAGATGCCTAAAGTATGTACACGCATATGTAATTTTTAAGATAAATTTCGATGGCCTAAAAGATAAGTATGATAAGTTATAAGATGTAAAATAAAAAAAAAATAAAAGTTCAGAATAGCCCGAGTCAAAGACTAACACATTCAAAGAGAAGAGTAACTGCATAGTACAAAGTACACATTCAAAAAATATTAACTCATTGGATCGATATTTCATCGTAAAAAATAAAAGAATAATACTAATACCTACTCTCTCTAGTTGACATTTCATTATTAGCCTCAAACTTTTTGGGACAATGAACAGAACAGAAGAAAAAAAAGAGTATTCAAAAAAAGGCGCTACTGACCTTCGGCCTTGACGAACTAATTGGCCTGTTTTGTTGGTTCCCTCTTCTACACGGACTTTATGTAAGATCACCATTTCTCTCTCTCTTGGATTTGGTTTTAATGAAATTAATTTTATGAGAAGTTGGTTAATTGATCAAGAGATATCAACTCCCTATCTGCGTGTCGATAATATATTGATCAATTGATCAAAATTAACTCCATGCTAACTGTTATCTTCTCTGTTTTGGCCTTACTTATAAAACATCCACAATCATTTTTCTCTTGTTCCACTAGGAATTGCCCTGTTTCTATTCCTCATCTTGTTTTGTTTTTGTCCTCCTATATATATATATATATATATATATATATATATATATATATAT
This sequence comes from Panax notoginseng, assembly GCA_016801055.1. Classification (NCBI taxonomy): domain Eukaryota; kingdom Viridiplantae; phylum Streptophyta; class Magnoliopsida; order Apiales; family Araliaceae; genus Panax; species Panax notoginseng. Next base: position 164,225,512 of record CM029018.1, on the reverse strand, counting down.
ATATATATATATATATATATATATATATATATATTTGTGTGTGGACGTATGTATATATAGAACTAATCAATCATTTTTAAGGGACAGTTTTCTTTTTAATTCTCTAAATCTCTTCAACCCTTTACTCACAAGTCACAACTCCAAAAGTCCCACGGAAATGAAGGTGAAATTTCCCTTGATTCTTCTGCCAATTCCTATATTTTTCTTATGCCCTGTTTCTCAAGTATACATTTCATTCATGATCATATATTATCTATCCTCTGTTTTTTCTTAAAAAAATAAATAAAATTAACTTCCAGTTTTAGATTAGTTTCTTGAATGTTTTGTTAGATGGAAACTTCCTTCAATTTGACCCCCTACCACTCTGTTTTAAGAATTCTTTATTTAACTGTCCTCTGTTTTAAGAATTCTATGATTGAAGCTTTTTTATTTTTCTTTTCTTTTCTTGTTGCAGAAAGTGGTAGTGAAATTGGACATACATGATGAAAAAGAAAAGAAGAAGGCCATGAAAGTTGTTTCCAGCCTCGCAGGTTTGATTTCTCTACTATTTCCTCTATTAAATACTAATTTGTTTCTCTTTCATTTTCGTAATGAATATTAGGTTGATAATATTGGTATTTTATAATTAGACAAACATTAATTACATTTGTTAATCTTTATATTTCTCCTTAAACACCAATAATACATTTAAGACCATTATCTTTAAAGCTCACCTTTTAGACATGCATCTCTAATTTGGAATTGAATTGGGGTATATTTCGACAGCTGAAATTTTAGTAATTTCTATTGTTATAAAATTGTTGATGCATAACCTCAAATCAAATGAAATTTTACATAACTTCATATTTTCACATGCTCATTACATCTGCACGATTAGATTATTAAGTTGACGATAAAAAGATCATTTTTAGATGCTCATATAATCGGAGCACCGAGTACTAATTAAATTTATTTTGTTTGATACTATATGTGCAGGAATTGAATCTATAGCTATTGATATGAAAGATAAAAAACTAACAGTAATTGGGGATGTTGATCCGATTGCGGTTGTGAACAAATTGCGAAAATTATGGCACACAGAATTAGTAACAGTCGGTCCAGATAAAGAACCCGAAAAGAAGAAGGAAGAGAAGAAAGATGAAGGGAAAAAAGATGATGATAAAAAGAAAGATCAAAATGAGCAAATTCAAGATCTTATCAAGGCATACCAGAACTACAATCCTTATATTATGCGGCAATATGTTGTTCATAGTGCAGAGGAAAATCCCAATGCTTGTGTTATTTGTTAATGATCAATTATCTCCGGTTAGGGTGAAGTTGGTGACTGTAGTAAGTTTATATAGCTTTTTATTGGGTCTGGTTACGGTGAAGTGAACTTAATAATAATTTCATTTCATGCCCAGTACAGTGCTGATGCACAGGCGAGAGGGTCATCTCTCCGCCTGCGTGTCAGCACTGTATTGAGCATGAAGTGAACTTATCATGAAGTTTACTTCATGCTAACCATTCCCCTTTTTATTGCATTGGTTATAAAAAGTGTTGCATTAACCAATACAATAAAAAGTTATAAAACTTATTGATGCAACATTTTATATAACCAATGCAATAAAAAACTATAGAACTTACTACGGTGGAATTAGTGCCAACTTCACCCTAACTGAATTCTCGTACGAGATTGTGAAAGAGAGCATCAATGGTGAGATTTTATTTTATTGTACAAAAACCCATTTGAGACAACATAAGATAAGAACAGATTATTCATGTACAGATGATAATTTTGTGTTGGGTTGATGGAACTTCATTAGTTTGTTAATGGAGTTTGTGTATATGCAATAGAATAAAAAGAGCATGAATAAATTGAGGAATAAAAAAGAATGTTTATATTTGAGAATTTGAAAAAAAAATGGGCTGTGAATCTTGTTTTGTTGCCTTAAATAATGCACATGTTTGATGAAAAATTTAGGGTTACAATTTTCAATTTTATAGTTTTCTTTTACAATCCCAGAGCAATATGTATGTTGTCATAACAAATATTCATTTAATGACACTTTTTATATTCGATTTAACAACAATTAATTTTTACGATTGGCATTTAATTGGATGAAAATTACGGTTACAAGTTTTTTTTTTTTTTTTTAAATATCAACAAAGCTGAGTAGGGACAAATTCAGAGTATTTTGATTTGAGATTTCAATGAAAATTGGCAGTACCTTGTTATGTTATTTAAAAATGCACCTGTTTCACACAAGAAGTTGTGCTTAAATAAATGTTCTAGTTTATTTGTGTTTTATTTGGTAAGCTTATGTTTGTTAACTCAACAAATAAACCATTCGTGATAGGTGGGCTTGACCTGTAGAGTTATAATTTGAAAGGGCATAATGATTCTTAATGATCCTTCCAAAAGTCAGCCCTGTTTACATATAAAAATAAACATTATTTTCACATCTGTTTTTGATATTTTTATAGAGTCATTCTATACGGACATGAAAATTAGACAGGTAGAACAAAATCGATTTGTTCCCGCGAACAAATTGATTCTATAATTAATTTGATCAATTTGTTCACGGGAATAAATCGTTTTTGTTCTACCTGTCCAATTTTTCTGTCCGTGTATACTTATTCATTTTCATATTTTTTCACATAAAAGTGGAATCTATTATATGCTCATATAATAAAGGACCATGTAGAAAATATCAGTTCAATATAAAAATGATGTAAGAACCTAAGTAAACCTTTTGGGCAACTACTTCACATATAAATTTTCCATGTGATGTTATATAATAAGAGACTTTTTATTGAGCAACTGAACCATAATTGAACAACCAATATTATTGACTTTTAAGTTTTAACTCATTTTCCTTTTCTCTAAGATCAATATAGAGGGATTTTTTCTTTAATATTCTCATTTTAATATATAGAGAAGGGATTCGACTCCTGTAGAGTTCCTGGGGAATTCTAAAATTTAGATTTCTTTAAATCTAGACCCTTTATTTAATTTTAATGCTCAAGACTAAATTAGACCATAAAATTTTAAATTTCTTTGCCACATAATACGCCAACTCAGATCCTCTCATTATAGTCCGTACACGTTTCTTCTCCATCAAATACATTATCTATAAAATTCTAACTATTAAAACAACCACAGTAAAATACGGATCAGGTTGCCATAAAATTAACTTCGTGATAAGTTGGTCAATTGACCAATACAGTGCTGACACGCAGAGGAAGAGATCACCTTCCGTCTGCATGTCAATACTATATTGGTCAATTGACCAAAATTAATTTCATACTAATCACTTCCGACTCCCGTAAAACACCATTAAAACAATTATTGTCCATTAAATTATGTACCTTCTTGCATGGTACGTATTCAAACTTTAATTTTGAACTATATTAGTGATCGAACGTCAATTAATTAAATAAGAAATTAAATCCGCAAAGTTATAATTACATACGATTCTCCAGCACTTTCCCCCATTTTAGTTTTATTCCTTTACTACCACAAACTTGACCTCTTGTTAATTTGCCCAAAACATTCTGTAGGTAGTTAGTGTAGGTCGATCGGCGGTGATAATTCTTGGGCATGAAGGTGGAGATTGCAACTACTTGTGAGTGGAAGAAGATAAATCGAAACACTTAAAACTAAAAAGAAGAAATATAGGTGAGAGATAAAGTATGTTAAATGTGGTAAATTAATTTAGCTTATGACGTGGTTATTACGTCACAATTAATTTTAGTTTAATAATAATATGGTCTCATTTATATCTATACCCTTAATTTTAGATAGAGGGATGAGATTTAGAGAACTCCAAATTTTAGAGTTCCCTAAGAACTCCAGTTTCCAGATGAGCCGAATCCGACCATCAATTACAAAGTTTTCACAAATTTCCATTACTATTGGTGCTCATTGGCTTTGACACATTGTCTACCCTTTGTAGTCCTGAAAAAATAGGATCACCTTATGTCCTTGAACGGTAAGACGATGATCATCTTTAAGCTAATCTAGCTTTCTTTTTAATGAATTGTAACATATATATACACATTTAATAAATTTTAATATATTTTAATTGTTTCAATAAAAAAAAGACAAAGTTAACCTTTTCGCTCTAAGTAACAAGAAATTCACCCCTTGGGCTTGATCTAAGATTACTAGCCTTGTCCATGGATGAACCTTGGTTCCCTTTGTAATACTCCTCGAAAGGTTCCTTGAACGATAAGACGATAATCATCTTTCAGCTAACCTAGCTTTCTTTTTAATGAATTGTAACATATATATACAAATTTAATGAATATTAATATATTTTGACTGTATCAATAAAAAAAGACAAAGTTAACCTTGTCGCTCAGAGTAACAAGAAATTCACCCCTTGTGCATCGATTATGCTTTGGGTTTGATCTAAAGATTACTAGCCATGTCCATGGATGAACCTAATTGGTCGAACCCTTTGGTTTTGGGTATTGGATTCTCGCTATGTTTGCTTTCTTGTTGGATCTTTCCTCTCTCTTCGTTTCAACAATTTTACTTTTATTTCTTCTCTCTCCTTCTTCCTTTCTCACTACCTTTTCCCGCCCAAATTAATTAGAATGAATCTGAACTGTCCTTGTATTTTCTCGCCCAAATCAATTAGAATAAATCTGAACTGTCTTTGTACTTTTCCGTCCAAATTCAAATTAGGTTCTATCTTATTTATACAGAAGAATTATTAAAATTACCAAAAAGGTTTGACTTATCTTGATGTGGTATAAGCTTTATATAGTTGACGTGCCTAAAAGAGCTGATACATGCGTATTTATCATCGAGGACTATATATTTGCAGGATCATATGGCCATTGCTATCAGGCATGCAACATGATGTCATCTCTAATGACAATTGCTCACAAGGTTATAACTAACCTTTGGTTCTTTAAGACATGATGTCATCTCTAATGCTAATTGCTCACCAAATTATAACTAACCTTTTGGTTCTTTATTCATAATAATTCATTTTCAATTCCTACGTCATCCTTATGGTGGGATGAAGCAGCCTTTGAATATAATATTATCTCTGCTCTAAATTATAAAATTATTATTATTATTATTATTAATTTTTGAAAATCAATTTAAGAATAATTGTGAAATAATTAATCTTGCAATGAATATGACTTTTTAAATTGCTTACAATATTTATCATTTTTTGACTAAAACTACAAGAATTCATATCAATTTTATATTTGAAACTATCTTGACTTCAAAAAATCAATAATAACCCTATAAAGTCAATAATAATCTTATATTTTGAACAAAGAAATACTAGTTAGCAATATTTAGTTTTTTCCCTTGCATTTAGCCAAACAAATAAACAAGTCTTCCAATACAGCATTTATTAAGCCTTCAAATTCACTCTCTTGTTAGGATTTCTTCTTGTTGAAGATCTATGTCAAGAATATGTTATTCTTGATGGTTGTTGCTGGTTTATTCCTCTAGTTGTTGTTAGAGAGAACGTTGTATTGCCCGTTATTATTGATAGTGGAAGATTTGGTGGACTATGGTCCCGTGATTTTTACTCCTCACATTAAGGAGGGTTTTCCACGTAAAAATTTGATTGTGTTCTTGTTCTCAATTATTGCGCTGTGTTGTTAGTGTTGTTTGATTTATTTTTCTCCTAAATGTAATTCGGTTTAGTGGGCTTGGAGCATTGGCTTATAGTGTTTGAACCTACAGAAGCGCCTTAACATTTTTGTTCAGTGAGATTGTTGCAATTTTAAGTTAAGTAAGCTGCGTTTATAAGTTAAGTAAGCTATGTTTAAGACAATAAGTTCGTAAAACAAACATATTCTAAGTGTGTTTTAGCTTCTAAATGCTCCAAGCGCAGCAAACCAAACTAGTACTAAGAAGAGAAAAGTGGTTAAATAATTTTCTTTTAAACCAATTGTGTAATTGCAGATGATAAAAGTAAAAAAAATCCATGTACTCAAGGATGACACTACAAAAAAAAGGTCATTGCCGACGAACTATGCCGTCGCCAATGACCCTATTGCTGTCGGCAATGAGGTCATTGGCAACGGCATAGTCCGTCGCCCCTCCCGTCACCCCAGAGGTCGTCGCCCCTGCCTCCCGTTGTTCGCCGTCGAGAAGGTTGTCATTGCCGACGGGGGCATTGTCGACGGCATGCCGTCGTCAATGTGTCATTACCGACGGCACTCTCGACGGAAATGTTGTCGTCAATAAGCATTATTGAATTTTAAATTTACTATCATTGCCGACGGTATGCCGTCGCCAATGAGTAGATATCCCCGTCGCCAATGACCCTACAGGTCATTGCCGACGACCCCCTGTCACCAATGACCTGCTTAAAAAAAAATTTAAAAATTGCAAAATTCCCCTGTTCATTTACATATACATAATTGTACCTGTTATAAATTAAAGAAAAATAAATAATGACAATGCACGTATATCAATAACAATCATATCTTTTACCATCGACAATCAATATAGTTAGATACAAAACTCTAGTCTGTACAACTCAAAAGCTATATAAATACATATATGAAAGTCAAAATATAAACATAAACTAACTATAGCCCAAGATCAGGAATGTTAGTGTCACCATCACCGCCATCTATCGTACGATCGCCGGTCCCATCGCCTGTCCCACCTCCGGTCCCACCCTCCATAGTCTCATCAGCATCAGCTCGGCGATCATCACCATCTCCTCCACGGGCATCGCCTGTGCCGCAGCCTCCACCCCCATAAGTCTCCTCAACAAGACCCTACAAAAGTAAAATATTAAATACGAAGTCGAAAACTAAGCATATTTAAATTATTTTAGTTTGTGTTCTACAAGTGTAGAAAACGGGCTGATAACTCCTCGTCCGTATATCGGAATCGAGTCTCGTAAGTTGCAACGCGTGCCTAATACTTATGTGGTGCTATGTGTGTGTTTGCGTGTCATTCGGATAACCGAGACGGGTTTTGGTCTCTTTTTCGGCTTTTTACCTAACTGTTGGTTCATCGGGCAAACTGGCTGATAACTCGGCATCCGTATATCAGAATCGAGTTCCATAAGTTGCAACGCGTGCCTAATGCCTATGCGGTGCTATGTGTGTGTTTGCGTGTCGTTCGGACGACCGAGACAGGTTTTTGTCTCTTTTTCGGCTTTTTGCCTAACTGTTGGTTCATCGGGCAAACGGGCTGATAACTCGGCATCCGTATATCAGAATTGAGTCCCGTAAGTTGCAACACGTGCCTAATGCCTATGCGGTGCTATGTGTTGGGGTTTCGATACAGAAACGCACAGCAAAAATTAAAAATTAAAGCAATTTCGAAACCCTAAAACAGGATCCATGCGAAAAATAATTAATTCAGTGGTAAGAAATTATACCGATTGTAAAAGCTAGAATCGATGCGGTCGAATCTCCAACGCAATTCAAACGGACTGCGTCTCTACGGTATCCACACGAACGCTCCACACGAATCGTCCTACGATCTGCAGAAGAAGGAAAAACGTGGTACTAGCCACTAAGGATGAGGATTTTAAACTGTTTTTCTCTAGTCTCTCTCTAAGAGCGGCTAGGATTTTTTTGTTTTGACGTAAAATCTAAAGTGACTGATATACATCATATATATAGCTGTTAGGAGGAATTAATCAAAACCTAATGTTATTAAAATCTGAATTTATATATATCTTAATTAAGTCTTACTTAATTAATATACCTATATATAAATTATCCTATTAATTTAAATTCGTAATTTAAAATTATATCAATCATATTGACATATTTAAATCTTTACAATTTAAATTAATTTTCTTTTAATTACGTTCTTTGTGTGTGACCCTATAGGTTATTATTACGTTGGCAATAACTTTAAAATCATATTATAAAGTTATAAACGGTGAGCGGCATCTAGTAATGCATCACTGCTACCCAAGTAATAATAAGATCGATGATTCGATGCAACCTTTTTGTGACCAATGTTTCAATGTAATTTAATCCTTTTAACCTTAATATCCTAGATTAAACTCGAGTCATGGAATGTATCATACTCTTCATAATTTGATCTGAGTTTTCTTGATCAATGAGTAGACTATATGAAACAAATCACTATTTGAGCATGGCCATGCATTTCATAGTCCTACTCAATCAAGAGGCCTATGGATATCACCTATAAAATATAGGATGGTTAAATTCCATTAGATCACTCATATTTCTTACACGATTCACAATGAACCCAATAATCACCTTTATAGTCCACCCTATTAAAGGTGACATTTGATGATATCAAAGTACATAAATTCTCGTGTAGTAATATAGTGATTTCAGGTCGGAGGACCGTTACATCATTGTCACTATGAGAATTGCTAATGACACTTCGCATAATGCTCCATATAGAATTCTCATGGTGGGTCTGTCCAGTACATCGTTCTCTAACATGTACCTATGCATTGACTTAATATCTCATATATTTATGACCAATGAGATTTGGTCATCAGTCAATCCACATACTAGTCTCAATGCATCATTGTTGTCCCATCAACAATGATACTCGACTAGGGACATTTAAGAACAATGATACTAATTGTAATTATATAATCTCATGTTCAAGTCACATACTTGAAACTATATAATTTGTATCACTATTCTAAGGAATTTTATTATGTTAACAATTATATTACGCATTAAATAAAACCATAATAAAATCATTTATTTATTCAATCAACAATAATATCAAATGTTAAGCAATTATATCAAATAATTGGCCTCTAGGGCATAAACTCTAACACTATGTGTGTGTTTACGTGTCGTTCGGACGACCGAGACGGGTTTTGGTCTCTTTTTCGACTTTTTGCCTAACTGTTGGTTCATCGGGCAAACGGGCTGATAACTCGGCATCCGTATATCGGAATCGAGTCCCGTAAGTTGCAACACGTGTCTAATGCCTATGCGGTACTATGTGTGTATTTGTGTGTCGTTCGGACGACCGAGACGGGTTTGGGTCTCTTTTTCAGTTTTTTGCCTAACTATTAGTTCATCGGGCAAACGAGCTGATAACTCGGCATCCGTATATCGAAATCGAATCCCGTAAGTTGCAACACGTGCCTAATGCCTATGTAGTGTTATGTGTGTGTTTGCGTGTCGTTCGAACGACCGAGTCGGGTTTTGGTCTCTTTTTTGGCTTTTTGCTTAACTGTTGGTTCACCGGGCAAACGGGCTGATAACTCGGCATCCGTATATCGGAATCGAGTCCCGTAAGTTGAAACACGTGCCTAATGCCTATGCGGTTCTATGTGTGTGTTTGCGTTGTTCAGACGACCGAGACAGGTTTTGGTCTCTTTTTCGGCTTTTTGCCTAACTGTTGGTTCATCGGGCAAACGGGCTGATAACTCGGTATCCGTATATCGGAATTGAGTCCCGTAAGTTACAACACGTATCTAATGCCTATGCGGTGCTATGTGTGTGTTTGCGTGTTGTTCGAACGACCGAGACTGGTTTTGGTCTCTTTTCGACTTTTTGCTTAACTGTTGGTTCATCGGGCAAACGGACTGATAACTCGGCATCCGTATATTAGAATCGAGTCCCGTAAGTTGCAACACGTGCCTAATGCCTATGCGGTGCTATGTGTGTGTTTGCGACATTCGGACAATCGAACCGGATTTTGGTTTCTTTTTCGGCTTTTTGCCTGACTGTTGGTTCATCGGGCAAACGGGCTGATAACTCGACATCCGTATATCGGAATCAAGTCCCGTAAGTTGCAACACGTGCCTAATGCCTATGCGGTGCTAGGCGCAGTAACACAAGACAACATTAATTTGAAAAGTTATGGCTACTTACTTAATGTATGGCGCTACTTCATTTATGTTGACAAGTGCATACAATGTGGCAGCTGTATACTCACTATCGGTCAAGAATCGCCTTTTTTTCCCGCCAAATAGTTGTATAGGATGACTAAAGGCCGTTAATTCCCCATTTTCCTCGTTCGGGACAGCCTCATTCCGACGTAAGCGATTGTGCCTCGTCTGAACATTCGGCTCAAAGTACAACAAGCAAAAATTAACAAGTTCCTCCATAACATAACTCTCAACAATTGACCCCTCTACACGAGCTCTATTCTTCACCTTTTGTTTTAGACGTCGCATATACCTATGTGTTATATATGCATGTATAAATTAGTAAACAAGAATGCATATTTTAGCTTATTAAAAATATTAATGTCATTACCTCTCGAATGGATACATCCATCTATACTGCACGGGACCGCCAAACTTAGCTTCGTACAACAAATGAATAGGCAAATGCTCCATTGAATCAAAAAACGATGGAGGGAAGATCATTTCTAACTTGCACATTATTTCCACTATCTTCATTTTCATTTTATCTATATCTTTGAGTTGTAGCTCCGTTGAGCATAGATCTCTGAAGAAATTAGAAAGCTCCGTCAGTGCTTCAACCACACGTTTCGGTAACAAGTCGATAAATGTCACTGGGATCAACTTCTGCATGAATACATGACAATCATGACTTTTGAGACCCCGAAACTTCAACTCTTCGACTTTACAATACCTTGCTATATTCGAAGAATATCCATCTGGGAGCTTCAGTCCACTGATCCAATTATAAATCAATAGCAATTGTTCCTTGGTCAAAGTATAATCAGCTTTAGGCGTTACCGTCTTGCTACCCTCCTGATACAGTCACAGATGTTCCCTAATGTTCATTTCTACCAAATCAAGCCTCAACTTGTTGTTGTCCTTTGTTCTACCACTTGCATCTAGGACTGTATAAAAAATATTATCAAATACGTTCTTCTCAGTATGCATCGGATCTAAACAATGACGGATGCATAGTGTAGCCCAATAAGGAAGGTCAAAGAACATGGATCTGTGTGTCCAGTTGTGAACCTTGCCGTAACCATAAGCTCGCTCTAATATGTGATTCTTCCCTGGAGGTGGAAACTTCAAGTGAGTAATCCAACTCAACACTGCTGTCCCAGAAAGACGCCCAGGTACTTGACGTTTCTCTATTTTTCGATTGAATTGTCTACTTATCCGTCGATAACGATGTTCAATCGGCAAAAACTGTCTGGATGTTGCAAAGAAACTCATTTTCCCCCCATGTTTGAGCCGCACAGCTTTAACTGACCCCATGCACACGGGACATGACAAGCCCTCGTGAATCGACCATCCACTGATCATTCCTAACGCCGGGAAGTCATTTATTGTCCACAGTAAAGCTGCCCTCATGTCAAAGTTCTGCTTAAGAGATACATCATAAGTTTGAACCCCTTTTTCCCACAACATCTTCAACTCATCAACTAACGACCTGAGGTATACATTGATGTCTTTACTCGGACTCTTATCACCCGAAATCAGTAAAGGCATGAACATGTAGGGATCTTTCATGCACATCGAAGGCGAGAGATTATACACCACAATAATCACCGGCCAAGTTGAGTAGGACTTGGTGTAAGGCCCATTAAAAGGATTAAACCCATCCGTAGCAAGTCCAAGCCTAACATTGAGAACCTCTTCAGCAAACGAGTGGTGATTTTTATCAAAAATTTTCCACTCAAGCCCATCTGCCGGGTGAGTCAGTTGACCATCAACAATGCCCCGTGTAGAGTGCCATCTCATATACTTGGCGGTATGTGTTGACATGAACAACCGCTGAAGCCTCGGTGCAATGGTAAAGTAACGTAAGATCTTTCTCGACACGTCTTTTCCCTTTTTCTTGCGCTGTTCACAGTATCTACTTGTACCGCAAATATCACATGACCTCTTATCTTTATTGACATCACTGTAATACAACATACAGTCATTCTCACAAGCATCAATCTTCTCATACCCTAGATTGAGCCTTTTGACCATTTTCTTCACATCGTAGTACGACTCCGGTAACTTATTGCCTGCAGGTAAGCACTCCTTCACAATGTTTAGCAGTTCATTAAAACCTCTCTCGCTACAGTCATGCTCGTTCTTGAAGTGTAAAAACTTAGTCACGGCAGATAAGACGGTGTGCTTTTCGTGCCCGTCATACAGTGGTGTCGCTGCTTCATGCAATAACTCATAGAAACCCTTAGCCCCGTCATTCGGCTCTTGCTCGACGTTACTATCATCCCTGTCTGTATTCCACTGGAAGTATAAACCAGCAGCTTTGACTATCATGTTAGTACAGTCAAAGGTTTCGTCACCTCTAGATTCTGGTTCTGATTCATGTTCATCCAACCAGGTTTCCCCGTGATAGATCCATGTCGTATAACCCTGCTTGAACCCATACACAAATAAGTCGCACATGACATCACTCCTTTCCTTCCACACTTCATTCACACACCTCTTACAAGGACATCTGATCTCATTGCCGCTGACTTGCTCAAACGCAAAACTGAGAAACCGTTCAACCCCACTACGGTACTCAGAGCTAAGCCCAGTCTTATCAGTGGCTACCCTACGTTCCATCCAACTTCGATCAACAGACATCTTGGACAACTGTTTATATGAAAATATCTATATGTCAAGTCACGTGGAATAACTGTTATTTTTACACTTATTCATATTTTCTTAGCAACATACTCACAAACACTTGACAACCATAAACAAATGTGTTATATTTTTTCCTCCTCAATGCCAATACTATTTTGTGTTTTTAATGCAAATTTTGTTTTGGTGTTTTGAATGCCAACTAATTTTTTGAAAACAAATTCAAAAAAGTTATCCAAATTCCAACCGACCCTTTAATTTCCCCTAAATCTCCCCCATATATATACACGAATATGATCATAGTGATTACATTTTGAATATGATCATATATACACGAATATGACCCTTTAATTTCCCCTAAAAAACTAAATGAACACATCTAAACTCAACTATTTTCACAAGTTTTTTCGAATACTACATATTAATAACATATAAGTATTTACCAATTACTTGACAGCTTCAATCCCAGAGCTGGAATGATCTTGTGAGTGTAAAAGGCAGATGACTATTAATTAATAAAGTATTTTCCAATTACTTCAGGTTCTTAAATCAAATAAAGGCATTGTTATTATCTTGCAGTCTATTTGAAGGTTGCTTGGATGTCTCTAATCTTAAGAAGTGTGTCCTATAAATAATCATCACATACTTAAAGTAAAATTTGTGTTTTGAAATTCAACGCAGTGAATTTATCTAATTAGCCACCTTCATCAATCATTAGTCAAGAGTATTTGTAATAGAAAGGTGTGAGGAAATTCAAAAGGCACAAATAGATAATTACTTGCATGTACCAAACCATAAAGAATATCATTCAATTGTCACTATAGAACCAAGTTCATGTGGAGCCACCAAAAAAAAATTAGTTTAGATACAAGTTACTGATATTTATTTCAATGTTGAGTGAACTCCGCACAAAGAAAATAGTGGAATTTTGCAGTTTCAAAATTTCTGCACGAAGAAATAATACTATGTCATGAAGAAATAAAACTATGTTATAGAATATATAATAATCTATATTTCAAAATCAAGAACATGAGCTCAATATTATAGTACACTCATGTCCTTAATAATGAAACCAATTAATAAGATGAGCTACTAATTAAAAGATATATTGTAATATGATAAAACACAATAATTGACAGGCATTTCATCAAACAGTCTTGACTCAATTTACAGTAGCACAATCTATACAACTAGCACCTCCGAAAATTATTGAACCATTAGCCCAATAATTGAAAAGCAGTTCTCCAAATAGCAAAATTCAGCTCTTACTATTGAGAATCTAATAAGAAGACATGAACAAAATCACAAATACCCAGTAGCATAGTACAGATCCTAAAAAAATACCCATCGCCAACAACTTGCATGTGAAAATAAAAACAGAATCTCAGCTGAGGGAAATAAATTTTCTCAGTTCCACTAAAATTTAGGGTACATCTTGAACATCCATATATAAGGAAGATTGACAATCAGATTACTCACTGCAGATTATATCTCATAAGAAATATAACAGATGGTCAAAAGAGTTTGAGATCTTTCTTTACAACCTCACAAGGAACAGAGCACTTGACACACCAAAAAACTGATGGGAAAAAAAAATTAAACCACACCAAAACTCAGAGAAACATCAAAATTAGAAGTCCAAAATTTGCAAAAAATTCATCACTATAAAGTCTCTAATACACTGCAATTGGGTATCTCATGTCATGAAAACTTGCAAACTATAAATTTATATTACACAACAGCTGATATGTGGGGAAAAATAGAGTGAAAGTGTAGAAACATAGATTATTAGGTTACATTTGGGGGAAAATTGGACTTGGGAAAACATACCTTACTTCTCGAGAGACAGAGAGGGACGGTGACGGCGAATAGAGGATGGTGGCGACGGCAAGAACCAGCCAGAGGGCGGCGGCAAGAAGGAAGAGGGCGACGGTAGGAAAGAATCGCGAGGGAGGGAAGGAAAAAACGAAAGAGCAGAATGAAATAAATTAAACTGACCAAAATAAATACAAACCTAATCTCGACGGCAAAGCCGTCGTCAATACCACCGTCGCTACTAATGTCAATCTCGACGGCACTGCCGTCGCCTATGCAATAAGTCTATCGACCTATATTTTTCGCGCGCCCAGGAAGAGGAAAATTAAGCGCGAAAAAGGAATCAGTACACATTGGCGACGAGACACATTCTCGACGGCCATGTCGTCGGCATTACTGTCATTCATGACGGTGTTTCTGTCGTCGGTAGTACGCTAGTCGGTAATGCCCTATTTTTTTGTAGTGTGAACTGTTAGAATATTTTATTTCTTATGTGGCCTATACTATTTATGGAGTTATTGGGCTTACATATTGTATTACTTTAATCACCTTAATTATGGGTTTTGATAATTATGTGACTCATAAATACTATTACTAATATTAATTTGGCATAATGGGCCATAGGGTTTCATAATCTTGATGGACGATTTTGACCCTTAGATATTCTATAAATAAAACAGTTAGTGTTTGGTCCCAATTGTCGTCTCAAGAATTTTATACACACACACCTATATATTCATCTTAAGATTGAGAGAGACAATTGAAGACCTTCACCCTTAAGCGCAACGAAAGCGTGATACATATAAAATAGTTTCTTTCAATTAATGTAAGTACCACTTTATGAATATATAAGCATGCGTAGTATTCATCGTTTAAACTACTACTTTATTGCATTATAAAATTCAATTTCATTTTGATAAACTATAAATAAAGTGTTTTTACTGACTCACTTTCAGAAGTTTAGAAATAAAGTGCATGCTTTTACCGATTCACTTTTATGAGCAACAGTAGTCTAACACTAAATTTTAAGCATTATGAATATTTGTCTTTTGTAATTTGTTAATTGACTTTATTAAGCATTATCCTACTATGCTACTGTCATATTCATGTATATTATGCTTATTGGGACTTGGACAATTTGGAAATGATTATTGATGTATTTCTAATTATGTTTATATAATATTATTATTTATTATGTTCTTATGTACTTAATTATGAAATTAATGTGAATATTTATAATTAATTCATGTTCAAAATTGTATATCTTAATTTAAGATTTTAGAACATGATGTGATATATTATTAGGGCTTTTAAGATGTTACATGTAAATTTTAAATAAGGTTAATTTTCAAACTTGATTAATATGTTTAAAGAAAAATGAGTTTGATTATAATAATTTACATGTATGCGTGACTCTTTTATTGTTAAAATTAATAATCAACCCAACAGAGGGTTATTAATTGAAACAATTAAAGATTAAGAAAAGTCACATAATGTTACATTTAATAAATAAAGATTTTAATTTTACCCATCGAAAAAAAATTAGAATTAGAATTTATTAAATGAAATTTTATTGCATAAGTAACATGTTTATTTCGTTTTCTGCCCAACGGTGATGCGTGGATAAATGTGTTGTGCATTATTTTATGGGGATGTTATTAGTATATTATTAATTGGACCAACGAAAGATTAATATTTATGCACCAACATCTCACTAAAATCTATTTTTGGGTGTTGTAAATAGATTTTATGTAACTAACTGGTTGCCCTACAGTTGGTTTTATTATGATTAATTATTAATTATTGTTGTACGTTGTGGATTTCTTTTAGTTTTTTGTAAGCATATTTATCAGCTTGATTATATTTCAACATTGACTCCAACTAGTATTTCTGGGTATCTCTCTAGAATTAAAACCTTGAATGAAACTAATTTTACTGCTTGAAAAGAGTAAGTGAAAATTGTTCTCAGCACTATGGATTTGGACTATGCACTACGAGTTGATCATCTTGCTCCACTTACAGCTACAAGCTCAATTGAGCAAAAATCTATTTATGAAAAGTGGGAGCGATCCAACCGCATGTCCCTTATGATTATGAAAAACTCTATCACGACAGCCATTCGAGGAGCCATTCCTGACTCTGAGAATGCTAAAGAGTACTTAACTTCAGTCGAGAAATAATTTAAGGGTTCTTCTAAAACTCATGCAAGCACCCTTATTTTGAAAATGCTCACTAGCAGGTATGATGGGGTTAGTGGAGTGCGCGAGCACATTATGATGATGAACGACATGACCTTTAAATTAAAGGGTATGGACATGGAGATATTTGAGGGTTTTCTTGTTCACTTCATTATGACTTCTCTTCCTGCACAGTTTGATCAATTTAAGATCAATTATAACACACAGAAAGAAAAATGGAAGAAGAGCGAGTTAATTGTCATGTGCGTTCAAGAAGAAGAAAGGCTTAAGATTGAAAAACCTAATGTTGCTCATTTAACTATCACTAGATCTCATAAGAAGAAGGCTCATAAAAATGGCAAAGGTTTTAAGAATAAGGATAAGCAAATTTCTACCAAAACAAATAAGGCAAATTATTCATGTAACAACTCTGAGGCAGGTCCTAAATGTCACTTATGTAAGAAGCAAGGACATATTCAGAAAGAATGCCCTAAATTCAGAGAATGACTTGAAAAGAAAGGTATATCGTTCTTCAATTATGTAACTTATGAATCCTTTCTAATTGATGTTCCTTCTAATACATGGTGGCTTGACACTGGTGCTATGGTTCACATTACTAATTTATTACAGGGATTCCTTTCAAAGATGACACTCCAAAAGGGAGAAAGAACCATTAAAGTTGACAATGGAGAGTTTATATAAGTTGAAGCTGTAGGAACTCTTCCTTTAGTTTTAGAGAGTGGTTTCACCTTGTATTTATATGATACTTTTTATGTTCCCAGTATGACACGGAATTTAATTTCTGTATCGAAACTTGACGTTGATGGATTTTCGTTTAAGTTTGGGAATAATAAAATAATTATTTATCATTACTCTCATGTTATTGGTTCTGGCTCTTTAGAGGGAAACCTCTATAAGATAAATTTGGATAATGTCTTTGCTGAATCTTTGTTAACAATGAATGTGACAGAAAATACCTCTAAAAGTGGAAATAAGAGAAAAATAGATAATGAGAATTCTTCAAAATTGTGGCATCAACGCTTAGGCCATATTTCAAATGACAGAATGCAACGTCTTATAAAGGATGGAATTCTTCATTCACTAGATTTTTTTGATCTTGACCATTGTATTGAATGTATAAAAGGAAAATTTATGAAAGATAATAAGAAAGGAGCAACAAGAAGTAGTGCACTTCTTGAGGTGATTCACACTGATATATGTGGACCATTTTCTTCAGAAATTGGTGGACACAAATCTTTCATTACGTTTATTGATGACTATTATCGTTATACTTATGTCTACCTGATTAATGAAAAATCTGAATCACTAAATATGTTTAAAGTTTTCAAGGCTGAAGTTGAAAATCAACTTGACTGAAAAATTAACGTAGTGAGATCAGATAGAGGTGGAGAGTATTATGGTAAACACTCTGATACAGGTCATAGTCCTGGCCCATTTGCCTTATTTTGTCAAGAAAATGGAATCGTCACTCAGTATACAATACTTGGTACACCGCAGCAGAATGGTGTAGCTGAGAGGCGAAATCGTACCCTTATGGATATGGTACGTAGTATGTTATGCAATTCTAACTTACCTATGTTTTTGTGGACTAAGGCATTAAAGACAGTTGTTCATATTTTAAATCGGGTTCCTAGCAAATCTGTCCCTAACACTCCTTATGAAATTTGGACAGGTAGGAAACCTAGTTTAAAATACTTACGGGTGTGGGGCTGTCCAGCCGAAGTAACGACCCCAAAATAGATCCAATCTATCCAACCTATTCTGAGTTGTCAAATATATGGTACAGAAAACAACTACAATTTTATTACAACAATTATCGTGCAAAATACAACAACATATATGCTGTGAGTTTTGATATAAATATATACCAACTGTGACTCTCATCCCAACCTTGGATAGCACGTCACAATGGCACCTTATATAAAGGTATAGTCAAAAATTATTTTAGAAATTAAAACCTTTGAAAAGTGCTCAAGGAAACCTTTGTACATGGGAGGTCATGCATCTAGGTTATGATAGATATCATATGTCCACAGAATTATCATTGGTTGACCCAATAGACCCCAAAAAAAAATGAGAAGATTACTATCATATTCTTTTCAATGGTGAGTCTTCTCTTGACATAGCATTATACTTCAACCAAACACCAAGATTATATAGGTAGTGTTCGTAGATATACTCAACAAGTGGATGTGCACAACCTTATCTTATGATGACACGAGATTGTATGTCATTAGACATCTTATATGATAGTGGCAAAACACCCTTTTAAAGTTGGGTTCGCCTCACCCTATTTGATTCACCAAATATAACTACTAAATGATGTATAAAATACAACACACTTTTTTATACTGTTTAGGAAGAACTCCACAGCTAGAGACCACCGTTCTATTCCCTTGTTACCCCCGCTCGACCCAGCTACACTCTTATTACCTGAAAGGAATTGTGAAGCAAAAGGGTGAGCTCAACTAGCCCAGTAAAGAATATCATGACTAAAGAAAAATAAATTATCCATAGCCTTCTACAGTAATAAATCAGAGATTTAGAATATATGGTAGATGATAAAAATTTTCAACCATAGTTGCAGCGGAACGAGCAATCCATTAGAAGAGTCAAATATACCATAAAGTCTATTATCTTCTCCATGTTAAAAATCCACCAATAATATTTTATCCTTGTAATATCAATCAACAGTTCTGGTCCACAATCATATGAATAACTCATAATCATAATTGTGATTCTAAATTCCTCTTCGCATCCAGGACGAAGATAATTTCATTACATGTCTTTACCTGAAACATCAAAGATCATGGTTATACCAAATCACAGTTCATGTTCATAATCATACTAATAAATTCATCTTTGCACTACGGGCCAAAGATATTCATCAACAGTTCATCTTTGCACTACAGGCCAAAGATATTTAACGACAAGTCATCTTTGCACTACGGGCCAAAGATATTCATCAATAATTCATCTTTGCACTGCAGGCCAAAGATATTAATATCTCAAAGAAATATATAATCATTTCAGAATTTATATAAACAATAATTATAACCATGTTGATTAATTCACCTTTGTACTTAAGCTAAAGATATTCAATTATAAATTTAATGGTCATGATCATACCAGTCAACAATTCATCTTTGCACTACTAGCCAAAGAGAACTCATAGTCACGATCATACCAATAATTTACACATCTTTACACTCAAGTCAAAGAGAAATATCATCTTAAGGTTATAAAAATATTATATATGATATTAAAAATAATATAATCAACAGATAAATTTAATCTCAAGAGTAAGATTCATAAATCAACGATAATTTGGTCAGAAAAAGAAATCAATTTTGTCGTGAATAGTACCAGTGAATAGTAACTCGTGAATAATAACTCATGAATAGTAATCCCGACATGAAAAAGATAAAAATTCTACAATAAAATTCATACCAATATTTCGGTATAATGATATTGAAAGAATAACATTTCTTAAACTTATAAATAATTTATTTTAATTGTTTACAATTTACTAAATAATGCATTTAATCATCCTAAAATGCCAAACTCATAAGATTTCATCACCAATAACTAAAATCCTCATCAAAAATCTGCATATACCTCATATAGGATTCTCAAGCCATAAAATCCTAATTTTCAATTTTCTTACTTTCCATAATATATTTAATTCATTTACTCATAATTAGTCTATTTTTATGAAAAATACCAAATCAGTCCCAAAAATAATTTTTTCTGGGATTTAGCAGAATATAGTCCCATATTGAACATATATTTTTCTCAAAATTTTTAAAATTCATTTACTATTTTTCATATGGCCAAAACTGCCGAATATTTAGACATTTATCATAAATTGTATTTTTGTGTAAAAATTTCAAAATTTACAGAGTATACTTTTGTTATATACATGTACTCCCAATAAAAATTTTACTAATTTTGGAGTTAACCACAAGGAGTTATCAGGGTTTACTTTTAAAATAGTATTTTCCTATAAAATTCATAACTTTTAATATATACATCCCAAAATCGCCATTTTTGGACACAATCTAGAAAACTCATCAAATTATCATTTTAAATTTTTTCAGAATTTTTGAGGGTTAAAAAAATTACGAAACTGAAAAAATAATAACCCTTAAAATCCCTTATTATCCCTTACCTCAAAAGAGCAGTACTTCTGATTGGAATAACGCTGAAGGGAACTTGCACCATATAGCAACACTCAAGATATCTAAATACTCATAAAAATACGCTCGCTAATATAGAGAGAGAAAACTTTAGTTTCTGGTGTGATTTTCAATTCTAACTTAAGCATTCTATTTATAGAAAAATGCTTAGAACACTAAAGCAAAAAATTTAATAAAATAATATTATTAATAACAAAATTCATACGCCTCCTTTGAATTCAGATTCCAGCATTTTTCACATGCAAAAGTATAATTGTGCGGACCACCTTCTAGAAAAACATGTTTTAAATATTTTTTGTAACAAAATTAATTCAGACCCAATATTTCGGAACTTCAATAATTCATAATAAATAGCTCTTTTATCAGAAAAATTCAAATCTTATGTCCTTTCCATAGAAAATTCAATTCTCTACAACTTTGTAAGTTTAAGTTTTTCTAAATTCCAAGCAAAAATTGACCGAAATCTACATACGGGCGATTTTACAGGCTATAATCAAATTTCAGTCAAAAATTGGGTCCACTAACACACAAAACATGTGTTAAACATTTTTTGTAATAAAAATACTCTTTCTCCTCATTTATTCATATATCACACATTCATTATAAAAATATCATCATTATTATATTATTGTAATATAATAATATATTTTATCAGAAAAGATAAAATATCAATTTTTAACAATTATCACTTTTTTAAAAATTCCTCCATTTATATCCACATAAATAAATATTTTCCTTATCATATAAATCAATAATTAATTATTTACAAATAATATTACAGAATCACAATTATGACAACCAGGCAGTTCTCAGGAAAGAGGAGGCTTTCCAATAAGGATTTCTCCTTACTGACGCGCAATTAGATGATCAAACCTCTCCTTAGACAGAATTTTTTAGACATTGCCAATAATGCTATCTAATAATATTATTCAGATAATATGAATTATTGATCTGGTAATGGAGATACTGTGCAGTGACAATTATTGAATAACAATAAATAAAATATCAACGTAACAATTATTGAATCAATAAAATAAAATATTAAATAGTAATTACAGTAACAATTATTGAGTAGTCCCTTCTTACGCAAGAATCAATAATTCAGAAATATTGTGCAATACCGTGTGCTACTGTGCAACAAAGCGTATTACTTTACTTTACCCACCGGGTATTCCAACAGTGTTAACGGTAACGTTTACGCGGTTATCCAATCGCTTTTCGTTATGGGGCCCACAAAAGGCTGCACCGTCGTACGAATATTCCCCGACAGGAAGAATATTTCACAACCAAACGAATATTTTTCGACAACAATGAGTATTTTATAACCACTTGCTTGTTTAAAATATTTACATATATCACCCTGAACTTTAACCTTTTATCAATTTAACCATTTACTGAATAGTAATTATAAGAAAAATTGAATACTTTTATTTAATAAAATTCGGGGTCTTACAGCCGAGGCTAAGATTTTTAATCCACAAATAAAGAAACTTAACTCTAAAATCATTAGTTGTCATTTCATTAGATATTCTGAGAGATCTAAGGGTTTTCAATTTTACTGTCCCTCGCATACCACTAAAATTATTGAGACTAGGCATGTAGAGTTTTTAGAGAATGTTGATTTAAGTGGGAGTGGTGAGCCTAGAAAAATTGATCTTGAAGAAAACATGTTTTATGTTTCTAATCCTGTAATTCAAGAGGGTGAGGCACAACAACCTCTTATTGAGGCGAATGATGTGACGACCCCAAAATAGGTCCATTTCATCCAACCCATTCTGAGTCGCCAAATACATGGTATAGAAAATAACTACAACTTTATTACCACAATTGTCGTGTAAAATACAACAACATATATGCTGTGAGTTTGGATACAAATATATATCAACTGTGACTCTCATCCCAACCTTGGATAACACGTCACAATGACACCTTACATAAAGGTATAGTCAAAAACTGTTTTAGAATTTAGAATCTTTGGGAAGTGCTCAAGAAAACCTTCGTACATGGGAGGCCATGCGTCTAGGTTATGATAGATATCATATGGCCACAGAATTATCCTTGGTTGACCCAATAGACCCCAAAAAAAAACGAGAAGATTACTATCATATTCTTCCCAATGGTGAGTCTTAACTTGACTTATCATTATCTCCACTGTCTCTAATTGAGAATTATACTTCAAACAAACACCAAGATTATATAGGTAGTGCTCGTAAATATACTCAGCAAGTGGATGAGCACAACCCTGTCTTATGATGACACGAGGTTGTATGTCATTAGACATCTTGTATGATAGTGGTAAAACACCCTTCCAACGTTGGGTTCGCCTCACCCTATATGATTCACCAAATATAACTACTAAAAGATGTATACAACACACGTGTCTATACTGTTTAGGAAGAACTCCACAGCTAGAGACCACTGTTCTATTCCCTTGTTACCCCCGCTCGACCCAGCTACACTTTTATTACCTGAAAGGAATTGTGAAGCAAAAGAGTGAGCACAACTAGCTCAGTAAAGAATATTATGACTAAAGATAATTAAATTATCAATAGCCTTCATCAATAATAAATCAGAGATTTAGAACATATGGTAGATGATAAAAATTTTAACCATAGTTGCAGCGGAATGAGCAATCCATTAGAAGAGTCAAATAGACTATAAAGTCTATTATCTTCTCCATGTTAAAAATCCACCAACAATATTTTATCCCTGTAACATCAATCAATAATTCTGGTCCATAATCATATGAATAACTCATAATCATAATTGTAGTTCTAAATTCCTCTTCTCATCTAGGACGAAGATAATTTTCATCACCTATCTTTACCTGAAACATCAAAGATCATGGTTACACCAAATCACATTTCCTGTTCATAATCATACTAATAACTTCATCTTTGCACTACGGCCAAAGATATTCATTTATATCACCAGTTGGTCATGTTCATCTCAACACCTGTTCATCTTTGCACTACTGGCCAAAGATATTCAACAACATGTCATCTTTGCACTACGAGCCAAAGATATTCATCAACAATTCATCTTTGTACTACAGGCCAAAGATATTTCTTAACAGTTCATATTTGCACTACATGCCAAATATATTCATCAACAGTTCATATTTGCGCTACAGGCCAAATATATTATTATCTCAAAGAAATATATAATCATTTTAGAATTTATATAAATAATAATTATAACCATGTTGATCAATTCACCTTTGCACTTAAGCTAAAGATATTCAATTATAAATTCAATAGTCATGATCATACCAGTCAACAATTCAACTTTGCACTACTGGCCAAAGAGAACCCATAGTCATGATCATACCAAAAATCTACCCATCTTTACACTCAAGTCAAAGAGAAATATCATCATTAGGGTTATAAAAATGTCATATATGATAATAAAAATAATATGATCAACATATAGTTTTAATCTCAAGAGTAATATTCATAAATCAACTATAATTTGGTTAGAAAAAGAAACCAATTTTATCGTGAATAGTAACTCGTGAATAGTAACTCATTAATAGTAACTCCTAAATAGTAACTCGTGAATAGTAACTCGTGAATAGTACTCCGTATTCGTACATAGTACCGTATATGTAAATAATGTTATGTAAATAGTGTCATATGCATGAATAGTGCTGTATACGTGAATAGTGCCGTATACGTGAATAGTAACCCCGACTCAAAAAGGTAGAAATTCCACAATAAAATCCATATCAATATTTCGGTATAATGATATTGAAAGAATAACATTTCTTAATCTTATAAACAATTTATTTTGATTGTTTACACTTTACTAAATAATGCATTTAATCATCCTAAAATGCCAAACTCATAAAATTTCATCACCAATAATCAAAACCTTCATCAAAAAATCTGCATATACCTCATATAGAATTCTCAAGCCATAAAATCCTATTTTCCAATTTTCTTACTTCACATAACCTATTTAATTCATTTACTCATAACTAGTCTATTTTTATGAAAAATACCAAATCAGTCCCAAAAATATTTCTTTTTTAGGATTTAGCAGAATATAGTCCCATATTGAACATATATTTTTTCTAGAATTTTTAAAATTCATTTACTATTTTTCATATGGCCAAAACTGTCGAATATTTAGACATTTATCATAAATTGTACTTTTGTCTAAAAATTTTAAAATTTATAGAGTATACTTCTATCATATACATGTACTCTCAATAAAAATTTCACCAATTTTGGAGTTAACCACAAGGAGTTATAAGCGATTACTTTTAAAATAGTCTTTTCTAATAAAATTCACAACTCTTAATCTATACATCCAAAAATCACCATTTTTGGACATAATCAAGAAAATTCATCAAATTATTATTTTAAATTTTTCCAGAATTTTTGAAGGTCAGAAAAATTACGAAACTGAAAAACATAACAACCCTTACAATCCCTTACCTCAAAAGAGCAGCACTTCTGACTGGATATCGGATATGACGTTGAAGGAAACTTGCACTGATGAATAGAAACTCACCAAGTATCTAAATACTCACAAAATATACTCGATAATTTAGAGAGAAAAAGAGAAAAAAGTTATGAATTCTGGTGTGTTTTTCAATTCTAACTTAGCTCTCTATTTATAGAAAAATATTAGCACGCCGAAGCAGACTTGACCTGCTACCTGATGGCTTTATCTACCTGCTACTATTCCACCCACCAAAAATCAGCCATCTTTCCCAACAACCAAAAGTGAGGCCCACCCATTTCTAGAATTTTTCACCAAAATCATTTATAAACCTAATTTCCGAATCAGTCACCTCTTAAAATTCATAACAAATCATTCGTTCATTTTTAACGGTTCAAAATTTATGAACATATACTCAACTTATATATGTATAACATATCCAAAAATCACAACGATCCAACGATCAGATTAAAAATTATAACTCACGCAATATATCTCAAGAACAGTGATTTAATTTTTAATACCTCCATTCCGACAAAAATACCTCAACATTAATTCATTCACATAAAATAAATATTTTCTTATCATATAAATCAATAATTAATTATTCATAAATAATATTATAGAATCACAATTATGACAATCAGGCCGTTCCCAGGAAAGAGGGGGCTTTCCAATAAGGATTTCTCCTTACTGGCGCACAATTAGATGACCAAACCTCTCCTTAGACAGAACTTTCTAGACATTGCCAATAATGCTATCTAATAATATTATTCAAATAATATGAATTATTGATCTGTTAATGAAAAATACTGTGCAGCAATAATTATTGAAACAATAATAATATAAAATATGAACGCAGCAATTATTGATTCAATAAAATAAAATATTGAACAGAAATTACTGTAACAATTATTGAGTAGTGCCTTCTCACGTAAGAATAAATAATTAAAAAAATACTGTGCAATACCGTGTGCTACTGTGTAACTACGCGTATTACTGTATTTTAACCACCAGGTATTTCAACAGTGTTAACGGTAACAACTACGCCGTTATTTATAAAAACTCAAATTTGTCGTTTTCTTCATCAGACAGTTATTCTGTTATGGGGCCCACAAATAGCTGTGCCGTCATACGAATATTCCCCGACAGAAAGAATATTCCACGACTAATCGAATATTCCCCGACAACAATGAATACACTTGCGTATTTTGAAAAAAAAAATTCATATATTACCCTTAACTTTAACTTTTATCAATTTAACCATTTACTGAATAGTAATTATAAGAAAAATTGAATACTTTTATTTCATAAAATTCGGGGTCTTACAAATGATGCCCCTGAGATAGCTGAGTCATCACCTAATGTTGAACCTCACATTATTGAAAATTATATTCCTAAAATTGTGCAGCCTTTATGTAGGTCCGAAAGACGTAGAAAGCCTATTAATTTTGATGACTTTATAACCTATCTTAATGAGATTAACTATGATTCAAGTAAGATTAATGATCCTATCTCCTATAAAGAGGCCATTACGAATGCTCAATCAACTCAATGGCTTGAACCCATTAATGATGAGTTGAAATGAATGGAGCTTAATAACGTTTGGGATCTTGAGGAATTACCAAAAGGTTTTAAACCTGTTGGTTGTAAGTGGGTCTATAAGACCAAATTAGATCCTTAAGGGAACGTTGAAAGGAATAAAGCTCGATTGGTTGCTAAGGGTTTCACTTAAAAGGAAGGTGTGGATTATAATGAAACTTTCTCTCCAGTATCCAGAAAAGATTCATTTAGAATAGTCATGGTTTTAGTAGCTCATTATGATTTAGAGTTACATAAGATAGATGTTAAAACTGCATTCCTTAATGGTAACTTGCATGAGAATGTCTATATGGCACAACCAGAAGTTTTTTTTGGTTAAAGGCAAGGACCATATGGTATGTAGACTTAAGAAGTCCATATATGGGTTAAAACAAGCTTCTCGACAATGGCATCTTAAGTTTCACAAGGTGATGAGTAATTTTGATTTTAAGAGAAAATATAGTGGATCAATGTATATACTCGAAGGTCAGTGGGAGTAAATTTGTTATTCTTGTTTTGTATGTTGATGATATACTATTTTCAAGTAATAACTTAGACATGTTGCATGAGACCAAACGTTTTCTTTCTGGAAATTTTGATATGAAGGATCTCGGTGAAACCTCTTATGTTATAGGTATTGAAATTCATCGAGATAGGTCTTGTGGGATATTAGGATTGTCCCAAAGAGCTTATATTGACAAAGTTCTTAACAAATACAACATGTAAAATTGCTCCCCCTACTGTTGCACCTATTGTTAAGGGTGACAAATTTGGCTCATATCAATATATGCCCTAAGAATTAACTTGAACGTGATCAAATGAATCTTATTCCCTATGCTTTTGTGATTGGAAGTCTTATATATGCTCAAGTTCGTACACGTCCAGATATAGCATATGTAACTAGCATACTTGGACGTTACCAGTTAAATCCAGGTTTGGATAATTGGAAAGCAGCCAAAAAAGTTTTACACTACTTACATGGTACTAAGGATATTATACTTACATTTAGAAAAACAGATAACATTGAAGTTGTTGGTTATTCTGATTCTGATTTTGCTAAGTGTAAATACGAAAAGAAATCTACATCAGGGTACATCTTTATGCTTTCAGGAGGCCCTATTTCGTGGAGAACTCATAAGCAGAAGTTAACTTCCACTTTCACGATGATGGCTGAATATGTGGCTTGTTATCATGCTACTTGTCCACGCCATATTATTAAGGAATCTTATTTCAAGACTTAAGGTTGTAGATTCCATTTCAAGGCCATTGAAAGTATTTTGTGACAATAATTATGTTGTTAGTTTTTTCCAACAGCACCATTTCGAGTGGTGTTGTACTATACCTCGACACTAAGTACTTAATTATTTGTCAGGGAAAGAGTTGAAGATCAAAACGTTGTATATTAGTACGCATGATATGTTAGTGGATCCACTTACGAAAGGCTTACCACCTAAGATCTTTTTAGAGCATGTTGTCAGCATGGGTTTAACTGGTAGTCTTAATTAGTAAGTTATTTTGATATAAGACACCAATTTTGAGCTCGTTGTTTTGAACTTCATATTATGTTTATGGTTTGCTATTCTCTTTATTGTGCACACTTGAGAACTTATGAGAAAACGGTACGGTAATGTTTTGGACCATATGAATGAGTTTAATCTATTATCACTTATGTAAACTCTATTCATACCTGTTATGCTTAATGTTAATCTTTGTTCTAATAAAAAGTACTAATTGTGTAACTAATGGGGATCTTATGTTAATAATGACACAAAGAGTGTATTAATTCGCATTGGTATTTTTATTTTAACAGGATGTAGACATTAAATTAATACTTGGCCAAATTAATGATTGTAAGCGTTATGTTTTGTATATAAATAGTATTTCGACTAAGTGGGAGAATGTTAGAATATTTTATTCCTTATGTGGTCTATACTATTTATGGAGTTATTGGGCTTACATATTGTATTACTTTAATCACCTTATTTATGAGTTTTGATAATTATGTGACTCATAAATATTATTACTAATATTAATTTGGCATAATGGGCCCTAGGGTTTCATAATCTTGATGGACGATTTTGACCCTTAGATATTCTATAAATAAAACAGTTAGGTTTTGGTTCCAATTGTCGTCTCAAGAATTTTATATACACACACCTATACATTCATCCTAAGATTGAGAGAGGCAATTGAAGACATTCACCCTTAAGCGCAGCGGAAGCGTGATACATACAAAATGGTTTCTCTCAATTCATGTAAGTACTTAATATTATGATTACTGATTTTATTTTATTCTATGTAATAACACGTTAGTATATAATTTATTCAACATGAACTACTAGATCAAATAAATCGAGTTTTATTCACCAATGATCAACAATACAAATCAGCTACATATATATGGATACAGAAATTATCTGAGTCAGGGTATAGATGAAGCTAACTACATAGCCCTATCTCATGCATTTTTCATGCACCAAATGGCAAAAATATGGGTTCCTATACCAATAAAGAATGCTTTAAAAACATAAAAAATAAGTTAATCAACTCAATTCAATTCCTCGCCTGAACAAGGGGAGAACCCAGAGGAGAATGAGGCGAAAGCTTATGCGGTGTCATCATAATTTCATCAAACCTTCTAACTGATAAACTAACTTGAAGACTCCTTTGACAGCATTTTTTCTTAACCATTATTCCTCCCTTGCTTTTAAGCACAAACTTTCTAATCCTCTGTAAAGCAACCCTCACCGTCTCATCATCCATATTGGCGAAGCAAACCCTAAACCACCCAGGCTCAGAGCAATGAAACGAAGAGCCAGGTGAAACATTCAGCTTAACATCCTTAATTACACACCGCCAAAGCTCCATCTCGGCCTCAAAACTTGGCTGTTTAAGACGTTTTCGCAAATCTATCCATACAAAAAGCCCTGCATTGCCCTTCAAACTCTCGATGCCTACTTGTGCTAGTCCTCGAGCAAAAACCTCGTGCCTTAAAGCTAATCTTCCCCTGCTCTTTGATATAAAAGTCTCAACGAACGTTTCATCTGATAACATTGATCCAATTAGGTGTTGTGTTTGTGTAGAAATTAGTCCAAAACTCGACATTTTTCTAGCACAATTCACAACTGCATCATTGTAAGAGTAAATAATCCCAATTCTAAACCCTGGAAATCCCATGTCCTTGGACAAACTATACACAATATGAATAAGATCGCGGTTACATATTTCAATATCGTCCTGTATTATCTCAGCAATGCTGATAAAATCGGGCTGTTTAAACACCGTGGAGGTGTAAATTTCATCGCATACCAAGTGAATATTTTTTTGGCTAATGAAATTTACCAAGTCTATGAGCGTGTCGCGGTCTAAAATAGTGCCTAAAGGATTTGATGGATTTGTTATGAGCAAGCCTTTTATTTTGACGTTGGATTTTTGGGCTTGGTTATATGCAGATTCCAAGGCTTTTCTGGTGATTTTGAAATTGTTATAGCTCTCACATACTACTGGAACAAGTCGTACTCCTGTTCGCCATCTCAAATCTCGGTCAAATCTGAAATTGAATACCAAATTTATATATATATCCTACAAAATTGATTATAAAAAAAAATAAAATGAAGGAATTTTAATTTAACGAAGTAATTTAATTTGTACCCTGGATAATATGGTGTGGGTACTAAAAAAGCTTCATCAGGATTAGCTAAACAAAAAGCCATCATTTCATGAGCTCCGGTTGCTCCTCCACTCATAACAATGCGGTCAGGGTCAAATGAGACTTTATCTCCCCTCACTTTTCCCATAAACTTAGCAATGGCCTGAAAATGCAAGTCAATAAGATTTGTGGATAATATTATTATTGATTTTCAAAGAATAAACATATTAAAGTACATTTCTGAACTTTGGCAAGCCATGATAATCTTGAAAGATTGCAGTATCCTTGAACCCGTTTACTCCTTCATTTGTACATATGGAAGCTGTCGGATTATTAACAACCCATTCTTGGATCAAATCTAAAGAAAGCTGCCAAAAAGAAGAACATTAATACCAAAAACTATGACTACTACGTGCTTAGAATTAACAGTGTTGTATAATTAAGTAATAGGAATAATTATCATAACAGCGCATCAATATATGCATACATACAGTCGACTAGACACAGATGATATACTCGTCATAGTGAGTAGGTTCCACTTCCGTGTAAAAATATCATTTGAACATGTAAAAATATCAGTTTCCTATACTTATATGCGTATAATCAGCTAAATTAATTAATGGCATACAACCAATTACTAGCTAGACGCAGATGACGTACTGCAAAATATCGTTAATTAACTTTGAGTTTTTTCTTTTATATATATATATATATATATATATATATATATATATATATATATATATATATATATATATATATATATATATATATATACCTGATCAGTTGTATGCATGGACTCGTCATATGAATTAAGCATTTTGCTTTTATTAATTTATAAAAAAAAAACATTGATAGTTTAATTTTACCTGGTTTTCTGCGAGTCCCATTTGAATAACACCATGACGATTGTTGGTGGAATGATATGGATCACTGTCATATGCCTTCCATCCATCAAAGTAAGGAGAGTTTTCACCATGCCCGCCATTTGTTGCAATCTTAGACAATAAGTGTTCTTGGTTCCTCAAACTACTGATCAATTCCATAGGTAATTATATATATAGTTTTATAGATATATATATATATATATATATATATATATATATATATATATATATATATATATATATAGGTAGCTAGACAATTAGGACAGAGATTGAAGGTAGGTTTTTTTTTTCCAGTAGTAGACTATATATGTTATGTTGTTGAATTTGAATTAAGAATTAATGTTGGAGCTTGCAAAATGGTTGGTCACATATATATAGAGAGGGTTGTGTAGTGGAATATGATGTCCAGGTGTGTATCATAGATGGAAAAGCTGGTTGTTACCTTTGACAATTCTTGAAATTATACGGGTTGGACTATGGGAGTTGGACTTGAGGCTGCTTGGAATTAGCCTAATTCTTCCTCTCTTTCTATATAAATTTCGGATCTTGATTCCGGACGGTCTTATAAGAATTAGTTGCATTTGTATAGTAATAGAATATAGAGAGAGATAAAACCAATCTTGTATTACGTTTTTTTATCTATATTTACAACAGAGATGTCCTATTTATATATGCATATATGATAACAACTAAAGCTAAAATTAAGTAGTCAGATATTCTAAGATGACATGAATAGAAGTCAAATATTCTAAGGAGATGATTGTGAAAATTCAAAAACAATATCTAATCTAATTGCTAATTATTAGCTAGTGCTGATATCCCCCCGCAAGTCAAAGGGTATTCTGGAAGACACTTTGAGCTTGTTTATATTGTATAAAAAATGGCTGGTTGGTAATGGTTTGGTGAGAGCGTCGGCAACATTATCTTGAGAGGAAACAAACTGAATAGAGATTTGTTTGTTCGCAACCATTTCACGAACAAAGTGGTAATCGA
The DNA here is from genome assembly GCA_016801055.1 of Panax notoginseng. Lineage (NCBI taxonomy): Eukaryota > Viridiplantae > Streptophyta > Magnoliopsida > Apiales > Araliaceae > Panax > Panax notoginseng. Next base: position 164,193,289 of record CM029018.1, on the reverse strand, counting down.
TCTCAATGTGTTTCGTACGGGCATGGAAGACAGGATTGGAAGCAAGGTAAGAGGCACCAAGATTATCACACCACAACACAGGCAAGTGATGAAGGGGCAGCCGCAACTCCTTGAGCAATGAGCAAAACCATTTTAGGCCTACGGTTGCGTCAGCAATGGCTTTATACTCAAACTCTGTAGAAGAACGTGCAACTGTGCGTTGTTTTCGGGAAACCCAAGAAATTAAGTTACTGCCCAAGAAGATTGCATTTCCGGCAGTGGATTTTCGATCATCTATGTTGCCAGCCCAGTCCGTATAGTGTGAGAGGCCTTAGCTGAGAAAAATAAACCATAGGACAAAGTGCCTTGTAATTAGCGCAGAATCTGTTTTACTGCAGCCTAGTGGATGACAGTGGGTTTATGCATAAATTGACAAACTTTGTTTACAGCGAAGGAGATATCCGGCCGAGTGAGGCTGAGATATTGGAGTGAGCCAACAATTTGCTGATATAAAGTAGAATTGTCAAACAAGGTGCCTGAAGAGGTGGATAATTTATCTGATGGAGACATAGGAGTTGGTTGGGGTTTACAGTGTGACATAGATGCACGAAGTGGAATATTTTGTATATATTTATTCTGAGAAAGAAGAAGGTCAACCTCATTTCATACAACCTCGACACCCAAAAAATAGTTTAAAGACCCTAAGTCTTTGAGAGAGAACTCAACACCAAGAGTAATAAGCAGATTAGAAAGAGATTTTCTTGAATTACCTGTGATTAAAATATCATTAACATATACAAGGACAAATAAATGAGTATTAGAATCCTTGTAAATGAATAAAGAAGCATCATTTTGAGACTGTTGAAAATTGTGAGTCAGAAGAAAGGAGGAGAGACGTGAAAATCAGGGCCTGGGTGCCTGCTTTAACCCATATAGCGACCGCTGCAGTTTACACACATAATCTGGATGTTTGGCATCAATAAAACCTCGCGGTTACTGCATATAGACATGCTCTATTAAAAAACCATTGAGAAAAGCATTGTTCACATCAAGTTGTCGAATGGGCCAATGGTTGGTAACTGCCAAGGATAGAATTAAACGAATGGTCGTCGGCTTAATAACCGGACTGAAAGTTTCAAAATAGTCTATCTTAGGTTGCTGATGAAAGCCTTTGGCAACAAGACGTGCTTTGTATTGAGCATGAGAGCCATCAGCGCGGGTCTTAATGCGAAAGACCCACTTATTTTTGACAATATTCATGTGAGGAGATTTAGGCACTAGTGTCCAAGTTTGATTTTCGTACAAGACAGTGAGTTCATCTAGCATTGCTTGACGCCAAACGGGACTTTGATTTGTTGTTTGGAATGAGGTAGGCTCTGTGGTGAATATGGAGATAGTGTGAGCTTGTTTATGAAAGCGAAGAACCATGGGGTGGATTCGGTGGAAAGACGGTGAGTGTGTAGCAGGATTACTAGGAGAAGAATGGGATGAAGAAACTAATGTAGGCATATGAGAGGTATCATTGGGAGGAATTTGCAGCTTAGTATTGGAGGAGGAGGATTGGACAGGAGGTGAGAAAGAGTTTGGTGTGTGCAGTTATGAGCTTGACATATATTGGGTGGACACAGATTGGGATTGATCAGAATGTGAGGATTGAGAAACAGGAGGAGGGAGAGTATGAGCATAAATGTCACTTAAGGAGGCAGTCCGATGAGGTTGGACGGATGAAAAAGAAGAGGCAGTGTGAGAATATTGCGGAAAAGCAGGCATTTGTTTGCCAGCCTATTTGGATTGAGTCTCATGGTGTTCGGATAGGGTGTCAGAGTGTCCGAATTGATTCTCAGAATGTCCAGATTGGGTCTCAGGATATCCGGTTTGTCTAGAGTGTGAAGCAGAGTGACTGAGATAGGTGTTAGGGGGTCTGGATGTTGGAACGGACGGATCAGACTGTCTGGATTCTGTAGATTTGAAATCTGAACCAGGAGAAATAAGTGGACTCGATAGGAATGGAGGTGTGTGTGGGGGATGAGACTTGGTTGATAAAGGTGACAAAGTCGAAGTGTGAGAGTGAGAAAAAGGAAATTGACTCTCTTCAAATCTTACATGGCGAGCTTGATAAATTTTTTGTGATTTTGGTTTAAAACAATAGTATCCTAAGTGAGTAGAACTGTAACCCAAGAAAATGCACGGGAGAGACCGGTATTCAAATTTGTGTTTATTGTATGGCCTTAAGAAGGGAAAACATAAACACTCAAAATTTTTCAAAAAATTGTAATTTGGTGGCTTGGAAAATATTTTTTGAAAAGGAGAAAGATTGTGGTTAACTGGAGATGTCATGCGATTTATTAGATAAGTTGCACATTTAAAGGCATAGTCCCAAAAAATCCCTGGAACTGAGGCTTGAGCCAATAATGTTAAGCCAGTTTCAACGACATGACGACGGTGACGTCTCTCAACAAGCCTATTTTGAAGTGAAGTATGTGGACAGGAAATACGATGAATGATGTCAGTTTGAGAAAAATGAGACTTGAGTGGTAAAAAATTCTTAGCACCATCAGTTTGAAAGTATTTAATTGTAGAGTGAAAGAGACGTTCCACCATGGATTGAAATTGCAGAAATTTAGAGGGAACCTCACTGCGCAATTTAATAAAATAAATCCAAGAGAATTTAGTATAAGCATCGACAAAAAGTACATAATATTTATGTCCATGCAAAGAGGTGAAGGGAGCAGGACCCCAAACATCACATATTATTAATTCAAGAACATGTTGTGCAGAAAAGGAACTACTATTAAGAGGAAATATACAGGCCTTGCCCATATGACATGCCATACAGACAGAAGAACCTTTATTAGATGACACACCTAGACTATGTTTGGAAATAATGTGACGAAGAACACGTTCATGAGGATGACCCAGACGTTGATGCCAATCGAACAAAGTGACCTTGGAAGCAGAAAAGGCATAGAATGAGCGAGGAATTTGTAGAGTATAGAGGCCATCCTTAGTTGGGCTGCTGAGGAGCGTTTTCTGTGAGACGGGATCCTTAACATGAAAACAAGATGGGTGAAATTCAGAATAGACATTATTATCTCGACAAAACTTATTAACAGATAACAATTTTTTTGAAGCAGGTGGAACATGTAAAATTTGAGAAAGATGAAAATTTTTATTTTTGGAATTAAATGTGGTGGAACAGAGATTATTTATAGGAGCAATATTACCATTGACAACTTGAAGATGATCCAATCCATTGTACTCATCAACATGATTGATACCCGCTAAGTCTGATGTAATATGATAATTAGTGCATGTATCAGTATGTATACCATTGGAGAGAAGAGAGGGAGGGTGATGACAGGTTGGAGGAATTGATGGGTGTAGTGGCAATAAAGTTAGCAGTCGGAGGCAGAGAGGTAGGTGGCGGACCAAGGAGACTTGCAGAAGTTGAGGATTGAGGACAAAAATAACACATGTACGAGTCAGGATTGGAACCACCACAAAACACACAGCGTGGGCGATTAAAATGTGAGGAATACGGAGGGATAGGTGGGCGAAAATTTCCTCACCCACGACCATGGGTACCACAGCCGCGACCACGATGGATGTTGAAGCGTGGAGCATTGGTGAGGAAACGTTGGACATTATTGGCCGATGGTGCAGAGGGAGAATCAACTAAAATATTTGGTTAGGTAATGAACTAGTGGCTGAGACATTTACTGAGTAACGCAGAGAATGACAAAGGAGTATCAAGCATGGAGAGATGGGTCGTGCAGAGGCTGATAATTCATCTGAAGCTTGTTTTAGGCGATGAAGATAGGCACTTAGAGTTTCATCATGTTTTTGTGGAGAATGCAGTTCCATAGAGAGGCGAAGATACGTGTGTTGGAAGGACTTGCAAACGCTGCAGAGAGGGTGGACCAGATTTCGGTAGATGAAGTGAGTCCGATTGCAAGGGGTACCGCATCTTCACTAAAAGAGGAGATGAGTAGACTCATAAGAAGTTTGTCTTGTGTATTCCATATTTGTGCCGTTGGGTTTGAAATAGGAGACGTGGTAGAAGTAGTGGAGGAAGGACTGGATGGTAGAAAAGATGGAGGATGGGCGAACTCGCCGATGACATAACCGAACAGATTGTGGCCTTGCAGGTATGGATCAATTTGTGTATGCCATAAGAGATAGTTCGAAGAAATTAATTTAGTGTGATATAGTGATGGGCTTGAGAAAGAATAACAGATGAGGAAGGAGGGTTGAAGATTGTGGTAGAGGACGTGGACATGGGGAAAGAATGAAGTAGTTGTTGGATCTTTTCTGAGAAGGTAAGGAGATTGGGAAAATAATAGTGAAGGATTGCCGTTAGGCTCTTGGCTTTGATAGTATAATAGAATATAGAGAGAGATAAAACCAATCTTGTATTATGTTTTTCTTATCTATATTTACAGCAGAGATGTCCTTGGGTTAAATACATTTTTGCCCACTCTATTCGATCTCGGTTTACAAATACATCACTGAAGTAATTTTTTTTATGGTCAACTCATTGAACTATACATTATTTACAAAAAATAATTTTGCCGTCTATGTCTGTTAACCATTTAACAGAAGAATGACGTGGCAATACGTGACAATCAATTAAATCTATGTGTCAATACTGACAAGGAGAGAGAATATAAGCTAAATAATTAATTAAATTAAGTTATACTTAATTTTATAATAAATACTTAAGCAAATTAAATCATTTATCTACCAAAATCTGATAAATACTTATTTAGATCGTGGGAGCTTAGATCTACCAAAATATGATCCCTCATCTTCTCCAATCTCCCTTCCTCTTTCTCTCTCCTCAAACACCTCTTCTCCACCTCTCCCTCTCACCCCAACACCTCTCCTCCACCCCCCATACAACAACTATCAACAAACCCATTAACCAAAATTTAGGAGAATTGATCTGAAGTAGGGGTGTAAGGGCTTAGTTTCGGGGGGTTTCAGATTTGTGGTGGTTGTTGGATCTGCTTGTCGACGGCGGAGAAGACATCGGCAATGGCCAAGATCAAATCAGAGCCGTCGAGTAATGATGCCGTTTCCAGAGCTAAGACGACAAATTGTCCAATCCGACGAGATCTCTGTTCTCTAATATGTCTATTTACTTTGATAAGTTAGCAAATAAGTAAATAACTTGTTGTTTCTTTATTTATTCATTTTTTTTAATTCGAAACAAATGTCTTAATGTAATTGCTTGCACTGATACCAGATTTATAAGCAATACATGATTGTTCCCTATATGCTGTATTGCATTGAATTTGTCCAATTTTATTGTTGTTAACTCTTTGATGAGTGGGAAAAAAGATGGACCAAATTAGGATGTTTTCATGGTGTTTCAGTTAATATTGGGTCAGAATTTTTCGTCAATTTATCGACTCGAGTGTCAAGTGTTCAACAAATAATTTCAAGTAATTGGGCTAAAGATTATTCAAGGGAAGTTTATTATTCATGTGGGTTGAATTGTTAATTCATTAACTATCATGTGGGCCACGACTTTTCAAGTTATCAGACTTTAACATGTTGGATACTTAGTTGATATGGGATTCATGTATCACATGGGCCATGGATATCAAGGCAATTCAACATATATTACATGCATGCAGCCGTATGGGATTTATTTTGTTTAAAAGTCATTAGACTTTATTTGTGATGCATACATGACGTGGCAACTTGGTGGCAACTTGGCAATTGTTATTATTTTCTTATGATCACACGCAGCAAGCCAGCAATCCTTATTTCCATTTGTTGAGAACTCAGCTTAATCACGCGGTAAAGGAAATCCGGCGCGGCGAAGGATTTTATTTTATTTGGATTCTTAATTTTAAATTCTATTATAATTAGGATTTCTTTTTCAAATTAATTTCTATTTCCTTTTAGCAATTAGGGTTATAGATTATAAATTCCTATTAAGATTTAGATTATTTTGAGTAGTATAAATAGAGGTCCAAGTTATATAATCAAATACAATATACATTATTCATTATTATTATTCAATAAATATGTGAGTTTATTCTCTACTTTTGGTTCTTTGAAGAATTCCTAAGAACTAGTAATTCTTAGTTATTTCTTTGAGATTCAATTTGACTTATCATACAACAATTCATAGTTGTGTGTAGCGTCTTCTACCGCATCAATCGTCGATTGTACCGAGATTACCGCTTCAATATAAACGAGGGGTCAAGGTGTCGTTGGTGTCCATTCAACGCAGATTTTCGAACGCGAGCAATTGTACCAAGATTACCGTCTAAAGTATAGACGAGGGGTTAAGGTGTTGCAAGCAATTCACCCAACAACTGCTAGAAACGATCCGGGCGACGACCACCTCACGCAAGCGTGCCGTGGAGTCTATCATTTGGTATCAAAGCTAAGCCTTTCTAGCGAGTTACTTATCTTTAATTTTCTGTCGAAATATATATTGTAAAAAAAAAAGAAAGAGGAAAAAAGAAAAAATATCATATTTTATTTGTGCTAACCAAACTTGTATCACACCATCAAATCATCAAATTCCAACCAAGAGTTCATACCGTTCCATCGTCATCAATTCTGAAACGGAGCTACAATTTACAAATCTGAGGCATACAAGAGGAGTACAAGGCAATCGATCGATGATTTTGTGGTATTCTGATAGTCACACCATCTATAATTTTATTTTGTGATAAGTAATTTTTGAATTGATTAGTAAAACCAAGAATTTTATTTGGGGAATTCAAAAAGAACCTATTAGAGAGAGTATTGAGGTAAAAGGCTTAGTGGTGAGATTAATCGAGGGTAAAAGCTAATTTATTGAGAGTATATACGAGTGAATCATTGATTCGAGCGAAAACACGTAAGGGAGTGTGTGAGAAAAATTTTTATCTACTAACCCTTGTTTTGCAGTAAATATGTTGGGCTATGAGGAGCCATTAGAAAGAAGACCCAGAGTTCGTATGAAATCTGGCGTGGATGAGTGGTGGAAATCATGGGAGGAGGATTATGAGAGACATCATAATTATAATGGATGTAGGGAGCAGTCTCATAAACCTATGGAGCACAGGAAGGAACATTTATTGTCTAAGGAAATAAAAGTTGAAGAAGATCATGCGATTCTTGGAGAGTCATAGGACACTAGAAAAGCTACAAGTGTGCAAGCTAACGAGGAAGAAACAATACAACAAAAGAATATGTTTTATACTAGGTTTCTAGTACAAGAAAAGGTATGCATTGTAAAAATTGATTGTGATATTGGTACTAACATTGCTAGCACTACAATAGTGGAGAAACTAGGGTTGTCAACAGTTGCACATCCTCGGCCTTACAAGATGCAAGGGATCGTCGATTGTGAGGAGGTAATGGTGACTAGACGAGTGTCAGTTTCTTTTCGCATTGGCAGATATGAAGATGAAATATTATGCGATATAGTTCCAATCCATACTTGTCATTTGTTACTTGGGAGGCCATTGCGACACAGCAGGCGCGCGAAGCATAACAGTTGTACTAATAAGTATTCATTGGTACACAATCGAATAAGGGTCAACCTTTGTCCTATGACGTCCGAGCAAGTTCGTGACGATCTAATGTATTTACAAAAAGATCGTGATCAAATGCAAGAAGAAATTATAGAATATGCAGTCCAAGGAGAGTTATTGGGTTCGAGTGTTCAAGATGAAATCCATGATCTAAAGCAAGTTGGTGAACATCCGAAAGAAAGTAATCAAGAAGACGAGTTCGTAAAAGAAAATACATGTGGAAAAGATCGACAAAAAGAAATTGTTGAAAAGATTGATAATATAAAAGAAAAAATTGAAAAGAGTAAGAATGAAAAGAAAAGAGAGATTGAGAAAAAAGAGAATGAAAAGAGTGAGCTTGAAAATAAACAAGAGAAAAACAAACGAGAGGGTGAGCATAAAGAGAGAGAAGAAATATATGGCTATGAAAAAAAGAATGAGTTGAAAAATGAGTTGTATTTTGAAAAGCCAATGACTATACATTCGTACAAGACGGCGCTTTTGAATACTAACACTAATGATTCTTCTTTGTCTAGTTTTATTTTGTCTCTTATACAGGTTGTTGATGAAATACCCCGTGCTATCATTCCGTATCGATCAGCTGATAGTATTTCCGAGGAGACGACGGAGTTACCAAGGCGGGTTGGAGAATTGATGCAAGTGGGTATCGTGAGAGAAGACTTGAGTTCATATGATGATTATGAAATTATAGTACCTAAGGAGGAGGGGACAACGAGTTTGTTTGTCAATTTTGAATTGGTAAACAAGTATCGTTATTCTTTTTCTTGTTTGGATAATATGCTTGATAGATTACATAGTACTTGTGTTTTATCTACACTTGAAGGTGATCATGTGATGACAATACCTAATCAAATTAGTGTGCATGACTGTGATAAATGGGAAATTATTTTAACATGTGAGTTGTTTAGATGGATAGTTATTTCTATTAGATTAACTGATGCATCTAGTACTTTCATGAGTTATTTAAAACATGTTTTGCATGCTTTCATTGAATTTATTGTTAGCTATTTTGAGGGTAAAATCGTCTTTATCATAAACTATGGAGGATATTTGATTTATGTTGAGTTAGTTTATGATCATGATATATATTCTCGTTTTCAATGTTGTTACTTGCATGAAATTCATTCTAGGTTTTGTTATCCAAATATTGACTTAGGGTTTCTGTAAGACCCCGAATTTTATGAAATAAAAGTATTCAATTTTTCTTATAATTACTATTCAGTAAATGGTTAAATTGATAAAAGTTTAAAGTTATGAGTGAAATATGATTTTTTTTTCAAAATAAGCAAGTGGTTATAAAATAATCATTGTTGTCGGGGAATATTCGTTTAGTCGTGGAATATTCTTTCTGTCGGGGAATATTCGTACGACGGCGCAGCCATTTGTGGGCCCCATAACAGAATAACTGTCGGATGAAGAAAACGACAAATTTGAGTTTTTATAAATAACGGCGTAGTTGTTACCGTTAACACTGTTGGAATACCCGGTGGTTAAAATACAGTAATACACGTTATTGCACAGTAGCACACGGTATTGCATAGTATTTTTTGAAATTATTGATTCTTACGTAAGAAGGCACTACTCAATAATTGTTACAGTAATTACTGTTCAATATTTTATTTTATTGATTCAATAATTGTTGCGTTGATATTTTATATTATTGTTGTTTTAATAATTGTTGCTGCACGGTATTTTCTATTATCAGATCAATAATTCATATTATTTGAATAATATTATTAGATAACATTATTGGCAATGTCTAGAAAGTTCTGTCTAAGGAGAGGTTTGGTCATCTAATTGCGCGCTAGTAAGGAGAAATCCTTATTGAAAAGCCCCCTCTTTCCTGGGAACGGCCTGGTTGTCATAAATGTGATTCTGTAATATTATTTGTGAATAATTAATTATTGATTCATATGATAAGAAAATATTTATTTTATGTGGATATAAATGAGGGATATATTTTTGTGGTTAAAAAATGAAGGAGTTAATGTTGAGATTTTTATCCGTATTTTTGTCGGAATAGAGGTATTAAAAATCAGGATTTTTGAGATATTTTACGGGGGTTATAATTTTTAATCCGACCGTTGGATCGTGGTAATTTTTGGATATGTTATACATATATAAGTTGAGTATATGCCCACAAATTTTGAACCGTTAAAAATGAACGTATGATTTGTTATGAATTTTACGAGATGACTGGTTCAGAAATTGTTGAATTTTCGGAGTTAATCATTTTGGTAGAAAATTCTAGAATTGGTGGGCCCCACTTGTGGTTGGTGAAGAAATGTGCTGAATTATATTTCAAATGTGGTGGGTGGGAATAGTAGCAGGTAAAGCCATCAGGTTGCAGGTCAAACCTACCAAAATTTTCCTATAAATAGAGGGCTAAGTTAGAATTGAAAATCACACCAGAAACATAAGCTTTCTCTCTTTCTCTCTCTAGATTATTGAGTGTATTTTGTGAGTATTTAGATACTTGGTGAGTTACTATTCATCAGTGCAAGTTTCCTTCAGCATCATATCCGATATCCAGTCAGAAGTACTGCTCTTTTGAGGTAAGGGATAGTAAGGGATTTTAAGAGATTTTAAGGGTTGTTATGTTTTTCAGTTTCGTAATTTTTCTGAACTTCAAAAATTCTGGAAAAATTTGAAATGATATTTTGATGAGTTTTATTGATTGTGTCCAAAAATGGTGATTTTTGGATGTATAGATTGAGAGTTATGAATTTTATGAGAAAAGACTATTTTAAAAGTAACTGCTTATAATTTCTTGTGGTTAACTCCAAAATTGATGAAATTTTTATTGGGAGTACATGTATATGATGGAAGTATACTCTGTTAATTTCAAAATTTTTGGACAAAAGTACAATTTTTGATAAATGTCTAAATATTCGGCTGTTTTGGCCATATGAAAAATAGTAAATGACTTTTAAAAATTCTGAGAAAAATATATGTTCACTATGGGACTATATTATGCTAAATCCCAGAAAAGAAATATTTTTGGAACTGATTTGGTATTTTTCATGAAAATGGTCTAGTTATGAGTAAATGAATTAAATATGTTTTGTGAAGAAAGAAAATTAGAAAATAGGATTTTATGGCTTGAGAATCCTATATGAGGTATATGCAGATTTTTGATGAGGGTTTTGGTTATTGATGATGAAATATTAAGAGTTGACATTTTATGATGATTAAATGCATTAATTAGTAAAGTGTAAACAATTTAAATAAATTGTTTATAAGCTTAAGAAATGTTATTCTTTCAATATCATTATACCGAAGTATTGGTATGAATTTTATTGTAGAATTTCTACTTTTTGAGTCGGTGTTACTATTCACGAGTTACTATTCACGAGTTACTATTCATGAGTTACTATTCACGAGTTACTATTCACGACAAAATTGGTTTCTTTTACTAACCAAATTATAGTTGATTTATGAATATTACTCTTGAGATTAAATCTATATGTTGATTATATTGATTTTATTATCATATATAACATTTTTATAACCTTGATGTTGAATTTCTCTTTCACTGGAGTGTAAAGATGGGTAGATTATTGGTATGATCATGACTAGGGTTCTCTTTGGCCTGTAGTGCAAAGTTGAATTGTGACTGGTATGATCATGACCATTGAATTTACAATTGAATATATTTAGCTTAAGTGTAAAGATGAATTGATTAACATGGTTATAATTATGGTGTATATAAATTCTGAAATGATTATATATTTCTTTGAGATATGAATATATTTGGCCTGTAGTGCAAATATGAATTGTTGAGGAATATCTTTGGCCTGTAGTGCAAAGATGAATTGTAGAGGAATATCTTTGGCCTGTAGTGCAAAGATGAATTGTAGATGAATATCTTTGGCCTGTAGTGCAAAGATGGTCTGTTGATGAATATCTTTGGCCTGTAGTGCAAAGATGGTCTGTTGATGAATATCTTTGGCCCGTAGTGCAAAGATAAACTGTTGTTGAATATCTTTGGTCGTAGTGCAAAGATGGATTTATTAGTATGATTATGAACAGGAACTGTGATTTGGTATAACCATGATCTTTGATGTTTCAGGTAAAGACATGTGATGAAAATATTCTTCGTCCTGGGTGTGAAGAAAAATTTAGAATCACAATTATGATTATGAGTTATTCATATGATTGTGGAAAGGAACTGTTGATTGATGTTACAGGGATAAAACATTGTTGATGGATTTTTAACATGGAGAAGATAATAGACTTTATAGTCTATTTGACTCTTCTAATGGATTGCTCGTTCCGCTGCAACTATGGTTGAAATTTTTATCATTTACCATATGTTCTAAATCTCTGATTTATTATTGATGAAGGCTATTGATAATTTAATTATCTTTAGTCATGATATTCTTTACTGAGCTAGTTGTGCTCACCCTTTTGCTTCACAATTCCTTTCAGGTAATAAGAGTGTAGCTGGGTCGAGCGAGGGTAAAGGGGAAATAGAACGGTGGTCTCTAGCTGTGGATGTTCTCCCGAAGCAGTATAGAAAAGTTCATTTAGTAGTTATATTTGGTGAATCCAATAGGGTAAGGTGTACCCAACGTTGGAAGGGTGGTTTGCCACTATCATACAAGATGTCTAACGACATACAACCTCGTGTCATCATAAGACAGGGATGTGCTCATCCACTTGCTGAGTATATATACGAGCACTACCTATATAATCTTGGTGTTTGTTTAAAGTATAATTCTCAATTAGAGACAGTGGAGATAATGATAAGTCAAGAGAAGACTCACCATTGGGAAGAATATGATAGTAATCTTCTCGTTTTTCTTTGGGGTCTATTGGGTCAACCAAGGATAATTCTGTGGCCATATGATATCTATCATAACCTAGACGCGTGGCCTCCCATGTACGAAGGTTTCTTTGAGCACTTCCCAAAGATTCTAATTTCTAAAACAGTTTTTGACTATACCTTTATGTAAGGTGTTATTGTGAGGTGATGTCCACGGTTGGAACATGAGTCACATTTGGTATATATTTGTATCCAAACTCACAGCATATGTGTTGTTGTATTTTGCACGACAATTGTTGTAATAAAGTTGTAGTTGTTTTCTGTACCATGTATTTGACGACTCAGAATGGGTTGGATGGAATGGACCTATTTTGGGGTTGTCACAGGTGGTATCAGAGCTATAAGTAAAGAGCCCCGAGCCTCTCGCTGGTGACTTCCTGTTGATGGGGGATGCACCGAAGCCAGACTCTCCGTAGGGGACGCCGTTCTGCGGTGGCAAACTGATAGGTACCACTGTGAGGTGCTGTGGTTGAAGCACCATGAGAGTCACAGGTGGTATCAGAGCTTAGGGATATGATCTCTGGTGGAGATCGGGGAATATAACTAGGAGGGGAGAGATGAGTAAATCCTTCGTTAGTGTGTCCTACCTAAGCTTATTTGTTGGTCAGTCATAATATCGGGATATTATGTGATATGTTAATTTGTTAAATTAACCCTTGTTTTGAAGCTGTATTCTAGAATGATATTTGAAATACAGGAGATGAGCAATGGAGAAATTATGATGACAGGAAAGATGGAATCTGAAATGAAAGGAAGGTATTCTCAACTCTTTGAAATACCAGGTACGTAAATTTCGGGGACGAAATTTCATAAGGAGGGGAGATTGTAAGACCCCGAATTTTATGAAATAAAAGTATTCAATTTTTCTTATAATTACTATTCAGTAAATGGTTAAATTGATAAAAGTTTAAAGTTATGAGTGAAATATGATTTTTTTTTCAAAATAAGCAAGTGGTTATAAAATAATCATTGTTGTCGGGAAATATTCGTTTGGTCGTGGAATATTCTTTCTGTCGGGGAATATTCGTACGACGGCGCAGCCATTTGTGGGCCCCATAACAGAATAACTGTCGGATGAAGAAAACGACAAATTTGAGTTTTTACAAATAACGGCGTAGTTGTTACCGTTAACACTGTTGGAATACCCGGTGGTTAAAATACAGTAATACGCGTTATTGCACAGTAGCACACGGTATTGCATAGTATTTTTGAAATTATTGATTCTTACGTAAGAAGGCACTACTCAATAATTGTTACAGTAATTACTGTTCAATATTTTATTTTATTGATTCAATAATTGTTGCGTTGATATTTTATATTATTGTTGTTTCAATAATTGTTGCTGCACAGTATTTTCTATTATCAGATCAATAATTCATATTATTTGAATAATATTATTAGATAACATTATTGGCAATGTCTAGAAAGTTCTGTCTAAGGAGAGGTTTGGTCATCTAATTGCGCGCTAGTAAGGAGAAATCCTTATTGGAAAGCCCCCTCTTTCCTGGGAACGGCCTGGTTGTCATAAATGTGATTCTGTAATATTATTTGTGAATAATTAATTATTGATTCATATGATAAGAAAATATTTATTTTATGTGGATATAAATGAGGGATATATTTTTGTGGTTAAAAAATGAAGGAGTTAATGTTGAGATTTTTATCCGTATTTTTGTCGGAATGGAGGTATTAAAAATCAGGATTTTTGAGATATTTTGCGGGGGTTATAATTTTTAATCCGACCGTTGGATCGTGGTAATTTTTGGATATGTTATACATATATAAGTTGAGTATATGCCCACAAATTTTGAACCGTTAAAAATGAACGTATGATTTGTTATGAATTTTACGAGATGACTGGTTCAGAAATTGTTGAATTTTCGGAGTTAATCATTTTGGTGGAAAATTCTAGAATTGGTGGGCCCCACTTGTGGTTGGTGAAGAAATGTGCTGAATTATATTTCAAATGTGGTGGGTGGGAATAGTAGCAGGTAAAGCCATCAGGTTGCAGGTCAAACCTACCAAAATTTTCCTATAAATAGAGGGCTAAGTTAGAATTGAAAATCACACCAGAAACATAAGCTTTCTCTCTTTCTCTCTCTCTATATTATGAAGCATATTTTGTGAGATTTTAGATACTTGGTGAGTTGCTATTCATCAGTGCAAGTTTCCTTCAGCATCATATCCGATATCCAGTCAGAAGTACTGCTCTTTTGAGGTAAGGGATAGTAAGGGATTTTAAGGGATTTTAAGGGTTGTTATGTTTTTCAGTTTCGTAATTTTTCTGAACTTCAAAAATTCTGGAAAAATTTGAAATGATATTTTGATGAGTTTTATTGATTGTGTCCAAAAATGGTGATTTTTGGATGTATAGATTGAGAGTTATGAATTTTATGAGAAAAGACTATTTTAAAAGTAACTGCTTATAATTTCTTGTGGTTAACTCCAAAATTGATGAAATTTTTATTGGGAGTACATGTATATGATAGAAGTATACTCTGTAAATTTCAGAATTTTTGGACAAAAGTACAATTTTTGATAAATGTCTAAATATTCGGCTGTTTTGGCCATATGAAAAATAGTAAATGACTTTTAAAAATTCTGAGAAAAATATATGTTCACTATGGGACTATATTATGCTAAATCCCAGAAAAGAAATATTTTTGGAACTGATTTGGTATTTTTCATGAAAATGGTCTAGTTATGAGTAAATGAATTAAATATGTTTTGTGAAGAAAGAAAATTAGAAAATAGGATTTTATGGCTTGAGAATCCTATATGAGGTATATGCAGATTTTTGATGAGGGTTTTGGTTATTGATGATGAAATATTAAGAGTTGACATTTTATGATGATTAAATGCATTAATTAGTAAAGTGTAAACAATTTAAATAAATTGTTTATAAGCTTAAGAAATATTATTCTTTCAATATCATTATACCGAAATATTGGTATGAATTTTATTGTAGAATTTCTACCTTTTTGAGTCGGTGTTACTATTCACGAGTTACTATTCACGAGTTACTATTCATGAGTTACTATTCACGAGTTACTATTCACGACAAAATTGGTTTCTTTTACTAACCAAATTATAGTTGATTTATGAATATTACTCTTGAGATTAAATCTATATGTTGATTATATTGATTTTATTATCATATATAACATTTTTATAACCCTGATGTTGAATTTCTCTTTCACTGGAGTGTAAAGATGGGTAGATTATTGGTATGATCATGACTAGGGTTCTCTTTGGCCTGTAGTGCAAAGTTGAATTGTGACTGGTATGATCATGACCATTGAATTTATAATTGAATATCTTTAGCTTAAGTGCAAAGATGAATTGATTAACATGGTTATAATTATGGTGTATATAAATTCTGAAATGATTATATATTTCTTTGAGATATGAATATATTTGGCCTGTAGTGCAAATATGAATTGTTGAGAAATATCTTTGGCCTGTAGTGCAAAGATGAATTGTAGAGGAATATCTTTGGCCTGTAGTGCAAAGATGAATTGTTGATGAATATCTTTGGCCTGTAGTGCAAAGATGGTCTGTTGATGAATATCTTTGGCCTGTAGTGCAAAGATGGTCTGTTGATGAATATCTTTGGCCCGTAGTGCAAAGATAAACTGTTGTTGAATATCTTTGGTCGTAGTGCAAAGATGGATTTATTAGTATGATTATGAACAGGAACTGTGATTTGGTATAACCATGATCTTTGATGTTTCAGGTAAAGACAGGTGATGAAAATATTATTCGTCCTGGGTGTGAAGAAAAATTTAGAATCACAATTATGATTATGAGTTATTCATATGATTGTGGAAAGGAACTGTTGATTGATGTTACAGGGATAAAACATTGTTGATGGATTTTTAACATGGAGAAGATAATAGACTTTATAGTCTATTTGACTCTTCTAATGGATTGCTCGTTCCGCTGCAACTATGGTTGAAATTTTTATCATTTACCATATGTTCTAAATCTCTGATTTATTATTGATGAAGGCTACTGATAATTTAATTATCTTTAGTCATGATATTCTTTACTGAGCTAGTTGTGCTCACCCTTTTGCTTCACAATTCCTTTCAGGTAATAAGAGTGTAGCTGGGTCGAGCGAGGGTAAAGGGGAAATAGAACGGTGGTCTCTAGCTGTGGATGTTCTCCCGAAGCAGTATAGAAAAGTTCATTTAGTAGTTATATTTGGTGAATCCAATAGGGTAAGGTGTACCCAACGTTGGAAGGGTGGTTTGCCACTATCATACAAGATGTCTAACGACATACAACCTCGTGTCATCATAAGACAGGGATGTGCTCATCCACTTGCTGAGTATATATACGAGCACTACCTATATAATCTTGGTGTTTGTTTAAAGTATAATTCTCAATTAGATACAGTGGAGATAATGATAAGTCAAGAGAAGACTCACCATTGGGAAGAATATGATAGTAATCTTCTCGTTTTTCTTTGGGGTCTATTGGGTCAACCAAGGATAATTCTGTGGCCATATGATATCTATCATAACCTAGACGCGTGGCCTCCCATGTACGAAGGTTTCCTTGAGCACTTCCCAAAGATTCTAATTTCTAAAACAGTTTTTGACTATACCTTTATGTAAGGTGTTATTGTGAGGTGATGTCCACGGTTGGAACATGAGTCACATTTGGTATATATTTGTATCCAAACTCACAGCATATGTGTTGTTGTATTTTGCACGACAATTGTTGTAATAAAGTTGTAGTTGTTTTCTGTACCATGTATTTGACGACTCAGAATGGGTTGGATGGAATGGACCTATTTTGGGGTTGTCACAGTTTCATGCTAGTCAATCTTTACATGAGTTGTCGTTAGTTGACAAAGGTAGTTATCATGTTTGTCCGTTCGAGCAATCTTTATTGCATGATTTGCTATCATATGGTTTTGATTCAACAAGTATTTATCATCAAGAACGTTTGAGGGATGAGTTATTTGCATGTTTAGTTAGTTCACTTGGATTAGCTAAGGCATTGCATACTTCCATGGAATTGTTGAATTATATTTTACATTCTTTTATGAGAAAAATTGTTCTCTATTTTGATGATATTCCGATTTTTGTTAACATTTTGAGAAAATCTTTGGCATGTGTTGAGTTTGTTTGTGATCATCGTCGATATGCTATTGAATTTTCAACTTATGATTGTGACCTTTTTCTGTTGGTACTATTATGTGATTTTGATTGTGTTAATATCAATGGAAGGAGAAAGGCTAGTTGTGTTTTGCAGATTCGTGATAGGATCATATTCATCGAGGGAAACATGGATCGTGCAATTCAATTCGATCAATGCATTGAGAGTCTACATGGAAGTGTTTTGAATATTGTTTTAGAAAACTATACATATGATTTTGGTTTATTTAATTTCTTTGTGATTAGACAAAAGGAACTTATTGATTTGTTTTGTTTTGTGTTTAATCCAGGAATTCAAGAGACTTTGCGTGAGAAGCATTACGAATTTCAAGTATTGATATTTGACCCAGGTGCATTGACGAATGTGTTTCTGCGAAGGATTGAGATCATTATATTGACTGTTGATCCAGGAATTTGTTATTGGGAAAATCTATCATATGAAGAGTTTTTCATTTTGATATTTAATCCAGGGGGAGTTGGAACTTTTCAAATTCTTGCTTGCGTTGCTGATATTGCTTATTCATTTAAATTACCAGGTGAGACTTGTGGTTATATTTTGTTTGGTGATTCTAACTTTGATTGTTTTGATGTAGGATCATATTTGTGGACAAATCCTTTTCAAGGGGAGCGGTTGCCAGATTTGAGGACAAATCCTTTTGAAGAGGAGGGGAATGATGACAGATTGACTGGGTCAGAATTTTTCGTCAATTTATCGACTCGAGTGTCAAGTGTTTAACAAATAATTTTAAGTAATTGGGCTAAAGATTATTCAAGGGAAGTTTATTATTCATGTGGGTTGAATTGTTAATTCATTAACTATCATGTGGGCCACGACTTTTCAAGTTATCAGACTTTAACATGTTGGATACTTAGTTGATATGGGATTCATGTATCACATGGGCCATGGATATCAAGGCAATTCAACATATATTACATGCATGCAGCCGTATGGGATTTATTTTGTTTAAAAGTCATTAGACTTTATTTGTGATGCATACATGACGTGGCAACTTGGTGGCAACTTGGCAATTGTTATTATTTTCTTATGATCACACGCAGCAAGCCAGCAATCCTTATTTCCATTTGTTGAGAACTCAGCTTAATCACGCGGTAAAGGAAATCCGGCGCGGCGAAGGATTTTATTTTATTTGGATTCTTAATTTTAAATTTTATTGTAATTAAGATTTTTTTTTTAAATTGATTTCTATTTCCTTATAGCAATTAGAGTTATAGTTTATAAATTCCTATTAGGATTTGGATTATTTTGAGTAGTATAAATAGAGGTCCAAGTTATGTAATCAAATACAATATACATTATTCATTATTATTATTCAATAAATTTGTGAGTTTATTCTCCACTTTTGGTTCTTTGAAGAATTCCTAAGAACTAGTAATTCTTAGTTATTTCTTTGAGATTCAATTTGACTTATCATACATTAATTCATAGTTGTGTGTGGCGTCTTCTACCGCATCAATCGTCGATTGTTCCGAGATTACCGCTTCAATATAAGCTAGGGGTCAAGGTGTTGTCGGTGTCCATTCAACGCAGATTTTCGAACGCGAGCAATTGTACCAAGATTACCGTCTAAAGTATAGACGAGGGGTTAAGGTGTTGCAAGCAATTCACCCAACAACTGCTAGAAACGATCCGGGCGACGACCACCTCACGCAAGCGTGTCGTGGAGTCTATCATCTTGATTCACATGATTCCTTCTATTTTGATTGGAATGATTTTTGGGTTTTAGTTTGATGGAAATGAATGAATTTTGGGTTTTGAATTTGGTTTGATATGTACAAATTTTGAGTTTTGATTCTTGATATTAACAAAATGGGTTCCCTTAGATGTGAAAGATGAAGATGAAAATGAAGATGACTGATCCCTTTTTCAAGGATTTTTTTAGTTTAGTTGGAGATTAACTGAGAAAATGTATGTGAATATGAATATTTCTAATGGATATGAATATATTACTAATGAGTTTTAGAAGAAAAAAATTAGCGAAAAAAAGAAAGAAAAGTTTTTAGGTTATCTTTCTCTCTTCATATCTAATGGTTTGGAATTTTTAAAAAATAATAATTAATGTTTGAAGTGTTTTAATATTTTTTTTATTGTATATTTAAGCCTAGATTTAATGATTTCACAATATAAATAATAATTATATAAATTTTCAAAAATATAAATAATAAATAATTTTCAAATTTTAGTTATATTTTTGAAGTTTGAATTTATTTTTATGAATTTTAATTTTAAATTTGTGCTTATTATGAAAATACTTATGAATAATTTACCCAAATTTCTCTTATTTTAATAACATATGTAATATATTTGAATACAATAAAAGACAAATTTGTTAAAGAAAAAAATATTAATAATTTTTCATTATTAATGTTGAGGGTGTTATGACAAAATTAGTAATATAACATGTTAGACATTTATATGTTATATTACTAATTTTAGTTTTATCTGAAGAGAGGTTAATAAAATTAATGAATTTAATGAGTTATTTAAATTAAAAGAAATATATTTATGTGTAATTTATATAATTTATTTAAAATTGCACCATACTGGGAAAAAAAAAATTGTATGCTATAATATTAAAGTTTTACCATACCAAACAAATATTAATGATTAAAATAAATTTTAAAAAATATATTTTTTACTGTACTTTTATTTTGAATGGGTTGTTTTATTTATTTGGTTTTGATTAAATATAACATTAAATTTATACAAGTTTCCATCTAAGCATGCCAGAAAGAAAACTGTCTGTCATGTAAGCTTTCTCTCTCTCACGTGGCAGGTCATGCAATTTTTCCGTCCAAAGTCAAACAATTTAACAGAATTTGTAACGGTTTGTAAAAAAATTGTAGTTCAGTTAGTTGAATGAAAAAAAATTCAGTCCAATGATACATTTATAAACCGACTCGTAGTAGAATGAGAAAAAGTATATTTAACCCTATGCATATATGATAACAACTAAAGCTAAAATCAAGGAGTCAGATATTTTAAGATGGCATGAATCAAGAAGTCAAATATTCTAAGGAGATGATTGTGGAAATTCAAAAAACAATATCTAATCTAATTGCTAATTATTAGCTAGTGCTGATATATAGCTAGAGAATTGCAATAGTATATATTATATCGAAAGGCTTTGACCCGAATATTACGACTCAAACCATGGTAACCAGGGATATGAACAAACTTCCTAAAATTCAAATCCATTAATTTTTATACCCATCACATTTTCTGCAATACAAGATATTATTTAGTACAAAACTTTATCTTTTGATTCTTTCTGGTAACTGAACCGGAAGTTCTTCCGGCGGGAATGCATGAATTGAATCTACACTCCATTTAATTAAACAATATTGGTTTGTGCCTCCAATTTCCTATATATGTATATGGTTAAAATATCTTCCATGGAACTTTTTTTTTTGTTTTTCTCAGTTCTCACTCGTGTGCATGTTCATAAAATTCTAGAGTAATTATGTAAATTCTACATTTATATATAACCTATGCTGGAAAATATTCCCGCCAACTGATCAATTATATGCTTTTGTTACAGAATATATTTCCATTTGGAGCATAATTAATTAAGTACAATATTGTAGCTGAATAACAGCAATCGTAAAAACAGCTAGGTATTTAGCCAGCTAGGGCAGGTGGTAGTGCATGCTAATAAAAAGAAAGAAAAAGTGCCATGGACAAAACATTTACTTCATTATTGCCCAACTACTAGTGACACTAATATTTCCTTCGTACTAAAATTTGATGGAGTATTGATAACTCATACTTGGGACACAATCCTACTTTCACTTTTATTTTTCTTTGCTTGCTGTTCTATTTTAGGATAAATGCAAAGTCGACCACTAAATTTTTCTAAAGGCACCACATGTGCGTTGACCTGTTAACGTGGCACGCGTGGCAGGTCTAACGTGGTATTTAATATTATAATTTGACATGTATCAGCTGCTGACGTGGTATTTAATATTGTAATTTGACATGTGTCAGCTGCTGACGTGTTGTTTTTGGACATATGACCGCTGGAGCACTATAAGTCATTTATTAATATCTTGCAAGGATTAATATTTATATCAAAACCTGATATTTCCCCCATATATTCATTTCTTCTCCTTCACTACATACCATAACTAATTGGGTGATAATAATAATAACAATAAGAATAATAATAATAATAATAATAAAAATAATAATAATAATAATAACAAAATCTAACACCTGGAGAATATGAGTTTAAGTAGTTTTTGTCCCCACCTGGAGAATCTAACAAAATCTCATCAGCCAAGTTTCTACCCAAATGATTGCTCAAAATCCACTTACGTCAATCATGTCATTAAGAGTTACAAGAGTATTTTCGGTATTAACGTTTATTATTATGACTGTTATTATTTTTATTGTTATTATTATTATTGTTATTGTTATTGTTATTGTTATTATTATTATTAGTATTATTATTATTTTTAGTACTATAACAACAACAACAACAATAATAATAATAATAATAATAATAATAATAATAATATCAGTAATAATAATAATAGTACTAATAATAATAATAACAATAACAACAACAACAACAACAACAACAACAACAACAACAACAACAATAATAATAATAATAATAATAATAATAACAATAACAATAACAATAATAATAATAATAATAATAATAATAATAATAATAATAATAATAATAATAATAATAATAATAATAATAAAATAAAATAAAATAGTAATAATAATAATAAAAACAAAAATAAAATATAATAAAATAATAGTAGTAATAATAATAATAATAAAATAATAAAATAAAATAAAATAAAATAATAATAATAATAATAAAAACAAAAATAAAATAATAATAATAATAATAATAATAATAATAAATAATAATAATAATAATAATAATAATAATAATAATAATAATAATAATTACAGATCCTCCCAAGTATTACAGGCGCGCTTCAGTTTTCAATGAATCGCACAACTAATTGGCACGTATCAAAGCATTAAAATCTTTGAAACAAATTAGGAGAAAATCCTGTTGAACTAACTATTTTTTCATGCTTTGTTGCCAAGGAAAAACATCACAAAGTGGAAGAGAATAAGTCTTTTGATTCTCAAACACATTATTTTTGTATCAGTTTCCAATAAATGGCATGACTTGTTATAACTTACAGTAATTATTATTATTATTATTATTATTATTATTATTATTATTATTATTATTATTATTATTATTATTATTATAAGACCCCAATTTTCATAAATAAAAATTAATTTTTTTCTCGAAATATATTTTTATATTATGGTGTGGATCTGATATAATGTTACAGTTGTGGGTAATATTTATAAATTTTGCAAAGTATGCAAGTTGTCATAAAATATTCGATTGGTAGGAAAATATTTGTTTTAACAGAAAATATTCGTACGACAGCACAATCATTGGTGGACCCCACAACTGAATTATTGTCAGAGTTAGAAAATGACAGAATTATCTTTTTATGAAAATAACGGCGGAAGTTTTACCGTTAACTGTTGAAATACCCGGTGTTAAAAGTACAATAATACGGGTGGGTGCATAGTAACACACGGTATTAATTATTGATGTTTACGTGAGAAGTCACTCAGTTATATTCAATTATTGCTCCAGTAATTGCTGCATAGTATATCACGCTATTTGATTTTATTATTGTCAATATTTTATATTATTAAAACAATAATTGAGATCACAAGTTATTCATATTATTATCTGTATAATTAACAATGTCTAGAAAGTTCTGTCGAGGAGAGGTTTGGTCACTTAATTGCGCGCCAATAGGGAGGAATTCTTATCGAAAAGTCCCCTCTTTCATGGAAACGATCTGGTTGTTAATATTGCGAATTATACTAATATGAATAAATGTTGTTAAAAATATTGAGGGAATTTTTTTTGTATGAAGTATTTGTTATAAATTTTTCTTATTTTATGGACCCCCATTTAACTATTTTTTAAAATAATTGGTAGAAAGTTATTCGGTATATATATATATATATATATATATATATATATATATATATACACACACACACGGATCCGGTCCGGGAGTCCGGATTTTCTTAAAATTCGGACCTTTTTTTTTTTCGCTTTTTTTTTTTTCAAAACAACTAAAAAAAATATTTAATATTTTATGGAACTGAAATTTTTTCATAATATAATGTTTTGGGTGTGTTTTGAATACCTATACCAAAAAGTGGTGGTACAGTCTGCACAGACTGTACCACCATATTTTTTTATACGTACCCAAATCACGCCCAAAACACTTTATTATGAAAAAATTTCAATTCCATAAATTTTTTTTTTTTTTAGTTGTTTCAAAAAAAAAAAAGCAAAAAAAATAAAAATAAATAAAGGTCCGAATTTTATAGAGTCCGGGATCCCGGACTGGATATATATATATATATATATATATATATATATATATATAATATGTTTGTGAAAATGACATGTGGGGCGGGGCCCACATGTTGGATGAAATGGTAATGGGGGGTGGGGGGTTGGGAAAGTTTACGTATTATGGAGGGAGTAATATATATATATATATATATATATATATATATATATATAATAAGTTCTGTTTTTTTAATAAAAAATAAAATATATTATATTTTATTATGTATAGTATTTGCATAGTAAAGAATGAAATTTCAGACGAATTTGTATGGCAGCCTGTGATGTCTCTCCTGTGCGTCCGTGAATTTTTTTTTCAAATAGTATCCTTTCCATTCTTCTTCTATAATCTTGATCGTATTTCTTTAAAATTTAAGGAAGCTTTGAACGTAGAAAACAGTTCAAGTTTTCTTGAAGATTATCTCCGTCCTACCAGTCGGAATTGTAAGACCCCAACTTATTAATGAATAAAATCAAATTTTCTCTAAATATTATTGTGAATAATAAGGGGTTAATTTGATATAATACTTTGGTTATGGGTGAAATGTGCAAATTTTTGCAAAATAAGCAAGTGGTTATAAAATATTTATTTTTGGTCGGTGAATATTCGGTTGGTCGTGGAATATTCTTGCTGTCGGAGAATATTCGTACGACGACGCAGCCTTGTGTGGGCCCCATATCGGAAAGCGATTGGATGAAGAAAACGACAAGTATAAGTTGTTTATAAATAACGGCGTAGTTGTTACCGTTAATACTGTTGGAATACCCGGTGGTTAAAATACAGTAGCACACGGTATTGCACCAATTATTGATTCTTACGTAAGAAGGCACTACTCAATAATTGTTACAGTAGTTATTGTTCAATATTTTATTTTATTGATTCAATAATTGCTGCGTTGATATTTTATATTATTGTTGTTTCAATAATTGTTGCTGCACAGTATTTTCATTATCAGATCAATAATTCATATTATTTGAATAATATTATTAGATAACATTATTGGCAATGTCTAGAAAGTTCTGTCTAAGGAGAGGTTTGGTCATCTAATTGCGCGCCAGTAAGGAGAAATCCTTATTGGAAAGCCCCCTCTTTCCTGGGAACGGCCTGGTTGTCATAAATGTGATTCTGTAATATTATTTGTGAATAATTAATTATTGATTCATATGATAAGGAAATATTTATTTTATGTGGATATAAATGAGGGATATATTTTTGTGGTTAAAAATGAAGGAGTTAATGTTGAGGTTTTTGTCAGTATTTTTGTCGGAATGGAGGTATTAAAAATCAGGGTTTTTGAGAAATATTGCGGGTGTTATAATTTTTAATCCGACCGTTGGATCGTGGTAATTTTTGGATATGTTATACATATATAAGTTGAGTATATGTCCACAAATTTTGAACCGTTAAAAATGAACGTATGATTTATTATGAATTTTACGAGATGACTGGTTCAGAAATTGTTGAATTTTCGGAGTTTATCATTTTGGTGGAAAATTCTAGAATTGGTGGGCCCCACTTGTGGTTGGTGAAGAAATGTGCTGAATTATATTTCAAATGTGGTGGGTGGGAATAGTAGCAGGTAAAGCCATCAGGTTGCAGGTCAAACCTACCAAAATTTTCCTATAAATAGAGGGCTAAGTTAGAATTGAAAATCACACCAGAAACAAGTTTTCTCTCTTTCTCTCTCTAGATTATTGAGTGTATTTTGTGAGTATTTAGATACTTTGAGAGTTTCTATTCATCAGAGCAAGTTTCTTTCAGCCTTATACCGGTATTCCGACCAGAAGTACTGATATTTTGAGGTAAGGGATATTATTTTCTTCTTAAATGATATTATTTTCTTCAATATCATTATGCTGAAATATTGATATGAGTTTTTATCAAATTTGGAACTTTTTGTGTCGGGGGTTACTATTCACGTATACGGCACTATTCACGAATACGGCACTATTCACCGAAAAATAAAATTTTCCCTTTTTGTCCAAGATGTCTATTATGGTTACTATCTTTGATTGTATCCATGTTTTGATCTTTATTTTTGAATTCTGCTTCACAATTGATTATTATGAAGTATTATTGATCTTGGATAAACTGTTATACGAATCCCTACTATTTGTCCTTCTGTCTCATTGGATTCGTTCTCTTTAAGATATTTTTCATCATCCTCAGTCCTAAATGATGATATTACTGAATATCTTTGGCCTGTAGTGCAAAGATGTATAATTACTTGATGAATATCTTTGGCCTGTAGTGCAAAGATGAACAGGTGTTGAGATGAACATGACCGACTGATGATACAAATGAATATCTTTGGCCTGTAGTGCAAAGATGAATATTTGGTTAAAGATGATTATTAATTGATGTTACAGGGATAAAATATTGATGATGGACTTTTAAATCTTAGAAGATAGTAGAATTCTTTCTCTACTTGACTCTTCTAATGGTTTGCTGTTTCCGCTGCAGTTGTTGATCTAAAACTTGTTGTCGATTATATTTTATCAGATTTTTCCCTGTTGAAGACTAACGATAATTTGTTGTATATTATCTTAGTCATAATATTCTTTACTGGGCTAGTTGAGCTCACCCTTTTCCTTTTTGTTCCATTTTTCTTCTCAGGAGGTGAGAACATAGCAGGATCTAGTCGGGGTATGGAGTGATGGTTCTAGAAAGATGTATTAGCAGTCCTCACTATTTCTGTAAAATAGTGTTTGAATAATTGTAATGAGGATTTATTTGAGTGTGGATATTGTCTAGAAGACAATATTTGTATTTAAACTCACAGTATGTGTTGTCGTATTTTGCACGACAATTGTATTATTGAAGTTGTAGTTTGCTTTCTGTACCATGTATTTGGCGACTCAGAATGGGTGTTGTATACCTATTTTGGGGGCGTCACAGTTGGTATCAGAGCTTAGGGATATGATCCCTGGCTGAGATGTGAGACAAGAACTAGGAGGGGAGAGACGGGGAATTCCTTCGCTAGTATGACCTGACTAAGTTTATTTGGTGTTTATTTGGTCGGTCAGAGTATAGGGATAATATATGACATGACTATTAACCCTTGTTTTATGGCAGTATTTAAGAATGGCAGCTGAGAACGTTAATAATGGAGTAAATCAGACCGTGGAGACACCTTTGATCACTACCCAGGGGAACGTGCAACAGGAAGGCAATATTCCTCCTGTAAACAACGTTACCGAGCAAACGATGAATGATGGAATGTTTAGGAGCTTTTTGCAGTTCATGCAAAATCAGACGAGGGAGACTCGTGTGCAGAATACGGGTGGAAATGATAACAACGCGCGGTTTGTCACAGCTAAGCAGTTCAAAGAATTGGGACCACCAGAATTTAAGGGAAAGCCGGATCCGATCATGGCGGAAACGTGGGTCAAGCAAATTACCAAGATATTTGATGTCTTGGGATGCACGGAGGAACAGAAGGTTCCATTCGCCACATTTATGTTCCGCGGTGAGGCAGACTACTGGTGGGAGTCTGTGAAGCGTACCCAGCCTGACGCACTCAACATGTCCTGGGAAACATTTCAAAAACTGTTCAATGACAAGTACTTTCCTGAAAGTATTCGTCATATGAAGGAGGTTGAGTTTATTAGACTGGAACAAAACAACATGACGGTGTCCCAGTACGAGGCGAAGTTTGCAGAGTTATCCAGGTTTGCACCTCATTTGGTCGAAAATGAGGAACGAATGACAAGGATGTTTCTGAGAGGTCTAAAACCCGAGATTCGGCAATATCTTATCTCTCATAAATTTTCTTTATATTCAGATGTTGTAAACAGGGCTCAATTATTAGAGCGAGATAATGAGTATGTGCAACCGAGGGACCACAACCAGGGTCATACCGGTGGCGGCAGTCATCGAAGCAATGAAAACCAGCAGGGAGGAAAACATTCGGACAAAAGCGGTAACCACTCTGGTGGTAATCGTGGTCGTGATAATAGAAGGAGCGAGTCGGGAGGAGATTTCAAGAAGAGAAGGTACAACAATGATAACGTGAAGACGTCAGCACAAACATCAACTGTTTCTAGGGGAGGAGAACGACCACCGGTCGTATGTTACAAATGTGGGAAAGAGGGACATATCAGCCCAAACTGCCCACAACAATCCAAGGTATGTTATAACTGTGGAAAGGAGGGTCATATAGCTCGAGAGTGTTCTGTAGCAAAACCAAGTTCAGCGGGGATGGTGACTCCAAAAGCTGTCCCGGATAAGTCGAAATCAGCGGTTCCTGGAAGGGCGTTTGTCGTTACTGGCCAAAACGCGAGAAACCCGAACGAGGTGATCACGGGTAAGCTAATCTTGAATTCTTGCGAAGTTTATACTTTACTAGATACCGGTTCTACCCATTCTTTTATCTCTCCTGCTTGTGCTCAACGTTTAAACTTGACTCCGGAGAAATTGGACTTTAACTTATCTGTTGAAACTCCGTTGGGTGAAACCTTCGTTACATCTACAGTTTATAAATCTTGCATGATCCAAGTTGGCACTATCACATTACCTGTTGATCTTATCTCTTTAAAGATACTTGCTTTTGATGTGATTTTAGGAATTGATTGGTTAACCACTCATCATGCTAAAATTGATTGTTTTCGTAAGGTTGTTAGTTTTCATATTCCTAACCAACCTGTCATACGAATTCAAACTACTAAACCACTAAAATCAGTCACTGTCATATCAAGCCACAAAGCTATTCGTTTATTGAAAAACGGATGTCAAGCTTTCTTAGCCCATGTTATGGATTTGAACAAAGACAAGTCAGATTTGAATAATATTTCTATTGTTAGAGAATTTTCCGATGTATTTCCTGAAGAACTTCCCGGTCTACCCCCGGAACGAGAAATTGAATTCTTTATTGACCTTGAACCCGGTACAAAGCCCATTTCTAAAACCCCATATCGAATGGCTCCTATTGAACTTCAGGAGTTAAAAGTCCAACTACAGGAGTTGTTGGACATCGGTTTTATTCGTCCTAGTACGTCTCCTTGGGGTGCTCCTGTTTTATTCGTAAAGAAGAAAGACGGGAGTATGCGACTTTGTATTGACTATCGAGAATTGAACCATGTCACCATCAAGAATAGGTATCCGCTACCTCGCATTGATGACCTGTTTGACCAGTTGCAAGGAGCACAATTCTTTTCAAAGATCGATCTTCGTTCTGGATATCATCAGCTGAAGATTAAAACTGAGGATATTCCAAAGACTGCCTTCAGAACTCGGTACGGGCATTATGAATTCTTAGTAATGTCTTTTGGATTGACTAATGCTCCTGCTGCCTTCATGGATATGATGAACCGTGTATTCAAAGAATATTTGGATCAGTTCGTTGTTGTCTTTATTGATGACATCCTCATCTATTCCAAAAGCCGTGAAGATCATGAGCGCCATTTGAAGCTGGTACTGCAAAGGCTTCGTGAAAACAAGCTATATGCCAAACTGAAGAAATGCGAGTTCTGGCTTGAGGAAGTAGCATTCCTTGGGCACGTGGTGTCAAAACATGGAGTATCTGTCGACCCGGCGAAGATTGAAGCCATACAAAGTTGGGAGCAACCGAAGTCGGTAACCGAAGTACGTAGCTTTCTGGGCTTAGCTGGTTATTATCGGAGATTTGTGGAAGGATTTTCTCGAATCGCTACTCCGTTAACTCAGCTGACTCGGAAAGATACAAAATTCGTATGGAGTGAGGAATGCGAGAAGAGTTTCCAAGAACTCAAGAGGAGACTCATTTCGGCACCTGTTTTGACAATACCATCTGGTTCGGATGGATTTGTTATCTACAGCGATGCTTCAGGCAAAGGGTTAGGATGTGTTCTCATGCAACATGGGAAAGTCATAGCCTATGCCTCACGACAACTCAAAGAATATGAGAGGAATTATCCTACTCATGATTTGGAGTTGGCAGCAGTCGTTTTTGCGTTGAAGATCTGGAGACACTACCTGTATGGGGAGAAAGTGGAGATCTATACAGATCATAAAAGCCTCAAATATTTCTTCACCCAAAAGGAACTCAACATGCGGCAACGACGTTGGCTCGAGCTGTTGAAAGATTACGATCATACCATCCAATATCATCCTGGAAAAGCAAACGTAGTAGCTGACGCATTGAGTAGAAGATCATATGCGGGTACGAGTGCAATGTTGTTAACACAAAGGCCCATTTTGTATGACTTGCAAAGGATGGAGATAGAGATGAAGGCTCCAAGTACCCACATGATGATATCAAATATACGAGTAGAACCGACTTTAATCGATAAAGTTAAAGCTGCTCAAGCTACGGATATAGAGCTGATGCGTATGAAGAAGAAAGTGCAAGAAGGTGCTATTCCAGAAGCAAGAATCGATGAAGAAGGAATACTTCGAGTCAACTCCAGACTTTGTGTTCCTAACGATTTTGACTTGAAGCATAGAATAATGATGGAGGCACACAACACACCGTTTGCAATCCATCCTGGGAGTACCAAAATGTATCACGATCTTCGACATACATTTTGGTGGAGCAATATGAAAAGAGAGATCGCGGAGTTTATCTCGAGATGTTTAACTTGTCAACGTGTAAAAGCGGAGCATCAAGTACCAAAGGGTCCATTGCAACCACTTGAGATTCCGAAATGGAAGTGGGAACACATTACTATGGATTTTGTTACAGGTCTTCCCAAGGTTTCTCAAGGCATAGATGCGATTTGGGTTATTGTTGATAGATTAACCAAGTCCGCTCATTTCTTGCCGATACGTGAGACTTATTCCCTTGAACGTCTTGCTAGTATGTACGTGAACGAGATTGTGAGATTGCATGGCATGCCAGTATCCATAGTTTCGGATCGTGACCCAAGATTCACTTCACGATTTTGGGTTAGCTTGCAGAAAGCTATGGGCACGGATTTACGATTCAGTTCAGCATACCATCCTCAAACGGACGGACAATCAGAGAGGACTATTCAAACTCTTGAAGATCTATTAAGACTTTGTGTCCTAGATCTCAAAGGGAGTTGGGATAAGTACCTACCATTGGTGGAATTCTCCTACAACAACAGTTATCAGGCGAGCATAGGTGTGGCTCCATTTGAGGCGTTGTATGGAAGAAAATGTCGTTCTCCAGTATGCTGGGACGAGGTGGGTGAAGCAACATTGTTGGGACCAGAATTGGTACGCATTACTACAGAGAAGATCCAAACGATTCGACAACGTATACAAACGGCACAGGATCGACAAAAGAGTTATGCGGATCTTCATCGGAAGGACGTGGAATTTAATATTGGGGATCATGTATTGTTACGTGTTGCACCATGGAAGGGAGTTACAAGATTTGGGAAGAGAGGAAAGCTCAATCCAAGATTTGTTGGTCCATTTGAGATTCTTGAGCGAATAGGAAATGTGGCATATAGACTCGCATTACCTCCAAGCATGTCTCGTGTTCATAATGTTTTTCACATATCTATGCTTCGTAAATATGTTAAAGACCCGAACCACATTATTGAGTTAGAACCAGACGAGATAGCTGAAGATTTAACGTACGAGGAGGTACCTGTTAAGATCTTGGATAGGAAAGAGCATGTCCTACGCACGAAGGTTATACCACAAGTTAAGGTTTTGTGGAGAAACCATGCTATTGAAGAAATGACCTGGGAGTTGGAATCAGAAATGAAAGCGAGGTATCCTCACCTTTTTGAAACATCAGGTACGTACGTCAATTTCGAGGACGAAATTTCATAAGGAGGGGAGGTTGTAAGACCCCAACTTATTAATGAATAAAATCAAATTTTCTCTAAATATTATTGTGAATAATAAGGGGTTAATTTGATATAATACTTTGGTTATGGGTGAAATGTGCAAATTTTGCAAAATAAGCAAGTGGTTATAAAATATTTATTTTTGGTCGGTGAATATTCGGTTGGTCGTGGAATATTCTTGCTGTCGGGGAATATTCGTACGACGACGCAGCCTTGTGTGGGCCCCATAACGGAAAGCGATTGGATGAAGAAAACGACAAGTATAAGTTGTTTATAAATAACGGCGTAGTTGTTACCGTTAATACTGTTGGAATACCCGGTGGTTAAAATACAGTAGCACACGGTATTGCACCAATTATTGATTCTTACGTAAGAAGGCACTACTCAATAATTGTTACAGTAGTTATTATTCAATATTTTATTTTATTGATTCAATAATTGCTGCGTTGATATTTTATATTATTGTTGTTTCAATAATTGTTGCTGCACAGTATTTTCATTTATCAGATCAATAATTCATATTATTTGAATAATATTATTAGATAACATTATTGGCAATGTCTAGAAAGTTCTGTCTAAGGAGAGGTTTGGTCATCTAATTGCGCGCCAGTAAGGAGAAATCCTTATTGGAAAGCCCCCTCTTTCCTGGGAACGGCCTGGTTGTCATAAATGTGATTCTGTAATATTATTTGTGAATAATTAATTATTGATTCATATGATAAGGAAATATTTATTTTATGTGGATATAAATGAGGGATATATTTTTGTGGTTAAAAATGAAGGAGTTAATGTTGAGGTTTTTGTCAGTATTTTTGTCGGAATGGAGGTATTAAAAATCAGGGTTTTTGAGAAATATTGCGGGTGTTATAATTTTTAATCCGACCGTTGGATCGTGGTAATTTTTGGATATGTTATACATATATAAGTTGAGTATATGTCCACAAATTTTGAACCGTTAAAAATGAACGTATGATTTATTATGAATTTTACGAGATGACTGGTTCAGAAATTGTTGAATTTTCGGAGTTTATCATTTTGGTGGAAAATTCTAGAATTGGTGGGCCCCACTTGTGGTTGGTGAAGAAATGTGCTGAATTATATTTCAAATGTGGTGGGTGGGAATAGTAGCAGGTAAAGCCATCAGGTTGCAGGTCAAACCTACCAAAATTTTCCTATAAATAGAGGGCTAAGTTAGAATTGAAAATCACACCAGAAACAAGTTTTCTCTCTTTCTCTCTCTAGATTATTGAGTGTATTTTGTGAGTATTTAGATACTTTGAGAGTTTCTATTCATCAGAGCAAGTTTCTTTCAGCCTTATACCGGTATTCCGACCAGAAGTACTGATATTTTGAGGTAAGGGATATTATTTTCTTCTTAAATGATATTATTTTCTTCAATATCATTATGCTGAAATATTGATATGAGTTTTTATCAAATTTAGAACTTTTTGTGTCGGGGGTTACTATTCACGTATACGGCACTATTCACGTATACGACACTATTCACGAATACGGCACTATTCACCGAAAAATAAAATTTTCCCTTTTTGTCCAAGATGTCTATTATGGTTACTATCTTTGATTGTATCCATGTTTTGATCTTTATTTTTGAATTCTGCTTCACAATTGATTATTATGAAGTATTATTGATCTTGGATAAACTGTTATACGAATCCCTACTATTTGTCCTTCTGTCTCATTGGATTCGTTCTCTTTAAGATATTTTTCATCATCCTCAGTCCTAAATGATGATATTACTGAATATCTTTGGCCTGTAGTGCAAAGATGTATAATTACTTGATGAATATCTTTGGCCTGTAGTGCAAAGATGAACAGGTGTTGAGATGAACATGACCGACTGATGATACAAATGAATATCTTTGGCCTGTAGTGCAAAGATGAATATTTGGTTAAAGATGATTATTAATTGATGTTACAGGGATAAAATATTGATGATGGACTTTTAAATCTTAGAAGATAGTAGAATTCTTTCTCTACTTGACTCTTCTAATGGTTTGCTGTTTCCGCTGCAGTTGTTGATCTAAAACTTGTTGTCGATTATATTTTATCAGATTTTTCCCTGTTGAAGACTAACGATAATTTGTTGTATATTATCTTAGTCATAATATTCTTTACTGGGCTAGTTGAGCTCACCCTTTTCCTTTTTGTTCCATTTTTCTTCTCAGGAGGTGAGAACATAGCAGGATCTAGTCGGGGTATGGAGTGATGGTTCTAGAAAGATGTATTAGCAGTCCTCACTATTTCTGTAAAATAGTGTTTGAATAATTGTAATGAGGATTTATTTGAGTGTGGATATTGTCCAGAAGACAATATTTGTATTTTAAACTCACAGTATGTGTTGTCGTATTTTGCACGACAATTGTATTATTGAAGTTGTAGTTTGCTTTCTGTACCATGTATTTGGCGACTCAGAATGGGTGTTGTATACCTATTTTGGGGGCGTCACAGGAATACTCTTCTTTTTAAGGTAAGGGATATTATTTTTGTTCAATATTCGTAAGAAATAATATTTTCTTCAATACTCTGTAGTATGTAAGTAATATTATTTCGTTTCAGATTCCGAATTCTATACTCATTTTGTTAAAGTTTTGGCTTCTATACTCCATGAAATTAGTAGAATATCTTTGAAATTTGCACTTCATCCAGTTTCTTTTTATGAAAATATTATTCTGAGCATTCTTGATAAATTTTAAGTTTTTCATGTCGGGGAACTATTCACAAAGTACGGCAAAACTATGTTTTTCAGCACTGAACTTGGCACGTTTTACTTAATACACGATTGAACTTTTAATTTTTCGAATTACATCACTGAACTAATTATTATTTTACAATTAAGCCATTCCGTTAAAAAATATTGACAGACGTTAAATTATTGCTGACGTGGCACTGACATGGCAAAAAAAATAAAAAAATAATGCTGACGTGGCAAAAAAATACATAATACTCATTTTAAAGTTTTAAAAATAACAAAAACATAATAAAATAAAACAAATTTTTCTAAAAAATATAATTTTTAATAAAAAACAGATTTTTTTTAAAAAACATAATTTTTAAAAAAAATATACTTTTTAAAAAAAACATATTTTTTTTAAAAAAAACATATTTTTTTTTTAAAAAAAACATATTTTTTTTTAAAAAAATATAATTTTTTTTAAAAACGTCAAAAATCATAATTCTTTTTTAAAAAAACATAAATTTTTTTCAAAAGCGTAAAACAAAATTAAAACGTAATTTTTTTTAAAAAAACATTATTTTTAAAAAAATAAAACTTTTTTAAAAAAGCATACTTTTTTTAAAAAAGCGTAATTTTTTTAAAAAAGCGTAATTTTTTTAAAAAAACAAATTTTTTTTTTAAAAACGGAACTTTTTTAAAAAACAGACTTTTTTAAAAAAAACATAAATTTTTTTCAAAAAACATATTTTAAAAAAAACGGAACATTTTTTAAAAAACATAATTCTTTTTTAAAAACAGATTTTTAAAAAACATAAATTTTTAAAAAAAATGGAACTTTTTTAAAAAAACATACTTTTTTTTAAAAATAGATTTTTAAAAAACATCAATTTTTATTAAAAAAATAGATTTTTCTACAAAACGTAATTTTTAAAAAAAACATAAAAAAATTTTAAAACCGAACTGTTTAAAAAAGCGTAATATTTTTAAAAAAAACATAAATTTTTTAAAAAAACAATTTTTTTTCAAAAAACATAACTTTTTAAAAAAACTAGTTTTTTTAAAAACGTCAATTTATTAAAAAATTACGCTTTTTAAAAAAAATTATGTTTTTAAAAAAATTATAATTCTTTTTTAAAAACATATTTTTTTTAAAAAACGAAACTTTTTAAAAAAAACATAATTCTTTTTTAAAAACAGATTTTTAAAAAACATAATTTTTTTTAAAAACATAATTTTTTTTAAAACGTAATTTTTTTAAAAAAACATAATTTTTAAAAAAAAGAAATTTTTACTAAAGTTACGTTTTTAAAAAATCTGGTTTTTTTAAAAAGTTATGTTTTTTGAAAAAAAATAATTTTTTAAAAAAATTTAAGTTTTATTAAAAAAATTACGCTTTTTTTAAAAAGTTCCGTTTTTTTTAAAAAAATTGTGTTTTTTAAAAATCTGCTTTTAAAAAAGAATTATGTTTTTTGAAAAAACAAAATTGTTTTTAAAAAAAAATTATGTTTTTTTTAAAAAAGTAAGTGTTTTTTAAAAAAAGTTCCGTTTTTTTAAAAAATTTATGTTTTTTAAAAAAATTTGCGCTTTTTTAAAAAGAACGTTTTTTAAAAAAGTTACGTTTTTAAAAAAAATTATATATTTTTTAAAAAAATATGTTTTTTTTAAAAAGTATATTTTTAAAAAAAATTATGTTTTTTAAAAAAATCTGTTTTTTATAAAAAATTATATTTTTTAGAAAAATTTGTTTTATTTTATTATTTTTTTGTTATTTTTAAAACTTTAAAATGAGTATTATGTATTTTTTTTGCCACGTCAGTATTATTTTTTTATTTTTTTTGCCATGTCAGTGCCACGTCAGCAATTATTTAACGTCTGTCAATATTTTTTAACGGAATGACTTAATTGTAAAATAATAATTAGTTCAGTGACGTAATTCGAAAAATTAAAAGTTCAATCGTGTATTAAGTAAAACGTGCCAAGTTCAGTGCTGAAAAACATAGTTTTGCCCACAAGTACTATTCACACTAGTACTATTCATCCGGGATACTATTCATGATAAAAATTAGTTACTTTTCGGTCTAAATCATTTTTGATATAATATTATTCTTGAATTTTACTCCACAAAGTAATATCATGTTAACAATTTGGACGTTTTTGAATTCTGGATAAATTAAATTATAAATCTTTAAAAATTTATCCTTTACTTTCATTTAATTGAATTCTTATATCATTGTCATCGTCATCATTCTTATATTGTTATGAAAATCATCGTTGGCTTACGTGCATAGATGAACTGTTGATTGGTATGATTATGACCAGAGATTATTCGGTATAATCATGACCGTAATGTTACAAATGATGTGATAAAAGTCATCATTGGCCCGTAGTGCATTGATAGACAGTTGTTAGCATGATCATGACCATTGGTGAAAACACAAATATCCTTGACCCGTAGTGCATGGATAATTCGTAGTTGTGATACTAATGAATATCCTTGGCCGTAATGCAGGGATGATTCGAAGATGTGGATTATTTATTAAGCTGAGTCTCAGCGATAAAATTGATGATAAACTTTTTAAATCATAGAAGATAGTAGATATCATGCTCTACTTGACTCTTCTAATGGATTGCTTGTTTCGCTGCTGTTAAACTTGATGTCTATTGTATTTTATTAGTTTAACACTGTTGAAAGCTAACGATAATTTATTTTGTATTATCTTAGTCATAATATTTCTTACTGAGCTAGTTGAGCTCACCCTTTTGCTTTCATTATTCTCTTCAGGAAATAAGAACATAGCCAGGACTAGTCGGGGAATGGAGTGACGATCCGAGATAGTTGTTCAATAGTCCTCACTATTTAGTGTGATAATAAATGTAATGAAGATTGA
The DNA here is from genome assembly GCA_016801055.1 of Panax notoginseng. Lineage (NCBI taxonomy): Eukaryota > Viridiplantae > Streptophyta > Magnoliopsida > Apiales > Araliaceae > Panax > Panax notoginseng. Next base: position 164,155,998 of record CM029018.1, on the reverse strand, counting down.
ATTTAAGTTTTTATATTGTCTAGAAGACAATATTCCTGTTAAAACTCACCTATGTTTTGTCGTATTTCTACACGACAGTTGTATAATTAAGTTTATATTTAAATTATGTACCATGCATTTGGCTACTCAGAATGGGTGGTGTATACCTATTTTGGGGGCGTCACAATTATTATTATTATCACGCAATTAGTTATGGTATGTAGTGAAGGAGAAGAAATGAATATATGGGTGATGTATACCTATTTTGGGGGCGTCACAATTATTATTATTATTATTATTATTATTATTATTATTATTATTATTATTATTATTATTATTATTATCACGCAATTAGTTATGGTATGTAATGAAGGAGAAGAAATGAATATACGGAAAAAATCTCAGGTCTTGATATAAATATTAATTCTTGCAAGATATTAATAGATAACTTGTGATGCCCTAGCGGTCATATGACTAAAATTCCATACAAGAGGTTGCGAGTTTGAATTTGAGGAAAGACAATTTTTGGAAAAAATTCAAAAGACGTCACGTCAGCAGCTGACACATATCAAATTACAATATTAAATACCACGTCAAACCTGTCACGTGTGCTATGTCAGTAGGTCAACGTACATGTGGCGCCTGGGGGTTCAAAGTCTAAATTTTATGCGTTGTGGTTGCTATACCAAATACCAAAAACGTCGTGGTTTAGGGTGTCATCTATTTGACACCCTTTATACAACGTTTTTAAACCGTTATAGTTTGACACATTATATAACATTTTTTTTTAAAAAACATTGTAGATTTGTTGTCCAAAAATTATTAAATGGTTGAAAACGTTGTAAATAGTATGATTCCACAACGTTTTCTGGCTAAAAATGATGTAGTTTAATATATCAGATAACGTTTAGACACATTTACACAACGTTTAGAATGTGTTATCTATTAGACAAATTTATATAACGTTTTCAAAACGTTGTAGTGTGCATAAAAATGTTGTAATACATACATATAACAAATTATAGCTAAAAATGTTGTGGTTCACCTATATTACCAGTACACTTGCAATCTGCTAATGCCATGATATATAACTAAAAAAAGTCTAAATTCTCATTTAAATTTAAAGTCAAAATGTATCAACCATTCAAAATACATCCCAATAATACCATTCGTTTACAGTTTCAAATTACCACATCCACAAAATATATACCAAACTATCCATATATACATCTCAAATTCACTTTTGAATATAAATTACTACTATATTGAATTGTGAATTTGATTACATCTACAAAATAAACCAAACTATCCATAAAATTAAACTACTACCTAAACATGTACAAAAAAGCCTAGGTTCTCCCAAAATACGTATATTCATCTAACCCTGTACATATCCACCGTTAACTCTAGGCTCTACATGTAGCTGCTCACATACGCTGAAAAATAAATCCACACAAAAACAAAACCATTATAAGATGCAGATCTTTGAAGAGAAACTGTAGCATTCATAAAAGTCAACAAAGACTTACAAAAATGTAAGTTGGGTTATGTTAGCCATTGATACAGGAATTGCTCCAGAGAGACTGTTATGAGTATTCTTCTGCATATCCCATACTATATAATGTTGTGGGTAAATGAGTATTCTTCTTCATAACGAATTTCTTTGCCCACACTAAGTAAGCTACAAGAAAATAACAAAAGAAAGAAACACATTCTTGGAGTCCAAATAGAAAGCTATGCAGACAGGACTTCAAAAATAAATTGGGTCCTAGGAACACTGAAAATCTTGGGATCAAGGTAAATAGAACTTAAAATTTAATATACCTGCTTGCAGCGCTTTGCACTGTGTTCTAAACCTCCACAAATATAGTAAGGTTTCTTCTTTCTCTCCATGGTACATTCTACTGCATTGTGATCATTTTTACCACAATTGTAGCACATTTGCCAACTTCTTGTCGGGAAATCAAAATATCTCGGACTTCGCTGTAGAATAGATAAGAAATTACTGAAGGTCAGATAAGCACTTGATAATTTTGTAATTTTATTGTATATCCTGAAACTTATAAGAAGCTTTCGTAAAACAAAATTCTGCTTCCTCTCAACTGATTCTATTTTCAAAGGCATCATTGTTTCTGCATCTTTAGTTGAATCTACATGCTTCCCTACCTCCACCACAATATTCTAAAGCAAGAAAAATTGTTTTGAATTTTTTTTATAGTAGAATATATCATTGTACTATAATATCTGAAGGGAGATGGAAAACAATTAAGAAAAGATAATCAGAAAAAGGGTAATTAACTTACAGTATAATCCCGTTCTTCAAAGATTTTTTGCTCCTCGCTTACAAGTGCCTCTGTTTGCTCAGTTTCAACAAGTCCTCTCAAGTTTCCCAGACCTGCATTTTCTTCATGTCCTTCCGATCCTTCCAAAAATGGCAACTCATTATCGATCACTATATCAGATCTTATGCAGTTATCCACATTAATTTCTTCAGTAGTTTCCAAAGCTTTATGAGTGTTTCCCTGGTTGATATCATCTCGACCATCAACCTAAAGAAATGCAAATATAAATATGCTTACTTTAGCAGCATGATCAACTATTTTCAAATATCATGTCTAAACCCATTATCGATCACTATAGCAGGTCTTACGCCATTGTCCACATTAATTTCTTCAGTAGTTTCCACAGCTTTAGACAAGTACACTGCTTCTAAAGTAGGGGATGTTGCTCTCAAATGGGATCCTCCCACTAAAATGTAGGGTTTAGAGTACGATAGATAAATCATTAAAACACAAACGCCTAAAATCTTTTTTTGTTTTTTTCTTTCATCCACTCAGCATTTTCAGCAATACTAAAAGAAAGAGAAGATTATTTCTCACTTCCCCAGCATCAAGGAACAAAAATGTTTGATCAACCAGTGTCCCGCCAAGTAACTTCAGTGATGCAACAAGCCCTGATAGAACCACGGATGTTGTGCCCTGCAACAAGGATATGACAAGTCAGACTCATAGGATCTCCCAAACCAACAATAGTTACCACCGTGTTACTATGTGCCTGAATATCATCATTGAAGACCAAATGAGTTGTGCTATATTTTGACAACAGCTCAAAAGCATTGTGGTTTACAAAATCTTCAAACTGCAAAATTTCAATTAGAAGATTTACCAGCATTAGAGCTTCATGAGAAAATTGAGGTCTTTAATATTATTAAAATTAGACACATTCTAACAGGTATCAGGGTCCAGAAATGATTTAAAAAACCTGTACAAGAACTTTTTCAACATAGTTCTACTTAACAACAGTCATGAATTCATGTAGAAGGTCGGCATACTCCTAGAAAGAAAAAGTCAGTACTACCAAACATTAAAGATAACTGATGAGTACCATGAGATGAATCTTTTGTGTGCCAGTTTTCTTAATATAATTTGTATACCTTTCCGGTTGCCCTCCTTTGTTTGAGCCCAATGTAGAACTCATCATTCAATAACTTCTCGTTGTTTGTACCCACGTCAATAGTTATAGGCAAACACTGGACAGGAAAATTTAAAGAAAAAAAATCCTAATTAGAATGGTATGGGGAAAAGATAGGGCCAAACTCAGTTATTAAAGTTTATATGCTTTTAGTTAAAATCACAAGTAAACAATGATTAACATCGGTATGCAATCAAACTCAATAAAGAAAAAGAAAACAATCCTAGAAACGAAACACCAGTTCAAGGTGACCAACCTCTTAACACCATTTGTTCATCAAACGGACTGCTATTGGAACAATTTCCACTTAAAGAAAAAGCAGCTGAACCACCAAAGCCCTGCATTAGGTGAGACTGGAAAAAGGAACCAGTTGTGGGCGAAGGTTCCGCCTGAAACACAAAGAAGAAAGTTCACAACATTATTAAACCAAGCCTTTGAACGTCCACTAATCTTTCACAAAGATTTAAATAAAATTCTAGAGGCCCAAACAAAATATATAAAAAAATCACAGTTATCTTGATTCCCTAATTTGTACGACTATTATTATAAGTGCACCATTTACCTTTTATAAAACAACACAAAAAGAAAAGGGTTAAGAAGCACCAAACAGAAAAGGAAGATTCATTCTGTGAAAAAACAACACTGAAGGTTGAAGAGACCAAAAGCGAAAAGAATGTAAAGTATCGAAGAGAGAGAGAGAAAATCTCGACAAGCATAATTGCAGCGAGATGCTTTAATATAATACGACCTAATGTAAGCATCAGAATCCACTGGTCACACAAGCATTCACAATTACACTGTATATATTCTGCACAAATGAGCACTCAATATAAAGAAAAACAAGATTAATAAATTTCCCAAGTGTGAAAGTGATGGGAAGAAGAATCAAACATTAAATTGGAATTTGAAAATGTACTTTTACAAAAGAGTCGATTTTTATTGCTGATTAAAGCTAAAAGCATATCACAGATCACTAAATTCCACCACAATTCCCTGCTAAAGTTACTATTGTGATGTAACCACACATTCATAACACAGTAAAATTAAAGCAAATCCAAACTCCTACTCTTCAATGGCCAAAACAGCTATGAAGCAAGTAGCAAGCAACAAGTAGCAACCAAAGGAACGTCGTCGTATTACAGAAATCAACAGTTCAAAATCTGAATCTAGTGAAATGAAACAATTCAGCTTACCTTGATATTGGAGAGGAGAATCGGAGACTCGAGAAACGATGTCGGACTGAGACCTGGAGGTATGGTAATAGATGTGGGCCTGGAGATCGGTCTACTCCGCTTACCCACGGGAGCTTCGTCCCTCTTCAATCGAACTCCGAAAGCCGGAAGGCCGGGGTTCCTCACCTTCCCGTCAGGCGGCTTGCGAGAAGTGGGTTTTTGACGAAGAAGATCTGAATCTGGTAAACGGGGGTTTAGGGATTTAGAAGAAAGAATAGCTGGGAGGAAACGGAATACACTGGTAGCCGAAGGCTTCGAATCAAGGAAACAAAATAATTGTGCCAGTTGTTTCGAATCCTTGTTTTAATTTCAAATTTTTATTTTCGCGTCTTTTTTTTTTTTTTTTTTGCTCGGTGTTTTTTACATAACATTTTTTTTTAAACCTTATTTATTTAAAACCAAAAATTACGCTTATAAATATATAATATTTTTTCATATGTATCTACAACGTTTTGTTAAAAAACGTTGTAAAAAAAATCACAATATTTTTTAAAAAAGCGCCATCTTTTGAATGTTGTCTTTTTATAGTTTTGCACTAGTGGGTCGACTTTACATTTAACCCGTTCTATTTTTGATAATCATTGAAGTGTGTATGAAATCGTACATCCAAAATATTTTTCACAAATTTATTATTCATGATAAATTACAAACACAGAAAAAACTCACTTCAACCCTACTACTTAAGTTAGGGTTTGAAGTTTTGGCCAAAGGTTGATAAAAATCTCTCTTTTTATCATGTTCATATGTTCAAGTCTACCATTTAGCAGACAAGTCAAAATTAATCATAATGAAAAAGATAAATTTCTCCAATTTTCCTCCCGACTTCTTTCTCAAGTTTCCCCATAAGTCATCAGGATGAAATGTATTTCTAAAATTGACTATAATAGAATAGGTTTAAAAAACAAGGGAGCCGATATTTTCGCACGGTATTTTGATATTTCTCTACGGTATGGCTCACCTTTAACCAAACCAAACATGTTGCAATGCATTAGAATTGTTATTCCAAATTTACTCCTTCTTTCTTCCTCGTCTACGATGTCTCTCTAATTCATCTTCACAAAAAATACTAATCAAATTAGGTTTAACGGTTGGACGAAAATTACAACATCTCTATTTGCCTATTTTCGATGGTCTAAATTTTTCTTCTTATGTCTCTGTGTAAGCTTAATTCCCAGATCAATATATACATTTGATTTCTAGTACAGTGTTGTATAATTTGATTCTTATTTCTTGTGAAGATGAATTAGAGAGACGTCGTAGATGAGGAAGTTAGAAGAAGGGGTAAATTTGGAATAGAGACTCTAATGTACTGCAACATCTTTGGTTTGGTTAAAGGTGGGCCACGTCGTGCGGAAATATCAGCTCCCAAAAATAAACAAGTTTCAAAGTTCACACTTTTACTTTATATATGATATGGCAAAGATTGCCTATCAATAATTAATCACTTTATAAATAATATATTACTATTTTCGTCCATTTTTTTTAATTCTAGTTAGAAGATATACTTATTAAATTACTGATTTATGCAAAAAAAATTTCTTATAGTAGTGCTTAATTAACTCGGGATTAACGAAAATAACTCGTTCTTTATCGTATTATGTTTTGGCATTGATTATTGATAATTGATTACTGGTTATATATACAAGTTTTGTAACCCAACTTTTATGAATAAAGATGAATTTTCTATACATATCATTTTTGAATATTATGGAGTGAATTTGATATAATGTTATAGTTGTGGGTAATATTTATAAATTTTGCAAAGTACGCAAGTTGTTATATAATATTCATGTTGTTGGGGAATATTCGTTTGATCGTAGAATATTCTTTCTATTGGGGAATATTCGTACGACGGCGCAGCCATTTGTGGGCCCCATAACAATAACTGTCGAATGAAGAAAACGACAAATTTGAGTTTTTATAAATAACGGTGTAATCGTTACCGTTAACACTGTTGGAATACCCAGTGGGTAAAATAAAGTAATACGCGTTGTTGCACAGTAGCACACGGTATTGTACAGTATTTTTGAATTATTTATTCTTACGTAAGAATGTACTACTCAATAATTGTTACAGTAATTACTGTTCAATATTTTATTTTATTGATTCAATAATTACTGCGTTAATATTTTATATTATTGTTGTTTCAATAATTATCACTGTACAGTATTTCCCATTATCAAATCAATAATTCATATTATTTGAATATTATTATTAGATAACATTATTTACAATGTCTAGAAAATTTTGTTAAGGAGAGGTTTGGTCACCTAATTGTGCGCCGGTAAGGAAAAATCCTTATCGAAAAGCCCCTCTTTCCTGGGAGCGGCATGGTTGTCATTATTGTGATTCTATAATATTATTTGTGAATATTTAATTATTGATTTATATGATAAAAAAATATTTATTTTATGTGGTTATAAATGAAGGAATTAATGTTGAGGTGTTTTATCAGTATTTTTGTCGGAATGGATGTATTAAAAATTAAATCAGTGTTCTTAAAGCTCTATTGCGTGAGTTATAATTTTGATCCAACTGTTGGATCGTTGTGATTTTTGGATATGTTATACATATATAAGTTGAGTATATTTTCACAAATTTTGAACCGTTAAAAATTAACGTATGATTTGTTATGAATTTTATGAGGTATTAAAAATCATCCGTTTGTGGATTTAGGATATTTTTAGTTTGGAATTTAGAAAAACTTAAAGCTGCAAAGTTGTAGAAATTTCGATTTCGTGTGGAATGGACATAAAATTCGTATTTTTCTGATAAAAGGGCTATTTATTATGAATTATTGAAGTTTCGAAAATTAAAATATTTTTATTAAAATTATGGGTGTGACCCACTTTTATTTTTCAAAACATGTGGGCTGAATTTTTTCAAAGATGGCTTGCTTAGATTTTCAACAAAAGAGGTACGTAGAAGAAGAAAAGAAAAATTAATATTTTTTTAATTTAGTCTCCTTTGGCGTTCTAGCATTTTTCTATAAATAGGGCGCTTATGTTAGAATTGAAAATCACACCAGAATCAGAGAATTCTTCTTCTATAATCTTGAGTGTATTTCTTTAAAGTTTTAGAAAGCTTTGAGCGTAGAAAATAATGAAAATTTTCTTCAAAAATATCCCTGTTATACCAGTTAGAATACTCTTCTTTACAAGGTAAGGAATGTTATTTTGTTCAATATTCGCTTGAAATAATATTTTCTTCCATACTCTATAGTATGTAAGTAATATTATTTCGTTTTAGATTTCGAATTCTATACTCGTTTTGTTAAAATTTTGGCTTCTATACTCCATGAAATTAGTAGAATATCCTTGATATTTGCGCTTCATCCAATATCTTTTCATGAAAATATTATTCTGAGCATTCTTGATAAGTTTTAACTTTTTCATGCCAGAGTAATATTCACGGAGTTACTATTCCCGAAGTACTATTTACGGGATACTATTCACTCGAATACTATTCACCCGGGGTACTATTCATGATAAAAATTGATTCGTTTTCAGTCCAAATTATTTTTGGTACAATATTATTCTTGAATTTTACTCCACAAAGCAGTATTATGTTGACAATTTGGACATTATTGCTTTCTGGATAAATTAAATTATAAATTTTTAAAAATTTATCCTTGAACTTGTTTTATTGAATTCTTATATCATTGTCATCATTCTCATGTTTATATTATGTTGAAAGTCATCTGTGGCCTGTAGTGCATAGATGAACTTGGTATGATTATGACCAGGGATTATTCGGTATAATCATGACCGTAATGTTACAAATAATGTGGTAAAAGTCCTCATTGGCCTGTAGTGCATTGATGGACAGTTGTTGACATGATCATGACCATTGATAAATACACGAATATCCTTGGCCCGTAGTGCATGGATAATTTATGGTCGTGATACTAATGAATATCCTTGGCCGTAGTGTAGGGATGATGTGAATTATTTATTACGCTGATTCTCAGCGATAAAAGTGATGAAAAACCTTTTAAATTATAGAAGATAGTAGATTTTATTCTCTACTTGACTCTTCTAAAGGATTGCTTGTTCCGCTGCAGTTAAACTTGATGTTTGTTATATTTTATCAGTTTAACACTGTTGAAGGCTAACGATAAATTATTCTGCATTATCTTAGTCATAATATTTCTTACTAGGTTAGTTGAGCTCACCCTTTTGCTTTCATTGTCCTCTTCAGGAAATGAGAACGTAGCCTGGACTAGTCGGGGAACGGAGTGACGGTCCAGATGATAGCATTAGTAGTTCTCACTACTCTATAAAATAGTGTGATAATAATTGTATTGAGGACTCCATTTGAGTTGAATACTGTCTACAAGACAATATTCGTTTTAAAACTCTCAGCTTATGTTTTGTCGTATTTTACACGACAGTTGTATTATTAAGTTGTATTTGAATTTTGTACCGTGTATTTGGCGACTCAAGATGGGTGATGTATACCTATTTTGGGGTCGTCACAATTGGTATCAAAGCTTAGGGATATGATCCCTGGCTGAGATGTGAGACAAGAACTAGGAGGGGAGAGACGGGGAATTCCTTCGCTAGTATGACCTACCTAAGTTTATTTGTTATTTAATTGGTCAGTCAGAATATAGGGATAATATGTGGTATGTCAATTAACCCTTGTTTTGTGGTAGTATTTGAAAATGACATCCGAGAATGTTGAGAATAGAAATGGAGCACAGGAGACCGTTGAGTCACCACAGATTAATAACCAGGATAATGTGCAGGAAGACAACAATCCTCAGGTGAACAACAACACTGACCAAATGATGAACGATGGGATGTTCAGAGGCTTTCGCAATTCATGCAACATCAAGCAAGAGAGACTCCTGTCCAAAATGCAGGTGGAAACACTGGCAACTCTCGGACGGTCACTGCTAAACAGTTCAAGGAGCTGGGACCACCGGTGTTTTTTGGAGAGCCAAAACCACTTAAAGCGGAGACGTGGATAAAGCAGCTCAACAAGATATTTGATGTCTTGGGATGCTCCGAGGAGAAAAGGTTTCCTTTGCCACCTTCATGTTGCGGGCAGAAGCAGATTACTGGTGGAAATCTGTAAAGCGTACTCAACCTGCCGCACTGAAGATGTCTTGGGAGAAGTTCTAAGAATTGTTCAATGACAAGTACTTTTCCGAAAGTATTCGTCACATGAAAGAGGTAGAGTTCATTAAACTGGAGCAAAACAACATGACCGTGTCACAATATGAAGCTAAGTTTGCTGAGTTATCCCGGTTTGCGTCCCAATTAATTGATAATGAGGAGAGAATAAGGCGGATATTTCTTAGAGGTTTGAAATCCGAGATTCGTCAATACCTTATCTCTCACAAACTTTGCTTGCATTCAGATGTTGTGAATAGGGCTCAGTTATTGGAACGTGATAATGAGTCAACCCAACCAAGAGAGAGCAGCCGACAAAATGATAATACCAGTGGTAGCAGTCATTGAAGCGGTGACAACAAACGTGGAGGGAATCAACATGCCAGAAATGGTAACCATTTCGGTGGTAATCATGGCCAAGACAATAAGAGTGGACATTTCAAGAAGAGGAGATTCAACAATGATGGAAAGACGTCAGCACCAGCACCCGTTGTTAAGGAAGGAGAACGACCACCTATCATATGCTTCAAATGCGGAGGGGAGGGACATATCAGTCCAAACTGTGCGATGCAGTCCAAAGCGTGTTATAATTATGGAATAGAAGGTCACTTAGCCCGATTTTATCGTGCACCGAAGACAAGTCCAGCTGGGATGGAGGCACCAAAGGCCGTCCCAGAAAAGTCAAAGCCGGTAGTTCAAGGGAGAGCGTTTGCTGTGACCACCCAGATAGCAAGGAACCCGAACGAGGTAATCACGGGTAAGCTTATCATAAACTCTAGCGAAGTCTATACCTTATTTGATACTGATTCTACCCATTCTTTTATTTCTCCTACTTGCGCTCAACGTTTAAATTTGACTCCAGAGAAATTAGACTTTGACTTATCTGTTGAAACTCCGTTGGGAGAAACCTTCATTACATCCACTGTTTATAAGTCTTGTTTGGTTCAAATCGGTACCCTCACATTACCTGTCGATCTTATTTTATTGAAAATACTTGCATTTGACGTAATTCTAGGGATTGATTGGTTAACTACTCAACATGCAAAAATTGATTGTTTTTTGTAAGGTTGCTAGCTGTGACGCCCCCAAAATTAGGTATACATCACCCATCTTGGGTCGTCAGATACATAGTACAGAATACAAATACAACTGTCGTGTACAATACGACAAAACATAAACTGCGAGTTTGAATACAAATATTATCTTCTAGAGAGTATTCATACTCAAAAGGAGTCCTCATTACATTTATTAACACACTATTACATAGAATAGTGAGGACTACTAACTAATACTATCATTCTAACCATCACTCCGTTTTCCGACTTGTCCCAGCTACGTTCTCATTTCTTGAAGAGAACAGTGAAAGAAAGGGTGAGCTCAACTAGCCCAGTAAGAAATATTATGACTAAGATAATACAGAATAAATTATCATTAGCCTTCAACAATGTTAAACTGATAAAATATAATAGACATCAAGTTTAACTGCAGCGGAACAAGCAATCCATTAAAAGAGTCAAGTAGAAAATAAACTCTACTATCTTTTATGATTTACAAGGTTTTTCAACACTGTGATCACTGGGACTCAGCTTAATAAAATAATCCACATTATCGAATCACCCCTGCACTACGGCCAAGGATATTCGTGTAGTCATTAATGGTCATGATCATGCCAACAACTGTCCATCAATGCACTACAGCCAATGAGGACTTTTACCACATCATTTGTAACATTACGGTCATGATTATACCGAATAATCCCTGGTCATAATCATACCAAGTCCATCTATGCACTACAGGCCACAGATGACTTTCAACATTTTATAAACATGAGGATGATGACAATGATATAAGAATTCAATAAAACAAGTTCAAGAATTAATTTATCCAAGAATTAACAACGTCCAAATTGTCAACATGATACTGTTTTGTGGAGTAAAATTCAAGAATGCTTAGAAGAATATTTTCATGAAAAGATACTGGATGAACCGCAATTATCAAGGATATTCCACAAATTTCATGGAGTATAGAAGTCAAAACTTAACCAACTGAGTATAATAAAGAATGGAATAACAAAAGAAATCACCATGCATGCAATAGACCGCACAGACAGGTTATTCCAACAGAATAATAAATAATAGAACCAGGTCCGGCGTAAACGCACAGACAGGATATTCCGACAGAATAATAAATAATGGAACCAGGACCGGCATAAACGCACAGACAGGATATTCCTACAGAATAATAAATAATGGAACCAGGTCCGGCGTAAATGCACAGACAGGATATTTCGACAGAATAATAAATAATGGAACCAGGTCCGGCGTAAACGCACAGACAGGATATTCTGACAGAATAATAAATAATGGAACCAGGTCCGGTGTAAAACACACAGACATGATGTTCCAACAGAATAATAGAAGAATGTCACCAAGTATAGGGTAGACCGCGTATACAGGTTATTCCAACAGAATAATAAGAAATGGAATAACAACAGTTCTCTTCATGAATAAGAAAGAATAACACCCCTTACCGTTTTAAAGAAGAGCTGAAATAAGGAAGTAGTTAAGTAGCAGAATACTCTTCTTCTCTCTCTATAGTTTCTCTCTATAGTTTCTCTCTCTAGAGTTCAGTGAATTCGTAAGAAATAATGAAGGAATGAGCTGCTATTTATAGAAAAATAGAATGCATAGTAACTAATCCATGAACAGTCCAGATTGATTACTTTAATCTGACGGTCCATATTTAAAGAAAAATCTTTTAAATAAAATATAATATATTCTATTTATAGAATAACTTTAATAAAGTATTCTGTTTTATATAAAAAGATGTTTCTGTTTTATTACGTTAATAATACGAATAAAACAAAACGTCATTATCGCTAAATAATTCATATTATTAACTGACAATAATTGAATCAAACTGAGTGACTTCTCACATAAGCATTAATAATCAATACCGTGTGCTACTATGCAACCACACGTATTACTGTACTTTTACTACCGAGTAGTTCAACAGTAACAATGGTAAAACTTCCGCCGTTATTTTTAATAAAATATTTTTGTCGTTTTCTCAATCCGACAATAATTCCGTTGTGGGGTCCACCAATGATTGTGCCGTTGTACGAATATTCCCTTTTAAAATGAATATTTCCCGACCAATCGAATATTATATAACAACTTACGTACTTTGCAAAATTTATAAATATTACCCACAACTATAACATTATATCAAATTAACTCCATAATATTCAAAAATGATATTTATAGAAAATTCATCTTTATTTATAAAAGTTGGGGTCTTACAACCTCCCCTTCTTATGAAATTTCGCCCTCGAACTTAGGGTACGTACCTGGTATGTCGAAGAGGTAAGGATACCTTGATTTCATTTCAGATTCTAACTTCCAAGTCATTTCCTCAACATCGTGGTTTCTCCACAAAACTTTGACTTGAGGTATAACCTTGGAGCGTAGAATATGTTCCTTCTTATCCAAGATTTGAACAGGAACTTCTTCATACGTCAAATCCTCCGCTATTTCGTCCGGTTCTAACTCAATAATGTGGTTCGGGTCTTCCACATATTTGTGTAACATGGATATGTGAAAAACGTTATGAACACGAGACATACTTGGCGGTAAAGCGAGTCTATAAGCCACAGTTCCTACTCGATCGAGGATTAAAAATGGACCGATGAATCGAGGATTGAGCTTTCCTCTCTTTCCAAATCTCGTAACTCCTTTCCATGGAGCAACACGTAAGAACACATGATCTCCTACATCAAATTCCACGTCCTTTCGATGAAGATCAGCATAACTCTTTTGTCGATCTTGTGAGGTTTTTATACGTTGTCGGATCGTTTGAATCTTTTCTGTAGTCATACGTACCAACTCCGGTCCCAACAACGTTGCTTCACCCACCTCATCCCAGCATACTGGAGAACGACATTTTCTTCCATACAATGCTTCGAATGGAGCCATGCCAATACTTGCTTGATAACTGTTGTTGTAGGAAAACTCCACCAATGGTAAGAACTTGTCCCAACTTCCCTTGAAGTCAAAGACACAGAGTCTTAATAGATCTTCAAGAGTTTGAATAGTCCTCTCTGATTGTCCGTCCGTCTGAGGATGATATGCTGAACTAAATCGTAACTCCGTGCCCATAGCTTTTTGTAAACTAACCCAAAATCGTGAAGTGAATCTTGGGTCTCGGTCAGAAACTATGGATACTGGCATACCATGCAGTCTTACAATCTCGTTTATGTACATACGAGCAAGACGTTCAAGTGTATAAGTTTCTCGTATCGGTAAGAAATGAGCAGACTTGGTCAATCTATCAACAATGACCCAAATCGCATCAATACCTTGAGAAACCCTAGGAAGACCGGTAACGAAATCCATGGTAATGTGCTCCCACTTCCATTCTGGAATTTCAAGTGGTTGCAATGGACCTTTTGGTACTTGATGCTCCGCTTTGACTCGTTGACAAGTTAGACACCTTGAGATAAACAACGCTATCTCTCTCTTCATATTGCTCCACCAAAATGTATGACGAAGATCATGATACATTTTGGTACTTCCAGGATGGATTGCAAACGGTGTGTTGTGCGCCTCCATCATGATTTCATACTTTAAATCAGGGTTGTTAGGAACACAAAGTCTGGAGTTGACTCGAAGTATTCCTTCTTCATCGATTCTTGCTTCCGGCATAGCACCTTCTTGCACTTTCTTCCTCATACGCATCAGCTCCAGGTCTGTAGCTTGAGCAGCTTTAACTTTATCGATTAAAGTCGGTTCTACTCGTATATTCGCCATCATCACATGGGTCCCTGGAGTCTTTAACTCTATCTCCATCCTTTGCAAGTCACACAAAATGGGCCTTTGTGTTGACAATATCGCACTCGTACTTGCATATGATCTTCTACTCAATGCGTCAGCTACCACGTTCGCTTTTCCAGGATGGTATTGAATGGTATGATCATAATCTTTCAACAGTTCAAGCCAACGTCGTTGTCGCATGTTGAGTTCCTTTTGAGTGAAGAAATATTTGAGGCTTTTATGATCCGTAAAGATCTCCACCTTCTCCCCATACAAGTAATGCCTCCAAATTTTAAGTGCAAAGACAACAGCTGCCAACTCTAGATCATGAGTAGGATAATTCCTCTCATATTCCTTGAGTTGTCTTGATGCATAGGCTATGACTTTTCCATGTTGCATGAGAACGCATCCCAACCCTTTGCTCGAAGCATCACTGTAGATGACAAATCCCTCCGAGCCAGATGGTATTGTTAGAACAGGTGCTGAAATGAGTCTCCTCTTGAGTTCTTGAAAACTCTGCTCACATTCTTCGCTCCAACCGAACTTTGTATCTTTCCGAGTCAGCTGAGTTAATGGAGTAGCGATTCGAGAAAATCCTTCCACGAATCTCCGATAATAACCAGCTAAACCAAGAAAGCTACGTACTTCGGTCACTGATTTAGGTTGCTCCCAGCTTTGAATAGCTTCAATCTTTGCCGGGTCAACCGATATTCCACGACTTGATACTACGTGCCCAAGGAATGCTACCTCCTCCAGCCAGAACTCGCATTTCTTCAACTTGGCATAAAGCTTGTATTCACGAAGCTTTTGGAGTACCAGCCTCAAGTGTTGCTCATGATCTTCACGGCTTTTGGAATAAATAAGGATGTCATCAATAAAGACGACCACAAAGTGATCCAAATATTCCTTGAATACCCGGTTCATCATATCCATGAAGGCAGCAGGAGCATTAGTCAATCCAAAGGACATGACTAGGAATTCATAATGCCCGTACCGAGTTCTAAAAGCCGTCTTTGGAATATCCTCAGTTCTAACCTTCAGCTGATGATATCCAGAACGAAGATCGATCTTTGAAAAGAATTGTGCTCCTTGCAACTGGTCAAACAGGTCATCAATACGTGGCAATGGGTACCTATTTTTGATGGTGACATGATTCAACTCCCGATAATCAATACAAAGTCGCATACTTCCATCTTTCTTCTTCACGAATAGAACAGGAGCACCCCAAGGAGAAGTACTAGGACGAATAAAGCCAATGTCTAACAATTCCTGCAGTTGGATCTTTAACTCCTGAAGTTCAATAGGAGCCATTCGATATGGGGCTTTGGAAATGGGTTTTGTACCGGGTTCAAGGTCGATACAAAATTCAATTTCACGCTCTGGGGGTAGGCCAGGAAGTTCTTCAGGGAATACGTCAGGGAATTTATTAACAATAGAAATATCATTCAAAACTGACGTATTTTTGTTTAGATCCGTGACATGAGCTAAGAAAGCTTGACATCCGTTTTTCAATAAACGAATAGCTTTATGGCTTGAGATGACAGCGATTGATTTTAATGGTTTGGTTGCTTGAATTCGCATAATAGGTCGATTAGGAATATGAAAGCTAACAACCTTACGAAAACAATCAATTTTTGCATGATGAGTAGTTAACCAATCAATCCCTAGAATCACGTCAAATGCAAGTATTTTTAATGAAATCAGATCGACAGGTAATGTGTGGGTACCAACTTGAACCAAACAAGACTTATAAACCGTGGATGTAATGAAGGTTTCTCCCAATGGAGTTTCAACAGATAAGTCAAAGTCTAATTTCTCCGGAATCAAATTTAATCGATGAGCGCAAGTAGGAGAAATAAAAGAATGGGTAGAACCGGTATCAAATAAAGTATAGACTTCGTTAGAGTTTATGATAAGCTTACCCGTGATGACCTCATTCGGGTTCCTTGCTTTCTGGGAGGTCACAACAAACGCTCTCCTTGCACTACCGGTTTTGACTTTTCTGGGACGGCCTTTGGTGTCTCCATCTTGGCTGAACTTTTTTTTGGTAAACGACAAAATCGAGCTAAATGACCTTCTCTTCCACAATTATAACATGCTTTAGACGGCATCGCGCAGTTTGGACTGATGTGCCCCTCCCCTCCGCATTTGAAACATATGATAGGTGGTCGTTCTCCTTCCTTAACAACGGGTGCTGGTGCTGACGTCTTTCCATCATTGTTGAATCTCCTCTTCTTGAAATGACCATTCTTATTATTTTGGCCCTGATTACCACCGAAGTGGTTACCATTTCTGGCCTGTTGATTCCCTCCACGCTTGTTGTCACCGCTTCGATGACTGCTCTCACTGGTATTATCATTTTGTCGACTGCTCTCTTTTGGTTGCGTTGACTCGTTATCGCGCTCCACTAACTGAGCCCTATTCACAACATCTGAATACAAACACAGTTTATGAGAAATAAGATGTTGACGTATCTCAGGTTTCAAACCTCGCAAAAACATTCGCGTCATTCGCTCTTCATTATCCACCAAGTGGGACGCAAACCGGGACAACTCAGCAAATTTAGCCTCATACTGCGACACGGTCATATTATTCTGCTCCAATTTGATGAACTCCACCTCCTTCATGTGACGAACACTTCGGGAAAGTATTTGTCATTGAACAGCTCTTGGAACTTCTCTCAAGACATCTTCAGTGCGGCAGGTTGAGTACGCTTAATCGATTCCCACCAGTAATCTGCCTCTCCTCGCAACATAAAGGCGGCAAAGGGAACCTTTTGCTCCTCGGAGCATCCCAAGACATCAAATATCTTGGTAATCTGCTTTATCCATGTTTCCGCTATAAGTGGTTTTGGCTCTCCCTTAAACTCTGGTGGTCCCAGCTCCTTGAACTGTTTAGCGGTGACCGTCCGAGAGTTTTCAGTGTTTCCACCTATATTTTGGACAGGAGCCGCTCTCGCCTGCTGTTGCATGAACTGCATAAAGTTTCTGAACATTCCATCATTCATCATCTGGTCAGTGTTGTTGTTTGCATGAGGATTGTCACCTTCCTGATGCACATTATCTTGATTATTGATATGTGGTGAATCAACAGTCGCCTGTGCTCCATTGCTATTCTCAACATTCTCAGATGCCATTTTCAGATACTGCCACAAAATAAAAGTTAATTGATATGTCATATATTATCCTTATATTATGACCGACCAATTAAATACCATGCAATTAAACTTAGGTAGGTCATACTAGCGAAAAAATTTCCCGTCTCTCCCCTCCTAGTTCTATTCTCACATCTTAGCCAGGGATCATATCCCTAAGCTCTGATACCAACTGTGACGCCCCCAAAATTAGGTATACATCACCCATCTTGGGTCGTCAGATACATAGTACAGAATATAAATACAACTGTCGTGTACAATACGACAAAACATAAACTGTGAGTTTGAATACAAATATTATCTTCTAGAGAGTATTCATACTCAAAAGGAGTCCTCATTACATTTATTAACACACTATTACATAGAATAGTGAGGACTACTAACTAATACTATCATTCTAACCATCACTCCGTTTCCCGACTTGTCCCAGCTACGTTCTCATTTCCTGAAGAGAACAGTGAAAGAAAGGGTGAGCTCAACTAGCCCAGTAAGAAATATTATGACTAAGATAATGCAGAATAAATTATCATTAGCCTTCAACAATGTTAAACTGATAAAATATAATAGACATCAAGTTTAACTGCAGCAGAACAAGCAATCCATTAAAAGAGTCAAGTAGAAAATAAACTCTACTATCTTTTATGATTTACAAGGTTTTTCAACACTGTGATCACTGGGACTCAGCTTAATAAAATAATCCACATCATCGAATCACCCCTACACTACGGCCAAGGATATTCGTGTAGTCATTAATGGTCATGATCATGCCAACAACTGTCCATCAATTTGTAACATTACGGTCATGATTATACCGAATAATCCCTGGTCATAATCATACCAAGTCCATCTATGCACTACAGGCCACAGATGACTTTCAACATTTTATAAACATGAGGATGATGACAATGATATAAAAATTCAATAAAACAAGTTCAAGAATTAATTTATCCAAGAATTAACAACGTCCAAATTGTCAACATGATACTGTTTTGTGGAGTAAAATTCAAGAATGCTTAGAAGAATATTTTCATGAAAAGATACTGGATGAACCGCAATTATCAAGGATATTCCACAAATTTCATGGAGTATAGAAGTCAAAACTTAACCAACTGAGTATAATAAAGAATGGAATAACAAAAGAAATCACCATGCATGCGATAGACCGCACAGACAGGTTATTCCAACAGAATAATAAATAATAGAACCAGGTCCGGCGTAAACGCACAGACAGGATATTCCGACAGAATAATAAATAATGGAACCAGGTCCGGCATAAACGCACAGACAGGATGTTCCAACAGAATAATAAATAATGGAACCAGGTCCGGTGTAAAACACACAGACAGGATGTTCCAACAGAATAATAGAAGAATGTCACCAAGTATAGGGTAGACCGCGTATACAGGTTATTCCAACAGAATAATAAGAAATGGAATAACAACAGTTCTCTTCATGAATAAGAAAGAATAACACCCCTTACCGTTTTAAAGAAGAGCTGAAATAAGGAAGTAGTTAAGTAGCCGAATACTCTTCTCTCTCTCTATAGTTTCTCTCTATAGTTTCTCTCTCTAGAGTTCAGTGAATTCGTAAGAAATAATGAAGGAATGAGCTGCTATTTATAGAAAAATAGAATGCATAGTAACTAATCCATGAACGGTCCAGATTGATTACTTTAATCTGACGGTCCATATTTAAAGAAAAATCTTTTAAATAAAATATAATATATTCTATTTATAGAATAACTTTAATAAAGTATTCTGTTTTATATAAAAAGATGTTTCTGTTTTATTACGTTAATAATACGAATAAAACAAAACGTCATTATCGCTAAATAATTCATATTATTAACTGACAATAATTGAATCAAACTGAGTGACTTCTCACATAAGCATTAATAATCAATACCGTGTGCTACTATGCAACCACACGTATTACTGTACTTTTACTACCGAGTAGTTCAACAGTAACAATGGTAAAACTTCCGCCGTTATTTTTAATAAAATATTTTTGTCGTTTTCTCAATCCGACAATAATTCCGTTGTGGGGTCCACCAATGATTGTGCCGTTGTACGAATATTCCCTGTTAAAACGAATATTCCCCGACCAATCGAATATTATATAACAACTTGCGTACTTTGCAAAATTTATAAATATTACCCACAACTATAACATTATATCAAATTAACTCCATAATATTCAAAAATGATATTTATAGAAAATTCATCTTTATTTATAAAAGTTGGGGTCTTACATTAGCTTTCATATTCCAAACCAACCTATTATGCGAATTCAAACAATCAAACCATTAAAATTAATCACTGTCATCTCAAGCCATAAAGCTATTCGTTTATTAAAAAATGGATGTCAAGCTTTCTTAGCTCATGTCACGGATTTAAACAAAAATACGTCAGTTTTGAATGATATTTTTATTGTTAATAAATTTCCTGACGTATTCCCTAAAGTACTTCCTGGCCTACCCCCAGAGCGAGAAATTAAATTTTGTATCGACCTTGAACTTAGTACAAAATCCATTTTCAAAGCCCCATATCGAATGGATCCTATTGAACTTCAGGAGTTAAAGACCCAATTGCAGAAATTGTTAGACATCAATTTCATTCGTCCTAGTACGTCTCCTTGGGGTGCTCATGTTCTATTCGTGAAGAAGAAAGATGGGAGTATGCGACTTTGTATTGATTATCGGGAGTTGAATCATGTCACCATTAAGAATAGGTACCCATTGCCACGTATTGATGACCTGTTTGACCAGTTGCAAGGCGCCAAATTCTTTTCAAAGATCGGTCTTCGTTCCGGATATCATCAGTTAAAGGTTAGAACCGATGACATTTCAAAGACGACTTTCAGAACTCGGTACGGGCATTATGAATTTCTAGTCATGTCTTTTGGATTGACTAATGCTCCTACTGCCTTCATGGATATGATGAACCGAGTATTCAAGAAATATTTGGATCACTTTGTGATTATCTTTATTGATGACATCCTCATATATTCCAAAAGCCGTGAAGATCATGAGCAACACTTGAGGCTGATACTTCAAAAGCTTTGTGAAAACAAGCTTTATGCCAAGTTGAAGAAATGCGAGTTCTGGCTTGAGGAAGTAGCATTCCTTGGGCACGTAGTATCAAGTCATGGAATATCTGTTGACCCGGCAAAGATTGAAGCTATTCAAAGCTAGGATCAACCTAAATCAGTGATCGAAGTACGTAATTTTCTCAGCTTAGCTGGTTATTATCGGAGATTCGTAGAAGGGTTTTCTCGAATTGCTACTCCATTAACACAACTGACTCGAAAAGATATAAAATTCGGTTGGATCGTGGAATGTGAGAAGAGTTTTCAAGAACTCAAGAGGAGACTCATTTCAGCACCTGTTCTAACAATACCATCTGGCTCGGAGGGATTTGTCATCTACAGTGATGCTTTGGGCAAAGGGTTAGGATGTGTTCTCATGCAACATGAGAAAGTCATAGCCTATGCCTCTCGGTAACACAAAGAATATGAGAGAAATTATCCTACTCATGATCTAGAGTTGGCAGCTGTTGTTTTAGCACTTAAAATTTGGAGGCATTACTTGTATGGGGAGAAAGTGGAGATCTTTACGGATCATAAAAGCCTCAAATATTTCTTCACTCAAAAGGAACTCAACATGCGACAACGACGTTGGCTTGAACTGTTGAAAGATTATGATCATACCATCCTGAAAAAGCGAACGTGGTAGCTGACGTATTGAGTAGAAGATCATATGCGGGTACAAGTGCGATATTATCAACGCAAAGGCCCATTTTGTATGACTTGCAAAGGATGGAGATAGAGTTAAAGACTCCAAGGGCCCATGTGATGATGGCGAATATACGAGTAGAACTGACTTTAATTGATAAAGTTAAAGCTGCTCAAGCTACAGACCTGGAGCTGATGCGTATGAGGAAGAAAGTGCAAGAAGGTGATATGCTGGAAGCAAGAATCGATAAAGAAGGAATACTTCGAGTCAACTCCAGACTTGTGTTCTTAACGACCCTGATTTAAAGTATAAAATCATGATGGAGGTGCACAACACACCGTTTGTAATCCATCCTGGGAGTACCAAAATGTATCATGATCTTCGACATACATTTTGGTGGAGCAAAATGAAGAGAGAGGTCGCGGAGTTTATCTCAAGGTGTCTAACTTGTCAACGAGTCAAGGCGGAGCATCAAGTACCAAAAGGTCCATTGCAACCACTTCAAATTTCAGAATGGAAGTCGGAGCACATTACCACGGATTTCGTTACCGGTCTTCCCAAATTTCTCAAGGCATAGATGCGATTTGGGTCATTGTTGATAGATTGACTAAGTCGGCTCATTTCTTACCTATACGAGAAACTTATACACTTGAACGTCTTGCTCGTATGTACATAAACATGATTGTAAGATTGCATGGTATGCCAGTATCCGTAGTTTCTGATCGAGACCCAAGATTCACTTCACGATTTTGGGTTAGTTTGCAGAAAGCTATGGGCACGAATTTATGGTTTAGTTCGGCTTATCATCCTCAAACGGACAGGCAGGTAGAGAGGACTATTCAAACTCTTGAAGATCTATTAAGACTCTATATCCTTGACTTTAAGGGAAGTTGGGACAAGTTCTTACCATTGGTAGAGTTTTCCTACAACAACAGTTATCAAGCAAGTATTGGCATGGCTCCATTCGAGGCGTTGTATGGAAGAAAGTGTCGTTCACCAATATGTTGGGATGAGGTGGGTGAAGCAACGTTGTTGGGACCGGAGTTGGTACGTATGACTACGAAAAAGATTCAAATGATCCGACAACGTATAAAAACCTCACAAGATCGACAAAAGAGTTATGTTGATCTTCATCGAAATGACGTAGAATTCAATATTGGAGAACATGTGTTATTACGTGCTGCTCCATGGAAAGGAGTTACGAGATTTGAAAAGAGAGGAAAGCTCAATTCTCGATTCATTAGCCCATTTTTAATCCTCGAACGAGTAGGAACTGACTCGCCTTACCGCCAAGTATGTCTCGTGTTCATAACGTTTTTCACATATCTATATTATGTAATACGTGAAAGACCCGAACTACATTATTGAGTTAGAACCTGGACAAAATAGTGGAAGATTTAACGTATGAAGAGGTTCCTGTTAAAATCTTGGATAAGAAGGAGCATATTTTACGCTCCAAGGTTATGCCTCAAGTCAAAGTTTTGTTAAGAAACCATGATGTTGAGGAAATGACCTGGGAGTTAGAATCTGAAATAAAATCAAGGTATCCTTACCTCTTCGACATACCAGGTATGTACCCTAATTTTGAGAGCGAAATTTCATAAGAAGGGGAGGTTGTAAGACCCCAACTTTTATGAATAAAGATGAATTTTCTATAAATATCATTTTTGAATATTATGGAGTGAATTTGATATAATGTTATAGTTGTGGGTAATGTTTATAAATTTTGCAAAGTATACAAGTTGTTATATAATATTCATGTTGTCGGGGAATATTCGTTTAGCCGTGAAATATTCTTTCTGTCGGATAATATTTGTACGACGGCGCATCTATTTGTGGGCCCCATAACAGAATAACTGTCGAATAAAAAAAATGACAAATTTAACTTTTTATAAATAACGGCGTAATCGTTACCGTTAACACTGTTGGAATACACGGTGGATAAAGTAAAGTAATACGTGTTGTTGCACAGTAGCACACGGTATTGCACAATATTTTTGAATTATTAATTCTTACGTAAAAATGCACTACTCAATAATTATTATAGTAATTACTGTTCAATATTTTATTTTATTGGTTCAATAATTATTGCGTTGATATTTTATATTATTGTTGTTTCAATAATTGTCACTGCACAGTATTTTCCATTATCAAATCAATAATTCATATTATTTGAATATTATTATTAGATAGCATTATTGGCAATGTCTAGAAAGTTCTGTCAAGAAGAGGTTTGGTCACCTAATTACGCGCTAGTAAGAAGAAATCCTTATCAAAAAGCTCCCTCTTTCCTGGGAACGGCCTGGTTGTCATTATTGTGATTCTGTAATATTATTTGTGAATAATTAATTATTAATTTATATGATAAGAAAATATTTATTTTATGTGGTTATAAATGAAGGAATTAATGTTGAGGCATTTTATCAGTATTTTTGTCGGAATAGAGGTATTAAAAATTAAATCAGTATTCTTAAAGCTCTATTGTGTGAGTTATAATTTTGATCAAACCGTTGAATCGTTGTGATTTTTGGATATGTTATACATATATAATTTGAGTATATGTCCACAAATTTTGAACCGTTAAAAATTAACGTATGATTTGTTATGAATTTTATGAGGTATTGAAAATTATCCGTTTGTGGATTTCCGATATTTTCGGTTTGGAATTTGGAAAAATTTAAAGCTACAAAGTTGTAGAGAATTTAATTTCGTGTGGAATGGACATAAAATTCGTATTTTTTTGATAAAAGGGCTATTTATTATGAATTATTGAAGTTTCGAAAATTAAAATATTTTTATTAAAATTATGGGTAGGACCCACTTTTGTTTTTCAAAACATGTGGGTTGAAATTTTTCAAAGATGGCTTGCTTAGATTTTCAACAAAGGAGGTATGTAGAAGAAGAAAAGAAAAATTAATATTTTATTAATTTAGTCCCCTTTGACGTTCTATCATTTTCCTATAAATAGGGCGCTTATGTTAGAATTAAAAATTACATCAGAATCAGAAAATTCTTCTTCTATAATCTTGAGCGTATTTTTTTAGAGTTTTAGAAAGCTTTAAGCGTAGAAAACAGTGAAAGTTTTCTTCAAAAATATTCTCTCTATACCAGTTGGAATACTCTTTTTTTCAAGGTAAGGAATGTTATTTTGTTCAATATTCGCTTGAAATAATATTTTCTTCCATACTCTGTAGTATGTAAGTAATATTATTTCGTTTCAGATTTCGAATTCTATACTCGTTTTGTTAAAATTTTGGCTTCTATACTCCATAAAATTAGTAGAATATCCTTGATATTTGTGTTTCATCCAGTATCTTTTTATAAAAATATTATTCTGAGCATTCTTGATAAGTTTTAACTTTTTCATGTCGGAGTACTATTCACGAGATTACTATTCCTAAAGTACTATTTACGAGATACTATTCACTCGAGTACTATTCACCCGGGGTACTATTCATGATAAAAATTGATTCGTTTTCGGTCCAAAATTTTTTTGGTATACTATTATTCTTGAATTTTACTCCACAAAGCAGGATCATGTTGACAATTTGGACGTTATTGATTTCTGGATAAATTAAATTATAAATCTTCAAAAATTTATCATTGAACTTGTTTTATTGAATTCTTATATCATTGTCATCATCCTCATGTTTATATTATGTTGAAAGTCATCTGTGGCCTGTAGTGCATAGATAAACTTGGTATGATTATGACCAGGAATTATTCGGTATAATCATGACCGTAATGTTACAAATGATGTGGTAAAAGTCCTCATTAGCCCGTAGTGCATTGATGGACAGTTGTTGGTGTAAGACCCCGAATTTTATGAAATAAAAGTATTCAATTTTTCTTATAATTACTATTCAGTAAATGGTTAAATTGATAAAAGTTTAAAGTTATGGGTGAAATATGAATTTTTTTTCAAAATAAGCAAGTGGTTATAAAATAATCATTGTTGTCGGGGAATATTCGTTTAGTCGTGGAATATTCTTTCTGTCGGAGAATATTCGTACGACGGCGCAGCTATTTGTGAGCCCCATAACGAATAACTGTCGGGTGAAGGAAAACGACAAATTTGAGTTTTTACAAATAACGGCGTAGTTGTTACCGTTAACACTGTTGGAATACCCGGTGGTTAAAATACAGTAATACGCGTTATTGCACAGTAGCACACGGTATTGCACAGTATTTTTGAAATTATTGATTCTTACGTAAGAAGGCACTACTCAATAATTGTTACAGTAGTTACTGTTCAATATTTTATTTTATTGATTCAATAATTGTTGCGTTGATATTTTATATTATTGTTATTTCAATAATTATTGCTGCACAGTATTTTCCTTTATCAGATCAATAATTCATATTATTTGAATAATATTATTCGATAACATTATTGTCAATGTCTAGAAAGTTCTGTCTAAGGAGAGGTTTGGTCATCTAATTGCGCGCCAGTAAGGAAAAATTCTTATTAGAAAGCCCCCTCTTTCTTGGGAACGGCCTAGTTGTCATAAATGTGATTCTGTAATATTATTTGTGAATAATTAATTATTGATTCATATGATAAGAAAATATTTATATTATGTGGATATAAATGAGGGATATATTTTTGTGGTTAAAAATGAAGGAGTTAATGTTGAGGTTTTTACCAGTATTTTTGTCGGAATGGAGGTATTAAAAATCAGGATTTTTGAGATATTTTGCGGGGGTTATAATTTTTAATCCGACCGTTGGATCGTGGTAATTTTTGGATATGTTATACATATATAAGTTGAGTATATGTCCATAAATTTTGAACCGTTAAAAATGAACGTATGATTTGTTATGAATTTTAAAAGGTGGCTGATTCAGAAATCAGGTTATAAATCATTTTTGGTGGAAAATTCTAGAATTGGTGGGCCCCACTTGTGGTTGGTGAAGAAATGTGCTGAATTATATTTCAAATGTGGTGGGTGGGAATAGTAGCAGGTAAAGCCATCAGGTTGCAGGTCAAACCTACCAAAATTTTCCTATAAATAGAGGGCTAAGTTAGAATTGAAAATCACACCAGAAACATAAGCTTTCTCTCTTTCTCTCTCTATATTATGAAGCATATTTTGTGAGATTTTAGATACTTGGTGAGTTGCTATTCATCAGTGCAAGTTTTCTTCAGCATCATATCCGATATCCAGTCAGAAGTACTGCTCTTTTGAGGTAAGGGATAGTAAGGGATAGTAAGGGATAGTAAGGGATTTTAAGAGTTGTTATATTTTTTCAGTTTCGTAATTTTTCTGAACTTCAAAAATTCTGGAAAAATTTGAAATGATATTTTGATGAGTTTTATTGATTGTGTCCAAAAATGGTGATTTTTGGATGTATAGATTGAGAGTTATGAATTTTATGAGAAAAGACTATTTTAAAAGTAACTGCTTATAATTCCTTGTGGTTAACTCCAAAATTGATAAAATTTTTATTGGGAGTACATGTATATGATAGAAGTATACTCTGTAAATTTCAGAATTTTTAGACAAAAGTATAATTTTTGATAAATGTCTAAATATTCGGTGGTTTTGGCCATATGAAAAATAGTAAATGAGTTTTAAAAATTCTGAGAAAAATATATGTTCAATATGGGACTATATTATGCTAAATCCCAGAAAAGAAATATTTTTGGAACTGATTTGGTATTTTTCATGAAAATAGACTAGTTATGAGTAAATGAATTAAATATGTTATGTGAAGTAAGAAAATTGAAAATAGGATTTTATGGCTTGAGAATCCTATATGAGGTATATGCAGATTTTTGATGAGGGTTTTGATTATTGGTGATAAAATCTTATGAGTTTGGTATTTTAGAATGATTAAATGCATTATTTAGTAAAGTGTAAACAATTTAAAAAAATTGTTTATAAGCTTAAGAAATATTATTCTTTCAATATCATTATACCGAAATACTGGTATGGATTTTATTGTGGAATTTCTACCTTTTTGTGTCGATTTACTATTCATGAGTTACGAATATTACTCTTGAGATTAAAACTATATGTTGATCATATTATTTTTATCATCATATATAACATTTTTATAACCCTGATGTTGAAATTCTCTTTCACTGGAGTGTAAAGATGGGTAGATTATTGGTATGATCATGACTAGGGTTCTCTTGGCCTGTAGTGCAAAGTTGAATTGTGACTGGTATGATCATGACCATTGAATTTATAATTGAATATCTTAAGCTTAAGTGCAAAGGTGAATTGATCAACATGGTTATAATTATTGTTTATATAAATTCTGAAATGATTATATATTTCTTTGAGATATGAATATATTTGGACTGTAGTGCAAATATGAATTGTTGATGAATATCTTTGGCATGTAGTGCAAAGATGGCATGTTGATGAATATCTTTGGCCTGTAGTGCAAAGATGAACTGTTGTTGAATATCTTTGGCCCGTAGTGCAAAGATGGTTTGTTGATGAATATCTTTGGCCCGTAGTGCAAAGATGGATTTGTTAGTATGATTATAAACAGGAACTGTGATTTGGTATAACCATGATCTTTGATGTTTCAGGTAAAGACAGGTGATGAAAATATTCTTCGTCCTGGGTGCGAAGAAAAATTTATAGTCACAATTATGATTATGAGTTATTCATATGATTGTGGAAAGGAACTGTTGAGTGATGTTACATGGATAAAACATTGTTGGTGGATTTTTAACATGGAGAAGATAATAGACTTTATAGTCTATTTGACTCTTCTAATGGATTGCTCGTTCCGCTGCAACTATGGTTGAAATTTTTATCATTTACCATATGTTCTAAATCTCTGATTTATTGTTGATGAAGGCTATTGATAATTGAATTATCTTTAGTCATGATATTCTTTACTGAGCTAGTTGTGCTCACCCTTTTGCTTCACAATTCCTTTCAGGTAATAAGAGTGTAGCTGGGTCGAGCGAGGGTAACGGGGAAATAGAACGGTGGTCTCTAGCTGTGGATGTTCTCCCGAAGCAGTATAGAAAAGTTCATTTAGTAGTTATATTTGGTGAATCCAATAGGGTAAGGTGTACCCAACGTTGGAAGGGTGGTTTGCCACTATCATACAAGATGTCTAACGACATACAACCTCGTGTCATCATAAGACAGGGATGTGCTCATCCACTTGCTGAGTATATATACGAGCACTACCTATATAATCTTGGTGTTTGTTTAAAGTATAATTCTCAATTAGAGACAGTAGAGATAATGATAAGTCAAGAGAAGACTCACCATTGGGAAGAATATGATAGTAATCTTCTCGTTTTTCTTTGGGGTCTAATGGGTCAACCAAGGATAATTCTGTGGCCATATGATATCTATCATAACCTAGATGCGTGGCCTCCCATGTACGAAGGTTTCCTTGAGCACTTTCCAAAGATTCTAATTTCTAAAACAGTTTTTGACTATACCTTTATGTAAGGTGTTATTGTGAGGTGATGTCCACGGTTGGAACATGAGTCACATTTGGTATATATATTTGTATCCAAACTCACAGCATATGTGTTGTTGTATTTTGCACGACAATTGTTGTAATAAAATTGTAGTTGTTTTCTGTACCATGTATTTGACGACTCAGAATGGGTTGGGTGGAATGAACCTATTTTGGGGTTGTCACAGTTGGCATGATCATGACCATTGATGAATACACAAATATCCTTGGCCCGTAGTGTATGGATAATTTGTGGTCGTGATACTAATAAATATCATTGGCCGTAGTGTAGAGATGATGTGAATTATTTATTAAGCTGATTATCAGCGATAAAAGTGATGAAAAACCTTTTAAATAATAGAAGATAGTAGATTTTATTCTCTACTTGACTCTTCTAAAGGATTGCTTGTTCCGCTGCAGTTAAACTTTATGTTTATTATATTTTATCAGTTTAACACTGTTGAAGGCTAACGATAAATTATTCTGCATTATCTTAGTCATAATATTTTTTACTGGGCTAGTTGAGCTCACCCTTTTGCTTTCATTGTCCTCTTCAGGAAATGAGAACGTAGCCTGGACTAGTCAGAGAACGGAGTGACGGTCCAGATGATAGCATTAGTAGTCCTCACTATTGTATAAAATTGTGTGATAATAATTGTATTGAGGACTCCATTTGAGTTAAATACTGTCTAGAAGACAATATTCGTTTTAAAACTCTCAGTTTATGTTTTGTCGTATTTTACACGTCATTTGTATTATTAAGTTGTACCATGTATTTGGCGACTCAAGATGGGTGATGTATACCTATTTTGGGGTCGTCACAAGTTTGATCATAGCCTGTGCGAGGCACAAACCAATTTATATCTTTTTTTTCATAAATATTTGATATTTTTTTTATTAATATATTTGTTATTTTTATTTTTTATTGACATAATACATATATAATGTTGAAGATAAATTGTATATATTTCACGGTATACAAAAAGTTTATACATTGACCATAACTCATGCATACTTTTATGTATGTATGCATGTGTGTGTAAATATATATATATATATAGTCCGCTTCTACTGCGAGTGGTCCACATGCGGACCACTTATAGCGACGGACCGAGCGACAGTTCAGTCCGTCACTATTGAATATAGAATAGAAATTCGTCGTCATAGCTATGGCGACGGACCGAACCATCGTCATCGGTTCACCGCTATAGGTGGTCCGCATACGGACCACTCGCACCTGAAGGGCTTGGTGTGTGTGTGTGTGTGTGTATATATATATATATATATATATATATATATATATATATATATATATATATATATCAGTATACGAAAAGTTTGTGCATTATATAAAAAATAGAGAGTTTTAAATGTTTGAGTCAGTATTGAACGGGTCACAATTCGGTATTGACACATAATCAACTAAAATAAATTTGTTAGTATATTGAGTTTTGGTATTGATGATTGTTAACGCCAATTTTTGTACACCAAACGAAATCACCAAAATAGCAGGCCAAAACTGCGCTAACAATTGATTGTATTGTTAAAAAATCAAACTCACAAAATACACACAGATAAACATACACACATCATTATAAGAGATATAAAATATGGACACAAGAATTTACGTGGAAACCCAATTGAGAAAAAACCACAGAAAGAGATTTGAAATTCACTAAAATAATATGGAGAGTACAAATTATTTATTTGTGTCATATCCCCAAACCATTGCTTATTGTTGTATTTATAGATGCCATTTTCACCCGAATCTAATTAGGTGTATGAGTCCTTTTGTAAGACCCCAACTTTTATCAATAAAGATTTAATTTTCTCTAAATATTATTTTTTTAATAATAAGGTGTGGATTTGATATAATATTATAGTTGTGGGTAATATTTATAATTTTTTAAAGTAAGCAAGTTGTCATAAAATATTCGTTTGGTCGGGAAATATTCATATGACGGCATAATCATTGGTAGACCCCATAACGAATTACTGTCGGAGTTAGAAAACGATAGAAATAACTTTTTATGAAAATAACGACAAAAGTTTTACCGTTAACTGTTGAAATACCCGTCGATAAAAGTACAGTATCTTTGATTATTGATGCTTACCCGAGAATTCACTTAGTTTTGTTTAATTATTGCCACAGTAATTGCTGCATAGTATCTCACGTTATTGATTCAATTATTGTCACAGTATCATCTGCATAATATTTTATATTATTAAATCAATAATTGAGACGAAAAAGTTATTCATATTATTATTTGCATTATTGACAATGTTTAGAAAGTTCTATCGAGTAAAGGGGTTTGGTCACCTAATTGCGCGCCAATAAGGAGAAGTCCTTATCGGAAAGCCCCCTTGTAAGACCCCGAATTTTATGAAATAAAAGTATTCAATTTTTCTTATAATTACTATTCAGTAAATGGTTAAATTGATAAAAGTTAAAGTTAAGGGTGATATATGAAAATTTTTCAAAATACGCAAGTGGTTATAAAATATTCATTGTTGTCGGGGAATATTCGTTTAGTCGTGAAATATTCTTTCTGTCAGGGAATATTCGTACGACGGCGCAGCCATTTGTGGACCCCATAATAGAATACTGTCGGATGAAGAAAATGACAAATTTGAGTTTTTATAAATAATGGCGTAGTTGTTACCGTTAACACGTTTGGAATACCTGGTGGTTAAAATACAGTAATTTACGTAGTTGCACAGTAGCACACGGTATTGCACAATATTTTTTTTAATTATTAATTCTTACGTGAGAAGGCACTACTCAATAATTGTTACAGTAATTACTGTTCAATATTTTATTTTATTGAATCAATAATTGTTGCGTGGATATTTTATATTATTGTTGTTTCAATAATTATCACTACACAGTATTTTTCATTATCAGATCAATAATTCATATTATTTGAATAATATTATTAGATAACATTATTGGTAATGTCTAGAAAGTTCTGTCTAAGGAGAGGTTTGGTAATCTAATTGCGTGTCAGTAAGGAGAAATTCTTATTGGAAATTCCCCTATTTCCTGAGAACGGCCTGATTGTCATAATGTGATTCTGTAATATTATTTGTGAATAATTAATTATTGATTCATATGATAAGAAAATATTTATTTTTATGTGGATATAAATGAGGGATATATTTTTGTGGTTAAAAATGAAGGAGTTAATGTTGAGATTTTTATCAGTATTTTTGTCAGAATGGAGGTATTAAAAATCAGGGTTTTTGAGATATTTTACGGGGGTTATAATTTTTAATTCAACCGTTGGATCGTGATAATTTTTGGATATGTTATACATATATAAGTTGAGTATATGTCCACAAATTTTGAACCGTTAAAAATAAATGTATGATTTATTATGAATTTTACGAGATGAATGATTCCGAAATTGTTGAATTTTCGGAATTTATCATTTTGGTAAAAAATTCTAGAATTGGTGGGCCTCACTCTTGGTTGGTGAAGAAATGTACTAAGATTTTTATTCAAATGTGGTGGGTGAGAATAGTAACAGGTAAAGCCATCAGGTTACAGGTTAAGTCTGCTTCGGCGTGTTAACATTTTCCTATAAATAAAGGGCTAAGTTAGAATTAAAAATCACACCAGAATTCATAAGTTTTCTCTCTTTTTCTCTCTAGATTATTGAGTGTATTTTGTGAGTATTTAGATACTTGATGAGTTGATATTCATCAGTGCAAGTTTCCTTCAGCGTTATATTCGATATCCAGTCAGAAGTGCTGCTCTTTTGAGGTAAGGGATAGTAAGTGATTTTAAGGGTTGTTATGATTTTCAATTTTGTAATTTTTTTGAACTTCAGAAAATTTTGAAAAAATTTGAAATGATATTTTGATGAGTTTTATTGATTGTGTCCAAAAATAGTGATTTTTGGATGTATAGATTAAAAGTTATGAATTTTACGGGGAAAGACTATTTTAAAAGTAACCGTTTATAACTCCTTGTGGTTAACTCCAAAATTGATAAAATTTTTATTGGGAGTATATCTTTATAATATTAGTGTACTCTGTGAATTTTGAAATTTTTGGATTAAAGTACAATTTATGATAAATATCTAAATATTCGGCGGTTTTGGCCATATGAAAAATAGTAAATGAGTTTTAAAAATTCTGAGAAAAATATATGTTCAATATGGGACTATATTATGCTAAAACCCAGAAAAAAATATTTTTGGAACTGATTTGTTATTTTTCATGAAAATAGACTAGTTATGAGTAAATAAATTAAATATGTTATGTGAAGTAAGAAAATTAGAAAATAGAATTTTATGGCTTGAGAATCCTATATGAGGTATATGCAGATTTTTGATGAGGGTTTTGGTTATTGGTAATGAAATCTTATGAGTTTGGCATTTTAAGATGATTAAATGCATTATTTAGTAAAGTGTAAACAATTAAAATAAATTGTTTATAAGCTTAAGAAATATTATTCTTTCAATATCATTATACCAAAATATTGGTATAGATTTTACTGTGGAGTTTCTATCTTTTTCATGTCGAGTTACTATTAATGAATTACTATTCACGAGTTACTATTCACGAGTTACTATTCATGAGTTACTATTCACGAGTTACTATTCACGACAAAATTGGTTTCTTTTTCTGACCATATTATAGTTGATTTATGAATATTACTCTTGAGATTAAATCTATATGTTGATTATATTAATTTTATTATCATATATAACATTTTTATAACCCTAATGATGATATTTCTCTTTGACTTGAGTGTAAAGATGGGTAGATTTTTGGTATGATCATGACTATGAGTTCTCTTTGGCCAGTAGTGCAAAGTTGAATTATTGACTGGTATGATCATGACCATTGAATTTATAATTGAATATCTTTAGCTTAAGTGCAAAGGTGAAATGATTAACATAGTTATAATTGTTTATATAAATTCTGAAATGATTATATATTTCTTTGAGATATTAATATATTTGGCCTATAGTGCAAATATGAATTGTTGATGAATATATTTGGCCTGTAGTGAAAATATGAACTGTTGAGGAATATCTTTGGCCTGTAGTGCAAAGATGAATTGTTGATAAATATCTTTGGCATGTAGTGCAAAGATGGTCTGTTGAGGAATATCTTTGGCCCGTAGTGCAAAGATGAAATTGTTAGTATGATTATAAACAGGAACTGTGATTTGGTATAACCATGATCTTTGATGTTTCAGGTAAAGACAGGTGATGAAAATATTCTTCGTCCTGGGTGCGAAGAAAAATTTAGAATCACAATTATGATTATGAGTTATTCATATGATTGCGGAAAGGAACTGTTGAGTGATGTTACAGGGATAAAACATTGTTGGTAGATTTTTAACATGGAGAAGGTAATAGACTTTATGGTCTATTTGACTCTTCTAATGGATTACTCGTTCCGCTGCAACTATGGTTGAGAAGTTTTATCATCTACCATATGTTCTAAATCTCTGATTTAATTCTGTTGAAGGCTATTGATAACTTATTTATCTTTAGTCATGATATTCTTTACTAGGCTAGTTGTGCTCATCCTTCTGTTTCGTAATTCTTTTCAGGTAATAAGAGTGTAGCTGGGTCGAGCGGGGGTAACAGGGGAATAGAACGGTGGTCATCATTTAGTAGTTATATTTGGTGAATCATCTAGGGTGAAATGAATCCAACGTTGGAAGGGTGTTTTGCCACTATCATACCAGATGTCTAATGACATACAATCTCGTGTCATCATAAGACAGGATTGTGCTCATCCACTTGCTGAGTATATTTACGAGCACTACCTATATAATCTTGGTGTTTGTTTGAAGTATAATTCTCAATTAGAGACAGTGGAGATAATGATAAGTCAAGAGAATACTCACTGTGACGCCCCCAAAATAGGTATACAACCCCCCTTCTGAGTCATCAAATACATGGTACATAAAGCAAACTACAACTTCAATAATACAAATGTCGTGTGAAATACGACAATACATACTGTGAGTTTAAATACAAATATTATCTTCTAGACAATATCCACACTCAAATAAGTCCTCATTACAATTATTCAAACACTATTTTATAGAAATAGTGAGGACTGCTAAAATATCTTTCTAGAACCATCACTCCATACCCCGACTCGATCCTGCTATGTTCTCACCTCCTGAGAAGAAAAATGGAACAAAAAGGAAAAGGGTGAGCTCAACTAGCCCAATAAAGAATATTATGACTAAGATAATATACAACAATTTATCATTAGTCTTCAACAGGGAAAAATCTGATAGAATATAATAGACAACAAGTTTTAGATTAACAAATACAGCGGAAACAACAATCCATCAGGAGAGTCACATAGAGAATGAGTTCTACTATTTTCTAAGATTTAAAAGTTCATCATCAATATTTTATCCCTGTAACAACAATCAATATTTATCTTTGCACTATAGGCCAAAGATATTCATTTATATCACCAGTCGGTCATGTTCATCTTAACACCTGTTCATTTTTGTACTACGGGCCAAAGATATTCATCAGTTAATCATTCATCTTTGCACTACAGGCCAAATATATTCATTTATATCACCATTTAGAAATGAGGATGATGAAAAATCAAAACATGGATTAAACTTTAAGAATAAGGGTCACAACAGATAATTTGGAAGGGAAAAAAATAAATTTTTTTCTTTTGTAAACAGTACCCGTGAATAGTAACCGTGAATAGTACCCGTGAACAGTAACTTTGAACAGTACCCGTGAATAGTAACTGTGAACAGTACCCGTGAATAATACCCAGTCGTAAAAAGTTTTAAATTTGATAAAAAGTCCAGACCAATATTCCTATGAAATGATATTAGATGAAACGAAATTTTTAATCATTTCAGGAATTATAGAAGCAATCCTTACCGTAGTAAGTTCAAATTTAGAGAATATGAAATGAAATAATATCCCTTCCATACTATGGAGTATGAAAGAAAATAATATTTCTTACGAGTATTGAAATAAAATAATATCCTTTACCTTAGTAGAACTGGATTTGACTGGAATATCGGATATTATTCTGAGAAAATCTTGCAGAAAAATTACGCTCAAAATATTCTTATATTCAAGAAAAATACTCACAATACTCTAGAATAAAAATTTCTAAATTTTAAGGTGTGATTGAGGAAGGAGGGGTTACCCCCTATTTATAGTGAAATTCGGAGGAAGAGTTAAAGCAACTGCCTAACTTTCCTATCTTTTTTCCTTGCCTAACCTGCCTAACTCATTATCTCAATCAATGCCTAACTCATTTGGCCCACAATTTGGAAAACACAATACTCAACATGCAATTCTCTTCACCAACCAAATGAGTGGTCCCATGGGAGGAATAAATTACATTCCAACATGTGATTTTTGAAAATGAAGTACACTGAATGTGAAAAACAAAGAAAACAAAGGAAAGTTTCTCACCTCTTACATAACCACATGTTTATATATATATATATATATATATATATATATATATATATATATATATATATATATATATATATATAATTTAAATAATTATAATATATTATAAAAATATATTTGAATGAATAATTTATCGGAGAAATAATTGTAATTCCACAAAAATATGCCAAACTTTCAACAATTATTTCATGCTAAAATTTCTTCATTTATAACCACATAAAATAAATCCATCATTTATATCCGCATAAAATAAATATTTCCTTATCATATAAATCAATAATTGATTATTCACAAATAATATTACAGAATCACAATAATGGCAACCAGGCCGTTCCTAGGAAAGAGGGGGCTTTCCAATAAAGATTTCTCCTTATTGGCGCACAATTAGATGACCAAACCTCTCCATGACAGAACTTTCTAGACATTGCCAATAATGTTATCTAATAATATTATTCAAATAATATGAATTATTGATCTGATAATGGGAAATACTGTACAGTGATAATTATTGAAACAACAATAATATAAAATATCAACGCGGCAATTATTGAATCAATAAAATAAAATATTTAACAGTAATTACTGTAACAATTATTGAGTAGTGCATTCTTACGTACGAATCAATAATTCAACAATATTGTGCAATACCGTGTGCTATTGTGTAACTACGCGTATTACTGTATTTTAACCACCAGGTATTCCAACAGTGTTAACGGTAACAACTACGCCGTTATTTATAAAAACTCAAGCTTGTCGTTTTCTTCATCCGACAGTTATTTCGTTATGGGGCCCACAAATGACTGCGTCGTCGTACGGATATTCCCGACAAAAAGAATATTCCACGACCAAACGAATTTTCCCGATAACAATGATTATTTTATAATCACTTGCTTATTTTGCAAAATTTGCACATTTCACCCATAACCAAAGTATTTTATCAATTAACACCTTATTATTCACAATAATAAATAGAGAAAATTCGATTTTATTTATAATAAGTTGGGGTCTTACAACCTCCCCTCCTTATGAAATTTCATCCTCGAAATTGACGTACGTACCTGGAGTTTCGAACAGGTGAGGGTACCTTGCTTTCATTTCCGATTCCAACTCCCAGGTCATTTCTTCAATAGCATGATTCCTCCACAAAACCTTAACTTGTGGTATAACCTTCGTGTGTAGGACATGCTCTTTCCTATCCAAGATCTTAACAGGTACCTCCTCGTACGTTAAATCTTCGGTTATCTCGTTTGGCTCTAACGTAATAATGTGGTTTGGGTCTTTAACATATTTACGAAGCATAGATATGTGAAAAATATTATGAACACGAGACATGCTCGGAGGTAATGCAAGTCTATAGGCCACATTTCCTATTCGGTCAAGAATCTCAAATGGACCAACAAATCGTGGATTGAGCTTTTCTCTCTTCCCAAATCTTGTAACTCCTTTCTATGGAGCAATACGTAACAGTACATAATCTCCAATATTAAATTCCACGTCCTTTCGATGAAGATCAGCATAACTCTTTTGTCGATCCTGTGCCGTTTGTATACGTTGTCGAATCGTTTGGATCTTCTCTGTAGTCATTCGTACCAACTCTGGTCCCAACAATGTTGCTTCTCCCACCTCGTCCCAACATACTAGAGAGCGACATTTTCTTCCATACAGCTCCTCGAATGGAGCCATGCCTATACTTGCTTGATAACTGTTGTTGTAGGAGAATTCCACCAGTGGTAGGTACTTATCCCAACTCCCTTTGAAATCTAGGACACAGAGTCTTAATAGATCTTCAAGAGTTTGAATAGTCCTCTCTGATTGTCCGTTTGTTTGAGGATGGTATGCTGAACTGAATCGTAAATCCGTGCCCATAGCTTTCTGCAAGCTAACCCAAAATCTTGAAGTGAATCTTGGGTCACGATCCGAAACTATGGATACTGGCATGCCATGCAATCTCACAATCTCATTCACGTACATACGAGCAAGGCGTTCAAGGGAATAAGTCTCACGTATCGGTAAGAAATGAGAAGACTTGGTTAATCTATCAACAATAACCCAAATCGCATCTGTACCTTGAGAAACTTTGGGAAGACCTGTAACAAAATCCATGGTAATTGTAACGCCCCCAAAATAGGTCCATTCCATCCAACCCATTTTGAGTCACCAAATACATGGTACAAAAAATAACTACAACTTTATTACAACAATTATCGTGCAAAATACAACAACACATATGTTGTGAGTTTTGATACTAAAATATACCAACTGTGACTCTGGACACCAACCTTGGATAGCACGTCACAATGACACCTTACATAAAGGTATAGTCAAAAACTATTTTAGAAATTAGAATCTTTGGGAAGTGCTCAAGGAAACCCTCGTTCATGGGAGGCCATGCTTCTAGGTTATGATAGATATCATATGGCCACAGAATTATCCTTGGTTGACCTAATAGACCCCAAAGAAAAATGAGAAGATTACTATCATATTCTTTCCAATGGTGAGTCTTCTCTTGACATATCATTATCTCCACTGTCTCTAACTGAGAATTATACTTCAAACAAACACCAAGATTATATAGGTAGTGCTCGTAGATATACTCGGCAAGTGGATGTACACAACCATGTCTTATGATGACATGAGATTGTATGTCGTTAGACATTTTATATGATAGTGGCAAAACACCCTTCCAACGTTGGGTACATCTTACCCTATTGGATTCACCAAATAAAACTACTAAATGAACTTTTCTATACTGCTTCGAGAGAACCTCCACAGCTAGAGACCACCGTTCTATTTCCCTGTTACCCTCGCTCGACCCAACTACACTCTTATTACCTGAAAGGAATTGTGAAGCAAAAGGGTGAGCACAACTAGCTCAGTAAAGAATATTATGACTAAAGATAAATAAATTATCAATAGTATTCATCAGTAATAAATCAGAGATTTAGAACATATGGTAAATGATAAAACTTTTCAACCATAGTTGCAGCGGAACGAGCAATCCATTAGAAGAGTCAAATAGACCATAAAGTCTATTATCTTCTCCATGTTAAAAGTCCACCAACAATATTTTATCCCTGTAACATCAATCAACAATTCTTGTCCACAATCACATGTATAACTCATAATCATAATTGTAGTTCTAAATTCCTCTTCTCATCCAGAACAAAGATAATTTTCATCACTTGTCTTTACCTGAAATATCAAAGATCATGGTTATACCAAATCACAGTTCCTGTTCATAATCATACTAATAATTTCATCTTTGCACTACGGGCCAAAGATATTCATCAACAACTCATCTTTGCACTACATGCCAAAGATATTCCTCAACAGCTCATATTTGCACTACAAGCCAAATATATTATTATCTCAAAGAAATATATAATCATTTCAGAATTTATATAACCAATAATTATAACCATGTTGATCATTTCACCTTTGCACTTAAGCTAAAGATATTCAATTATAAATTCAATGGTCATGATCATACCAGTCAACAATTCAACTTTGCACTACTGGCCAAAGAGAACCTATAGTCATGATCATACCAATAATCTACCCATCTTTACACTCCAGTGAAAGAGAATTTCAACATCAGGATTATAAAAATGTTATATATGATAATAAAATTAATATAATCAATACATAGTTTTAATCTCTAGAGTAATATTCATAAATCAACTATAATTTGGTTAGAAAAAGAAACCAATTTTGTAGTGAATAGTACCCGTGAATAGTAACTCGTGAATAGTAACTCATGAATAGTAACTCATGAATAGTAACCCGTCGTGAATAGTAACTCGTGAATAGTAACTCATGTATAGTAACTCGTAAATAGTAACTCATGAATAGTAACTCGTGAATAGTAACTCATGAATAGTAACTCGTGAATAGTAACTCATGAATAGTAACCCCGACATGAAAAGTTTCAAATTTGATAAAAATTTCCAACCAATATTTTGGCATAATGATATTGAAGAAATAATATCATTTTCGAATAAAATAACATCCCTTACTATCCCTTACCTCAAAAGAGCAGTACTCCTGACTGGAATAACGCTGAACGAACTTGCACCGTATAGCAACACTCAAGATATCAAAATACTCACAAGAATACACTCGATAATATAGAGAGAGAAATAGAGAGAAAACTTCAGTTTCTGGTGTGATTTTCAATTCTAACCTAAGCACCTATTTATAGGAAATTGCTTAGAACACCAAAGTAGAAAATTGAATATAATAATATATTTATAACCAAATTTTCCTTAGCGCACCACATCAAAAACATATTTTTCACACAAATGCACCAAAAATTCAAAACATATTTTAAACAATTTTTGTAATAAAAATCAATTCAGACTCAATAATTCGGAACTTCAATAATTCGTAATAAATAGCCCTTTTATCAGAAAATTCGAATCTCACGCGTTTTTATAGGAAATTCAATTCTCTACAACTTTGCAGAAGAAAGTTTTTCTAAATTCTAAACAGAAATTGACTGAAATCCACAAACGGATGATTTTACAGTATATAATAAATTTTCGGTCAAGAATTGTGTCCACCAACACACAAAACATGTGTTAAACATTTAATCCAACAAAAATACTCTTCCTCCTCATATACTCATATATCCCACATTCATTGTAAAAATATCACCGTTAATATATTATTAAAATAATATATTTAAATGAATTATTTTATCAGAAAAAGATAAAATATTAATTTTCAACAATTATCACATTTAAAAATTTTCTCCATCTATATCCACATAAAATCAATATTTTTCCTCATCATATAAATCAATAATTAATTATTCACAAATAATATTACAGAATCACAGTACCGGCAACCAGGCAATTCCTAGGAAAGAGGGGGCTTTCCAATAAGGATCTCTTCCTTACTGGCGCGCAATTAGATGACCAAACCTCTCCTTAGACAGAACTTTCTAGATATTGCCAATAATGTTATCTAATAATATTATTCAGATAATAAGAATTATTGCTCCGATAATAGAAAATACTGTGTAGTGACAATTATTAAAACAACAGTAATATAAAATATCAACGCAGCAATTATTGAATCAATAAAATAAAATACTGAACAGTAATTACTGTAACAATTATTGAGTAATGCCTTCTTACGTAAAAATCAATAATTGGTGCAATACCGTGAGCTACTGTGCAACAACGCGTATTACTGTGTTTTAACAACCGGGTATTCCAACAGTGTTAACGGTAACAACTACGCCGTTATTTATAAACAACTTACTCTTGTCGTTTTCTTCATCCAATCGCTTTCCGTTATGGGGCCTACAAAAGACTGCGTCGTCGCACGAATATTCTCTGACAGTAAGAATATTCCACGACCAAGCGAATATTCCCCGACAACAATGAATATTTTATAACCACTTGTGTATTTCGAAAAAAAAAATACATATATCACCCTTAACTTTAACATTTATCAATTTAACCATTTACTAAATAGAAAAATTGAATACTTTTATTTCATAAAATTCGGGGTCTTACAGTAATGTGTTCCCACTTCTATTTCGAAATCTCAAGTGGTTGCAATGGACCCTTTGGCACTTGATGCTCCGCCTTTACACGTTGACATGTTAAACACCTCGAAATAAACTCCGCGATCTCTCTCTTCATATTATTCCACCAAAATGTATGTCGAATATCATGATACATTTTGGTACTCCTAGGATGGATTGCAAACGGGGTATTGTGTGCCTCCATCATGATTCTATGCTTCAAGTTAGAATCGCTAGGAACACAAAGTCTGGAGTTGAATCTAAGTATTCCTTCTTCATCGATTCTTGCTTCCAGAATAGCTCCTTCTTGCACTTTCTTCTTCATACGCATCAACCCCAGGTCCGTAGCTTGAGCAGCTTTAACTTTATCGATTAAAGTCGGTTCTACTCGTATATTTGATATCATCACGTGGGTATTTGGAGCCTTCATCTCTATCTTCATCCTTTGCAAGTCATACAAAATGGGCCTTTGTATTGACAATATCGCACTCGTACTCGTATATGATCTTCTACTCAATGCATCAGCTACTACGTTCGCTTTTCCAGGATGATATTGAATAGTGTGATCGTAATCTATCAATAGTTCAAGCCAACATCGTTGCCGCATATTGAGTTCTTTTTGGGTGAAGAAATATTTGAGGCTTTTATGGTCCGTATAAATCTCCACTTTCTCCCCATACAAGTAGTGTCTCCAAATTTTCAATGCGAATACGACTGCTGCCAACTCCAGATCATGAGTAAGATAATTCCTCTCATATTCTTTGAGTTGTCGTGAGGCATAGGCTATGATTTTCCCATGTTGCATGAGAACACATCCTAACCCTTTACCTGAAGCATCGCTGTAGATAACAAATCTATTCGTAATATATGGTATTGCCAGAACAAGTGCCGATATGAGTCTCCTCTTGAGCTCTTGGAAACTCTTCTCGCATTCCTCGCTCCATACGAATTTTGTATCTTTCCGAGTCAGCTGAGTTAACGAAGTAGCGATTCGAGAAATCCTTCCAC
This sequence comes from Panax notoginseng, assembly GCA_016801055.1. Classification (NCBI taxonomy): domain Eukaryota; kingdom Viridiplantae; phylum Streptophyta; class Magnoliopsida; order Apiales; family Araliaceae; genus Panax; species Panax notoginseng. Next base: position 164,113,069 of record CM029018.1, on the reverse strand, counting down.
GAATCTCCGATAATAACCAGCTAAGCCCAGAAAGCTACGTACTTCGGTCACCGACTTCGGTTGCTCCCAACTTTGTATGGCTTCAATCTTCGCCGGGTCAACAGATACTCTATGTTTTGACACCACGTGCCCAAGGAATGCTACTTCCTCAAGCCAGAACTCGCATTTCTTCAGCTTGGCATAAAGCTTGTTTTCACGAAGCCTTTCAAGTATCAGCTTCAAATGGTGCTCATGATCTTCACGACTTTTGGAATAGATGAGGATGTCATCAACAAAGATAACAACGAACTGATCCAAATATTCCTTGAATACTCTGTTCATCATATCCATGACAGCAGCTGGAGCATTAGTCAATCCGAACGACATGACTAAGAATTCATAATGCCCGTACCGAGTTCTGAAGGCAGTCTTTGGAATATCCTCAGTTTTAATCTTCAGCTGATGATATCCAAAACGAAGGTCGATCTTTGAAAAGAATTGTGCTCCTTGCAACTGGTCGAACATGTCATCAATGCGAGGTAACGGATACCTATTCTTGATGGTGACATGGTTTAATTCTCTGTAGTCAATACAAAGTCGCATACTCCCGTCTTTCTTCTTTACGAATAAAACAGGAGCACCCCAAGGAGATGTACTAGGACGAATGAAACCGATGTCTAATAACTCCTGCAGTTGGACTTTTAACTCCTGAAGTTCAATAGGAGCCATTCGATATGGGGTTTTAGAAATAAGTTTTGTACCCGGTTCAAGGTTAATAAAGAATTCAACATCACGTTCTGGGGGTAGACCGGGAAGTTCTTCTGGAAATACATCAGGAAATTCTCTAACAACAGAAATATTATTCAAATCTGACTTGTCTTTGTTCAAATCCATAACATGGGCTAAGAAAGCTTGACATCCGTTTTTCAATAAACGAATAGCTTTGTGGCTTGATATGACAGTGACTGATTTTAGTGGTTTAGTAGTTTGAATTCGTATGACAGGTTGGCTAAGAATATGAAAACTAACAACCTTACGAAAATAATCAATTTTAGCATGATGAGTGGTTAACCAATCAATTCCTAAAATCACATCAAAAGTAAGTATTTTTAAAGAGATAAGATCAACAGGTAATGTGATAGTGCCAACTTGGATCATGTAAGATTTATAAACTGTAGATGTAACGAAGGTTTCACCCAATGGAGTTTCAACAGATAAGTCAAAGTCCAATTTCTCCGGAGTCAAGTTTAAACATTGAGCACAAGTAGGAGAGATAAAAGAATGGATAGAACCGGTATCTAGTAAGGTATAAACTTCGCAAGAGTTTATGATAAGCTTACCCGTGATCACCTCGTTTGGGTTCCTCGCATTTTGTGCCGTCACGACAAACGCCCTTCCAGGAACCACCGACTTTGACTTGTCCTGGACAGCCTTTGGAGTCACAATCCCCGTTGAACTTGGTTTCGCGACTAGACAATCTCTAGCTATATGACCTTCTTTTCCACAGTTATAACACACCTTGGATTGTTGTGGACAGTTTGGGCTGATGTGTCCCTCTTTCCCGCATTTGTAACAAACGATCGGTGCTCGTTCTCCTCCCCTAGAAACAGTTGATGTTTGTGCTGACGTTTTCACGTTATCATTGTTGTACCATCTCTTTTTGAAATCTCCTCCCGACTCGCTCCTTCTATTATCACGGCCACGATTACCACCAGAGTGGTTACCGCTTTTGTCCGAATATTTTTCTCCCTGCTGGTTTTCATTGCTCCGATGACTGCCGCCACCGGTATGACCTTGGTTGTGGTCCCTTGGTTGAACATACTCATTATCTCGCTCTAATAATTGAGCCCTGTTTACAACATCTGAATATAAAGAAAATTTATGAGAGATAAGATATTGCCGAATCTCGGGCTTTAGACCTCTCAGAAACATCCTCGTCATTCGTTCCTCATTCTCGACCAAATAAGGTGTAAACCAGGATAACTCTGCAAACTTTGCCTCGTACTGGGACACCGTCATGTTGTTTTGTTCCAGTCTGATAAACTCTACCTCCTTCATATGACGAATACTTTCAGAAAAGTACTTGTCATTAAATAGTTTCTGAAACGTTTCCCAAGACATGCTAAGTGCGGCCGGCTGGGTACGCTTCACAGACTCCCACCAGTAGTCTTCCTCACCGCGGAATATAAAGGTGGCGAATGGAACCTTCTGTTCCTCCGTGCATCCCAAGACATCGAATATCTTGGTAATTTGCTTAACCCACATTTCCGCCATGATCGGATCCGGTTTTCCCTTAAATTATGGTGGTCCCAACTCCTTGAACTGCTTGGCTGTGACAAGCCGCACATTGCTAGCATTTCCACCCATATTTTGTGCATGAGTCTCCCTCGTCTGGTTTTGCATGAACTGCAAAAAGCTCCTAAACATTTCATTTTTCATCGTTTACTCAGTTGTGTTGTTTACAGGAGGAATATTGCCTTCCTGTTGTACGTTCTCCTGGTTTGTGACTAAAGGTTGTTCCACAGTTTCATATACTCCATTGTTAACGTTCTCAGCAGCCATTCTTAAATACTGCCATAAAATAAGGGTTAATTAAACAATTAACATATCACATAATATCCCTATATTATAATCGACCAAAAAATATGCTTAGATATGACACACTAGCAAAGGATTAACTCATCTCTCCCCTCCTAGTTCTATCCCCCGATCTCTGCCAGAGACCATATCCCTAAGCTCTGATACCAACTGTGACGCCCCCAAAATAGGTATACAACACCCATTCTGAGTCGTCAAATACATGGTACATAAAGCAAACTACAACTTCAATAATACAAATATCGTATGAAATACGACAATACATACTGTGAGTTTAAATACAAATATTATCTTCTGGACAATATCCACACTCAAATAAGTCCTCATTACAATTATTCAAACACTATTTTATAGAAATAGTGAGGACTGCTAAAATATCTTTCTAGAACCATCACTCCATACCCCGACTCGATCCTGCTATGTTCTTACCTCCTGAGAAGAAAAATGGAACAAAAAGGAAAAGGGTGAGCTCAACTAGCCCGGTAAAGAATATTATGACTAAGATAATATACAATAATTTAGCATTTGTCTTCAACATGGAAAAATCTGATAGAATATAATAGACAACAAGTTTTAGATCAACAAATGCAGCGGAAATAGCAATCCATTAGAAGAGTCACGTAGAGAATGAGCTCTACTATCTTCTAAGATTTAAAAGTCTATCATCAATATTTTATCCCTGTAACAACAATCAATATTCATCTTTGCACTATAGGCCAAAGATATTCATTTATATCACCAGTCGGTCATGTTCATCTTAATACCTGTTCATCTTTGCACTACGGGCCAAAGATATTCATCAGTTAATCATTCATCTTTGCACTACAGGCCAAAGATATTCATTTATATCACTATTTAGAACTGAGGATGATGAAAAATCAAAACATGGATTAAACTTTAATAATAAAGGTCACAACAGATAATTTGGAAGGAAATTTTTTTTTCTTTTGTGAACAGTACCCGTGAACAATAACCGTGAACAGTAACCGTGAACAGTAACCATGAACAGTAACTGTGAACAGTACCCGTGAATAGTAACTGTGAACAGTACCCGTGAATAGTACCCAGTCATGAAAAGTTCCAAATTTGATAAAAAGTTCAGACCAATATTCCTATGAAATGATATTAGATGAAACGAAATTTTTAATCATTTCAGGAATTATAGAAGCAATCCTTACTGTAGTAAGTTCAAATTTAGAGAATATGAAATGAAATAATATCCCTTCCATACTATGGAGAATGAAAGAAAATAATATTTCTTACGATTATTGAAATAAAATAATATCCTTTACCTTAGTAGAACTGGATTTGACTGGAATATCAGATATTATTCTGAGAAAATCTTGCAAAAAAATTACGATCAAAATATTCTTATACTCAAGAAAAATACTCACAATACTCTAGAATAAAAATTTCTAAATTTTAAGGTGTGATTGAGGAAGGAGGGGTTACCCCCTATTTATAGTGAAATTCGGAGGAAGAGTTAAAGCAACTGCCTAACTTTCCTATCTTTTTTCCTTGCCTAACATGCCTAACTCATTATCTCAATCAATGCCTAACTCATTTGGTCCACAATTTGGAAAACACAATACTCAGCATGCAATTCTCTTCACCAACCAAATGAGTGGTCCCATGGGAGGAATAAATTACATTCCAACATGTGATTTTTGAAAATGAAGTACACTGAATTTGAAAAACAAAGAAAACAAAGGAAAGTTTCTCACCTCTTACATAACCACATGTTTATATATATATATATATATATATATATATATATATATATATATATATATATATTATTTAAATAATTATAATATATTATAAAAATATATTTGAATGAATAATTTATCGGAGAAATAATTGTAATTCCACAAAAATATGCAAAACTTTCAACAATTATTTCATGCTAAAATTCCTTCATTTATAACCACATAAAATAAATCCATCATTTATATCCGCATAAAATAAATATTTCCTTATCATATAAATCAATAATTGATTATTCACAAATAATATTACAAAATCGCAATAATGGCAACTAGGCCGTTCCCATAAAAGAGGGGGCTTTCTAATAAAGATTTCTCCTTACTGGCGCGCAATTAGATGACCAAACCTCTCCTTGACAGAACTTTCTAGACATTGCCAATAATGTTATCTAATAATATTATTCAAATAATATGAATTATTGATCTGATAATGGAAAATATTGTGCAGCGATAATTATTAAAATAACAATAATATAAAATATCAACGCGACAATTATTGAATCAATAAAATAAAATATTTAACAGTAATTACTGTAACAATTATTGAGTAGTGCATTCTTACGTACGAATCAATAATTCAACAATATTGTGCAATACCGTTTGCTATTGTGTAACTACGCGTATTACTGTATTTTAACCACCAGGTATTCCAACAGTGTTAACGGTAACAACTACGCCGTTATTTATAAAAACTCAAGCTTGTCGTTTTCTTCATCCGACAGTTATCCCGTTATGGGGCCCACAAATGACTGCGCCGTCGTACGGATATTGCCGACAAAAAAAATATTCCACGACCAAACGAATATTCCCCGACAACAATGATTATTTTATAACCACTTGCTTATTTTGTAAAATTTGCACATTTCACCCATAACCAAAGTATTATATCAATTAACACCTTATTATTCACAATAATAAATAGAGAAAATTCGATTTTATTTATAATAAGGTGGGGTCTTACACTCACCATTGGGAAGAATATGATAGTAATCTTCTCGTTTTTTTGGGAGTATTGGGTCAACCAAGGATAATTCTGTGGCCATATGATATCTATCACAACCTAGAAACATGGCCTCCCATGTACAAAGGTTTCCTTGAGCACTTCTCAAAAATTCTAATTTCTAAAACAGTTTTTGACTATACCTTTATGTAAGGTGTCATTGTGAGATGCTGTCCACGGTTGGGACATGAGTCACATTTAGTATATATTTATATCTAAACTCACAGCATATGTGTTATTGTATTTTATACGACAATTGTTGTAATTAAGTTGTAGTTGTTTTCTGTACCATGTATTTGGTGACTCAGAATGGGTTGGATGGAATGGACCTATTTTGGGGGCGTTATATTTTGGTATCAGAGCTCAGGGATATGATCTCTGGCGGAGATCAGAAAATAGAACTAGTAGGGCAGAGACGAGTAAATCCTTCACTAGTGTGTCCTACCTAAGCTTATTTGTTGGTCAGTCATAATATCGGGATATTATGTGATATGTTAATTTGTTCAATTAACCTTTGTTTTGAAGCTGTATTCTAGAATAATATCTGAAATACAGGAGATGAGCAATGAAGAAATTATGATGACAGGAAAGATAGAATCTGAAATGAAAGCAAGGTATTCTCAAATTTTCGAAATACCAGGTACGTAAATTTCGGGGACGAAATTTCATAAGGAGGGGAGATTGTAAGACCCCGAATTTTATGAAATAAAAGTATTCAATTTTTCTTATAATTACTATTCAGTAAATGGTTAAATTGGTAAAAGTTAAAGTTAAGGGTGATATATGAAAATTTTTTAAAATACGCAAGTGGTTATAAAATATTCATTGTTGTCGGGGAATATTCGTTTAGTCGTGAAATATTCTTTCTGTCGGGAAATATTCGTACGACGGCGCAGCCATTTATGGACCCCATAACAGAATAACTGTCGGATGAAGAAAATGTCAAATTTGAGTTTTTATAAATAACGACGTAGTTGTTAACGCTAACACTGTTGGAATACCTGGTGGTTAAAATACAGTAATTTGCGTAGTTGCACAGTAGCACACGATATTGCACAGTATTTTTTTTCAATTATTGATTCTTACGTGAGAAGGCGCTACTCAATAATTGTTATAGTAATTACTGTTCAATATTTTATTTTATTGAATCAATAATTGTTGCGTTGATATTTTATATTATTGTTATTTCAATAATTGTCACTGCACAGTATTTCCCATTATCAGATCAATAATTCATATTATTTGAATAATATTATTAGATAACATTATTGGCAATGTCTAGAAAGTTCTGTCTAAGGAGATGTTTGGTCATCTAATTGCGCGCCAGTAAGGAGAAATTCTTATTGGAAAGCCCCCTCTTTCTTGGAAAAGGCCTGGTTGTCATAAATGTGATTCTGTAATATTATTTGTGAATAATTAAGTATTGATTCATATGATAAGAAAATATTTATTTTTATGTGGATATAAATGAGGGATATATTTTTGTGGTTAAAAATGAAGGAGTTAATGTTGAGGTTTTTATCAGTATTTTTGTCAGAATAGAGGTATTAAAAATCAGGATTTTTGAGATATTTTGCAGGGGTTATAATTTTTAATCCAACCGTTGTATCATGGTAATTTTTGGATATAAGTTGAGTATATGTCCACAAATTTTGAACCGTTAAAAATGAACGTATGATTTATTATGAATTTTACGAGATGACTGGTTCAGAAATTGTTGAATTTTCGGAGTTTATCATTTTGGTGAAAAATTCTAGAATTGGTGGGCCCAATTCTTGGTTGGTGAAGAAATGTACTGAAATTTTTATTCAAATGTGGTGGGAGGGAATAGTAGCAGGTAAAGCCATCAGGTTGCAGGTTAAGTCTGCTTCGACGTGCTAGCATTTTCCTATAAATAGAGGGCTAAGTTAGAATTGAAAATCATACCAGAATTCATAACTTTTCTCTCTTTTTCTCTCTAGATTATTGAGTGTATTTTGTGAGTATTTAGATACTTGATGAGTTGATATTCATCAGTGCAAGTTTTCTTCAGCGTTATATCCGATATCCAGTCAGAAGTGCTGCTCTTTTGAGGTAAGGGATAGTAAGGGATTTTAAGGGTTGTTATGATTTTCAGTTTCGTAATTTTTCTGAACTTCAGAAAATTCTGGAAAAATTTGAAATGATATTTTGATGAGTTTTATTAATTGTGTCCAAAAATAGTGATTTTTGGATGTATAGATTAAGAGTTATGAATTTTACGGGGAAAGACTATTTTAAAAGTAACCGCTTATAACTCCTTGTGGTTAACTCCAAAATTGATGAAATTTTTATTGGAAGTATATCTATATAATATTAGTGTACTCTGTGAATTTTGGAATTTTTGGATAAAAGAAAAATTTATGATAAATATCTAAATATTCGGCGGTTTTGGCCATATGAAAAATAGTAAATGAGTTTTAAAAATTCTGAGAAAAATATATGTTCAATATGGGACTTTATTCTGCAGAATCCCAGAAAAGAAATATTTTTGGAACTGATTTGTTATTTTTTATGAAAATAGACTAGTTATGAGTAAATGAATTAAATATGTTATGTGAAATAAGAAAATTAGAAAATAGAATTTTATGGCTTGAGAATCCTATATGAGGTATATACAGATTTTTGATGAGGGTTTTGGTTATTGGTAATAAAATCTTATGTGTTTGGTATTTTAGGATGATTAAATGCATTATTTAGTAAAGTGTAAACAATTAAAATAAATTGTTTATAAACTTAAGAAATATTATTCTTTCAATATCATTCTACCGAAATATTGGTATGGATTTTATTGTGAAATTTCTACCTTTTTCATGTCGAGTTACTATTCACGAGTTACTATTCACGACAAAATTGGTTTCTTTTTCTGACCATATTATAGTTGATTTATGAATATTACTCTTGAGATTAAATCTATATGTTGATTATATTGATTTTATTATCATATATAATATTGTTATAACCCCAATGATGATTTTCTCTTTGACTTGAGTGTAAAGATGAGTAGATTTTTGGTATGATCATGACTATGGGTTCTCTTTGGCCAGTAGTGCAAAGTTAAATTGTTGACTGATATGATCATAACCATTGAATTTATAATTAAATATCTTTAGCTTAAGTACAAAGGTGAAATGATCAACATGGTTATAATTATTTATATAAATTCTGAAATGATTATATATTTCTTTGATATATTAATATATTTGGCCTATAGTGTAAATATGAACTGTTGATGAATATATTTGGCCTGTAGTGCAAATATGAACTGTTGAGGAATATCTTTGGCCTGTAGTGCAAAGATGAATTGTTGATAAATATCTTTGACATGTAGTACAAAGATAGTCTGTTGAGAAATATCTTTGGCCCGTAGTGCAAAGATGAAATTGTTAGTATGATTATCAACAAGAACTGTGATTTGGTATAACCATGATCTTTGATGATTCAGGTAAAGACAGGTGATGAAAATATTCTTCGTCCTGGGTGCGAAGAAAAATTTAGAATCACAATTATGATTATGAGTTATTCATATGATTGTGGAAAGGAACTGTTGAGTGATGTTACAGGGATAAAATATTGTTGGTGGATTTTTAACATGGAGAAGGTAATAGACTTTATGGTCTATTTGACTCTTCTAATGGATTGCTCGTTCCGCTGCAACTATGGCTGAGAAGTTTTATCATCTACCATATGTTCTAAATCTCTGATTTAATTCTGTTGAAGGCTATTGATAACTTATTTATCTTTAGTCATGATATTCTTTACTGTGCTAGTTGTGCTCATCCTTCTGTTTCGCAATTCCTTTCAGGTAATAAGAGTGTAGCTGGGTCGAGCGGGGGTAACAGGGGAATAGAACGGTGGTCATCATTTAGTAGTTATATTTGGTAAATCATCTAGGGTGAAGCGAACCCAACGTTGGAAGGGTGTTTTGCCACTATCATATCAGATGTCTAATGACATACAACCTCGTGTCATCATAAGACAGGATTGTGCTCATCCACTTGCTGAGTATATTTACGAGCACTACCTATATAATCTTGGTATTTGTTTGAAGTATAATTCTCAATTAGAGACAGTGGAGATAATGATAAGTCAAGATAAGACTCACCATTGGGAAGAAAATGATAGTAATCTTCTCGTTTTTCTTTGGGATATATTGGGTCAACGAAGGATAATTCTGTAGCCATATGATATCTATCACAACCTAGAAGCATGGCCTCTCATGTACAAAGGTTTCCTTGAGCACTTCCCAAAGATTCTAATTTCTAAAATAATTTTTGACAATACCTTTATGTAAGGTGTCATTGTGAGATGATGTCCACGGTTGGGACATGAGTCACATTTAGTATATATTTGTATCCAAACTCACAGCATATGTGTTGTTGTATTTTATACGACAATTGTTGTAATAAAATTGTAGTTATTTTCTGTACCATGTATTTGGTGACTCAGAATGGGTTGGATGGAATGGACCTATTTTGGGGGCGTTACACCCCTCTTTCCTGAAAATGATCTGGTTATTAATATTGTGAATTATAATATTAATGATGAATGCTATTAAAAATATGTTTAGTAAAACCAAGTGAACTGAGATAAATAGAGGAGATTTTTATGAAGTATTTGTTGTAAATTTAGCTTATTACATGGAACCTCACTTACCCATTTTTCAAAATTATCGATAGAAAGTTATCTCAGTTTTGTTTTATATATATATGTAAGACCCCAATTTTTTATGAATAAAATTAAATTTCATCTATTTATTATTTTGATATATTAAGGGTTGATTTGACTAATGTGGTTAGTTATGGGTAAATTGCGCAAATATTTTAAGTAAGAAAGTGGTTATAAAATATTCATTGTTGTCAGGGAATATTCGTTTGGTCGTGGAATATTCTTGCTGTCGGGAAATATTCGTACGACAGCGCAACCATTTGTGGGCCCCATAATGGAAAACTGTCGGATGAAGAAAACGATAAGTTTGAGTTTTTTAATAAATAACGGCGTAGTTGTTACTGTTAACACTGTTGGGATACCTGGTGGTTAAAGTACATTAATACGCATGGTTGCACAGTAGCACACGGTATTGCACAGTATTTGTGGATTATTGATTCTTACGTAAGAATTCACTACTCAATAATTGTTGCAGTGATTACTGTTCAATATTTTATTTTATTGATTCAATAATTGCTACGTTGATATTTTTTATATTACTATTAATTCAATAATTGTCACTGCACATTATTTTTCATTATCAGATCAATAATTCATATTGTTTGAATAATATTATTAGATACCATTATGGGCAATGTCTAAGGAAGTTCTGTCTAGGAAAGGGGTTTGGTTACCTAATTGCGCGTCAGTAAGGAGAAATCCTTATCGGAAAGCCCCCTCTTTCCTAGGAACGACCTAGTTGTCATTATTGTGATTCTGTAATATTATTTATAAATAATTAATTATTGATTTATATGATAAGAAAATATTTATTTTATATGAATATAAATGAATGAATTAATGCTGAGGTGTTATATCAGTATTTTATCGAAATGGAGGTATTAAAAATCATCCGTATGTGGATTTCGGTTATTTTCTGTTTGTAATTTAGAAAAAAAATTCTTCTACAAAATTGTAGAGAATTAAATTTTGTACGTAATGGACATAAAATTCGTATTTTTCTGAAAAAAACTGAATTTCAAAGGTGGTGTGCACGAATGGCTAAGGTTGAAAGCCACCGACAACAAGTTAGTCAGCTTTGGCGTTCTAAGCATTTTTCTATAAATAGGGTGCTTAGGTTAGAATTGAAAATCACACCAGAATTAGAAATTTTCTCTCTCTATAATATCGAGCGTATTTTTGTGAGTATTTAGATACTTTGAGAGTTGATAAGTAGTTCAAGTTTTCTTCAGCATTATATCCGATATTTCAGTCAGAAATACTGTTCTTTTGAGGTAAAGGATGTTATTTTCTTCGTAAATGATGTTATTTCTTTTAATATCATTACACCGAAATATTTATACGAGTTTTATTATGAAATTTTTACCTTTTTATGTCGAGGTTACTATTCACGTATACGACACTATTCACGTATACGGCATTATTCACGAATATTGTCTAGAAGACAATATTTATATTTAAACTCACATCATATGTGTTGTCGTATTTTTCACGACAATTGTAATAATGAAGATATAATTATTTTCTGTACCATGCATTTGTCGACTCAGAATGGGTTGTGTGTACCTATTTTGGGGGAGTCATAATATATATATATATATATATATATATATATATATATATATATATATATATATATATATATATATATATATATAAAGGGAGTCACGGGGGGGGGGATTAAGGTCACGGGGGGAGTATTAATATTATATGCATATATATATATATATATATATATATATATATATATTATAAATTTTGTTTTTTATATAAAATAGAATATATTATATTTTATTGTTTGCATAATATTGCATGGTGCAGCATAGGGATGCATAGTAAAGTCAAAAAAATTCGGAATTCTTCGCCCGTGAAATCGTCTGAAATTCATTGTGTATTCTGTGATTATTTTTCTTAAATAGTATCCTGTCATTCTCCTATAAATAGGATGCTCAGTTTAGAAATGAAAATCACACCAGAATCAGAGAATTCTTCTTCTATAATATTGAGCGTATTTCATTAGAGTTTAAGGAAGTTTTGAGTATATAAATCAGTAAAAGTTTTCTTCAAAAATATTTATTTCATATTCGCTTACGATATTATTTTTCGTATTCGTAAGGAATTTTATTTTCGTTCAATATTCGTAAGGAATATTATTTTCGTTCAATATTCGTAAGGAATATTATCTTCGTTCAATATTCATAAGGAATATTATTTTCGTTCAACAGTTGTAAAGGATATTATTTTTGTTCAATATTCATAAGAAATAATATTTCTTTCCATACTATGTAGTATGTAAGTTGTGACGCCCCCAAAACAGGTATACATCACCCATTCTGAGTCGCCAAATACATGGTACAGAAACAACTACGACTTCATTATTACAATTATCGTGTAAAATACGACAACATATAAACTGTGAGTTTAAATACAAATATTATCTTCTAGACAGTATTCAAACTCAAATAAGTTGTAATGACCCCAAAATAGGTCCATTCCATCCAACCTATTCTGAGTCGCCAAATACATGGTACAAAAAACAACTGTAACTTTATTACAACAATTGTCGTGCAAAATACAACAACACATATGCTGTGAGTTTGGATACAAATATATACCAAATGTGACTCATGTTCCAACCGTGGACATCACCTCACAATAACACCTTACATAAAGGTATAGTCAAAAACTGTTTTAGAAATTAGAATCTTTGGGAAGTGCTCAAGGAAACCTTCGTACATAGGAGGTCATACGTCTAGGTTATGATAGATATCATATGGCCACATAATTATTCTTGGTTGACCCAATAGACCCCAAAGAAAAACGAGAAGATTACTATCATATTCTTCCCAATGGTGAGTCTTCTCTTGACATATCATTATCTCTACTGTCTCTAATTGAGAATTATACTTCAAACAAACACCAAGATTATATAGGTAGTGCTCGTATATATTCTCAGCAAGTGGATGAGCACATCCCTGTCTTATGATGACACGAGGTTGTATGTCGTTAGACATCTTGTATGATAGTGGCAAACCACCCTTCCAACGTTGGGTACACCTTACCCTATTGGATTCACCAAATAAAACTACTAAATGAACTTTTCTATACTGCTTCGGGAGAACATCCACAGCTAGAGACCACCGTTCTATTTTTCCGTTACCCTCGCTCGACCCAGCTACACTCTTATTACCTGAAAGGAATTGTGAAGCAAAAGGGTGAGCACAACTAGCTCAGTAAAGAATATCATGACTAAAGATAATTAAATTATCAATAGCCTTCATCAATAATAAATCAGAGATTTAGAACATATGGTAAATGATAAAAATTTCAACCATAGTTGCAGCGGAACGAGCAATCCATTAGAAGAGTCAAATAGACTATAAAGTCTATTATCTTCTCCATGTTAAAAATCCACCAACAATGTTTTATCCCTGTAACATCAATCAACAGTTCTGGTCCACAATCATATAAATAACTCATAATCATAGTTGTAGTTCTACATTCCTCTTCTCATCCAGGACGAAGATAATTTTCATCACCTATCTTTACCTGAAACATCAAAGATCATGGTTACACCAAATCATATTTTCTGTTCATAATCATACTAATAACTTCATCTTTGCACTACGGCCAAAGATATTCATTTGTATCACCAGTTGGTCATGTTCATCTCAACATCTGTTCATCTTTGCACTACTGGCCAAAGATATTCAACAACATGTCATCTTTGCACTACGGGCCAAAGATATTCATCAACAATTCATCTTTGCACTACAGGCCAAAGATATTCCTCAACAGTTCATATTTGCACTACGGCCAAATATATTCATCAACAATTCATATTTGCACTACAGGCCAAATATATTAATATCTCAAAGAAATATATAATCATTTCAGAATTTATATAAACAATAATTATAACCATATTGATCAATTCACCTTTGCACTTAAGCTAAAGATATTCACTTATAAATTCAATGGTCATGATCATACCAGTCAACAATTCAACTTTGCACTACTGGCCAAAGAGAATCCATAGTCATGATCATACCAGAAATCTACCCATCTTTACACTCAAGTCAAAGAGAAATATCATCATTAGGGTTATAAAAATGTTATATATGATAATAAAATCAATATAATCAACATATAGATTTAATCTCAAGAGTAATATTCATAAATCAACTATAATTTGGTTAGAAAAAGAAACCAATTTTGTCGTGAATAGTAACTCATGAATAGTAACTCGACACAAAAAGGTAGAAATTCCACAATAAAATACATACCAATATTTCAGTATAATGATATTGAAAGAATAACATTTCTTAAATTTATAAATAATTTATTTTAATTGTTTACACTTTACTAAAATAATATATTTAATCATTCCAAAATGCCAAACTCATAAGATTTCATCACCAATAACCAAAACCCTCATCAAAAATCTGCATATACCTCATATAGGATTCTCAAGCCATAAAATCCTATTTTCTAATTTTTTTACTTCAAAAAACATGTTTAATTCATTTACTCATAACTAGACATTTTCATGAAAAATACCAAATCAGTTCCAAAAATATTTCTTTTCTGGAATTTAGCATAATATAGTCCCAGAGTGAACATATATTTTTCTCAGAATTTTTAAAAGTCATTTACTATTTTTCATATGGCCAAAATAGCCGAATATTTAGACATTTATCATAAATTGTACTTTTATCTAAAAATTCTGAAATTTACAGAGTATACTTCTATCATATACATGTACTCCAATAAAAATTTCATCAATTTTAGAGTTAACCACAAGGAATTATAAGCGGTTACTTTTAAAATAGTCTTTTCTCATAAAATTCATAACTCTTAATCTATACATCCAAAAATCACCATTTTTGGACACAATCAAGAAAACTCATCAAAATATCATTTCAAATTTTTTTAGAATTTTTGAAGGTCAGAAAAATTACGAAACTGAAAAACAAAACAACCCTTAAAATCCCTTACTATCCCTTACCTCAAAAGTGCAGTATTTCTGACTGGAATGCAAAGCCGAAGTAAACTTGCACTGAATAGCAAGTCTCAAAGTATCTAAATACTCACAAAATATGCTTCATAATATAGAGAGAGAAAGAGAGAAAGCTTATGTTTCTGGTGTGATTTTCATTTCTAACTTAGCCCTCTATTTATAGGAAAATTTTAGTAGGCTTGACCTGCAACCTGATGGCTTTACCTGCTACTATTCCCACCCACCACATTTGAAATATAATTCAGCACATTTCTTTACCAACCACAAGTGGGGCCCACCAATTCTAGAATTTTCCATCAAAATGATAAACTCCAAAAATTCAATAATTTCTGAACCAGTCATCTTGTAAAATTCATAATAAATCATACGTTCACTTTTAACGGTTCAAAATTTGTGGGCATATACTCAACTTATATATGTATAACATATCCAAAAATTACCACGATCCAACGGTCGGATTAAAAATTATAACCCCCGCAAAATATCTCAAAAACCCTGATTTTTAATACCTCAATTCCGACAAAAATACGGATAAAAACCTCAACATTAACTCCTTCATTTTTAACTACAAAAATATATCCCTCATTTATATCCACATAAAATAAATATTTCCTTATCATATGAATCAATAATTAATTATTCACAAATAATATTACAGAATCACATTTATGACAACCAGACCTTTTCCAAGAAAGAGGGGGCTTTCCAATAAGAATTTCTCCTTACTGGCGCGCAATTAGATGACCAAACCTCTCCTTAGACAGAACTTTCTAGACATTACCAATAATGTTATCTAATAATATTATTCAAATAATATGAATTATTGATCTGATAATGGGAAATACTGTGCAGCAACAATTATTGAAACAAAAATAATATAAAATATCAACGCAGCAATTATTGAATCAATAAAATAAAATATTGAATAATAACTACTGTAACAATTATTGAGTAGTGTCTTCTTACGTAAGAATCAATAATTTCAAAAATACTATGCAATACCGTGTGCTACTGTGCAATAACGCGTATTACTGTGTTTTAACCACCGAGTATTCTAATAGTGTTAACGGTAACAACTACGTCGTTATTTATAAAAACTCAAATTTGTCGTTTTCTTCACCCGACAATTATTCGTTATGGGGCCCACAAATAGCTGCGCCGTCGTACGAATATTTCCCGACAGAAAGAATATTCCACGACCAAACGAATATTCTCCGACAACAAAGAATATTTTATAACCACGTGTGTATTTTGAAAAAAAAATTCATATATCACCCTTAACTTTAACATTTATCAATTTAACCATTTACTGAATAGTAATTATAAGAAAAATTGAATACTTTTATTTCATAAAATTCGGGGTCTTACAATCTCCCCTCCTTATGAAATTTCGTCCCCGAAATTTACGTACCTGGTATTTCGAAAAGTTGAGAATACCTTGCTTCCATTTCAGATTCTATCTCTCAGATCATTATGATTTCTTCATTGCTCATCTCCCATGATAATTTCATTTGGGTTCCTTATTTGTTGGGAAGTCATGACAACCGCCATCTCTCGAACTACTCGGCTTTGACTTGTCTGGAGCAGCATTTGGCGTCATCATTACCGTTGGAATATACCTTTCTATAGGACATATTCCTCCCTCAACTGCCTCTTCGTACTCCTCATTCATGATCTGAATCATCAATCTTCGATCCATATCGGATTCAGGTTGACCGCTATGTACAGGGTAATTCAAAACTCGATGTTGGGTTCTCCCAATTGCTTTCTAAAAAGAGAAATTCATATCATCTATTTTAGCCTTCTTAGATCGAACATCTCTTTCCACAATATCCACGTGTCGTGCGGCTTTTGCCCATGCATCACTTATTCTCACTCGTTCAGTTTTTTCTTCTTTCAGCTCAGATTCTATTTTTATCATCTTATACTCTGCCAAAGAATGCTTCTGTTCAAGCATCACATATCGGGTAACACAAGCTTGAATTGTTGCATCCTTTTGTTCCACGACCGCCTGTCGTTCTTCTGCCTGCTCTTCTAACTCATGAATACGATTTTGAAATTCTACATTTTGATCATATAATACCTCTAATAAACTCTCCTCTGGTACTTCTTCTTCCTCTTCTTCCTCAGTCTCAGCTGTTACCTTTGCGACAATCTCGGTTGTAACTATCAATTCTTCACTCACCACATAGATATCTCTAATTCCTTCTTCGCCCGACTTCACATTATCACGGTTAATGATTAGAGGTATCCCCATAGTCTCATTCACTCCATTGTTAGCATTCTCAGCTGCCATTCTCAAATACTGCCATAAAACAAGGGTTAATTAAACAAATTAACATATCACATAATATCCCAATATTATGACTGACCAACAAATAAGCTTAGGTAGGACACACTAGCGAATGATTTACTCATCTCTCCCCTCCTAGTTGTATTCCCCGATCTCCGCCAGAGATCATATCCCTAAGCTCTGATACCAAATGTAACGACCCCAAAATAGGTCCATTCCATCCAACCTATTCTGAGTCGCCAAATACATGGTACAGAAAATAACTGTAACTTTATTACAACAATTATCGTGCAAAATACAACAACACATATGCTGTGAGTTTGGATACAAATATATACCAAATGTGACTCATGTTTCAACCGTGTACATCACCTCACAATGACACCTTACATAAAGGTATAGTCAAAAACTGTTTTAGAAATTAGAATCTTTGGGAAGTGCTCAAGGAAACCTTCGTACATGGGAGGCCATGCGTCTAGGTTATGATAGATATCATATGGCCACATAATTATTCTTGGTTGACCCAATAGACCCCAAAGAAAAACGAGAAGATTACTATCATATTTTTCCCAATGGTGAGTCTTCTCTTGACATATCATTATCTCTACTGTCTCTAATTGAGAATTATACTTCAAACAAACACCAAGATTATATAGGTAGTGCTCGTATATATTCTCAGCAAGTGGATGAGCACATCCCTGTCTTATAATGACACGAGGTTGTATGTCGTTAGACATCTTGTATGATAGTGGCAAACCACCATTCCAACGTTGGGTACACCTTACCCTATTGGATTCACCAAATAAAACTACTAAATGAACTTTTCTATACTGCTTCGGGAGAACATCCACAGCTAGAGACCACCGTTCTATTTTTCCGTTACCCTCGCTCGACCCAGTTACACTCTTATTACCTGAAAGGAATTGTGAAGCAAAAGGGTGAGCACAACTAGCTCAGTAAAGAATATCATGACTAAAGATAATTAAATTATCAATAGCCTTCATCAATAATAAATCAGAGATTTAGAACATATGGTAAATGATAAAAATTTCAACCATAGTTGCAGCGGAACGAGCAATCCATTAGAAGAGTCAAATAGACTATAAAGTCTATTATCTTCTCCATGTTAAAAATCCACCAACAATGTTTTATCCCTGTAACATCAATCAACAGTTCTGGTCCACAATCATATAAATAACTCATAATCATAGTTGTAGTTCTACATTCCTCTTCTCATCCAGGACGAAGATAATTTTCATCACCTATCTTTACCTGAAACATCAAAGATCATGGTTACACCAAATCATATTTCCTGTTCATAATCATACTAATAACTTCATCTTTGCACTACGGCCAAAGATATTCATTTGTATCACCAGTTGGTCATGTTCATCTCAACATCTGTTCATCTTTGCACTACTGGCCAAAGATATTTAACAACATGTCATCTTTGCACTACGGGCAAAAGATATTCATCAACAATTCATCTTTGCACTACAGGCCAAATATATTCATCAACAGTTCATATTTGCACTACAGGCCAAATATATTAATATCTCAAAGAAATATATAATCATTTCAGAATTTATATAAACAATAATTATAACCATGTTGATCAATTCACCTTTGCACTTAAGCTAAAGATATTCACTTATAAATTCAATGGTCATGATCATACCAGTCAACAATTCAACTTTGCACTACTGGCCAAAGAGAATCCATAGTCATGATCATACCAGAAATCTACCCATCTTTACACTCAAGTCAAAGAGAAATATCATCATTAGGGTTATAAAAATGTTATATATGATAATAAAATCAATATAATCAACATATAGATTTAATCTTAAGAGTAATATTCATAAACTAACTATAATTTGGTTAAAAAAAAAACCAATTTTGTCGTGAATAGTAACTCGTGAATAGTAACTCATGAATAGTAACTCGTGAATAGTAACTCGACACAAAAAGGTAGAAATTCCATAATAAAATACATACCAATATTTCGGTATAATAATATTGAAAGAATAACATTTCTTAAATTTATAAATAATTTATTTTAATTATTTACACTTTACTAAAATAATGTATTTAATCATTCTAAAATGCCAAACTCATAAGATTTCATCACCAATAACTAAAACCCTCATCAAAAATCTGCATATACCTCATATAGGATTCTCAAGCCATAAAATCCTATTTTCTAATTTTCTTACTTCACAAAACATATTTAATTCATTTACTCATAACTAGACCATTTTCATGAAAAATATCAAATCAGTTCCAAAAATATTTCTTTTCTGGGATTTAGCATAATATAGTCCCATAGTGAACATATATTTTTCTCAGAATTTTTAAAAGTCATTTACTATTTTTCATATGGCCAAAATAGCCAAATATTTAGACATTTATCATAAATTGTACTTTTATCCAAAAATTTTGAAATTTACAGAGTATACTTCTATCATATACATGTACTCCCAATAAAAATTTCATCAATTTTGGAGTTAACCACAAGGAATTATAAGCGGTTACTTTTAAAATAGTCTTTTCTCATAAAATTCATAACTCTTAATCTATACATCCAAAAATCACCATTTTTGGACACAATCAAGAAAACTCATCAAAATATCATTTTAAATTTTTCCAAAATTTTTGAAGGTCAGAAAAATTACGAAACTGAAAAACAAAACAACCCTTAAAATCCCTTACTATCCCTTAACTCAAAAGTGCAGTATTTCTGACTGGAATGCAAAGCCGAAGGAAACTTGCACTGAATAGCAACTCTCAAAGTATCTAAATACTCATAAAATATGCTTCATAATATAGAGAGAGAAAGAGAGAAAGCTTATGTTTCTGGTGTGATTTTTAATTCTAACTTAGCCCTCTATTTATAGGAAAATTTTAGTAGGCTTGACCTGCAACCTGATGGCTTTACCTGCTACTATTCCCACCCACCACATTTGAAATATAATTCAGCACATTTCTTTACCAACCATAAGTGGGACCCACCAATTCTAGAATTTTCTATCAAAATGATAAACTCCGAAAATTCAACAATTTCTGAACCAGTCATCTTGTAAAATTCATAATAAATCATACGTTCATTTTTAACGGTTCAAAATTTGTGGGCATATACTCAACTTATATATGTATAACATATCCAAAAATTACCACGATCCAACGGTCGGATTAAAAATTATAACCCCCGCAAAATATCTCAAAAATCCTGATTTTTAATACCTCCATTCCGACAAAAATACGGATAAAAATCTCAACATTAACTCCTTCATTTTTAACCACAAAAATATATCCCTCATTTATATCCACATAAAATAAATATTTCCTTATCATATGAATCAATAATTAATTATTCACAAATAATATTACAGAATCACATTTATGACAACCAGGCCGTTCCCAGGAAAGAGGGGGCTTTCCAATAAGGATTTCTCCTTACTGGCGCCCAATTAGATGACCAAACCTCTCCTTAGACAGAACTTTCTAGACATTGTCAATAATGTTATCTAATAATATTATTCAAATAATATGAATTATTGATCTGATAATGGAAAATACTGTGCAGCAACAATTATTGAAACAACAATAATATAAAATATCAACGCAGTAATTATTGAATCAATAAAATAAAATATTGAATAATAACTACTGTAACAATTATTGAGTAGTGCCTTCTTACGTAAGAATCAATAATTTCAAAAATACTATGCAATACCGTGTGCTACTGTGCAATAACGCGTATTACTGTATTTTAACCACCGAGTATTCTAACAGTGTTAACGGTAACAACTACGCCGTTATTTATAAAAACTCAAATTTGTCGTTTTCTTCTCCCGACAGTTATTCGTTATGGGGCCCACAAATAGCTGCGCCGTCGTACGAATATTCCCCGACAGAAAGAATATTCCACGACCAAACGAATATTCCCCGACAACAATGAATATTTTATAACCACTTGTGTATTTTTAAAAAAAATTCATATATCACCCTTAACTTTAATATTTATCAATTTAACCATTTACTGAATAGTAATTATAAGAAAAATTGAATACTTTTATTTCATAAAATTCGGGGTCTTACATAAGTCCTCATTACAATTATTGTTACACTATTTTACAAAATAGTGAGGACTGTTAAACAACTATCTTGATCCATCATTCCATACCCCGACTAGTTCCCGCTATATTCTCTCCTCTTGAGAAGAAAAATGAAACAAAAAGAAAAAGGGTGAGCTCAACTAGCCCAGTAAAGAATATTATGACTAAGATAATGAACAACAAATTATCGTTAGCATTCAATAAATCAGATAAAATATAATGGACAACCAGTTTTAGATCCATATTCACAGCGAAAATAACAATTCATTAGAAGAGTTAAATAGAGAATGAAATCTACTATCGTCTATGAATTTAAAAGTCTATCATCAATATTTTATTCCTGTAACATCAATCAATATACATCTTGCATCAAATATTCATCTTTACACTACAGGCCAAAGATATTCATTTGTATCACCAGTTGATCATGTTCATCTCAACACCTGTTCATCTTTGCACTACGGGCCAAAGATATTTATCAGGTAATCATTTATCTTTGCACTACAAGCCAAAGATATACAGTTATATCATCATTTAGTACTGAGGATGATAAAATATATTTTTAAAAAACGAATCCAGTGAGATAAAATGATAAATATTAGGGATTCGTACTTTAGATAATCCAAGTTCAAAAATGCTCCATAATAAACCATAGTGTAGTAAAATTCAAGAATGAATATCAAAACATGGATACAATCAAAGATAGTAACCATACTAGACATCTTGGACAAAGAAGAGAAAATTTTATTTTTCTGTAAATAATGTCGTATTCGTGAATAGTGCCGTATACGTGAATAGTAATCCCGACACAAAAAGGTAGAAATTTCACAATAAAATTCATATCAATATTTCGACATAATGATATTGAAGGAAATATTATCATTTACGAAGAAAATAACATCCCTTACCTCAAAAGAATAGTACTTCCGGCTGAAATATCGGATATGTTGCTGAAAAAAACTTGCACTGAATAGCAACTCTCAAATTATCTAAATACTCACAAAATACGCTCGATAATATAGAGAGAGAAAACTTATGTTTCTGGTGTGATTTTTAATTCTAAATAAGCACCCTATTTATTGAAAAATGCTAGAATGTCAAAGCAGACTAATTTAATAAAATAATAATTTATCAAAAATGCTCACACACGCCACAATTGATCAGATTTCAGCACACCTTAAGTGGGGCCCACCAAAATCAGCCAATTCCACACCAACCCAAAAGTGAGGCCCACCATGTTTTTAATAAAAATATTTATTTCTGAAACTTCAATAATTCATAATAAATAGCCCTTTTATCAGAAAAATTCGAATCTCATGTCTATTCCATAGAAAATTAAATTCTCTACAACTTTGTAGAAGAAACGTTTTTTAAATTCTAAACAGAAAATGTCTGAAATCCACATACGGATGATTTTTAATACCTCCATTCTGACAAAATACTGATAAAACACCTCAGAATTAATTCCTTCATTTATATCCGTATAAAATAAATATTTTCTTATCATATAAATTAATAATTAATTATTCACAAATAATATTACAGAATCACAATTATAACAACTAGGTCGTTCCCAGGAAAGAGGGGGCTTTCCGATAAGAATTTTTCTTTACTGGCGCGCAATTAGGTGACCAAACATCTCCTTAGACAGAACTTCCTTAGACATTGCCAATAATGCTATCTAATAATATTATTCAAATAATATGAATTATTGATCTGATAATGGAAAATACTGAGCAGTGACAATTATTGAAACAACAATAATATAAAATATCAACGTAGTAATTATTGAATCAATAAAATAAAATATTGAACAGTAATTACTGTAACAATTATTAAGTAGTGCCTACTTACGTAAGAATCAATAATCCAAAAAATATTGTGTAATACTGTGTGCTACTGTGCAACCATGCGTATTACTGTATTTTAACCACCGGGTATTCCAATTGTGTTAATGGTAACAACTACGCCGTTATTTATAAAAACACAAACTTGACGTTTTCTTCATCCAATCGTTTTCCGTTATGGGACCCACAAATGGCTGCCGTCGTACGAGTATTCCCCGACAGCAAGAATATTCCACGACCAAACGAATATTCCCCGACAACAATGAATATTTTATAACCACTTGCTTATTTTACAAAATTTACACATTTCACCCATAACCAAATCATCATATCACTTAACACCTTATTATTTCAAGAAAAAGAATAGAGAAAATTCAATTTTATTTATTAAAAAGTTGGGGTCTTACAACCTCCCTTCCTTATGAAATTTCGTCATCGAAATTGACGTACGTACCTGGTGTTTTGGAAAGGTAAGGATACCTCGCTTTCATTTCTGATTCCAACTCCCAGGTCATTTTCTTCAATAGCATAGTTCCTCCACAAAATTTTAACTTGTGGTATAACCTTGGTGCGTAGGACATGCTCTTTCCTATCCAAGATCTTAACAGGTACCTCCTCGTACGTTAAATCTTCGGCTATCTCGTCTGGTTCTAACTCAATAATGTGGTTCATGTCTTTCATATATTTACGAAGCATAGATATGTTAAAAACATTATGAACACAAGACATACTAGGAGGTAATGCGAGTCTATAGGCCACCTTTCCTATTCGGTCAAGAATCTCAAATGGACCAACAAATCGTGGATTGAGCTTTCCTCTCTTCCAAATCATGTAACTCCCTTCCATGGAGCAATACGTAACAATACATGATCCCCAATATTAAATTTCACGTCCTTTCGATGAAGATTCACATAACTCTTTTGTCAATCTTGTGAGGTTTGAATACGTTGCCGAATCATTTGGATCTTTTTTGTAGTCATGCGTACCAATTTTGGTCCCAACAACGTTGCTTCACCCACCTCGTCCCAGCATACTGGAAAACGATACTTTCGTCCATACAACGCTTCGAATGGAGCCATACCTATACTTGCTTGATAACTGTTATTGTAGGAGAATTCCACCAATGGTAAGTACTTATCCCAACTCCTTTTGAAATCTAGGACACAAAGTCTTAATAGATCTTTAAGAGTTTGAATAGTCCTTTCTGATTGCCCGTCCGTTTGAGGATGGTATGCCGAACTGAATCGTAAATCCGTGCACATAGCTTTCTATAAGCTAACCCAAAATCGTGAAGTGAATCTTGGGTCACGACCAGAAACTAAGGATACTGGCATGCCATGCAATCTCACAATCTCATTCACGTACATACGAGCAAAACGTTCAAGGGAATAAGTCTCCCGTATAGGAAAGAAATGAGTAGACTTGGTTAATCTATCAACAATAACCCAAATCGCATCTATGTCGTGAGAAACCTTGGGAAGACCCATAACAAAATCTATAGTAATGTGTTCCCACTTACATTTTAGAATCTCAAGTGGTTGCAATGGACCCTTTGGCACTTGATGCTCCGCCTTTACACGTTGAAAAGTTAAAAACCTCGAGATAAACTCCGCGATCTCTCTCTTCATATTGCTCCACCAAAATGTATGTCGAAGATCATGATACATTTTGGTATTCTCAGGATAGATTGCAAATGGTGTGTTGTGTGCCTCCATTATGATTCTATGCTTCAAGTCAGAATCGTTAGGAACACAAAGTCTGGAGTTGACTCGAAGTATTCCCTCTTCATCAATTCTTGCTTCTGGAACAACACCTTCTTGCACTATCTTCTTCATATGCATCAGCTCCAGGTTCGTAATTTGAGCAGCTTTAACTTTAGCGATTAAAGTCGGTTCTACTCGTATATTTGATATCATCACGTGGGTCCCTGGAGTCTTTAACTTTATCTCCATCCTTTGCAAGTCATACAAAATAGGCCTTTGCGTTGATAATATCTCACTCGTACCCGCATATGATCTTTTACTTAATGCATTAGCTACTACATTCGCTTTTCTAGGATGGTATTGGATGGTATGATCGAAATCTTTCAAAAGCTCAAGCCAACGTCGTTGGCGCATATTGCATTCCTTTTGGGTGAAGAAATATTTAAGGCTCTTATGATCCGTATAAATCTCCAGTTTCTCCCAATACAGGTAGTGTCTCCAGATCTTCAATGCGAAAACGATTGCTGCCAACTCCAGATCACGAGTAGGATAATTCCTCTCATATTCTTTGAGTTGTCGCGAGGCATAGGCTATGACTTTCCCATATTGCATGAGAACACACCCTAACCCTTTGCTTGAAGCATCACTGTAGATAACAAATCCATCCGAACCATATAGTATTATCAGAACAGGTGTCGAAATGAGTCTCCTCTTGAGCCTTTGGAAACTCTTCTCACATTCCTCTCTCCACGAATTTTGTATCTTTCCGAGTCAGCTGAGTTAACGGAGTAGCGATTCGAGAAAATCCTTCCACGAATCTCCGATAATAAACAGCTAAGCCCAGAAAATAACATACTTCAGTCACCGACTTCGGTTGCTCCCAACTTTGTATGACTTCAATCTTCTCTAGGTCAACAGATACTCCATGTTTTGACACCACGTGCCCAAGAAATGCTACTTCCTTAAGCCAGAACTCGCATTTCTTCATCTTGGCATATAGCTTGTTATCGCGAAGCCTTTGAAGTACTAGCTTCAAATGGTGCTCATGATCTTCACGGCTTTTGAAATAGATGAGGATGTCATCAATAAAGACAACAATGAACTGATCCAAATATTCCTTGAACACACGGTTCATCATATTCATGAAAGCAACAGAAGCATTAGTGAATTCAAAAGGACTTGACTAAGAATTCATAATGCCTGTAACGAGTTCTAAAGATAGTCTTCGAAATATCCTCAGTTTTACTCTTCAACTGATGATATCCAGAACGAAGATCGATCTTTAAAAAGAATTGTGCTCTTTGCAACTGGTCGAACAGGTCATCAATGCGAGGTAGCGGATACCTATTCTTGATGGTGACATGGTTCAATTCCCGATAGTCAATACAAAGTCTCATACTCCCATCTTTCTTCTTTACGAATAAAACAGGAGCACCCCAAGGAGATGTAGTAGGACGAATGAAACCGATGTCTAACAACTCCTGTAGTTGGACCTTTAACTCCTGAAGTTCAATAGGAGCCATTCAATATGAGGTTTTAGAAATAGACTTTGTACCAGGTTCAAGGTCAATAAAGAATTCAACTTCACTTTCTGGGGGTAGACCGAAAAGTTCTTCAGGAAATACGTCAGAAAATTCACTAACAACAGAAATATTATGTAAGACCCCAGCTTATTAATGAATAAAATCAAATTTTCTCTAAATATTATTGTGAATAATAAGGGGTTAATTTGATATAATACTTTGGTTATGGGTGAAATGTGCAAATTTTGCAAAATAAGCAAGTGGTTATAAAATATTCATTTTATTGGGGAATATTCGTTTGGTCGTGGAATATTCTTGCTGTCGGGGAATATTCGTACGACGGCGCAGCCTTGTGTGGGCCCCATAACGGAAAGCGATTGGATGAAAAAATGACAAGTATAAGTTGTTTATAAATAACGGCATAGTTGTTACCGTTAATACTGTTGGAATACCCGGTGGTTAAAATACAGTAGCACACGGTATTGCACTAATTATTGATTCTTACGTAAGAAGGCACTACTCAATAATTGTTACAGTAGTTATTGTTCAATATTTTATTTTATTGATACAATAATTGCTGCGTTGATATTTTATATTATTGTTGTTTCAATAATTGTTGCTGCACAATATTTTCCTTTATCTAAAAAGTTCTGTCTAAGGAGAGGTTTGGTCATTTAATTGCGCGCCAGTAAGGAGAAATCCTTATTGGAAAGCCCCCTCTTTCCTGGGAACGGCCTGGTTGTCATAAATGTGATTCTGTAATATTATTTGTGAATAATTAATTATTGATTCATATGATAAGGAAATATTTATTTTATGTGGATATAAATGAGGGATATATTTTTGTGGTTAAAAATGAAGGAGTTAATGTTGAGGTTTTTATCAATATTTTTGTCGGAATGGAGGTATTAAAAATCAGGATTTTTGAGATATTTTGCGGGGGTCATAATTTTTAATCCGACCATTGGATCGTGGTAATTTTTGGATATGTTATACATATATAAGTTGAGTATATGTCCACAAATTTTGAACCGTTAAAAATGAACGTATGATTTATTATGAACTTTACGAGATGTATGGTTCAGAAATTATTGAATTTTCGGAGTTAATCATTTTGGTAAAAAATTCTAAAATTGGTGGGCCCCACTCTTGGTTGGTGAAGAAATATGCTGAGATTTTTATTCAAATGTGGTGGGTGAGAATAGTAGCAGGTAAAGCCATCAGGTTGCAGGTTAAGTCTGCTTCGGCGTGCTAACATTTTCTATAAATAGAGGGCTAAGTTAGAATTGAAAATCACACCAGAATTCATAAGTTTTCTCTCTTTCTCTCTCTAGATTATTGAGTGTATTTTGTGAGTATTTAGATACTTTGAGAGTTGCTATTCAGCACAAGTTTTATTCAGCCTCATATCCGATATTCAGTCAGAAGTACGGTTATTTTGAGGTAAGTGATATTATTTTCTTCTTAAATGATATTGTTTTCTTCAATATCATTATGCTGAAATATTGATATGAACTTTTTGTCAAATTTGAAATTTTTTATGTCGGGGTTACTATTTACGTATACGGCACTATTCACGTATATGGCACTATTCACGAATACGGCACTATTCACCGAAAAATGAAATTTTCTTCTTTTTGTCCAAGATGTCTATTATGGTTACTATCTTTGATTGTATCCATGTTTTGATCTTTATTTTTGAATTCTGCTTCACAATTGATTATTATGAAGTATTATTGATCTTGGATAAACTGTTATACGAATACCTATTATTTGTTCTTCTGTCTCACTGGATTCATTTTCTTTAAGATATTTTTCATCATCCTCAGTCCTAAATGATGATATTACTGAATATCTTTGGCCTGTAGTGCAAAGATGTATGATTACCTGATGAATATCTTTGACCTGTAGTGCAAAGATGAACATGTGTTGAGATGAACATGACTGACTGGTGATACAAATGAATATCTTTGGCCTGTAGTGCAAAGATGAATATTTGATTAAAGATTGTTATTGATTGTTATTACAGAGATAAAATATTGATGATGGACTTTTAAATCTTAGAAGATAGTAGAACTCATTCTCTACTTGACTCTTCTAATGGTTTGTTATTTTCGCTGCAGTTGTTGATCTAAAACTTGTTGTCGATTATATTCTATCAGATTTTTCCCTGTTGAATACTAAAGATAATTTGTTGTATATTATCTTAGTCATAATATTCTTTACTGGGCTAGTTGAGCTCACCCTTTTCCTTTTTGTTCCATTTTTCTTCTCAGGAGGTGAGAACATAGCAGGATCTAGTCGGGGTATGGAGTGATGGTTCTAGAAAGATGTTTTAGCAGTCCTCACTATTTCTGTAAAATAGTGTTTGAATAATTGTAATGAGGATTTATTTGAGTGTGGATATTGTCTAGAAGACAATATTTGTATTTAAACTCACAGTATGTGTTGTCGTATTTTTCACGACAATTGTATTATTGAAGTTGTAGTTTGCTTTCTGTACCATGTATTTGGCGATTCAGAATGGGTGTTGTATACCTATTTTGGGGGCGTCACAGTTGGTATCAGAGCTTAGGGATATGATCCCTGGCTGAGATGTGAGACAAGAACTAGGAGGGGAGAGACGGGGAATTCCTTCGCTAGTATGACCTGACTAAGTTTATTTGGTGTTTATTTGGTCGGTCAGAGTATAGGGATAATATATGACATGACTATTAACCCTTGTTTTATGGCAGTATTTAAGAATGGCAGCTGAGAACGTTAACAATGGAGTAAATCAGACCGTGGAGACACCTTTGATCACCAACCAGGGAAACGTGCAACAGAAAGGCAATATTCCTCCTGTAAGCAACGTTACCGAGCAAACGATGAATGATGAAATGTTTAGGAGCTTTTTGCAGTTCATGCAAAATCAGACGAGGGAGACTCGTGTGCAGAATACCGGTGGAAATGATAACAACGCGCGGTTTATCACAGCCAAGCAGTTCAAAGAATTGGGACCACCAGAATTTAAGGGAAAGCTGGATCCGATCATGGCGGAAACGTGGGTCAAGCAAATTACCAAGATATTCGATGTCTTGGAATGCAATGAGGAACAGAAGGTTCCATTCGCCACCTTTATGTTCTGCGGTGAGGCAGACTACTGGTGGGAGTCTGTGAAGCGTACCCAGCCTGACGCACTCAACATGTCCTGGGAAATATTTCAAAAACTGTTCAATGACAAGTACTTTCCTGAAAGTATTCGTCATATGAAGGAGGTGGAGTTTATCAGACTGGAACAAAATAACATGACGGTATCCCAGTACGAGGCGAAGTTTGCAGAGTTATCCAGGTTTGCACCTCATTTGATCGAAATGAGGAACGAATGACAAGGATGTTTCTGAGAGGTCTAAAACCTGAGATTCGACAATATCTTATCTCTCATAAATTTTCTTTATATTCAGATGTTGTAAACAGGGCTCAATTATTAGAGCGAGATAATGAGTATGTGCAACCGAGGGACCACAACCAGGGTCATACCGGTGGCGGCAGTCATCGAAGCAATGAAAACCAGCAGGGAGGAAAACATTCGGACAAAAGCGGTAACCACTCTGGTGGTAATCGTGGTCGTGATAATAAATGGAGCGAGTCGGGAGGAGATTTCAAGAAGAGAAGGTACAACAATGATAACGTGAAGACGTCAGCACAAACATCAACTATTTCTAGGAGAGGAGAACGACCACCGGTCGTATGTTACAAATGTGGGAAAGAGTAACATATCAGCCCAAACTGCCTACAACAATCTAAGGTATGTTATAACTGTCAAAAGGAGGGTCATATAGCTCGAGAGTGTTCTGTAGCAAAACCAAGTTCAGCGGGGATGGTGACTCCAAAAGCTGTCCCGGATAAGTCAAAATCAGCGGTTTCTGGAAGAGCGTTTGTCGTGACTGGCCAAAACGCGAGAAACCCGAACGAGGTGATCACGGGTAAGCTAATCTTGAATTCTTATAAAGTTTATACTTTACTAGATACCGGTTCTACCCATTCTTTTATCTCTCCTGCTTGTGCTCAACGTTTAAACTTGACTCCGGAGAAATTAGACTTTGACTTATCTGTTGAAACTCCGTTGGGTGAAACCTTCGTTACATCTACAGTTTATAAATCTTGCATGATCCAAGTTGGTACTATCACATTACCTGTTGATCTTATCTCTTTAAAGATACTTGCTTTTGATGTGATTTTAAGAATTGATTAGTTAACCACTCATCATGCTAAAATTGATTATTTTCGTAAAGTTGTTAGTTTTCATATTCCTAACCAACCTGTCATACGGATTCAAACTACTAAACCACTAAAATCAGTCACTGTCATATCAAGCCACAAAGCTATTCGTTTATTGAAAAACGGATGTCAAGCTTTCTTAACCCATGTTATGGATTTGAACAAAGACAAGTCAGATTTGAATAATATTTCTATTGTTAGAGAATTTTCCGATGTATTTCCTGAAGAACTTTCTGGTCTACCCCCAGAACGTGAAGTTGAATTCTTTATTGACCTTGAACACGGTACAAAGCCCATTTCTAAAACCCCATATCGAATGGTTCCTATTGAACTTCAGGAGTTAAAAGTCTAACTACAGGAGTTGTTGGACATCGATTTTATTCGTCCTAGTACATCTCCTTGGGGTGCTCCTGTGTTATTCGTAAAGAAGAAAGACGGGAGTATGCGACTTTGTATCGACTATCGAGAATTGAATCATGTCACTATCAAGAATAGGTATCCGCTACCTCGCATTGATGACCTGTTTGACCAGTTGCAAGGAGCACAATTCTTTTCAAAGATCGATCTTCGTTCTGGATATCATCAGCTGAAGATTAAAACTGAGGATATTCCAAAGACTGCCATCAGAACTCGGTACAGGCATTATGAATTCTTAGTCATGTCTTTTGGATTGACTAATGCTCCTGCTGCCTTCATGGATATTATGAACCGTGTATTCAAAGAATATTTGGATCAGTTCGTTGTTGTCTTTATTGATGACATCCTCATCTATTCCAAAAGCCGTGAAGATCATGAGCACCATTTGAAGCTGATATTGCAAAGGCTTCGTGAAAACAAGATATATGCAAAACTGAAGAAATGCGAGTTCTGGCTTGAGGAAGTAGCATTCCTTGGGCACGTGGTGTCAAAACATGGAGTATCTGTCGACCCGGCGAAGATTGAAGCCATACAAAGTTGGGAGCAACCGAAGTCGATAACCAAAGTACGTAGCTTTCTGGGCTTAGCTGGTTTTTATCAGAGGTTTGTGGAAGGATTTTCTCGAATCGCTACTCCATTAACTCAGCTGATTCGGAAAGATACAAAATTCGTATGGAGTAAGGAATGCGAGAAGAGTTTCCAAGAACTCAAGAAGAGACTCATTTCGGCACCTGTTCTGACAATACCATCTGGTTCGGATGGATTTGTTATCTACAGCGATGCTTCAGGCAAAGGGTTAGGATGTGTTCTCATGCAAAATGGGAAAGTCATAGCCTATGCCTCGCGACAACTCAAAGAATATGAGAGGAATTATCCTACTCATGATTTGGAGTTGGCAGCAGTCGTTTTCGTGTTGAAGATCTGGAGACACTACCTGTTTTGGGAGAAAGTGGAGATCTATACAGATCATAAAAGCCTCAAATATTTCTTCACCCAAAAGGAACTCAACATGCGGCAGTGACGTTGGCTCGAGCTGTTGAAAGATTATGATCATACCATCCAATATCATCCTGGAAAAGCAAACGTAGTAGCTGACGCATTGAGTAGAAGATCATATGCGGGTACGAGTGCAATGTTGTTAACACAAAGGCCCATTTTGTATGACTTGCAAAGGATGGAGATAGAGATGAAGGCTCCAAGTACCCACATGATGATATCAAATATACGAGTAGAACCGACTTTAATCGATAAAGTTAAAGGTGCTCAAGCTACGGACATAGAGCTGATGCGTATGAATAAGAAAATATAAGAAGGTGTTATTCCAGAAGCAAGAATCGATGAAGAAGGAATACTTCGAGTCAACTCCAGACTTTGTGTTCCTAACGTTTTTGACTTGAAGCATAGAATAATGATGGAGGCACACAACACACCGTTTGCAATCCATCCTGGGAGTACCAAAATGCATCACGATCTTCGACATACATTTTGGTAGAGCAATATGAAAAGAGAGATCGCAGAGTTTATCTCGAGGTGTTTAACTTGTCAACGTGTAAAGGCGGAGCATCAAGTGCCAAAGGGTCCATTGCAACTACTTAAGATCCCGAAATGGAAGTGAGAACACATTACCATGGATTTCATTACAGGTCTTCCCAAGGTTTCTCAAGGCATAGATGCGATTTGGGTTATTGTTGATAGATTAACCGAGTCTTCTCATTTCTTACCGATACATGAGACTTATTCCCTTGAACGTCTTGCTAGTATGTATATGAACGAGATTGTGAGATTGCATGGCATGCTAGTATCCATAGTTTCGGATCGTGACCCAAGATTCACTTCACGATTTTGGGTTAGCTTGCAGAAAGCTATGGGCACGGATTTATGATTCAGTTCGGCATACCATCCTCAAACGGACGGACAATCAGAAAGGACTATTCAAACTCTTGAAGATCTATTAAGACTCTGTGTCCTAGATCTCAAAGGGAGTTGGGATAAGTACCTACCATTGGTGGAATTCTCCTACAACAACAGTTATCAGGCGAGCATAGGTGTGGCTCCATTCGAGGCATTGTATGGAAGAAAATGTCGTTCTCTAGTATGCTGGGATGAGGTAGGTGAAGCAACATTGTTGGGACCAGAGTTGATACACATGACTACAGAGAAGATCCAAACGATTCGACAACGTATACAAACGGCAGATGATCGACAAAAGAGTTATGCGGATCTTCATCGGAAGGACGTGAAATTTAATATTGGGGATCATGTATTGTTACATGTTGCACCATGGAAGGGAGTTACAAGATTTGGGAAGAGAGGAAAGCTCAATCTAAGATTTGTTGGTCCATTTGAGATTCTTGAGCGAATAGGAAATGTGGCATATAGACTCGCATTACTTCTAAGCATGTCTCGTGTTCATAATGTTTTTCACATATCTATGCTTCGTAAATATGTGAAAGACCCGAACCACATTATTGAGTTAGAACCAAACGAGATAGCTGAAGATTTAACGTACGAGGAGGTACCTGTTAAGATCTTAGATAGGAAAGAGCATGTCCTACGCACAAAGGTTTTACCACAAGTTAAGGTTTTGTGGAGAAACTATGCTTTTGAAGAAATGACCTGGGAGTTGGAATTAGAAATAAAAGCGAGGTATCCTCACCTTTTCGAAATATCAGGTACGTACGTCAATTTCGAGGACGAAATTTCATAAGGAGTGGAGGTTATAAGACCCCAGCTTATTAATGAATAAAATTAAATTTTCTCTAAATATTATTGTGAATAATAAGGGGTTAATTTGATATAATACTTTGGTTATGGGTGAAATGTGTAAATTTTGCAAAATAAGCAAGTGGTTATAAAATATTCATTTTGTCGGGGAATATTCGTTTGGTCGTGGAATATTCTTGCTGTCGGGGAATATTCGTACGACGGCACAGCCTTGTGTGGGCCCCATAACGAAAAGCGATTGGATGAAAAAAATGACAAGTATAAGTTGTTTATAAATAACGGCGTAGTTGTTACCGTTAATACTGTTGGAATACCCGGTGGTTAAAATACAGTAGCACACGGTATTGCACCAATTATTGATTCTTACGTAAGAATGCACTACTCAATAATTGTTACAGTAGTTATTATTCAATATTTTATTTTATTGATTCAATAATTACTGCGTTGATATTTTATATTATTGTTGTTTCAATAGTTGTTATTGCACAATATTTTCCTTTATCAGATCAATAATTCATATTATTTGAATAATATTATTAGATATTATTATTGGCAATGTCTAGAAAGTTCTGTCTAAGGAGAGGTTTGGTCATCTAATTGCGCGCCAGTAAGGAGAAATCCTTATTGAAAAGTCCCCTCTTTCCTGGGAATGGCCTGATTGTCATAAATGTGATTCTGTAATATTATTTGTGAATAATTAATTATTGATTCATATGATAAGGAAATATTTATTTTATGTGGATATAAATGGGGGATATATTTTTGTAGTTAGAAATGAAGGAGTTAATTTTGAGGTTTTTATCAGTATTTTTGTCGGAATGGAGGTATTAAAAATCAAGATTTTTGAGATATTTTGCGGGGGTTATAATTTTTAATCCGACCGTTGGATCGTGGTAATTTTTGGATATGTTATACATATATAAGTTGAGTATATGTCCACAAATTTTGAACCATTAAAAATGAACGTGTGATTTATTATAAATTTTACGAAATGACTGGTTCAGAAATTGTTGAATTTTCGGAGTTAATCATTTTGGTAGAAAATTCTAGAATTGGTGGGCCCCACTCTTGGTTGGTGAAGAAATATGCTGAGATTTTTATTCAAATGCGTTGGGTGGGAATAGTAGCAGGTAAAGCCATCAGGTTGCAGGTTAAGTCTGCTTCGACGTGCTAACATTTTCCTATAAATAGAGGGCTAAGTTAGAATTGAAAATCACACCAGAAATAAGTTTTCTCTCTTTCTCTCTCTAGATTATTGAGTGTATTTTGTGAGTATTTAGATACTTTGAGAGTTGCTATTCAGCACAAGTTTCATTCAGCCTCATATCCGATATTCAGTCAGAAGTACGGTTATTTTGAGGTAAGGGATATTATTTTCTTCTTAAATGATATTATTTTCTTCAATATCATTATGCTGAAATATTGATATGAACTTTTTATCAAATTTAAAACTTTTTGTGTCGGGATTACTATTCACGTATACGGCACTATTCATGTATATGACACTATTCACGAATACGGCACTATTCACCGAAAAATGAAATTTTCTTCTTTTTGTCCAAGATGTCTATTATGGTTACTATCTTTGATTGTATCCATGTTTTGATCTTTATTTTTGAATTCTACTTCACAATTGATTATTATGAAGTATTATTGATCTTGGATAAACTGTTATACGAATCCCTACTATTTGTCCTTCTGTCTCACTGGATTCGTTTTTTTTAAGATATTTTTCATCATCCTCAGTCCTAAATGATGATATTACTGAATATCTTTGGCCTGTAGTGCAAAGATGTATAATTACCTGATGAATATCTTTGGCCTGTAGTGCAAAGATGAACAGGTGTTGAGATGAACATGACTGACTGGTGATACAAATGAATATCTTTGGCCTGTAGTGCAAAGATGAATATTTGATTAAAGATTGTTATTACAGAGATAAAATATTGATGATGGACTTTTAAATCTTAGAAGATAGTAGAACTCATTCTCTACTTGACTCTTCTAATGGTTTGTTGTTTCCGCTGCAGTTGTTGATCGAAAACTTGTTGTCGATTATATTCTATCAGATTTTTCCCTGTTGAATACTAATG
This sequence comes from Panax notoginseng, assembly GCA_016801055.1. Classification (NCBI taxonomy): domain Eukaryota; kingdom Viridiplantae; phylum Streptophyta; class Magnoliopsida; order Apiales; family Araliaceae; genus Panax; species Panax notoginseng. The sequence goes on along the minus strand of CM029018.1, from coordinate 164,077,042 downwards.
ATAATTTATTGTATATTATCTTAGTCATAATATTCTTTACTGGGCTAGTTGACCTCACCCTTTTCCTTTTTGTTCTATTTTTCTTCTCAAGAGGTGAGAACATAGCAGGATCTAGTCGGGGTATGGAGTGATGGTTTTAGAAAGATGTTTTAGCAGTCCTCACTATTTCTGTAAAATAGTGTTTGAATAATTGTATTGAGGACTTATTTGAGTGTGGATATTATCTAGAAGACAATATTTGTATTTAAACTCACAGTATGTGTTGTCGTATTTTGCACGACAATTGTATTATTGAAGTTGTAGTTTGCTTTCTGTACCATATATTTGGCGACTCAGAATGGGTGTTGTATACCTATTTTGGGGGCGTCACATATTATTCAAATCTAACGTGTTTTTGTTCAAGTCCGTGACATGGGCTAAGAAATCTTGACATCCGTTTTTCAATAAACGAATAGCTTTAAGGCTTGATATGACAGTGATTGACTTTAGTGGTTTGGTTGCTTGAATATACATAACAGATTGGTTAGGAATATGAAAACCAACAACCTTACGAAAATAATCAATTTTGGTATGATGAATAGTTAACCATTCAATCCCTAAAATCACATCAAATGCAAGTATTTTCAAAGAAATAAGATCGACAGGTAATGTGATGGTACCAACTTGGATCAAGCAAGATTTATAAACAGTAGATGTAATGAAAGTTTCTCCTAACGGAGTCTCAACAGATAAGTCAAAGTCTAATTTCTCCGGAGTCAAGTTCAAACGTTGAGCACAAGCAAGAGAGATAAAAGAATGGGTAGAACCGATATCTAATAAGGTATAAACTTCGCAAGAGTTTATGATTAGCTTACCCGTGATCACCTCGTTCGGGTTCCTCCCGTTATGGGCAGTCACGACAAACGACCTTCTAGGAACCACCGTCTTTGACTTGTCCGGGATAGCCTTTGGAGTCATCATCTCCGTTGGACTTGGTTTCGTTACAAGATAATCTTTAGCTATATAACCTTCCTTTCCACAGTTATAACACACCTTGGATTGTTGTGGGTAGTTTGGGCTGATATGTCTCTCTTTCCCGCATTTGTAACAAACGACCGGTGATCGTTCTCCTCCCCTAGAAACAGTTGATGCTGGTGCTGACGTCTTCATGTTATCATTGTTGTGCCTTCTCTTTTAGAATTCTCCCCCCGACTCGCTTCTTCTACTATCATGGCCACGATTACCACCAGAGTGGTTACCACTTTTGTCCGAATATTTTTTCCCCGCTGGTTGTCATTACTCTGATGACTGCTGCCACCGGTATGACCTTGGTTGTGTTCCCTCGGTTGAACATACTTATTATATCGCTCTAATAATTGAGCCCTGTTTACAACATCTGAATATAGAGAAAATTTATGATAGATAAGATATTGCTGAATTTCAGGTTTCAGACCTCTCAAAAACATCCGCGTCATACGTTCCTCATTCTCTACCAAATGAGGTGCAAACCTCGATAACTCTGTGAACTTAGCCTCGTGCTGGGACACAGTCATGTTGTTCTGTTCCAGTCTAATAAACTATACCTCCTTTATATGACGAATACTTTCAGGAAAGTACTTGTCATTGAACAGTTTCTGAAACGTTTCCCAAGATATATTGAGTGCGGCTGGCTAGGTACGATTCACAGACTCCCACCAGTAGTCTGCCTCACCAGGGAACATAAAGGTGGCGAATGGAACCTTCTGTTCCTCCGTGCATCCCAAGACATCAAATATCTTGGTAATTTATTTAACCCACGTTTCCACCTTGATAGGATCCGGCTTTCCCATAAATTCTGGTGGTCCCAACTCTTTGAACTGCTTGGCTGTGATAAGCCGCACGTTGCTATCATTTCCACCTGTATTTTGTATACGAGTCTCCCTCGTCTGATTTTGCATGAACTGCAAAAAGCTTCTAAACATTCCATCATTCATCGTTTGTTCGGTAGTGTTGTTTACAGGAGAAATATTGCCTTCCTGTTGCATGTTCCCCTGGTTGGTGATTAAAGATGTCTCCACGGTCTCATTCACTCCATTGTTAACATTCTCAGCTGCCATTCTCAAATATTGCCATAAAACAAGGGTTAATTAAAGAAATTTACACACCACATAATACCCCTATACTACGACCGACCAACAAATAAGCTTAGGTAGGACACACTAGCAAAGGATTTACTCGTCTCTCCCCTTCTAGTTCTATTCCCCGATAAGCTTTGATACCAACTGTGACGCCCCCAAAACAGGTATACATCACCCATTCTGAGTCGTCAAATACATGGTACAAAAATAACTACAACTTCATTATTATAATTGTCGTGTAAAATACGACAACATATAAACTTTGAGTTTAAATAGAAATATTATCTTCTAGACAGTATTCAAACTCAAATAAGTCCTCATTACAATTATTGTTACACTATTTTACAAAATAGTGAGGACTGCTAAACAACTATCTTAACCCATCATTCCATACCCCAACTAGTTCCCGCTATATTCTCTCCTCCTGAGAAGAAAAATGGAACAAAAAGGAAAAGGGTGAGCTCAACTAGCCCAGTAAAGAATATTATGACTAAGATAATGAACAACAAATTATCGTTAGCCTCCAACAAATCAGATAAAATATAATGGAGAACTAGTTTTAGATCAATATTCGCAGTGAAAATAACAATTCATTAGAAGAGTTATGTAGAGAATGAAATCTATTATCATCTATGAATTTAAAAGTCCATTATCAATATTTTATCCCTGTAACATCAATCAATATACATCTTGTATCAAATATTCATCTTTACACTACGGGCCAAAGATATTCATTTGTATCACCAGTTGGTCATGTTCATCTCAACACCTGTTCATCTTTGTACTACGGGCCAAAGATATTCATCAGGTAATCAACATCTTTGCACTAAAAGCCAAAGATATACAATTATATCATCATTTAGGACTGAGGATGATGAAAAATATTTTAAAAAAACGAATCTAGTGAGATAAAAGAAGAGAAAGAAGAGAAAATTTTATTTTTCTGTGAATAGTACCGTATTCGTGAATAGTACTGTATACGTGAATAGTGCCGTATATGTGAATAGTAATTTCGACACAAAAAGGTAGAAATTTCACAATAAAATTCATTTCAATATTTCGGCATAATGATATTGAATGAAATAATATCATTTGCGAAGAAAATAACATCATTTACCTCAAAAGAACAGTACTTTCAGCTGAAATATCGGATATGTTGCTGAAAGAAATTTGCACTGAATAACAACTCTCAAAGTATCTAAATGCTCACAAAATACACTCGATAATATAGGTAGAGAAAAATTTTGTTTCTGGTGTGATTTTCAATTTTAACTCAGCACCCTATTTATAGGAAAATACTAGAACGCCAAAGCAGACTAATTTAATAAAATAATAATTTATCAAAAATGTTCAAGCATGCCACAATTGATCAGATTTCAACACACCTTAAGTGGGGCCCACCAAAATTAGCTAATTCCACACAAACCCAAAAGTGGGACCCACCATATTTTTAATAAAAATATTTATTTTTAAAACTTCAATAATTCATAATGTATAACCTTTTATTGGAAAAATTCGAATCTTATGTCTATTCTATAAAAAATTAAATTCTCTACAACTTTGTAGAAGAAACTTTTTTCAAATTCTAAACAGAAAATGTTTGAAATTCACACACGGATGATTTTTAATACCTCCATTCTGACAAAATACTGATAAAATACATCAGCATTAATTCTTTCATTTATATCCACATAAAATAAATATTTCCTTATCATATAAATCAATAATTAATTATTTGTAAATAATATTACAGAAACACAATTATGACAATTAGGTCGTTCCCAGGAAAGAGGGCGCTTTCCGATAAGGATTTCTCCTTACTGGCGCGCAATTAGGTGACCAAACCTCTCCTTAGATAGAACTTCCTTAGACATTGTCAATAATGTTATCTAATAATATTATTCAAATAATATAAATTATTGATCTGATAATGGGAAATACTGAGCAGTGATAATTATTAAAACAACAATAATATAAAATATCAACGTAGTAATTATTGAATCAATAAAATAAAATATTAAACAGTAATTACTGTAACAATTATTGAGTAGTGCATTCTTACGTAAGAATCAATAATCCAACAATATTGTGCAATACTGTGTGCTACTGTGTAACCACGCGTATTACTGTACTTTAACTACCGGGTATTCCAACAGTGTTAACGGTAACAACTACGCCGTTATTTAAAAACTCAAACTTATCATTTTATTCATCCGACCGTTTTCTGTTATGTGGCCCATAAATGGTTGCGCCGTCGTATGAATATTCTCCGACAAAAAGAATATTCTACGACCAAACGAATATTCCCCGACAACAATGAATATTTTATATCCACTTGCTTATTTTGTAAAATTTGCACATTTTACCCATAACCAAAATATCATATCACTTAACACCTTATTATTTCAAGTTAAAGAATAGAGAAAATTCAATTTTATTTATTAAAAAGTTAGGGTCTTATATAAGTAATATTATTTCATTTCAGATTCTAAATTCTACACTCATTTTGTTAAGTATTGCTTCTATACTCCTTGAAATTAGTAGAATATCTTTGAAATTTGCGCTTCATCTAGTATCGTTTCACAAGGATATTTTTCTGAACATTCTTGTTAAATTTTAAGCTTTTAATGCCGGAGTACTATTCATGGGTACTATTCATATATACGACACTATTCATATGTACGTCACTATTCATACGTACGATACTATTCATGAAATACTATTCACGGAGTACTATTCACGAACTACTATTAACGAGATACAATTCACTCAAGTACTATTCACCTGGGGTACTATTCACGATAAAAATATAATTCTTTTCTGTCCAAATTATTTTTGATACGTGAATATTATTCTTGAATTTTACTCCACAAAGCAGTTATCATGTTGACAATTTAGACATTTTTAAACTTTGAATAAATTAAAAATCTTTACTATTTATCCTTGTTTTCGTTTGATTGATGCTTATATCATTGTCATCATCCTCATGCTTATATTGATTAAAGTACTCATTGGCCCGTAGTGCATTGATGGGCAGTTGTTGGTATGATCATGACCATGGGTAGATATTATGTGGATTATTTATTGAGCTGTGTTACAGCGATAAAATATTAATGATGAACTTTTAAATCATAGAAGATAGTAGATATTATGCTCTACTTGACTCTTCTAATGGATTATTTGTTCCGCTGTAGTTAAACTTGTTGTATATTGTATTCTATCAGTTTAACACTGTTGAAGGCTAATGATAATTTATTCTGGGCAAAACTATGTTTTTTAGCACTGAACTTGGCACGTTTTACTTAATACACGATTGAACTTTTAATTTTTCGAATTACATCACTGAACTAATTATTATTTTACAATTAAGCCATTCCGTTAAAAAAATATTGACAGACGTTAAATAATTACTGACGTGGCACTGACATGACAAAAAAATAAAAAAATAATGCTGACGTGGCAAAAAAAATACATAATACTCATTTTAAAGTTTTAAAAATAACAAAAACATAATAAAATAAAACAAATTTTTCTAAAAAAAATAATTTTAAATAAAAAACAGATTTTTTTTAAAAAACATAATTTTTTAAAAAAATATACTTTTTAAAAAAAAACATATTTTTTTAAAAAAAACATATTTTTTTTAAAAAAAATATAATTTTTTTTAAAAACGTAAAAAATCATAATTCTTTTTTAAAAAAACATAATTTTTTTTCAAAAGCATAAAAAAAATTTAAAACGTAATTTTTTTTTAAAAAACATTATTTTTTAAAAAATAGAACTTTTTTAAAAAAGCATACTTTTTTTAAAAAAGCGTAAATTTTTTTTAAAAAAACAAATTTTTTTTTAAAAAACAGAACTTTTTTAAAAAACAGACTTTTTTAAAAAAAACATAAATTTTTTTCAAAAACATATTTTAAAAAAAACGGAACATTTTTAAAAAAACATAATTCTTTTTTAAAAACAGATCTTTAAAAAACATAAATTTTAAAAAAATGGAACTTTTTTAAAAAAAACATACTTTTTTTTAAAAACAGATTTTTAAAAAACATCAATTTTTATTAAAAAAATAGATTTTTCTACAAAACGTAATTTTTAAAAAAAACATAAAAAAATTTTAAAACCGAACTTTTTAAAAAAGCGTAATATTTTTAAAAAAACATAAATTTTTTTAAAAAACAATTTTTTTTCAAAAAACATAACTTCTTAAAAAAACTAGTTTTTTTAAAAACGTCAATTTATTAAAAAATTACGCTTTTTAAAAAAAAATTATGTTTTTAAAAAAAATTATAATTCTTTTTTAAAAACATATTTTTAAAAAAAAACGAAACTTTTTAAAAAAAACATAATTCTTTTTTAAAAACAGATTTTTAAAAAACATAATTTTTTTTAAAAACATAATTTTTTTTAAAACGTAATTTTTTTAATAAACGTAATTTTTTTAAAAAAACATAATTTTTTAAAAAAAGAAATTTTTACTAAAGTTACGCTTTTAAAAAATCTGGTTTTTTTAAAAAGTTATGTTTTTTGAAAAAAAATAATTTTTTTAAAAAATTTAAGTTTTATTAAAAAAATTACGCTTTTTTTAAAAAGTTCCGTTTTTTTTTAAAAAAATTGTGTTTTTTAAAAATCTGCTTTTAAAAAAGAATTATGTTTTTTGAAAAAACAAAATTGTTTTTAAAAAAAAATTATGTTTTTTTAAAAAAAGTAAGTGTTTTTTAAAAAAGTTCCGCTTTTTTAAAAAATTTATGTTTTTTAAAAAAATTTGCGCTTTTTAAAAAGAACGTTTTTTAAAAAAGTTACGTTTTTAAAAAAATTATATATTTTTTAAAAAAATATGTTTTTTTTAAAAAGTATATTTTTTTTAAAAATTATGTTTTTAAAAAAAATCTGTTTTTTATAAAAAATTATATTTTTTAGAAAAATTTGTTTTATTTTATTATGTTTTTGTTATTTTTAAAACTTTAAAATGAGTATTATGTATTTTTTTTGCCACGTCAGCATTATTTTTTTATTTTTTTTGCCATGTCAGTGCCACGTCAACAATTATTTAACGTCTGTCAATATTTTTTAACGGAATGACTTAATTGTAAAATAATAATTAGTTCAGTGATGTAATTCGAAAAATTAAAAGTTCAATCGTGTATTAAGTAAAACGTGCTAAGTTTAGTGGTGAAAAACATAGTTTTGCCATTTATTCTGCATTATCTTAGTCATAATATTCTTTACTGGGCTAGTTGAGCTCACCTTTTTTTTCATTGTCCTCTTCAGGAAATGAGAATATAGCTGGGACTAGTCGGGAAATGGAGTGATGGTCCAAGCTGGTGGCTATAGTAATCCTCACTATTCATTGAAATAGTATAATAATAAATGTAATAAGGACTTCATTTGAGTTTAGATATTGTCTACGAGACAATATTCGTGTTAAAAATCTCAGCTACGTTTTGTCGTATTGTATTAATGAAGTTTGTATTTAGATTATGTACCATGTATCTGGTGACTCAGAATGGGTTGTGTATACCTATTTTGGGGGCGTCACACCTTTTTAGAACCACCTTGTAACTGCAATTAATGGCTGATCAATTCCTTCCCAAATTATATCTCCTTATCCCACCAAATAAGTAAACACAATCTTAGTTTAATAAGAACTCTCCCACTATTTGAGCAAGTTGTCAAAATAAATGTATATAGGCCAACACAAGATCTGGACTATTAAATAAATTAGGCTACACCTTTGCTATACTCAAATAATTACATCTCAACATTGCCCCTAGACTCTTATTTATAAGGTACTTAAAATAAGAGAGTACACAAATTTATACCTACAAAAGATCTGTATCTGCCACACCCAAACACCACACGCCGAACAAAAATTTTTACCTCTCAATAATGCCGCCCCACTCCTCTATTGAATTCTAAGATAGATAAATAATCTTCCTTATCACTACCGAAGATAAATAACTGACCTTATCACAACCGAAGATATAAATAACCAACCTTATTACAACCGAAGATATAGATAACCAATTTTATCACAACCGAAGATATAGATAATCAACCTTATCACAACCGAAGATATAGATAACCAACCTTATACCGCCTTCATTGCCCTCCCGACCACTGTGGGAGGTATTAGATAGAGGTTCCGGAGAACTAAATTTATTCGTTACGAAGAACGTTGTGACGCCTCCAAAATAGGTATACAACACCCATTCTGAGTCGCCAAATACATGGTACAGAAAACAAACTATAACTTCAATAGTACAATTGTCGTGCAAAATACGACAACACATACTGTGAGTTTAAATACAAATATTATCTTCTAGACAATATCCACACTCAAATAAGTCCTCAATACAATTATTCAAACACTATTTTACAGAAATAGTGAGTTCTGCTAAAACATCTTTCCAGAACAATCACTCCATACCCCGACTAGATCCTGCTATGTTCTCACCTCCTGAGAAGAAAAATGGAACAAAAAGGAAAAGGGTGAGCTCAACTAGCCCAGTAAAGAATATTATGACTAAGATAATATACAACAAATTATCATTAGTATTCAACAGGGAAAAACCTGATAGAATATAATCGACAACAAGTTTTAGATCAACAACTGCATCGGAAACAGCAAACCATTAGAAGAGTCAAGTAGTGAATGAATTCTACTATCTTCTAATATTTAAAAGTCCATCATCAATATTTTATCCCTGTAACATTAATTAATAATCATCTTTATCCAAATATTCATCTTTGCACTATAGGCCAAAGATATTCATTTGTTTCACCTGTCAGTCATGTTCATCTCAACACCTGTTCATCTTTGCACTACAGGCCAAAGATATTCATCAAGTAATCATATATCTTTGCACTGCAGGCTAAAGATATTCAGTAATATCATCATTTAGGACTGAGGATGATGAAAAATGTCTTAAAGAGAACGAATCCAGTGAGACAGAAGGACAAATAGTAGGGATTCGTTTAACAGTTTATCCAAGATCAATAATACTTCATAATAATCAATTGTGAAGCATAATTCAAAAATAAAGATCAAAACATGGATACAATCAAAGATAGTAACCATAATAGATATCTTGGACAAAAAGGGAAAATTTTATTTTTCGGTGAATAGTGACGTATTCGTGAATAGTGCCGTATACGTGAATAGTAACATATACGTAAATAGTAACCCCGACACAAAAAGTTCCAAATTTGATAAAAAGTTCATATCAATATTTCGGCATAATGATATTGAAGAAAATAATATCCCTTACCTCAGAATATCAGTACTTCTGGTCGGAATACCGGTATAAGGCTGAAAGAAACTTGCTCTGATGAATAGAAACTCTCAAAGTATCTAAATACTCATAAAATACACTCAATAATCTAGAGAGAGAAAGAGAGAAAACTTATTTCTGGTGTGATTTTCAATTCTAACTTAGCCCTCTATTTATAGGAAAATGTTAGCACGTCGAAGCAGACTTAACCTGCAACCTGATGGCTTTACCTGCTACTATTCCCACCCAACACATTTGAATAAAAATCTCAGCATATTTCTTCACCAACCAAGAGTGGGGCCCACCAATTCTAGAATTTTTCACCGAAATGATTAACTCCGAAAATTCAACAATTTTTGAACCAATCATCTCGTAAAATTCATAATAAATCATACGTTCATTTTTAACGGTTCAAAATTTGTGGACATATACTCAACTTATATATGTATAACATATCCAAAAATTACCACGATCCAACGGTCGGATTAAAAATTATAACCCCCGCAAAATATTTTAAAAACCCTGATTTTTAATACCTCCATTCCGACAAAAATACTGATAAAAACCTCAATATTAACTCCTTCATTTTTAACCACAAAAATATATCCCTCATTTATATCCACATAAAATAAATATTTTCTTATCATATGAATCAATAATTAATTATTCACAAATAATATTACAGAATCACATTTATGACAACCAGACCGTTCTCAGGAAAGAGGGGGCTTTCTAATAAGGATTTCTCCTTATTGGCGCGCAATTAGATGACCAAACCTCTCATTAGACAGAACTTTCTAGACATTACCAATAATATTATCTAATAATATTATTCAAATAATATGAATTATTGATCTGATAAAGGAAAATACTGTGCAGCAATAATTATTGAAACAACAATAATATAAAATATAAACGCAGTAATTATTGAATCAATAAAATAAATTATTGAACAATAACTACTGTAACAATTATTGAGTAGTGCCTTCTTACGTAAGAATCAATAATTGGTGCAATACCGTGTGCTACTGTATTTTAACCACCGGGTATTCCAACAGTATTAACGGTAACAACTACGCTGTTATTTATAAACAACTTATACTTGTCGTTTTCTTCATCCAATCGCTTTCCGTTATGGGGCCCACACAAGGCTGCGCCGTCATACGAATATTCCCCGACAGCAAGAATATTCCACGACCAAACGAATAATCCACGACAAAATGAATATTTTATAACCACTTGCTTATTTTGCAATATTTGCACATTTCACCCATAACCAAAGTATTATATCAAATTAACCTCTTATTATTCACAATAATATTTAGAGAAAATTTGATTTTATTCATTAATAAGCTAGGGTCTTACAACCTCCCCTCCTTATGAAATTTCGTCCTCGAAATTGACGTACGTACCTGATATTTCGAAAATGTGAGGATACCTCGCTTTCATTTCTGATTCCAACTCCCAGGTCATTTCTTCAATAGCATGGTTTCTCCACAAAATCTTAACTTGTGGTATAACCTTTGTGCGTAGAACATGCTCTTTCTTATCCAAGATCTTAACAGGTACCTCCTCGTATGTTAAATATTCAGCTATCTCGTCTGGTTCTAACTCAATAATGTGGTTCGGGTCTTTAACATATTTACGAAGCATAGATATGTGAAAAACATTATGAACACGAGACATACTTGGAGGTAATGCGAGTCTATATGCCACATTTCCTATTCGCTCAAGAATCTCAAATGGACCAACAAATCTTGGATTGAGCTTTCCTCTCTTCCCAAATCTTGTAACTCCCTTCCATGGTGCAACACGTAACAATACATGATCCCCAATATTAAATTTCACGTCCTTCCGATGAAGATCCGCATAACTCTTTTGTCGATCCTGTGCCGTTTGTATACGTTGTCGAATCGTTTGGATCTTCTCTGTAGTCATGCGTACCAACTCTGGTCCCAACAATGTTGCTTCACCCACCTCGTCCCAGCATACCGGAGAACGACATTTTCTTCCATACAACGCCTCGAATGGAGCCACACCTATGCTCGCCTGATAACTGTTGTTGTAGGAGAATTCCACCAATAGTAGGTACTTATCCCAACTCCCTTTGAGATCTAGGACATAGAGTCTTAATAGATCTTCAAGAGTTTGAATAGTCCTCTCTGATTGTCCGTCCGTTTGAGGATGGTATGCCGAACTGAATCGTAAATCCGTGCCCATAGCTTTCTGCAAGCTAACCCAAAATCGTGAAGTGAATCTTGGGTCACGATCCGAAACTATGGATACTGGCATGCCATGCAATCTCACAATCTCGTTCACATACATACTAGCAAGATGTTTAAGGGAATAAGTCTCATGTATCGGTAAGAAATGAGCAGACTTGGTTAATCTATCAACAATAACCCAAATCGCATCTATGCCTTGAGAAACCTTGGGAGGACCTGTAACGAAATCCATGGTAATGTGTTCCCACTTCTATTTCGGGATCTCAAGTGGTTGCAATGGACCCTTTGGCACTTGATGCTCTGCCTTTACACGTTGACAAGTTAAACACCTCGAGATAAACTCCGCGATCTCTCTTTTCATATTGCTCCACCAAAATGTATGTCGAAGATCGTGATACATTTTGGTACTCCCAGGATGGATTGCAAACGGTGTGTTGTGTGCCTCCATCATTATTCTATGCTTCAAGTCAAAATCGTTAGGAACACAAAGCCTGGAGTTGACTCGAAGTATTCCTTCTTCATCGATTCTTGCTTCTGGAATAACACCTTCTTGCACTTTTTTTTTCATACGCATCAGCTCCATGTCCGTAGCTTGAGCATCTTTAACTTTATCAATTAAAGTCGGTTCTACTCGTATATTTGATATCATCATGTGGGTACTTGGAGCCTTCATCTCTATCTCCATACTTTGCAAATCATACAAAATGGGCCTTTGTGTTAAGAACATTGCACTCGTACCCGCGTATGATCTTCTACTCAATGCGTCAGCTACTACGTTTGCTTTTCCAGGATGATATTGGATGGTATGATCGTAATCTTTCAATAGCTCAAGCCAACATTGTTGCCGCATGTTGAGTTCCTTTTGGGTGAAGAAATATTTGAGGCTTTTATGATCTGTATAGATCTCCACTTTCTCCCCATACAGGTAGTGTCTCCAGATCTTCAACGCGAAAACGACTGTTGCCAACTCCAAATTATGAGTAGGATAATTCCTCTCATATTCTTTGAGTTGTCGCGAGGCATAGGCTATGACTTTTCCATGTTGCATAAGAACACATCCTAACCCTTTGCCTGAAGCATCGCTGTAGATAACAAATCCATCTGAACCAGATGGTATTATCAGAACAGGTGCCGAAATGAGTCTCCTCTTGAGTTCTTGGAAACTCTTCTCGCATTCCTCACTCCATACGAATTTTGTATCTTTCCGAGTCAGCTGAGTTAACGGAGTAGCGATTCGAGAAAATCCTTTCACAAATCTCCGATAATAACCAGCTAAGCCCAAAAAGCTACGTACTTCGGTTACCGACTTCGGTTGCTCCCAACTTTGTATGGCTTTAATCTTCGCCGGGTCGACAGATACTGCATGTTTTGACACCACGTGCCCAAGGAATGCTACTTCCTCAAGCCAGAACTCACATTTCTTCAGTTTGGCATATAGCTTATTTTCACGAAGCCTTTGCAATATCAGCTTCAAATGGCGCTCATGATCTTCACGGCTTTTGGAATAGATGAGGATTTCATCAATAAAGACAACAACGAACTGATCCAAATATTCTTTGAATACACGGTTCATCATATCCATGAAGGCAGCAGGAGCATTAGTAAATCCAAAAGGCATGACTAAGAATTCATAATGCCCGTACCGAGTTCTGAAGGCAGTCTTTGGAATATCCTCAGTTTTAATCTTCAGCTGATGATATCCAGAACGAAGATCGATCTTTGAAAAGAATTGTGCTCCTTGCAACTGGTCAAACAGGTCATCAATGCGAGGTAGTGGATACCTATTCTTGATAGTGACATGATTCAATTCTCGATAGTCGATACAAAGTCGCATACTCCCGTCTTTCTCTTTACGAATAACACAGGAGCACCCCAAGGAGATGTACTAGGACAAATAAAATCGATGTCCAACAACTCCTGTAGTTAGACTTTTAACTCCTGAAGTTCAATAGGAGCCATTCGATATGGGGTTTTAGAAATGGGCTTTGTACCGGGTTCAAGGTCAATAAAGAATTCAACTTCACGTTCTGGGGGTAGACCAGGAAGTTCTTCAGGAAATACATCGGGAAATTCTCTAACAATAGAAATATTATTCAAATCTGACTTGTCTTTGTTCAAATCCATAACATGGGCTAAGAAAGCTTGACATCCGTTTTTCAATAAACGAATAGCTTTGTGGCTTGATATGACAGTGACTGATTTTAGTGGTTTAGTAGTTTGAATTCGTATGACAGGTTGGTTAGGAATATGAAAACTAACAACCTTACGAAAATAATCAATTTTAGCATAATGAGTGGTTAACCAATCAATTCCTAAAATCACATCAAAAGCAAGTATCTTTAAAGAGATAAGATCAACAGGTAATGTGATGGTGCCAACTTGGATTAAACAAGATTTATAAACTGTAGATGTAACAAAGGTTTCACCCAACGGAGTTTCAACAGATAAGTCAAAGGTCAATTTCTCTGGAGTCAAGTTCAAATGTTGAGCACAAGCAGGAGAGATAAAAGAATGGGTAGAACCGGTATCTAGTAAAGTATAAACTTCGCAAGAATTAAATATTAGCTTACCTGTGATCACCTTGTTCGGGTTTCTCGCGTTTTGGCCAGTCACGACAAACGCCATTCCAGGAACCGCTGATTTCGACTTATCAGGGACAACTTTTGGAGTTACCATCCCTGCTGAACTTGGTTTTGCTACAGAACACTCTTGAGCTATATGACCCTCCTTTCTACAGTTATAACATACCTTGGATTGTTGTGGACAGTTTGGGCTGATATGTCCCTCTTTCCCGCATTTGTAACATACGACCGGTGGTCGTTCTCCTCCCCTAGAAACAGTTGATATTTGTGCTGACGTCTTCACGTTATCATTGTTGTACCTTCTCTTCTTGAAATCTCTTCCCGACTCACTCCTTCTATTATCACGACCACGATTACCACCAGAGTGGTTACCGCTTTTGTCCGAATGTTTTCCTCCCTACTGGTTTTCATTGCTTCGATGACTGCCGCCACCGGTATGTACCTGGTTGTGGTCCCTCGGTTGCACATACTCATTAACTTGCTCTAATAATTGAGCCCTATTTACAACATCTAAATATAAAAAAAATTTATAAGAGATAAGATATTGTCGAATCTCGAGTTTTAGACCTCTCAGAAACATCCTTGTCATTAGTTCCTCATTTTCGACCAAATGAGGTGCAAACCTGGATAACTCTGCAAACTTCGCCTCGTACTGGGACACCGTTATGTTGTTTTGTTCCAGTCTGATAAACTCCACCTCCTTCATATGACGAATACTTTCAGGAAAGTACTTGTCATTGAACAGTTTCTAAAATGTTTCCCAGGACATGTTGAGTGCGTCAGGCTGGGTACGCTTCACAGACTCCCACCAATAGTTTGCCTCACCACGGAACATAAAGGTGGTGAATGGAACCTTCTGTTCCTCCGTGCATCCCAAGACATCGAATATCTTGGTAATTTGCTTGACCCACGTTTCCGCCATGATCGGATCCGGCTTTCCCTTAAATTCTGGTGGTCCCAATTCTTTGAACTACTTGGCTGTGACAAACCGCGCGTTGTTATCATTTCCACCTGTATTCTGCACACGAGTCTCCCTCGTCTGATTTTGCATGAACTGCAAAAAGCTCCTAAACATTCCATCATTCATCGTTTGCTCGGTAACGTTGTTTACAGGAGGAATATTGCCTTCATGTTGCACGTTCCCCTGGGTGGGGATCAAAGGTATCTCCACGGTCTGATTTACTCCATTATTAACGTTCTCAGCTGCCATTCTTAAATATTGCCATAAAACAAGGGTTAATAGTCATGTCATATATTATCCCTATACTTTGACCGACCAAATAAATACCAAATAAACTTAGTCAGGTCATACTAGCGAAGGAATTCCCCGTCTCTCCCCTCCTAGTTCTTGTCTCACATCTCAGCCAGGGATCATATCCATAAGCTCTGATACCAACTGTGACGCCCCCAAAATAGGTATACAACACCCATTCTGAGTCGCCAAATATATGGTACAGAAAGCAAACTACAACTTCAATAATACAATTGTGGTGCAAAATACGACAACACATACTGTAAGTTTAAATACAAATATTGTCTTCTAGACAATATCCACACTCAAATAAGTCCTCAATACAATTATTCAAACACTATTTTACAGAAATAGTGAGTTCTGCTAAAACATCTTTCTAGAACCATCACTCCATACCCCGACTAGATCCTGCTATGTTTTCACCTCCTGAGAAGAAAAATAGAACAAAAAGGAAAAGGGTGAGCTCAACTAGCCCAGTGAAGAATATTATGACTAAGATAATATACAACAAATTATCATTAGTATTCAACAGGGAAAAATTTGATAGAATATAATCGACAACAAGTTTTAGATCAACAACTGCAGCGGAAACAGCAAACCATTAGAAGAGTCAAGTAGAGAATGAATTCTACTATCTTCTAAGATTTAAAAGTTCATCATCAATATTTTATCCATGTAACATCAATTAATAATCATCCTTATCCAAATATTCATCTTTGCACTACAGGCCAAAGATATTCATTTGTATCACCTGTCAGTCATGTTCATCTCAACACCTGTTCATCTTTGCACTACAGGCCAAAGATATTCATCAAGTAATCATACATCTTTGCACTACAGGCCAAAGATATTCAGTAATATCATCATTTAGGACTGAGGATGATGAAAAATATCTTAAAGAGAACGAATCCAGTGAGACAGAAGGACAAATAGTAGGGATTCGTATAACAGATTATCCAAGATCAATAATACTTCATAATAATCAATTGTGAAGCAGAATTCAAAAATACAAATCAAAACATGGATACAATCAAAGATAGTAACCATAATAGACATCTTGGACAAAAAGAGAAAATTTTATTTTTCGATGAATAGTACCATATTCGTGAATAGTGTCGTATACGTAAATAGTAACGTATACGTGAATAGCAACCCCGACACAAAAAGTTCCAAATTTGATAAAAAGTTCATATTAATATTTCAGCATAATGATATTGAAGAAAATAATACCATTAAGAAGAAAATAATATCCCTTACCTCAGAATATCAGTACTTCTGGTCGGAATACCGGTATAAGGCTGAAAGAAACTTGCTCTGATAAATAGAAACTCTCAAAGTATCTAAATACTCACAAAATACACTCAATAATCTAGAGAGAGAAAGAGAGAAAACTTGTTTCTGGTGTGATTTTCAATTCTAACTTAGCCCTCTATTTATAGGAAAATGTTAGCACGCCGAAGCAGACTTAACCTGCAACATGATGGCTTTACCTGCTACTATTCCCACCCATCACATTTGAATAACAATCTCAGCACATTTTTTCACCAACCAAGAGTGGGCCCCACCAATTCTAGAATTTTCTACCAAAATGATTAACTCCGAAAATTCAACAATTTCTGAACCAGTCATCTCGTAAAATTCATAATAAATCATATGTTTATTTTTAACGGTTCAAAATTTGTGGACATATACTCAACTTATATATGTATAACATATCCAAAAATTACCACGATCCAACGGTCGGATTAAAAATTATAACCCCCGCAAAATATCTCAAAAATCTTGATTTTTAATACCTCCATTCCGACAAAAATACTGATAAAAACCTCAACATTAACTCCTTCATTTTTAACCACAAAAATATATCTCTCATTTA
Source organism: Panax notoginseng (assembly GCA_016801055.1). Lineage (NCBI taxonomy): Eukaryota > Viridiplantae > Streptophyta > Magnoliopsida > Apiales > Araliaceae > Panax > Panax notoginseng. Next base: position 164,059,737 of record CM029018.1, on the reverse strand, counting down.
TATCCACATAAAATAAATATTTCCTTATTATATGAATCAATAATTAATTATTCACAAATAATATTACAGAATCACATTTATGACAACCAGGCCGTTCCTAGGAAAGAGGGGGCTTTCCAATAAGGATTTCTCCTTACTGGCGTGCAATTAGATGACCAAATCTCTCCTTAGACAGAACTTTCTAGACATTGTCAGTAATGTTATCTAATAATATTATTCAAATAATATGAATTATTAATCTGATAAAGGAAAATACTGTGCAACAATAATTATTGAAACAACAATAATATAAAATATCAACGCAGCAATTATTGAATCAATAAAATAAAATATTGAACAATAACTACTGTAACAATTATTGAGTAGTGCCTTCTTACGTAAGAATCAATAATTGGTGCAATACCGTGTGCTACTGTATTTTAACCACCGGATATTTCAACAGTATTAACGGTAATAACTACGTTGTTATTTATAAATAACTTATACTTGTCATTTTCTTCATCCAATCGCTTTCCGTTATGCGGCCCACACAAGGCTGCGCCGTCGTACGAATATTCCCCGACAGCAAAAATATTCCACGACCAAACGAATATTCCCCGACAAAATGAATATTTTATAATCACTTGCTTATTTTGCAAAATTTGCACATTTCACCCATAACCAAAGTATTATATCAAATTAACCCCTTATTATTCACAATAATATTTAGAGAAAATTTGATTTTATTCATTAATAAGTTGGGGTCTTACAAACGTTGTCTGTTCGGGAAGACGGTGGTCTGTCTGAAGGATGTTATCAGTTCGGGAGGATGTTGATCCATCCCGAAAGATGTTATCCGTTTGGGAGGAACAAAGCCTCTCCTGAAGGATGATTATCCGTTCGGGAGGAACAAAATCTCTCTGGAATGATTTTTCCGTTTACGAGGAACAAAGCCTCTCCCGAAGGATGAATATCCGTTAAGGAGGAACAAAGCCTCTCCGGAATAATGTTTATCTGTTCGGGAGGAACAAAACATCTCCCAAAGGATGTTTCTGTTCAGGAGGAACAAAGCCTCTCCCGAAGGACGATTATCCATTCCGGAGGAATAAAGCCTCTTCGGAAGGATGTTTCTATTCGGGAGGAACAAAACCTCTCCCGAAGGATGATTACCTGTTCGGGAGGATCAAAGCCTCACCCGAAGGATAATTATTCGTTCGGGAGGAACAAAACCTCTCCCAAAGGATGATTATTCGTTCGGGAGGAATAAAAGCCTCTCCCAAAGGATGTTTCCGTTCGGGAGGGACAAAGCATCTCCCGAAAAATGATTATCTGACCTTATACCCCCATCCGACCTTATATCCTCATAATAGCCTTCTCAACCCATTGGGAGGTTTTGATCCGGCTTTATATCTCCATATGTAGATAGCCGAAGACATGATGAAGTAGATGTGATATAGTTCGAAACAAACTGCAATTATCTGAAGAGGACTGTTGTTGCCCGAAGTGAGTCGCCATTACCCGTAGCATCATCAACTCTCATATTAAACTTATATATTTTGCCCATATATTCTCTTCCCTGCTAATTTTGTTGTTGTGCCGAAGAGTAAGACAATAAGTGCTAACCGAAGTGTGAAGAAATGTCTGGATAAGTGTTTTGTTGCCGAAGAATGAATTTGTCGATGCGTTACGGTTGCAATTTGGATATGAAGTCTTTGAAGAAGTTTGATTGCAACGGCCCTAACAAGCACTCGATCCACCTGGACATCTACCGGTAGCCGGAACCTCCTCATAAACTTGTCGCTACTCCTCTCCACGTGGTGCCATTTTTGCCAATCCAATCACCAATACCTTCAACAAATATATTAAGACCCACCACCTCCACCATTATCTCTCCTCGACAAAATTTTATAATTCGATTAAAGAGAACTGCTTATATTTTACGCGTAGGATCTACCCCATTATCTTAGCAAGTCGACACGGAGATAAATTAATTGTGTTGGTAATTTTCGAACAAAATTTTGCCTTCCCGTAGACGACGCCTATGTTAATACCAAATTTTGTACGCTAGACGAAATCACCAAAACAATATGCCAAAACAACGCTAATAGCTGATTGTATTGTTGTGAAATCAAACTCATGAAATACGCATAGATAAACATACACACATCATTATAATAGATATAAAATATGGACACAAGAATTTACGTAAAAATTCAATTGGATAAAAACTACGAAGAGGGATGAGAAATTCACTAAAATAATATGGAGAATACAAACGGTTTGTTTGTGTCATATCCCTAAACCCTTGTTTATTGCTGTATTTATCGATGTCATGTCCACCCGGATTCAATTAGAAGTAGGAGTCCTTTTTAGAATCATCTTATAACTGTAATTAATGACTGATCAATTCCTTTCCAAATTAAATCTCATTATTCCACCAATAAGTAAAGGGCAAATGATTAAAAAAGCCCCTGATGTTTACCCCGATGTCCCACTTGCACCCTAAACTATTTTTATTTCAAAAGTACCCTTAACATTATATTTTTTTGGGTCGTTCGTGCCCCTGCCGTTAGCAGAAGACAAACAGGGTTAAAATGTGATGACGTGACAGGCTTAAATATAAAATATATTCTAAATAAAACAATATATATAATTTAATCAAAACAAAAAATACTAAAATAAAAAATAAAAAAAACATAACATATTTACATCATTTAAATCAAAATAATAAAATTCAAATTATTTTGTTAACTAATCAAATCAAATAATTAAATAAAATAAGTTGTATAACATATTTACATCATTTAATCAAAATACTAAAATTCAAAACATAACATATTTACATCAAATACTAATTAAAAAATTTTAAAATATTAATTAAAAAAATACTAAAATACTAAAAAAAAATCAAATTAAAAAAATATTAAAATTCAAATTATTTTGTCAATTAATCAAAACAACAAAAATTCAAATTACATCATTAAAATACTAAAATCATAATACTAAATACTAATTGATATAAAAATTTTAAATTACTAAAATCATAATACTAAATAATATTTTTAAAATTCAAAACTGGAGTATTATGATTATTTTAGTAATTTTTATTATTAATTTTTAAAATCATATCAATTTAAAAATATTATGATGTAATTTGAATTTTTGAATACATTTTTTAAAAATATTATTACATCATCAAATTATAATATATACTGTTATGTATAGATTATTACATCATCAAACTATTTATATTATTTATAACATATACTGTTATGTATGGATTATGTATAGATTATTACATCAAATTTTTATATAGTTTATGTATATTGTTATATATAGTTTATATAGTTTATATATACTGTTATGTATGGATTATGTATAGATTATTACATTAAATCTCTTTATTCTACCAAATAAGAAAACACAATCTTACTTTAATAAAGACTTTCCCACTAATTGAGTAAACTATCAAAATAAATGTATATAAACCAATACCAAATCTGAACCATTCAATAAATTGAAGTACACCTTAACTAGACTCAAATAATTACATCCAAGAATGATCAATTGCAAATGTTAATTCATCAATTGCAGTAAAGAGTCACAACAGGGAGTAGCGTATAATAGGACACGAGATAATTTATGACCTTTGACCACTGAGCTGCTGTATTAATTTATAGTTACCCTTGATTTATTTTACAATATGATGATACAAGTTATAATATATATGACGATCAACGGTTTGTGTAGAAGGCTTATAATATCGTTTAAATTCCTTTCAAAGAGTATTATTTCCGGTGACTGAGTTTTAGTCTTTCATTTGATTTGAATTCAATTTAGTTCTGCAGTCATTTCCAAATACTATTATAATATATCCATCCTATACAGTACGCTTGCATTTCACCACTTAAACTTTCATTTTTTACTTTTCGAGTCGATTTGCAAAATTAAAATTAATATAATTTATTTAAATTTTAAAAACAACAAATTTTATAATTAACGGTTATGTACGGACTAAAATTGAACAAATTAACATAAAAAATGAAACAAAATTTATAAATATAGCAAAATAATTTAAAAAAATTAAAATGAAATTCTTTTCATTCAACAAAGTTTATCATTTTCTTGGTAGGCAGTCCATGTTAAAACCAGCTTGCTTTTTCCATCTATCTTGCAATAAAGTAAAAAAAAAATTAAAAAATAAAATTCCACAAGCCAAAATTTTTTTTTTTAGTCAAAAAGTCACAACCAAGTGGTGACTGAATTTTCCATAATACAGTAATATGTATTATCATGTCATCATTATTATGTGTCGTTTTAGATGATTCTAGTTTTTTTATTATTTGTTATTTTATATAATTTAATAAAATTAGTTACAATCATTTAAAAATTATTTTTCATAAAAAAATATTACAGATAAAAAAGAAAATAAGATAAGTACGATAATTATAAAAATTTAATAATATTATATATAATTAATATTATATTTAAAGCTATACTGTCATTTTTTAAATTCATCAAGAAATAATTCCGCCAATTCCATTCAAGTTCAACGAAGTTGGTAGCCAATTAATTGCTAATTACATGCTTCGTCCTCCCTTCTTATTTTGTTTCTCTCATACCTCATCCGTCCCTTAATCTAAGATGTTTTAAAAAAATATTTTTCTCTTTTAATATAAGTTATTTTAGAATTTTAAATAAGTATTAATTATTTAGTTTTTAATATTACCCCAAGTATTAAATATAATTTTAGTTCTTTTATTATTTTTTACCCAATAAATAATACTCTATTTTTTTTAATACAAGAGCAATATAGATAATTGATATTATATTTAATACTATATAATTATTTTTTTAATATTTATGTACAACTCTAAAACGACTTATATTAAAGGACGGAAGGAGTACTACGTATATATAGATATGCCGACTGACATAATGTTTCCTCACTTTGTCTCGTGTCTCTTACATCTTCCCCTAATAGCTTTATTAATATTTTTAGAGTTCTTGTAGGCGGACATAAAAATTGAATATGAGTGTATTTAAATTTTATCTATTTAGATTTTTACCAATCATTAGGAGTCAAAATACAAATAAGTAAAATTTAAATACACTCATGACCAATTTTTATATCCCCATAAAATTTTTGGTATTTTTATTCCAGCTATAATATCCTTTTAACAACATAATCAAAAGTTTTGAGAACATTAATTCTATGTCTATCCAAAATTTATTCGTTGTTCAGTATAATAGTGATGGCATGATAATACAAGTACGATGATAAATTTAAATTTTTTTTGATATTTTTATAATATTTTTTGATATTTATATATGGAAAGTGTCACTATAGATATATAACGATGAGAAAAATCGTCATTATATGATCTATAGCGACGATTTTCATGTAGAAATATTATTTTTTATTGTGAATTTATTAATTTCCTAAAAATATTGTGGCATTTTATGTCACAATCAAAAGATTTAAAACTATTTTTTGAGACAAAATAGTTAGACAAATAAGACTCATTTTGTAGAGAGGAAGGAGTACTAATCATTATAAGATTTATTATTTCCCAAAATTTTAGCAGATCATATTAATTTTGAATATCTCAAATTTAAGTTTTAAAAGTTAAAATTAATCTTATAATTTCGAATAGATAGATTAAAAGTTTTGTTTACGATTTTATTGGTATTAAAATTAGTATGAATTTTTATTTTTATTTTTTGTTTAAAATATATATAAAAGAAACATTATGATCCGTAAAACAAAGCATTGCCAATTTTTAACAGACGTGTTCGAGTCTTGATTTCTACAAGAGCTTAATTCCTCTAGAAGAGAGATTCTTTATAATTAATTAACTGAATTTGTTATTTTTATATATATATATATATATATATATATATATATATATATATATATATATATATTAAAATTGTACATAGACCAGATTTAGATCTTTTCAACCGTTGATAAAAGCAGATAAGAGAATAGTTTTTCTTTTGTTGAAAATTTATGTTAGTATTATGCTTACTTTACCGGAACAGACGTGAAATTTTTTCAACAACTTTTTCTCAATAATAAATTCTAATATTATTTGATTGTTGACTAAAATTTGTTCATCTAGTTTGATTGTTGTGTAGAAACTTAAGAAACTTCGTTACCCAAAAATTATATATATTAATCTCGAATACTCGTTGAAACGCCTGAGTAGTCACCGATTTCATTAATTTTTTGCATAAATTAGAAAGTCACTCAAAAACAAATAATGGATGTGGGGAAGGAAATTATATCTTGTTAGGGTTAGAGTTTCATGTTGACTGAGAAAAAATGTAATTTATAAAAAATACGAAATTGATTGATAAGTTGAAGAGGAGAGAAGAACAGATTAACAATTACTCTCAAGTAACACGTGGCAGAGCTCTTAGGGTGAAAGAGTCTTATCGAGTGTCTTGGGTCTAGAGAAAATCAAGGTGAAAGAGTCTTCTTGGGTGTCTTGGGGCTAGAGAAAATCAAAAGTCCCTTCTTTAGGAATAAAATGAACATTTATAAAGTTTTCTGAAAAGTGATCACGTACTTGACACATGTTTGGGTCATGTGTCTGGCATGTGACTTCAATGGAAATTCAAAAAATATCGTTAGTTATCTGAGTAATGCCCAAATCGTTATGTCCTTCTAGCCGTCAATTTAATCCCTCAACCAATTCCCAAAATGAGTTGTCTCCATAAACCTTATGCCCCGGAACTCATGGAGACATCTCCCAGGTCTCGTATTCCAACATTTTTGTTGCCCAATTCATGCCTTTTCGCTCTTCTTTCTTTATTTAATCATCATGTCATTAAATCGTCGTCGAAAACCTCGAAGGAGCTCGACACGAAATAGGGGAGGCTTTTCCCTAGGGAGCGAACCCTATGGTGGTCGAACCCTATAGGCCAGACCCTAGGTTTATGCCTTATTCGGTCCTCTTTATTCGTCTTGGGGTTTCTTGATCAATTTTCATCATTTTCTCCTGATTCTTGACCATGTGAGAAGCTTCTCTTGTCATGGAGGATTTAAAGGAAAACCATTCTAGACCCTCACAAGTTTCCTTGCTTCTTTCTATGGTTCATGCTTGTTACTCCATCATTGCACTACTCAAACCTTGTCCAACACTAATTTCGATAATATGAAATAGTGTGCACCCTAGGAAACCAACCCCTAGGGTGGCCGAACCTTAGGGTGTCTAAGGGGGCACCTCAGTTTCTTCTTCCTTCTCCGTTCGTTTTCCTTATTTTCTTATTATTTCATTCTAGTAGTTCAAATCAAGTTCAATTGGTAAAGTTGTTGTCAAAATTTGTATTGAGGTGGGACCACCTAGGGGTGGTCGAACCCTAGAGGGCCATAACCCCATGTGTTCACCCTTTTGTACGTTTATTGCTTATCTCCTTGCGACGTCGGAAAATTAATTTTCTTCCTAAATGTGTTGTTTCTACCCTTTTTTGTAATTTCGTTATGTCGATTAATTTAAAGGGTGAGATTTTAAGAAAAGATTAACATAAACGCCGATGAATTTGAAAAATGTTGATTCTAGTGATGTGCCCAATTAGACAAAATCGTCAGTTGGTATAAATTTAAATGGATTTACCAACTCATCTAGATTTTGGGGATTTTCGCAATATGGCCTAATATATGACTCCGTAAAATTGATCTTGAAACTGAGATTCATAGAGTTCGGGAGATTTCTTAAGCGAGGGGAAGGTGTTAGGCACCCCCCGACTTCCGTGAAAATACGATTACCGCATCTTGTTGTTTTCCTAAATGTGAAGTGTGTGTATGTTTGAGAAAGCCTTTAATATTTTCTTAAGTGCATTGATTTTATAAGTTGTTCTAGGCCTTGTTTTAGCCTAGGAGTGCAATTGTTTGATTTTAATTTGAGTTTGAAGAAAAAGCCTTTTGAGACAAGGTCTTGGAAAACTTGGTGTTTTTGCACTATTTTTGTTGCTTGATTTTATCCCTAAGTCTAGCCCAAAGGGATTTGTATTTTATAAGATCTTCATTATTTTGATTTGAAAATCGTATTTTTTAGGTGATAATACATAAAATAAAGCATAAAAGGGTCAAGCCACCCGTGGGCATGCAAGCCATCTATGTAGACCTGAGCACCTATAATCACATTTTTTATTATCATGGGGCCTTAAATCCATTCTCTCGGGACAAGGCCCTCGAAGTCGTTTTAAGGCCCGAAATTACATGTACAATGATCGAATAATAACTTTACAACCGAAATCGCATTCATCATAGGAATTAAGTCAAGATCCAATTCGTGAACCTCGACTCCAATATTCCTAGGCGCACATTATAATATATATTGAAAAGAGTAAAAACATGCTCCCGTAACCCTATCTTCTAGATTGCAATATCGAAGTCAACATTTCGAGGGACTATGTGTATTAATGAGATCTATGGAAAGGGACTTATAGTCTAGGATATAAATTCGTAAATCTAAATGCCTTAGATTCGTGCAATGCCACAATTGGGATTTACATGAAAGCATATTAAAAATGTATCCTAAAATCGCTATCAGGTGATTAAATTGTTAAAATCCTAAGCGCGATTAATTAGGACCTCCTCCCCACTAGATATGGATCTAGGGTTTTTCGTAGTGTTCAAAATCGATTGAAAACATTGAAAATGACTAGATCTAACCTAGATATGAGCCAATCTAACATAAAGGTTCAAGCTTTGAAGCTTTAGAACAGGTTAAGGGATAGATCTAGGATAGATCTACTGAAAAGATTTGATCTTTAACTATATATATATGCAAAATATTTGGTAAAATAGATAGATCGATAGATAAACAACCAATATATGTATAAAGATTGCAACTTTAACTATATATAAGCACAATATTGAACTAGATCTAATAGATTTACAATGAAAGACACAAAAGATTCAATTTCTCACCTTGGGGAATGAAGAAATAAGCTTCCTTTGACTTGAATTTAAGTTGTATCACTCAATATTATATTAGATCTAACTTGAATTTAGTGCTTTTGTGTAGCTAAATTCGAACCCTCTCTCTAAAAATGTTACTTTCTCTCTCTAGAATGAGCTCTCTCTCCCAAAAACCCTGAAATTCTCCCATTTATAGAGGTAGCTAGGTTGGCCGCAGATATACCTGCGGCTGGCCACTGGTACACTTGCGTCTGGCCTTTGGTGGGCCCCACTTGCTCAATTTTCGTGCTATGCACTAGTACATTCGTAACTTTCAATCCGAAAAGAATTAGGAGATGTGCATAACATTCTAGAAAGCTCTTTCCGAGAGCTTTGAAATGATATATGATTCACCTAATTCCAAGTTTGGGTAGTAGAAAAAAAAAGGGGGAAAACCATCCTTGGGTAGATGTTAGCTAGTCATTCGCCTTACTTTGCGTAGTAGGTTGTTTGGAGGCCTTTGTGGGAGCTTCATCTACTTGTTCTCCACCTATACTATGCAATGCCATTGGTCTTACTAATTCCGGGTCCGAGAAGATGGAACAAAAAAGCAAAAAATTATCTTCCTGAATATGTCGACTAGTCAACCGTCTTACCTTGAATAATCTATAACTACAACAAAAAGGCTTTTCTATGACCACCCATCAACGACCGCGTTTGGTCGCCAATGGACATCAGCAACCTACAACGGTCGCTAATATAGGTCGCACATAATCTGGTCGCTATGTGGACATCAGCGACCACTGTTAGCGACGACAATATCAGCGACCGACCAATAGCGACTGCGTCTGTCGCTGAGCTTAGTCACCGCGAGTCAGGTGTCAGAGGTGATGTGGCCCACGTGTCAGCGACCAACAATAGCGACCGACGCGGTTGCTAACACCCTCGAGTTATATGTTGTCGCCGAAAAGTATTAGCGACCGCATGCGGTAACTAATTTTTAATTTAAAAAAAAAATTAGTTGTTTTGTGGATTTCCCAAATTTGTTTTTACCTATTTTGTACCTGCTTTATATCCTAACACACAACAGTATATATAAACATCTATCCATGCTTTATATATAGCCCAACATGCACAAAAATATATATAAACATCCATCCATATTTCAAACACATAAACCAACACAATATAAACTATATAAACATTAATAAACCAATATGAAGTCAATAAATATATACAAATTTTCTTAAAGTAACATACAGTTGTCCAAAGATTGAATATAAAAGTACAATACTTAACAGCATTTAGGGTCAAACACAAGCCTAACTCGTCATTCATCATCGCCCAAATTAGTACTACCCTGTAATTAACAAAAGATTAAAACAAGTTACATATATATATATATATATATATATATATATATATATATATATATATATGTTGATACAGGTATAACTTATGCAAAGCAAAGTGAGGGAAATCTAAACAATAAGAATTATTTAAACATAAGTAATTAAACATAAGTATATGTATATGTATATAAATATATGTGACGCCCCCAAAATAGGTATACACAACCCATTCTGAGTCGTCAAATACATGGTACAGAATTTAAATACAAACTTCATTTATACAATACGACAAAACGTAGCTGAGAGTTTTAACACGAATATTTTCTCGTAGACAATATCCGAACTCAAATGGAGTCCTCATTACAATTATTACACACTATTTTATAGAATAGTGAGGACAATTATAACCACCATCTTGAACCATCACTCCATTCCCCGACTAGTCCCAGCTATATTCTCATTTCTTGAAAAGAACAATGAAAGAAAAAGGTGAGCTCAACTAGCCCAGTAAAGAATATTATGACTAAGATAATGTAGAATAAATTATCCTTAGTCTTCAACAGTGTAAAACTGATAAAATACAATAGACAACAAGTTTAACTACAACGGAACAAGCAATCCATTAGAATAGTCAAGTAGAGCATGATATCTACTATCTTCTATGATTTAAAAGTTTATCATTAATATTTTATCTCTGTAACACATTTTAAAAAATAATCCACATCACCGAATTATCCATACACTACGGGCCAAGGATATTCGTTAGTATCACATCCACGAATTATCCATGCACTTCGGGCCAAGGATATTTGTTAGTATCACCAATGGTCATGATCATGTCAAACAACTATCCATCAATGCACTACAGACCAATGAGGACTTTCACCACATCATTTGTAAAATTACAGGTCATGATTATACCGATACATAATTCCTGGTCATAATCATACCAATCAACAGTCCATCTATGCACTACGGGCCAAAGATAACTTTCATCATAATATAAGCATGAGGATGATGATAATGATATAAGAATTCAATTAAGTGAGATCAAGGATAAATTTTAAAGATTTATATTCAATTTATCCAGAGTTAAGAATGTCCAAATTGTCAACATGATAACTGCTTTATGGAGTAAAATTCAAGAATAATATTCATGTATCAAAATAATTTAGACAGGAAAAAAATTAATTTTTGTCGTGAATAGTATCCCGGGTGAATAGTACCCAAGTGAATAGTACCCCATGAATAGTACCCCGGCATGATAAGATTAAAACTTAACAAGAATGTTCCAAAAAATATTTTTGTTAAACGATACTAGATGAAGCTCAAATTTCAAGGATATTCTACTAATTTCAAGGAGTATAGAATCAATACTTATCAAAATAAGTGTAGAATTAGGAATATGAAACGAAATAATATTACTTACATACTACAGAGTATGGAAGAAAATATTATTTCTTACGAATATTGAACAAAAATAATATTCCTTACCTTAAAAGGAGAGTACTTCTGACTAGTATAGCAAGGATATCCTTGAAGAAAACTTGTACTATTTTTTATACTCAAAGCTTCCTTAAACTCAAAAAAAATACGCTCAATATTATAGAAGAAGAATTCTCTGATTTTGGTGTGATTTTCATTTCTAAACTAAGCATCCTATTTATAGGAGAATGGCAGGATATTATTTAAGAAATAATCACGGACTGCATAGGAAAACTTTCAAGGGCGCAGTCACGGGAATTCGATAAAAAAATTTGATTTTACTATGTTGCACTATGCAAACACTATGCAGTACTATGCAATATAATAAAATATAATATATTTTATTTATAAAAATTATTCTGTTTTATATAAAAAGTTTTCTGTTTTATTACTATAAAATAAAAACTGAGATAACTTTCTACCGACGATTTTGAAAAATGAGTAAGTGGAGGTCTATGTAATAAGCCAAACTTACAACAAATACTTCATAAAACCCCCCTCCATTTATCACAATTCACTTGGCTTCACTAAACACATTTTTAATAACATTTATTCATCATTAATATTATAACTCGCAATATTAACAACCAGATCATTCCTAAGAAAGAGGGGACTTTCCGATAAGTATTTCTTCTTATTGGCGTGCAATTAGATGACCAAACTCTTTTCTCGATAGAACTTTCTAGACATTGTCAATAATATAAATAATAATATGAATAACTGTGTCGTCTCATTTATTGATTTAATAATATAAAATATTGTGCAGATGATACTATGATAATAATTGAATCAATAATATGTGATACTATGCAACAACTACTGTTGCAATAATTGAATAAAACTGAGTGACTTCTCACGTAAGCATCAATAATCAAAGATACTGTACAATACCGTGTGCTACTGCGCGTATTACTGTACTTTTATCATCGGATATTTTAACAGTTAACGGTAAAAGTTTTGCCATTATTTTTATAAAAAGGTTATTTCTGTCACTTTCTATATTCGACAGTAATTCCGTTGTGGGATCCACCAATGATTGTGTCGTCGTACGGATATTCTCTGATAAAACGAATATTTTTCAACCAAACGAATATTTTATGGCAATTCGCTTACTTTACAAAATTTATAAATATTACCCACAACTATAACATTATATCAAATCCACACCTTATTATTATTCAAAATAATATTTAGAGAAAATTAAATCTTTATTCATAAAAGTTGGGGTCTTACAACCTTCCCTTCTTATGAAATTTCGTCCTCGAAATTGGTGTACGTACCTGGTATATCGAAGAGGTCAGGATACTTTGTTTTCATTTTAAATTCTAACTCCCAGGTCATTTCCTCAATATAGTGGTTTCTCCACAAAACCTTGACTTGAGGTATAACCTTTGAGCGTAGAATATGTTTCTTCTTATCCAAGATTTTAATAAGTACTTCTTCATATGTTAAATCTTCCGCTATCTCGATCGTCTGGTTCTAATTCAATAATGTGGTTCGGGTCTTCCACATATTTGCGTAACATAGATATGTGAAAAACGTTATGAACACGAGACATACTTGGCGGTAAGGCGAGTCTATAGGCCACAGTTCCTACTCGATCGAGAATTTCAAATGTCCCGATGAATCAAGGATTAAGCTTTCCAAATCTCGTAACTCCTTTCCATGGAGCAACATGTAACAACACGTGATCTCCAACATTGAATTCTACGTCCCTTCGATGAAGATCAGCATAACTTTTTTGTCGATCTTGTGAGGTTTTATACGTTGTCGGATCATTTGAATCTTTTTCGTTATCATGCGTACCAATTCCGGTCCCAACAACGTTACTTCACCCACCTCGTCCCAGCATACTGGAGAACGACACTTGCGCCCATACAACACCTCAAATGGAGCTATGCCTATACTTGTTTGATAACTGTTGTTGTAGGAGAATTCTACTAATGACAAGAACTTGTCCCAACTTTCTTTGAAGTCTAGGACATAGAGTCTTAATAGATCTTCAAGAGTTTGAATAGCCCTCTCTGACTGTCCGTCCGTCTGAGGATGATATGCCGAACTGATACGTAAATTTGTGCCCATAGCTTTCTACAAACTAACCCAAAATCGTGAAGTAAATCTTGGGCCTCGATCAAAAACTATGGATACTGGCATACCATGCAGTCTTACAATCTCATTTATGTATGTATGAGCAAGACGTTCAAGTGAATAAGTTTCTTGTATGGGTAAGAAATAAGCAGACTTGGTTAACCTATCGACAATGACCCAAATAGCATATATGCCTTGAGAAACCTTGGGAAGACCAGTAACGAAATCCATGTTAATGTTCTTCCACTTCCATTATGGAATTTTAAGTGGTTGATGTGGATCTTTTGGTACTTGATGCTCCACCTTGACACGTTGACAATATAAACACCTTGAGATAAACTCCGCTATTTCTCTCTTCATATTGCTCCACCAAAATGTATGTCGAAGATCACGATACATTTTGATACTCCGAGGATGAATTACAAATGGTGTGTTGTGCGCCTCTATCATGATTTTATACTTCAAATCAGAATTGTTAGGAACACAAAGTCTGGAGTTGACTCGAAGTATTCCTTCTTCATCGATTCTTACTTTCGGAATAGCACCTTCTTGTACTTTCTTCCTCATATGCATCAGCTTCGGGTCTATAGCTTTAGCAGCTTTAACTTTATCAATTAAAGTCAATTCTACTAGTATATTTGACATTATCACGTGGGTCCCTAAAGTCTTTAACTCTATCTCCATCCTTTTTAAGTCATACAAAATGGGCCTTTGCATTGATAATATCGCACTCGTACCTGCATATGATCTTTTACTCAACAATTAGCTACCACGTTCGTTTTTCCAAGACGATATTGAATAGTATGATCGTAATCTTTTAACAGCTCGAGCCAACGTCATTGCCGCATGTTGAGTTCCTTTTGGGTGAAGAAATATTTGAGGTTTTTATGATCCACATAGATCTCCACTTTATCCCTATACTGGTAATGTTTCCATATCTTTAGCGCGAAAATGACTGAGGCCAACTCTAGATCATGAGTAGGATAATTTCTCTTATATTCTTTGAGTTGTCGTGAGGTGTAGGCTATGACTTTCCCATATTGTATGAGAACACATCCTAAACCTTTTCCTGAAGCATCGCTGTAGATGACAAATCCCTCCGAACCAGATGGTATTGTCAGAACATGTGTTGAAATGAGTCTTCTCTTGAGTTCTTGAAAACTCATCTCACATTCCCCGCTCCAATAGAATTTTGTATCTTTTCGAGTCAACTGAGTTAATGGAGTAGCGATTCGAGAAAATCCTTCCACGAATCTCCGATAATAACTAGCTAAGCCCAGAAAGCTACGCACTTCGGTTACTGACTTGGGTTACTCCGAGCTTTGTATTGCTTCAATCTTTGTCGGATCAACTGATATTCCATGATTTGATATCACGTGCCCAAGGAATGCTACTTCCTCAAGCCAGAACTCGCATTTCTTCAACTTGTCATATAGCTTATTTTCACGAAGCTTTTGGAGTATCAGCCTCAAGTGTTGCTCATAATCTTCACGACTTTTGGAATATATGAGGATGTCATCAATAAAGACAACCCCAAAATGATTCAAATATTCCTTGAATACTTGGTTCATCATATCCATGAAGGCAGCAGGAGCATTAGTCAATCCAAAAGACATGACTAGAAATTCGTAATGCCCGTACCAAGTTCTGAAAGTAGTCTTTAGAATGTCATCAGTTTTAATCTTTAACTGATGATATCCGGAACGAAGATCGATATTTAAAAAGAATTTATCATCTTGCAACAGGTCAAACTAGTCATCAATGCAAGACAACAGGTACCTATTTTTTACGGTGATATGATTCAACTCCTGATAGTCAATGCAAAGTCGCATACTCCCATCTTTCTTCTTTACGAATAGAACAGGAGCACCCCAAGGAGAAGTACTAGGACGAATAAAACCGATGTCTAAAAATTCCTACAGTTAAGTTTTTAACTCCTGAAGTTCAATAGGAGCCATTCGATATAGGGTTTTGAAAATGGGTTTTGTACCGGGTTCAAGGTCAATACAAAACTCGATTTCACGCTCTAGGGGTAAACCAAGAACTTCTTCAGGGAATACGTCAGGAAATTTATTAACAGTAGAAATATCATTCAAATCTGACGTATTTTTGTTTAAATTCGTGACATGGGCTAAAAAAGCTTGACATCTATTTTTTAATAAACGAATGGCTTTATGGCTTGATGTGACAGTGATTGAATTTAGTGGTTTAGTTTCTTGAATTCGCATAATAGGTTGGTTAAGAATACGAAAGCTAACAACCTTACAAAAATAATCAATTTTAGCACGATGAATAGTTAACCAATCAATCCATAAAATCACATCATATGCAAGTATTTTCAAAGAGGTAAGATCGACAAGTAATGTGAGGGTGCCGATTTGAATCAAACAAGATTTATAAACAGTAGATGTAATAAAGGTTTCTCCCAATAGAGTTTCAACAGATAAGTCAAAGTCTAATTTTTCTGGAGTCAAATTTAAACGTTGAGCGCAAGTAGGTGAAATAAAAGAATGGGTTGAACTGGTATCAAATAAGGTATAGACTTTGCAAGAGTTTATGATTAGCTTACCCGTGATAACTTCATTCGGGTTCCTCGCTTTTTGGGAGGTCACGACAAACGCTCTCCCTCGAGCTAAATGACCTTCCTTTCCGCATTTGTAACACACTTTGGGTTGCTGCGTACAATTTTGACTGATGTGTCCTTCCTGTCCGCATTTGTAGCATAAAACCAGTGGTCGTTCTCCTTCCTTGAAAATGGGTGTTGGTACTGCTGTCTTTCCATCATTGTTGAATCTCCTCTTTTTGAAATTTCCACTTCTATTATCTTGGTCAGGATTATCACCGAAGTGGTTACCATTTCTGGCATGATGATTTCTTCCATATTTTTTATCACCGCTTCGATGACTGCTACCACTGATATTATCGTATTTTCAGCTGCTATCTTTTGGTTGGGCTGACTCATTATCGCGCTCCAATAACTGAGCCCTATTCACAACATCTGAATACAAGTAAAGTTTGTGAGAAATGAGATATTGACGTATTTTGGGTTTCAAACCTCGCAGAAACATTCGCGTCATTCGCTCCTCATTATCAACCAAATGGGATGCAAATCGGGATAAGTCGACAAACTTAGCTTCTTATTGCGATACGGTAATATTATTTTGCTCTAGCTTGATGAATTCTACCTCCTTCATGTGACGAATAATTTCAGAAAAGTACTTGTCGTTGAACAATTATTGGAACTTCTCCCAAGACATCTTTAGTGCGGAAGGTTGAGTACGTTTTACAGATTTTCACCAATAATATGCCTCTCCTCACAACATGAAAGTGGCAAAGGAAACCTTTTTCTCCTCGGAGCATCCCAAGACATCAAATATCTTAGTGATCGGCTTAATCCACGTCTCTGCCTTAAGTGGTTATGGCTTTTTCAAAAACTCCGGTGGTCCCAGCTCCTTGAATTGCTTAGCGGTGACCAGCCAAGAGTTGCCATTGTCTCCACCTACATTTTGAACAGGAATCTCTCTCGTTTGGTGTTGTATGAATTGCAGAAAGCTCCTAAACATCTCATCGTTCATCATTTGGTCGGTGTTGTTTACATGAGGATTATTGCCTTCCTGATGCACATTATCCTGGTTATCGATCAGCGGTGTCTCAACGGTCTCATATGCTTCATTGCTTGTCTCAAAATACCTTCAACTCGTCTATAAGAGATCTTAAGTAAACATCTAAGTTTATTCTAGGACTTTTGGGACCAGGAACCACGAGTGAAAGAAACAAGTATGTTTGTTTTATACACATCCAAGGGGGCAAGTTGTACGGAGTAACAATCACAGGCCAACATGATTATGAAACAAATGAGTTATCGAATGGGTTGAAACCACAGCGGATAATCCAAGCCTCACATTTCTACATTCTAAAGCAAACTCAGAATATGCTAAGTTGAAATCTTTCCAAGCATACCCATCAGTGAGATGGTTTAGTTCTCCATCTTTAGCTGGATATTTCGCATGCCAAGTCAAATGTTCAACTGTTCTTAAAAATATGTACAATCTTTTTAGCTGATGTGTAATTGGAAAATACCATAAAATCTTCGAAGGTATATTTGTTTTCTTTATAGTTAAACTCTCTTTATTACGCCTGGACTAATCATGATTGCAAAACGTGCACCTTGTCCTTTGTTCATTTTCCTTATAAAACAATATCTAATCTGTAACACCCCGAACCCGCTACATGTTCGAAGTGCCACACGCGACAAATCCAAAGACCCACAAGGCAACAATATCAATAGCGTAGCCTAAACGAAAACACAATAATGAAACTAACTTGAAACCAAATAGTCTTTCATTTACAAATTTACACTAAGATTCAATAACTAAATACTGAAAACATAACTTTGGAGACATAACTCCATTAAACAAAAGTCTTATCATAATTCTAAAATATTCCTAAACTTCTTCAACAAAAATATCTTCCGGTCTTCCACAAAAGTGCCACAATGCTCGGTTCTTAACAAGTTTCCTTTAGAAATTATGTAAGGGTGAGCGATGAAGCCCAGTAAATGATAATCTTTACTATTTAGGTGAATCAAGTACAATTTGTAAAACATTTTTTTTTCAAAATAAATTTTTTCAATTTAATAACAATAGTAAACATACTTTTCAAAAATAATATATTCTTGTTCGATAACAATAGTCAATATATACATTCAAAACCAAAACCACACTACAAGAAAAAAGCTTAAGTCCGACGGAATATTCCCTCGAAAATAAGCCTATTTAGTCGGAAAGAGATTATTTTCGACGGAAACTTCGGTCGTATATATACGCGTCGAAGATAAGATCCGTCAAAAACTCCGTCGGAACTGTCTTATCTTCGACGAACTTATCACCGACGAAAATGCGTCGAAAATAAGCTATTTACAACTGAATAAATAGGACGAAACTTTTCGTCGAGTATAATATTTCTTATTTTCGACGGATCTATTCCCTTGGAAATAAGGTATTTTCGACTGAATATTAAAATAAACGGGTATTTATTTAAAATGGCTGATTATTAATTCTGACGAAATGTGCGTCGGAGATAACTTAGTTCCGACGGATATAGGCCCTCGGAATTAACTTATTTCTGACTGAAAATTAAAATATAACAATATTTAGTAAAAATTGGGTGATTATTAAATCCGACGGAATATCCGTCGGAAATACCTTATTCCGTATAAAATAACTGTATTTTTTTTAAATACAGATTTAAAAAGTTTAGTTTCCAGGTGTTTAAACTCATTTATGTGCCTGTAACATGTCACAACCCAATACATAATAATATAAACTTGTATCTCACATTCAAATATTCAACGTAACGCTAAAACGTAATATCCACCAAAACGTAATATCCAACTCATTATCATTCACATACATTCCCATTCACATTCAAATATCTACCAAAACGTAATCTTCAACTTATTATCATCAACACTACTGAGCTAATCAATTACAAATATAATCTAATGTTCCATAAATGATAAACAATATAATTTACAATACTTGTACAGACACGCAATTAGACACTACATATACAAATATTCTACAATAACATGAATACAAATAAACTATAAACTAGCAAATGTATCATCATCGGGTGGAGGTGAACGACGCTGCTCTGGTGTATGGAAATTAGAGTCGTGCGTCTGCTCGTCATCGCCAGTGCCACCCTGTTGATAGAATTAAAAATATAAATCATTAGTCTGTATATATATATGTGTGTGTGTGTGTGTGTGTGTGTGTGAGAATTAACAAACTAGCTAGCCTTAATTAAAAAAACATAAACAATAAGAATACCTGAGTAGGTGGGGGCAGACGAAAAGCCTCCTCCAAGAGGGTAATCACCATCCGGAGTATCTCAACGTTCCAAGCATCGAACTGCTCCCGTGGTAATCACGTACTCTCTGCAGAGGCCCCGGCTATAATATCTTGAGAAATCTGGTGAAGACGAGAACTGAAAGGCAACTGCTAACGTCGAAAGACCGAGTCGGTACGGAACCTATCCAACACGGCCCCTATCAGCCGCCGAAAGATATCTTTATCCAAGCCAGTGCCCGAATGAGATGGTCCGACATGTGCTCTTGGACACTGGCGCTGGCTGGAGCCTATAAAGAGATACAAATTCAATTACTAATAATAATTTATATAATGTGATAAATTCGGATAATTTCGTGAAATATAATAAAATATTACCTCCATGAAGTGTATATGCGGGTATCCTCTACAGACCCAACACTCGATATCTGTCGGTACTGCTAGTAGGGGGATCTTGAGACGTGACCCATAGTCTCAGCTCCTCATCCCGATCTAATACTATATTGGGAAGAGGGGTGGCAGAATCTAGCGGCTCAGAACCACTCCTAATAGCCTCCAGCTCAGCTATACACTCGTCCCGAAGCCTCTAAAATCGGTCCTGTAATGTATTTCGTATACGTATGTTAATTATATCATTTTATGTACGATTGAATATTATTAAAAGTTAAATAGTAAGATGAGTTTTACCCGTATAGCTAAAGCTGCCCGAGACAAAGCACGCTCGTCCTTAGGCATATGGGCTCGATCCCAAAGCCCTAGAATGGTAGGATCTCGGCCCAAGGTCCTCCCCAATGCCTAATAAAAACATTCATAAAATAGGTATTAAGTATTTGTGTGAGAACTTGATGCCTAAATAACTAAATACAACGCACTTACCGTCTTTGCCTCCTCGAACGACTGAGAACCAGTGGCCTATACTATCCGGAGCTGACCACGGTTCTTCTTCGCCTGCTCAAATTTTTTCTTGAAGTCATCAGCCTCCTAGTGCGCACACATAGCCTCCCAGGCTAAATCGGAGACTATGCGGGGCTGATGATCTCTAATGGTGGTCCCGAGCTGGTTCTTAACTATCCGGGCTGCCCTCTGTCGCATCTCATATGTCCAACGAATTATTCCCTCGAAAATATACTAATATCGACAGAATGTAGTGCGTCAGAAATAATTCCGTCGGAATTAGCCTCTTTTCTTGTAGTGTCAATAATTACAAACTAAAGTTCGAAAATGATTTCAATATCTTCAATAAATTCAATATTTCTTTTAATCCACAACCATGACGACTATGGTTACAGCGGCCCTATAACACAGCCCAATGGTTCGATAATGTCAATGATATGCCCTTAATAACGTATCTTATCATGCATGTGCCCCGAAAAATGCCCCCCGAAGGGTATCTAAAGATGTGCGCCTTAGTAGGTCCTAAATTATTCCGGAACTAGCTTAAACAATAACGTTTCTGTACATAGTCAGACTGAGGTTTCTAAAAATAATTTCTCAATATTTTCAATATTCAAAATTATACTTATTTCACAGTTCCAAATCACATAATATCATTATCTAAATCAAAATTTTATTTTGATACTTGATCCGGGTTTTTAACAAAATATAAGTGTAACATTTTCATTCAAATGGAAGCCTTAAAATAAAGTATAACAATTTTTGAAATAATACATTTAGGCATTCGAATAGTTACTAAAGCATACATAATTATAAAAGAAAATTTCAAAATACTAAATAGCTCGAAAAGTCACTTACCTCGATATCGCTGAACACAAATTTAATAGCCGATCAATTCTTAAATATAAATTTAGAACAATCAAATGTTATAAGGATACAATTCTATTATTTAACAGCTTTCTTATTTTGTTTTAAAATAACTATAAGTATATTTACAAAAATATTCTTTCAATATTTAATCCTTTTTCAAACAAATATTACTATTATGCCAAAATAATAATCTAAATACAAAATAATAATTTAAGCTACAAAAATAAAGACAATGCAAAATACTAATTACGAATAAAATAATGCAAAAATATCAAATTTAACTAACAAACTAAATACAATATTCAAAATAATACAATACAAAAAATTACGTAAGAAATATACCCGAAAATACGAGTTTCACAGTCTGTCTACGCACTCGAAGCCAAAATTTAACTAAATAGGTTTTTATAAAAAAAAATTCTTCCACAACAAAGTCTTTCTCAAAATTGGAGGCCTTATTGTTAGTGAAAGAAACAAAAGGGCTAAGCTCTTCTATTTATACACTTAGGAAAGGGTAAAGGTTTCAAATTTAAAAGATGTGGGACTTGGGTCATTATATTACCTCCCCCTTAAAAAAAATTTGGTCCTCCAAATTTCCAAATCATAAAAATAACACTAATATTGTATGATAAAAAAAATTATTTAATTATTAATCATATATAACAAAAGTATTGCATACCTTAATATTAGTTGCCTGAAAGTTGAAACACGCATCCTCGAGTTAGCCTTGGACTTGATATGTTTATTCCTCCTTCCTTGTATCTCCTTTTTGTGGAGGGTTCTTGGGACATTGTGCAATTTTATGACCTAACTCTCCGCAATGAAAGCACGTACCCGTGTGCCAATGGCATTCTTTGTATGGGTGGTTCCTTCCACATCTCCCACATTTCAATTTATCCTCTTAGTTTACTTGATTTCCCTGAAATCTACCATTTTAGGTATTTATCTTTTTTGTAGGTCTCCCATGGATCGACTCTTCCCTGGAAGGTTCCTCTCTCTTTCGATTGGCATTCTTCCCATTTTCAATCTCTATTAGCCCCTTCTCAATAACCAATGCCTTATGGAGTACCGCATCATATGTGTGTAGCTCAAAAGACGAAACGACATGCCTTATGTCGACCCGTAACCCATCATCTAACCTACGGGCTTTTGTCACCTCATCTAATACTAAGTTAGATGCATATTTAATGAGCTTCGCAAACATGTCTTCATATTCAGCAACTATCTTGTTCCCTTGTTCTAGCCTAATAAATCCCCTCTCTTTTTCTGCTCGGATCATTCTAGAAAAGTACTTATTGGTAAGTGTCTCTTTGAACATGGTCCAAGTGTAGGGTTAAGGATCTCCCTATTCAGAATTTCCCTCTTTCTTCCTTTTCTCCATAAGCCACCAATCATAAGCTCCACCCTAAAGTTGGTAAACAGCCAATGTCACCTTATTAGTTTCAGTACTCCCTAGCAAATCAATTGTCTTTTCCATTTCTTGAATCTACCTTTCTACAATAGCAGGATCCGTATCTCATTCGAAGATTGGTGGGTTTAATCGCTTGAATTCCGCTACTATACTACATTGACCAAACTGTTGATTCTATACTAGCTACACTAAGGTATGAACGAACTAAGCCATACCATCAGCGCCACCATTGTTGTTAGTAGGGTTATTTCTTCTAGGAGACATTTTCTACACAATAAGGCAATTCCCACTAAACAACACTATATAAATGAATTTTGAAATATCCAAGTTTATTTAACAAACAAAATACTATTTTATGAAAATTCACGTTCAGAAAGTAAACTAACAACTAACAAGACAATAAAAATACTTTTCACCATATTTTATGTCACACTCCAAATTCTTAAATATAGTCAAGACTATCCCCACAGTTAACTCCTAGAATCACTCCTCAAGAAATGTGTGGGTTTTAAGACCCAACACACTTTGATACCACCTCCGTAACACTCCTAACTTGCTACATGTTCGAAGTGCCACACGCCACAAACCCAAAGACCCGCAAAGCAACAATATCAATAGCGCAGCCCAAACGAAAACACAATAATGAAACTAACTTGAAACCAAACAGTCTTTCATAAACAAATTTATGCTAAGATTCAATAACTAAATACTGAAAACATAAATTTTGAGACACAGATCTATTAAACAAAAGTCATATCATAATTCTAAAATATTCCTAAACTTCTTAAACAAAAATATCTTCTGATCTTCCACAAAAGTGCCACAATGCTCGAATCTTAACAAGTTTCCTATAGAAATTATGTAAGGGTGAGCGATGAAGCCCGGTAAATGATAATCTTTACTATTTAGGTGGATCAAGTACAATTTGCAAAATATTTTTTTTTTAAATAACTTTTTTCAATTCAATAATAATAATAAACATACTTTTCGAAAATAATATATTCTTGTTCGATAACAATAGTCAATATATACATTCAAAACCAAAACCAATAATTACAAACTAAAGTTCGAAAATGATTTCAATATCTTCAATAAATTTAATGTTTCTTTTAATCCACAACTATGACGACTAAGGTTACAGCAACCCCGTAACACGGCCCAATGGTTAGATAATGTCAATGATATGCCCCTACTAAGGTATCTTATCATGCACGCACCCCCCAAAGGGTATCTAAAGGTGTACGCCTTAGTAGATCCTAAATAGTTCCAGAATTAGCATAAACACTAACGTTTATGTACATAGTCGGACTGAGGTTTCTAAAAATAATTTCTCAATATTTTCGATATTCAAAATTATACTTATTTCACAGTTCCAAATCACATAATATCATTATCTAAATCAAAATTCTATTTTGATACTTGATCCTGGTTTTTAACAAAATACAAGTGTGACATTTTCATTCAAATGGAAGTCTTAAAATAAAGTATAAAATTTTTTGAAGCAATAAATTTAGGCATCCGAATAATTACTAAAGCATACATAATTATAAACAAAAATTTCAAAATACTAAATAGCTCGAAAAGTCACTTACCTTGATATCGCTGAACATAAATTTAATAGTCGAACAATTCCTAAATATAAATTTAGAACAATTAAATGTCATACCTGAAAATACGGGTTTCACAGACTACCTATGCACTCGAGGTCAAAATTTAACTAAGGAGGATTTTATAAAAAAAAAAAAAAAAAAAAAAAAAAAAAACCCTCCCACAACAATGTCTTTCTCAAAATTGGAGGCCTTATTGTTGGTGAAAGAAACAAAAGGGCTAAGCGCATCTAGTTATAGACTTAGGAAATGGTAAAGGTTTCAAATTTAGAAGATGTGGGACTTGGGTCATTACACAATCGTTCGGATATGCATCGATCTTTTGGTATCCAAAACCAAACTTCTTCAACATTTTCTTACAGTAATAGTAGTTATCAGACAATTTTTCACCATTAGGAAACATACTTTTAATGGCCTTCAACAGCGAATCAAAACACTCATGGCTCATGTTGTGATCAGCCTTGATTTTAAGTAATGTCGTCACTGTAGACAATGTTGTGTCGTATAACAACTTAAAGAACATTTTGGCATCAGAATTCATAGGTTGCTCTCTACCTTGTTCCCAATCAAAATTCGGCCTTGCAATATCAAGAACCATTTCATTCATACGATGGGTACTACTGCCCGAATTGTGTACAATCTCTTCTCTGCCATATGCCCACCAGCATTCTTTGTAACTTTTCATGAACCCATAAACAAGTAAATGATAATTTACCATGTCTCTATCCATATAATTTATATTCTTACACTTCAAACAAAAGCATCTTATCTTGTACTGACCATTCACACATTTCGGGTGACTATATGCATACTCCTGAAACACTTGACAACCAGCTCTAAATTCAGTTGTAGCATCTATTTGGGCACTTAAATTTCGTCGGCTCATCTAACTACGGTCTAAATAAAGGTCCATGATACCATGGTACCATGGTACCTACTACAGACAATATTAGCTTATTAATATATAGAATGGTCAGACTCTCTAAGCATACTTGTAAGCATATGACTTGAGCATACTTGTAAGCATATGATTAACATTTAAGCATACTTGTAAGCATATGACTTGAGCATATTTGTAAGCATATGACTTGAGCATACTAGAAGAATGGTGGCCCCTTGATGCTCCACTCCCTTCTAGTTCCCCGTCGTGGCCTTCCCATTATATATTTTGTGTTTCTTGACAATGGACTACATATTGGTTGGGAGCTCGTTCTGAAAGAGTATATTGAATTTGTACCTATTGTTAATTCTGTTAATTTGGGTTGATAATATAAATCGATATATTGTCAAATGAGTTCAATACTTGTCAACTGAGTTCAGTAATTGTTTATTTTAGTCAGACCTTTCATTATCAAATGCACTACTAAGTAATATATAATTTAGTCAGACTTTTCATTGTCAAATGAGCTCAATACTTGTTTATTTTCCAATGGAAATCTCATGAGCTTTATCATAATGATCATTATGCATCCATCAATGATCAAGAGCAATGAACAATGATTTTGGTTGGCTACCTTAATTTTTTATATTTTTTATGGAAGCAACTGTATGTTAATATTTAATTTGAGATGGGTGAAAAAATAGATCTAATGACATAAATATATCTAATACCCTCTTAGTACCATACAAGATAAAATGAAAAAAAAAACTAAGGTTAAATTTTACATTAGTCAAATGAAACAAACAATTGGATATATCATGCATTATATCCTCAAGAGGAGAGAGAAAGACCATTAAATTAGCAAGAAAGAAAAGAAAAGACCCAATCAACATAGAATCATCCGATCAACACACAACACATTTTTAATTTAATAATACTACTAGAAACAAGCACCCATTATTATTACAGTCAGAAAGTTCCTCCTCCTTCAGACAAACACCACCCAAACACAAAAAATTCAAATTCCAAATTCCAACCGAAAAATCTCAACAAAACAGGGCACCAAATTGAGAAATGGAGTGAAACTCTGTGCAAAAAACCCACCAAATTGAAGAGAACTACTGCTTCTCTAAGAAAATCATTACATTTATGAAGAACAAAACAAAATATATACTATCAACAATTACTATCACTTTGAGAAAGAATAATGTAAATTAAACCAAATATATAAAACAAACAGTAGAAGTTGGCATACAAATCCCAAAATTGGATAAAATTATTTAATAATGACATGCATACCTGAATAGAAGGGAGGCGGCGACGGCGGCAGTAGTTAGCGGCTCCCTCCCTTCCCTCTTCTTACCTCTTCTCCCTCTTTCTTTCCTTCTTCCTTCTCCCTATTTGTTTCCTTCGTTTCTGGTTTGCTCGACTGCCTAGTTCTGATTAGATTAAAAATGATTAGCGAATGCTTTTTGCGACCGTCTGCGGTAGTCATTTTTTAATGATGTGGATGAAATAGCGACCTCTTTCTCCCCCCCCCCAACATTTGTTCCAAATTTATGGTGTGATATTAACATCAGCGACTAATTAGCGACTAAGTGAAATTGTGGTCGCTAATATCAGTCGTTATTAATAGCATTAGCGACCGAATAGTGCGGTCGTAATTACTCTTAGTTGCTGTTGGGCCATTTTCTTATAGTGTGTTGCTCAGGAATTGTTGTGATAGCTTTATATGTTTGCTCTCAGCTTGCACTTGAGTAATTTGTTGTTGTAGAATCGTTGAGGTGACTTAATATACTCGCTCCTAACTCTGTGCTTTTTATTTGGATATGTTATCGTCGGGATGAAATTATGTTTTGCCCACATGTAGGGATTAGTAAAAGGAAAGGAAATTTCGGGTGTCCACACTCGTCCATTTATTTCCGACTTGTTCATTTATTTTCCCCTTTTCCGTCTTTCATTCAATTAAATTGAAGTAATTTTAAATAAACCAGACATATCGGGACGGCTTGCAGCTTGGGTTATGGAGTTAATTCAGTGTGTTCTGGAATATCATCTTCAGACAACGATTAAAGGTCAGGCCTTGGCCGACTTTGTGGTGGAGTGTTCTTTCTCTGAACTCAACTTTGCGAATAAGGTAGAAGTAGTGGTGGGTTCGGTCTCGGATATTCAACCAGTTCACACTTTATGGTTATTGTATATAGATGGGTCGACAACTTCAGATGTCAGTGGGACAGGAGTAATTCTAACCAGTCTCGAAGGTTTTAAGGTGCAGCAGGCTATTCGCTTCGGTTTACGATTGACAAAAATTTTTGAGGTACAGAGGCTTGTCATCTTCAGCTACTCGCAATTGATGGTCAATCAGATTTCAGGAGAATACGAGGGTCGGGGGGCAAGGATGACAAAGTACTTAGCCGAAGTCCGGAATCGACTGTACTACTGTAATTTCTCTACTTTTCAGGGACTCGATCGGTCGAATAACACAGTTGTTGATGCTTTGGCCAAGCTAGCTACGACGGATGTGAGTTCTTTAAGTGGGTCAGTGTGACGCCCCCAAAATAGGTCCACACAACCCATTTTGAGTCGCCAAAAATAATATTACTGACGCGAACTTTCCTATTACAACTATTGAACTGTCGTGCAAAATACGACGACACATATACTGTGAGTTTCAATGCAAATATTGTAACGTATATAATACGAAAATATTCATACTCAAATTCACCTTATTTGGTTCACCAAAATCAACTATTAAATGATGTATAAAGTACGTCACACATATTTTAAGTTCTTAGTACAATTATTATATCACACTGTTCTATAACTTGATGGGGATTGCGACTAATTCGAAACACTACTTTATACCCATGTTCTCTCTGCTAGTCCCAACTATACTTTTATTTTCTGAAATGAATTGTGAAGCAAAAGGGTGAGAAAAAATAGTCCAGTAAAGAATATCATGACTTAAGATAATTAAATTATCAATAGCCTTCATCAATAATAAATCAGATATTTAGAACATATGGTAGATGATAAAAGTTTTCAACCATAATTGCAGCGGAATCAACAATCCATTAGAAGATTCAAGTAGAACATAATGTCTATTTTCTTCTCCAAATTAAAAGTCCAACATCAATATTTTATTCTTGTAACACCAATCAACAGTTCTTCTTATACCCAAGCCAAAGAGAACTTTCACCACCTGTCTTTACCTGAAATACCAAAGATCATGGTTATAGCAATTCACAGTTCATGTTTATAATTATGTCATTAAATTCATCTTTGCACTCTAGGCCAAAGATATTCAATTGTAACACCAATATTCATGCCAATTAACAGTCCATCTTTGCACTACGGGCCAAAGACATACAACTGTAAAACCATTAATCAACATTCCATCTTTGCACTATGGGCCAAAGACATAAAACTGTAAAACCAATAATCAATAGTCCATCTTTGCACTATGGGCCAAAAACATACAACTTGTAAGACCCCAAATTTTATGAAATAAAAGTATTCAATTTTTCTATTTAGTAGATGGTTAAATTAATAAAAAGTTAAAGTTAAGGGTGATATATGAATATTTTTCAAAATAAGCAAGTGGTTATAAAATATTCATTTTGTCGGAGAATATTCGTTTGGTCGTGGAATATTCTTTCTGTCGGAAAATATTTGTACGACGGCGCATCTATTTGTGGGCCCCATAACGGAAAGTGATTGGATGAAGAAAATGACAAAATTGAGTTTTTATAATTAACGGCGTAGTTGTTACCGTTAACACTGTTGGAATACCCGGTAGTTAAAATACAGTAATACGCGTTATTGCACAGTAGCACACGGTATTGCACAGTATTTTTAAAATTATTGATTCTTACGTAAGAAGGCACTACTCAATAATTGTTACAGTAGTTACTATTCAATATTTTATTTTATTGATTCAATAATTGCTGCGTTGATATTTTATATTATTGTTGTTTCAATAATTGTTGCTGCACAGTATTTTCTATTATCAGATCAATAATTCATATTATTTAAATAATATTATTAGATAGTATTATTGGCAATGTCTAGAAAGTTCTGTCTAAGGAGAGGTTTGGTCATCTAATTGCGCGTTAGTAAGGAGAAAACCTTATTGGAAAGCCCCCTCTTTCCTGGGAACGGCCTGGTTGTCATAATTGTGACTCTGTAATATTATTTGTGAATAATTAATTATTGATTCATATGATAAGGAAATATTTATTTTATGTGGATATAAATGAGGGATATATTTTTGTGGTTAAAAATGAAGGAGTTAATGTTGAGGTTTTTATCAGTATTTTTGTCGGAATGGAGGTATTAAAAATTAGGGTTTTTGAGATATTTTGCGGGGGTTATAATTTTTAATCCAACCGTTGGATCGTTGTGATTTTTGGATATGTTATACATATATAAGTTGAGTATATGTCCATAAATTTTGAACCGTTAAAAATGAACGTATGATTTGTTATGAATTTTACGAGATGACTGGTTCAGAAATTGTTGAAGTTTCAGAATTTATCATTTTGGTGGAAAATTCTAGAATTGGTGGGCCCCACTCTTGGTTGGTGAAGAAGTGTGCTGAGATTTTTATTCAAATGTGGTGGGTGGGAATAGTAGCAGGTAAAGCCATCAGGTTACAGGTTAAGTCTGCTTCGGCGTGCTAACATTTTCCTATAAATAGAGGGCTAAATTAGAATTAAAAATCACACCAGAAACAAGTTTTCTCTCTTTCTCTCTCTAGATTATTGAGTGTATTTTGTGAGTATTTAGATACTTGGTGAGTTGCTATTCATTAGTGCAAGTTTCTTTCAGTGTCATATCCGATATCCAGTCAGAAGTGCTGCTCTTTTGAGGTAAGGGATAGTAAGGGATGTTATATTCTTCATAATGATTGTATTCTTTCAATATCATTATACTGAAATATTGGTATGGATTTTATTGTGGAATTTTTACCTTTTTGAGTCGGGATTACTATTTACGTATACGACACTATTCACGTATACGGCACTATTCATGTATATGGCACCAGAAAATTGATTTTTCGGATATGAGTCATTTACACCAGTTTCATTCAAACAGTCACCACGAAAAGTCCACAAGGAATTTTTAGGTGATTATAATTTCTGTGTTTAGCTTACTTCCAGGGCTTCTTTTGATATAAGGCTCATCTCTTAACTCATTATACACAAAGAGTTATAGATTTTACAAAATCAAGTAGTAAACTAATTTTTTTGAAAATTTCCAAATTTTGCTCTTCATTTGATTTCTTGATTTCTCTCGTTTGATTCTTGTTTATACAAATTTTATCCATCAAAAACAAATATGTTTTATTCATATAAAATTCATAAAAACTTAACATCCATGTAATGCCTGAGAAATTCCACGTATTATTAAATGAATATATTAATAGAAATGAATATTTATTTAAATATAAATGATTTCGTGTTATTAGACGAGTTAACTCAATTATATTAAAGTGATTAACGCGGACTTGTAACAAACTAGTTGAATTGCCTTGTGCGGCACCGTGATGAGAAATAGTAGTGACTATATTGATTAGCGAAAGAATTGTTGAGGCAAACAATTAATTGATAACTATTAAAGAATATTGATTAATTGCAAATAATTATGTGATTTCATATAAGTAATGAACACACTCTTAGATTAGCAATGTCACTCATGTGGATAGTAATACATGTCATGTAAAACAAATATGGCAATAAAAGTTGACATTGGCTTGAAGCTAAACCAGTCTTTGTGACGCCCCCAAAATAGGTATACAACACCCACTCTGAGTCGCCAAATACATGGTACAGAAAGCAAACTACAACTTCAATAATATAATTGTCGTGCAAAATACGACAACACATATAATGAGTTTAAATACAAATATTGTCTTCTAGACAATATCCACACTCAAATAAGTCCTCATTACAATTATTCAAACACTATTTTACAGAAATAGTGAGGACTGCTAAAACATCTTTCTAGAACCATTACTCCATACCACGACTCGATCCTGTTATGCTCTCACCTCCTGAGAAGAAAACTGGAACAAACAGAAAAAGGGTGAGCTCAACTAGCCCAGTAAAGAATATTATGACTAAGATAATATACAATAAATTATCATTAGTCTTCAACAGGGAAAAATCTGATAAAATATAATAGACAACAAGTTTTAGATCAACAACTGCAGCGGAAACAGCAAACCATTAGAAGAGTCAAGTAGAGAATGAGTTCTACTATCTTCTAAGATTTAAAAGTCCATCATCAATATTTTATCCCTGTAACAACAATCAATAACCATCTTTAATCAAATTTTCATCTTTGCACTACAGGCCAAAGATATTCATTTGTATCACCAGTCGGTCATGTTCATCTCAACACCTGTTCATCTTTGCACTACGGGCCAAAGATATTCATCAGTTAATCATTCATCTTTGCACTACAGGCCAAAGATATTCAGTAATATCATCATTTAGGACTGAGGATGATGAAAAATATCTTAAAGAAAATGAATCCAGTGAGACAGAAGGACAGGGATTCGTATAACAGTTTATCCAAGATCAATAATACTTCATAATAATCAATTGTGAAACAGAATTCAAAAATAAAGATCAAAACATGGATACAATCAAAGATAGTAACCATAATAGACATCTTGGATAAAAAAAAGAAAATTTTATTTTTCGGTGAATAGTGCCGTATTCGTGAATAGTGCCATATACGTGAATAGTAACTCCGACACAATAAGTTTTAAATTTGATAAAAAGTTCATATCAATATTTCAGCATAATGATATTGAAGAAAATAATATCATTTAAGAAGAAAATAATTTCATTTAAGAAGAAAATAATATCCCTTACCTCAAAATAACCGTACTTCTGATTGAATTTCGGATATAGTGCTGACAGAAACTTGCACTGTATAGCAACACTCAAAGTATACTCACAAGAATACGCTCGATAATATAGAGAGAAAAAGAGAAAAAACTTATGAATTCTGGTGTGATTTTCAATTCTATCTTAGCCCTCTATTTATAGGAAAATGTTAGCACGCCGAAGCAGACTTGACCTGCAACCTGATGGCTTTACCTGCTACTATTTCCACCCACCACATTTGAATAAAAATTTCAGCACATTTCTCACCAACCAAAAGTGGGGCCCACCAATTCTAGAATTTTCCATCAAAATGATAAATTCTGAAACTTCAGCAATTTCTGAACCAGTCATCTCTTAAAATTCATAACAAATCATACGTTCATTTTTAACGGTTCAAAATTTGTGGATATATACTCAACTTATATATGTATAACATATCCAAAATTCACAACGATCCAACGGTCGGATTAAAAATTATAACCCCGCAATATATCTCAAAAATCCTAATTGATTTATAATACCTCTATTCCAACAAAAATACTGATAAAACACTTCAACATTAACTCTTTCATTTTTAATCACAAAATATATCCAACATTTATATTCACATAAAATAAATATTTCCTTATCATATGAATCAATAATTAATTATTCACAATTAATATTACAGAATCACATATATGACAACCAGGTCGTTCTCAAGAAAGAGGGGGCTTTCCAATAAGGATTTTTCTTTACTGACGCGCAATTAGATGACCAAACCTCTCCTTAGACAGAACTTTCTAGACATTGCCAATAATGTTATCTAATAATATTATTCAAATAATATGAATTATTGATCTGATAATGGGAAATACTATGCAGTGATAATTATTGAAACAACAATAATATAAAATATCAATGCAGCAATTATTGAATCAATAAAATAAAATATTGAACAGTAACTACTGTAACAATTATTAAGTAGTGCATTCCTTCGTAAGAATTAATAATTCAAAAATACTGTGCAATCCGTGTGCTACTGTGCAACCACGCGTATTACTGTATTTTAACCACCGGGTATTCCAACAGTGTTAACGGTAATAACTACGCCGTTATTTGTAAAAACTCAAATTTGTCGTTTTCTTCATCCGACCGTTATCCGTTATGGGGCCCACAAATTGTTGCGCCGTCGTACGAATAGTCCCCGACAGAAAGAATATTCCACGACCAAACGAATATTTCCCGACACAATAAATATTTTATAACCACTTGCTTATTTTGCAAAATTTTTACATTTCACCCATATCCAAAGCATTATATCAAATTAATACCTTATTAATTTAGAATAATGAATAAAGAAAAATTCACTTTTATTTATAATAAGTTGGGGTCTTACAACCTCCCCTCCTTATAAAATTTCGTCCTCGAAATTGACGTACGTACCTGGTGTTTCGAACAGGTAAGGGCACCTTGCTTTCATTTCCGATTCCAACTCCTATGTCATTTCTTCAATAGCATGGTTCCTCCACAAAACCTTAACTTGTGGTATAACCTTGGTGCGTAGGACATGCTCTTTCTTATCCAAGATCTTAACAGGTACCTCTTCGTACGTTAAATCTTCGGCTATC
Organism: Panax notoginseng; assembly: GCA_016801055.1. NCBI lineage: Eukaryota > Viridiplantae > Streptophyta > Magnoliopsida > Apiales > Araliaceae > Panax > Panax notoginseng. Next base: position 164,025,899 of record CM029018.1, on the reverse strand, counting down.
TCGTCTGGTTCTAACGCAATAATATGGTTCGGGTCTTTCACATATTTACGAAGCATGGATATGTGAAAAACATTATGAACACGAGACATACTTGGAGGTAATGCGAGTCTATAGGCCACATTTCCTATTCGGTCAAGAATCTCAAATGGACCAATAAATCTTGGATTGAGCTTTCCTCTCTTTTTAAATCTTGTAACTCCCTTCCATGGAGCAACACGTAACAGTACATGATCTCCAATATTAAACTCCACGTCCTTTCTATGAAGATCAACATAACTCTTTTGTCGATCTTGTGAGGTTTGAATACATTGTCGAATCATTTGGATCTTTTCTGTAGTCATGCGTACTAATTCTGGTCCCAACAACGTTGCTTCTCCCACCTCGTCCCAGCATAATGGAGAGCGACATTTTCTTCCATACAACACCTCGAATGGAGTCATGCCTATACTTGCTTGATAACTGTTATTGTAGGAGAATTTCACCAATGGTAGGTACTTATCCCAACTCCCTTTGAATTCTAGGACACAGAGTCTTAATAGATCTTCAAGAGTTTGAATAGTCCTCTCTGATTGGCCGTCCGTTTGAGGATGCTATGCTGAACTAAATCGTAAATCCGTGCCCATAGCTTTCTGCAAGCTAACCCAAAATCTTGAAGTGAATCTTGGGTCACGATCCGAAACTATGGATATTGGCATGCCATGCAATCTCACACTCTCATTCACGTACATACGAGCAAGACGTTCAAGGGAATAAGTCTCACGTATAGGCAAGAAATGGGCAGACTTGGTTAATCTATCAACAATAACCCAAATCGCATCTATGCCTTGAAATACTTTGGGAAGACCTGTAACGAAATCCATAATAATGTGTTCCCACTTCCATTTCGGAATCTCAAGTGGTTGCAATGGACCCTTTGGCACTTGATGCTTCGTCTTTACACGTTGACAGGTTAAACACCTCGAGATAAACTCCGCGATTTCTCTCTTCATATTGTTCCACCAAAATATATGTCGAATATCATGATACATTTTGGTACTCCCAGGATGGATTGCAAACGGGGTGTTGTGTGCCTCCATCATGATTCTATGCTTCAAGTCAGAATCGTTAGGAACACAAAGTCTAGAGTTGAATCTAAGTATTCCTTTTTCATCGATTTTCGCTTCTAGAATAGCTCCTTCTTCCACTTTCTTCTTCATACGTATCAGCCCCAGGTCCGTAGCTTGAGCAGCTTTAACTTTATCGATTAAAGTCGGTTCTACTAGTATATTCGCCATCATCATGTGGGTCCCTGGAGTCTTTAATTCTACCTCCATCCTTTGCAAGTCATACAGAATGGGCCTTTGCATTGACAATATCGCACTCGTACTCACATATGATCTTCTACTCAATGCGTCAGCTACTACGTTCTCTTTTCCTGGATGATATTGAATAGTGTGATCGTAATCTTTCAATAGTTTAAGCCAACGTCGTTGCCGCATGTTGAGTTCTTTTTGGGTGAATAAATATTTGAGGCTTTTATGGTCCGTATAAATCTCCACTTTCTCCCCATACAAGTAGTGTCTCCAAATTTTCAACACGAATACGACTGCTGCCAACTCCAGATCATGAGTAGGATAATTCCTCTCATATTCTTTGAGTTGTCGCGAGGCATAGGCTATGACTTTCCCATGTTGCATGAGAACACATCCTAACCCTTTGCCTGAAGTATCGTTGTAGATAACAAATCCATCCGTACCAAATAGATTGTCAGAACAGGTGCCGAAATGAGTCTCCTTTTGAGCTCTTGGAAACTCTTCTCGCATTCCTCGCTCCATACGAATTTTGTATCTTTCCGAGTCAGCTGAGTTAACGGAGTAGCGATTCGAGAAAATCCTTCCACGAATCTCCGATAATAACCAGCTAAGCCCAGAAAGCTGCGTACTTCGGTCACCGACTTCGATAGCTCCCAACTTTGTATTGCTTCAATCTTCGTCGGGTCAACAGATACTCCATGTTTTGACACCACGTGCCCAAGGAATGCTACTTCTTCAAGCCAGAACTCGCATTTCTTCAGCTTGGCATAAAGCCTATTTTCACGAAGCCTTTCAAGTATCAACTTCAAATGGTGCTCATGATCTTCACGACTTTTGGAATAGATAAGGATGTCATCAATAAAAACAACAACGAATTGATCCAAATATTCTTTGAATACACGGTTCATCATATCCATGAAAGCAGCTAGAGACCATATCCCTAAGCTCTGATACCAACTGTGACGCCCCCAAAATAGGTATACAACACCCACTCTGAGTCGCCAAATACATGGTACAGAAAGCAAACTACAACTTCAATAATACAATTGTCATGCAAAATACGACAACACATACTGTGAGTTCAAATACAAATATTGTCTTCTAGACAATATCCACACTCAAATAAGTCTTCATTACAATTATTCAAACACTATTTTACAGAAATAGTGAGGACTGCTAAAACATCTTTCTAGAACCATTACTCCATACCACGACTCGATCCTGTTATGCTCTCACCTCCTGAGAAGAAAACTGGAACAAACAGAAAAAGGGTGAGCTCAACTAGCCCAGTAAAGAATATTATGACTAAGATAATATACAACAAATTATCATTAGTCTTCAACAGGGAAAAATCTGATAAAATATAATAGACAACAAGTTTTAGATCAACAACTGCAGCGGAAACAGCAAACCATTAGAAGAGTCAAGTAGAGAATGAGTTCTACTATCTTCTAAGATTTAAAAGTCCATCATCAATATTTTATCCCTGTAACAACAATCAATAATCATCTTTAATCAAATTTTCATCTTTGCACTACAGGCCAAAGATATTCATTTGTATCACCAGTCGGTCATGTTCATCTCAACACCTGTTCATCTTTGCACTACGGGCCAAAGATATTCATCAGTTAATCATTCATCTTTGCACTACAGGCCAAAGATATTCAGTAATATCATCATTTAGGACTGAGGATGATGAAAAATATTTTAAAGAAAACGAATCCAGTGAGACAGAAGGACAAATAGTAGGGATTCGTATAACAGTTTATCCAAGATCAATAATACTTCATAATAATCAATTGTGAAATAGAATTCAAAAATAAAGATCAAAACATGGATACAATCAAAGATAGTAACCATAATAGACATCTTGGACAAAAAGAAGAAAATTTTATTTTTCGGTGAATAGTGTCGTATTCGTGAATAATGTCGTATACGTGAATAGTGCCTTACGTGAATAGTAACTCCGACACAAAAAGTTTTAAATTTGATAAAAAGTTCATATCAATATTTCAGCATAATAATATTGAAGAAAAAATAATATCATTTAAGAAGATAATAATATCCCTTACCTCAAAATAACCGTACTTCTGATTGAATTTTGGATATAGTGCTGACAAAAACTTGCACCGTATAGCAACACTCAAAGTATACTCACAAGAATATGCTCGATAATATAGAAAGAAAAAAAGAAAAAACTTACGAATTCTGGTGTGATTTTCAATTCTAACTTAGCCCTCTATTTATAGGAAAATGTTAGCACGCCGAAGCAGATTTGACCTGCAACCTGATGGCTTTACCTGCTACTATTCCCACCCACCACATTTGAATAAAAATTTCAGCACATTTCTCACCAACCAAAAGTGGGGCCCACCAATTCTAGAATTTTCCACCAAAATGATAAATTTCGAAACTTCAACAATTTCTGAACCAGTCATCTCTTAAAATTCATAACAAATCATACATTCATTTTTAACGGTTCAAAATTTGTGGACATATACTCAACTTATATATGTATAACATATCCAAAATTCACAACGATCCAACGGTTGGATTAAAAATTATAACCCCCGCAATATATCTTAAAAACCCTAATTGATTTATAATACCTCTATTCCAACAAAAATACTGATAAAACACTTCAACATTAACTCCTTCATTTTTAATCACAAAATATATCCAACATTTATATTCACATAAAATAAATATTTCCTTATCATATGAATCAATAATTAATTATTCACAATTAATATTACAGAATCACATTTATGACAACCAGGTCGTTCTCAAGAAAGAGGGGGCTTTCCAATAAGGATTTTTCTTTACTGACGCACAATTAGATGACCAAACCTCTCCTTAGACAGAACTTTTTAGACATTGCCAATAATGTTATCTAATAATATTATTCAAATAATATGAATTATTGATCTGATAATGGGAAATACTGTGCAGTGATAATTATTGAAACAACAATAATATAAAATATCAATGCAGCAATTATTGAATCAATAAAATAAAATATTGAACAGTAACTACTGTAACAATTATTAAGTAGTGCATTCCTTCGTAAGAATTAATAATTCAAAAATACTGTGCAATCCGTGTGCTACTGTGCAACCACGCGTATTACTGTATTTTAACCACCGGGTATTCCAACAGTGTTAACGGTAATAACTACGCCGTTATTTGTATAAACTCAAATTTGTCGTTTTCTTCATCCGACCGTTATCCGTTATGGGGCCCACAAATTGTTGCGCCGTCGTACGACTATTCCCCGACAGAAAGAATATTCCACGACCAAACGAATATTCCCCGACAAAATGAATATTTTATAACCACTTGCTTATTTTGCAAAATTTTTACATTTCATCCATATCCAAAGCATTATATCAAATTAATACCTTATTAATTTAGAATAATGAATAGAAAAAAATTTACTTTTATTTATAATAAGTTGGGGTCTTACAGTCTTGGCACTGTCAGGGTACGGCGTAGCTGCGCTCTCCTAGCAGTACAAACTGGCGCAGCTGTGCCAGTAGTCAGTTGGAGAAAAATTAACTTTCTACTTTAGAAATTAAATGAAACAATTATGTGATATGTGTGACACTAATAAACCATGGAATAAAGTACGTTATGTTCGACGAATGAATTATTAAGTGAGCAATTAATTAATATTAATTGTTAATGGTCAGTGTAGAATATTGATTAATTGATAATGATAATTAATTAATAATATGTGATTAATATTGTTAGTAATATGTCTATAAATATAATAAGAATTATAAAGATAATTAATGGTTATGGAGATCTATAAATACATTAATCAATGAGGAATGGATTAATTAATATTGGTGGTAATTAATCAAAGAAGTGAATAATTTATTTATTTGACATAAAATAAATAAGTAAGTTATTAATATGATAAGATTATATTGACTGTTATGTGCATATGAGCAATAATTAAAAATATAAAATACGACTATATCATATAGTGTAGTGTGACACTTATGTAACTATACTATATATAGTAACCATATATAAAGATTTATTGAAACTATATGATATGAATACATCATAAAATGTGTATGTGACAATATGTATGTGGGTAGACATTAAAATAAAATGTACATGGATTATATGTATGTTGATTAAACAACAACTACCTTGAAATATTAAATCATAATGTGACATTAAGTTATAACTAATGTATGGTTGATATGTGTATAAGATATAACATAAGAGTAGGAATGGGTATAAGTGTTGCAAGAATGCTGAGATAATTGGCTTGTCCCAAATTTAGTGCCCCATTTGCTCTCGCTTCTCAGTCACGTGTTTGGCAAAAAGGCTAAGGCCTATTGTCTCTTTCTTCTTCCAAGCTTTTCTAGATGATGATTATGGGGGGGGAGTGGTGATTATGATGATTATCAACTACCATCCAACAACTCCTTGTTAACCTTCATGCAATCCTTTCATCCATAAGTTTGATTCAATGGGGAATTGCAAAGTCTGTGTATTGGGTTTTCTATATATATGCACTCTCCTTCTCCAATTGTCATTGCTGAGAATTGTCAAGTGTGAGATTGAGAGCATACAAGTATTCTAGGACATTGGAAGTTCAATTTGCAACAAGTTCATTCATTTTACAGAGGTATAACCTCACTTCTTTGCTTTCCATTTCAGTCTCTGTCAAAAATGAGTTTTGAGTTCTTGAATTTCAAATTCTTATTTTGGTGGAGTTAGATGTTAAAAGGGTTGGGTAATGTTCATATAGTTGTTATATAATCATATAAGCATGTTTAAACTGATATATGACTGGTTAGAATCGAATTCGTGAATAATTTCTATGGTTGGACTAGTTTTCTACCGAAGCAGACTGTTCCTGGCTCGAACCAGGCACGGCGCAGCTGCGCCGGACTCTGAGTTCAGTTTTGATTTCTGTTTTACAATCTGCTAAGTGTTGGTATAATACTATGACTTAAACTAGCATGCAAGCATGTGTAAGGGGTATATATAAGTATATTAACCTAAGGTGAGCATGTTTAGACTAGCAAGCATGATTTACGAAAGTGTGTAGTTTAAAATGAATTTAGGAACTTTAGAAACAAACTTGATGAGTATGAATGACATGTTTATATACTAACCTTGCAAGCATGTAGGTATGGTTTAGAAACGCATGAATAAACCTTTAACTTATGTTTATATGATTTGTAAGAGAGCATGAGCGTGTGGAACGTATTAGTAAGCTTTACAAATAAAAATACGACTTTTGAAGTGAATGTTAACACACTACTTTGAAAGATAGAATCTGACATTTATAAACATGTTGGTGATACTCTTAGACTCACTCATGTAGTATAAATAGGTACCTACCATGCTTGTGTATCATATTTCAAGTGAAGCATGAACGGAGCATATTTTCAACCAAAGCGATGCTAATTTCACATATGTGTTATGAAAATTTACAAGCATGCCTAATATGAGTTTTATAAATACCTTGTACGTTTAGAGAGCAAGCATGATAGACTTTGTGATTTCATGACCTTGAATGGCCTTAACTTGTTGAAATATTTAATTTAGAATTATATTATGAAAGGAGGAACCTAGATTGACTTGAGAACATAACCAGACCTTTAACATGGCAAAACATAGTATTAATGAATGTTGTGTTCAAGCCAGACAGAAACCACTAGGCAACAGCTGAGTCTTGGCTTGGCCAGAGGACGGCGTAGCTGCTCCGGTCCTAGGCTTAGCCATGGCGCAGCTATGCCAGTTTGGAATCTGAGATTCTGCAATTCTGATTTTGGACAGCTAACTTGTATGATGCCTATATTGCTGAAAGTGGTTTAAAACCTACTGATGCATGTATATATGTGATGATTAAGTAATATGATGGTGTTTGTCTTGTAAAAGGAAAGTCCACGGGTAAAAAGGACTTAACCTTGAGCATTCTTAATTTGCTTATGAAATAACTAGGTATTTGATTCGTGATGAACCTATAAGCTGATTTTATACCATGTGTGCATACTTTAATCATGTCGAGATTGATTAAAGAATGTGTTAGCTAATGAACATCTTGTACTTATAATACGCTATAAATAGGATTCAAAAGTGTTGATTAATTAATGTGGATGAACTACGCTTAAGGTAAGTATCTGAACTATCCTTTACATTGTGCAAGTATCCTAAACTCTTGCATTACTTTATTCGACGAATGTCGTAAGCAAACCTTATCTCTTTGGATGCAAGTTATCTTACTTTCTCGTTCAATTGAGCTAGTATGTTAAACTCTTGAGAAAACTATTATTCATGTTGAACTTGGTATTTTTCTTGAATATTGTGAAAGTGTCTATGCCATTTGATTCGGCTAGACTATATGCATATTTATAAAATTATCCAAACCAATTGACTGGTGCGGAAATCTTAAAAATTGAGATGAACAACCCTTATGGTAAGGGGAGTGTTTATTGTTGGAAGCCCCAACACACGCGTGAATATTACTGTGTAGTTATGCATAACTTAGAGTATTGTAGACTGATCATCTATAGAACTTGATTTATTTTAGGTTATCAGTTTAATATTGGTAATTCTAGTAGATGTTCAATGGTCCTTAGTGATTGCTCAGTATATATTGTTTATCTAGTTAGATACATTGATAGCCATTGAATTCATATATATCTGTTGATTTATATTGAATTATCATTCTTATTCCAAGGATTTGATTCAAGAATTATTGATATTCATTATTCGGGATATTTTTTTGAAACCTTGAACTATCTTAGAAATGATACTTCGATATTTCAAACTCGTGTTATAAAACTCTTCACCCTTGTTATATATTACTTGCTAGGCAATTTGTGTTCATTCTTGCTTATTTAAAACTTTTCAATTAAGGCGGAACAAGAAAGTGTCTCTAGAAAAGACAAGGGCAAGGACAAAGCTACCGACTAGCTTGTTCCTTTATGTTTTAAGACTATTATGTTGTATTAAGAATATTTTCAGACTATGTTTAAGCTTAAGTAGGATTATGTAATAAGTCTTTATTCGGTATTATTATGTAATATTTTAAGTATTGTAGGTTGCGAGACTTGGGGGAATAATTATAATAAATTATTGTATATTATTCTAAATTAGATTTTTCGTTGTGAATGTGTGAATTTAGTTATTATGGTATTACCATGAGAACATGATGAGCTGAATTCGAGTGACCAAGTAGCGGTCCGAATTTCGGGGCGTCACAATCCATATATGAAAATCAAATATTAACAAAAGTTTTAATCATTACCTTTAAATATTTTCTTCCTTCATTCCTTCTTCTTCTTTCTTTTTCTCTTTTTCTTTCTTTTGAATATTTGGGGAAGTACGGGAGTGAGTGAGGGAATCCTGAGTGAAGTGCTGATAATATCCTTTTTTAAGGCTTGGAATAGATAGCCAACATCATGGCCCTCTCTTACCTAACATTAATAAACCAACCAATCACATGAAAGGTTGGTGAAGAAAATTGGGAAAGACATGGAGTATTAAGGAAATAAGTCTCAACAATTATTCCACATTTATCAGCATTAGATGCCCCTCTCACGGCCCACTACTCCTCTCACGGCCCACCATTCCATAAATCTAATTCTTCCTCTTTTATTTACTTACTTATTAGTTTAATTGTTCGTTTAACCATTTATCAATTTAACATTTTATAGTTTTAAAATAATAATCATAAATTAAATTAGACTTTTATTTCATAAAATTCGGGGTCTTATAATCAGTCTATTTGGAGGTTCTTGATGCTCCGAGCATTTAGAGGTCAGAAGTATTGTTAATAGAGCGATCAGATTATTGACTTACGCCTTACTTAGATTATCTGGCAGATGGAGTGTTACCTTCTGATCGGATGATAGCAAAGAAAATAAAGGACAAGAGTTCAAACTTCGTAGTTATCGATGGGGATCTGTATCGACGAGTATTTTTTTCCCTTTTGCTGAAGTGTTTGGTTCCATCCAAAGCTGAGTACGCCCTTCGGGAAGTTCATGAAGACATTTGTGGCGATCATATGGGAGCTAAGGCATTGGCGTATAAAGTGCTTCGACATGGTTACTACTGGCCAATAATCTTCCAAGAGGCAAAGAAATATGTACAGAATTGTCCTAAATGCCAATTGAATAGTCATATTCCTCATCAGCCTCCCGGAGAGTTCTTCTCGATTTTGTTCCCGATCCCATTTGTAGTTTGGGGAATCGACATTTTGGGTCCATTACTGAAGGCTAAAGGGCAGGTTAACTTTGTTGCGGTGGCTATTGATTATATGGCTAAGCGGGTGGAGGCGAAGACCCTTCAATCGATTACAGAACAGGAGTGTTTGAAGTTTTTAAAGGATTTCATCGTCTTTCGGTTCGGAATTCCCATGGTGTTGGTGCTAGATAATGGTAGACAGATTTTGGGGTCTAAGTTCAAAGAATTTTTAAGGGACTTGGGAATCCATCATCAGAAGAAATCAGTTGCCCATCCTCAATCCAATGGGAAAGTGGAAGTCACCAATCAGAATTTGTTGAATGGAATCAAAAGAAGTCTAGAAAAAGCTAAGGGAAGGTAGCCTGAGGAGTTGATTAGTGTTTTGTAGGCCTATCGAACTACCCCTCGGACAAAGACAAACAATTCTCTGTTCAAGTTAGCCTACGGAACTGATGCCCTTATTCCAGTTGAGATCAATCCACCTTCACTTCGGGTCAGTCAGTTTAAGGAGTTGTATAATGATTAAAGCCTTTGCCTCAATATTAATTTTTTAGAGGAGGTTCGGGAATTGGCCTTGGTAAGACTAGCAGTCTACCAGAGGACAACGACCATGCATTATAACAAGGAGGTAAAGTTGAGGATATTTGAAGTTGGAGATCTAGTTCTTTGAGAGTTGGAGGCATCATCTCCCCAAAACCTCGGGAAGCTAATTTCCAACTAGGAAGGACCTTACGAGGGTATTAAAGTGACAAAGCTAGGAACTTACTGGCTTCGAGCAATGGATGGAACATAAGTCAAAAATACTTTGCATGCAGGGAGGCTTAGGAAGTATTATCAGTAATGCATGTTAAGTAGGTTTCCTTTATGACTCTGTAAATCTTTTCTAAGTTATCAATAAAATAAACATTCAATTTTGCTAAAAGACATATTTTTCATTCATTTTAAAATATTTGTACATGGGAAATTATTTACATATAAAAAAGAAATACAATTATTCATGGGGAGAGTCGGCTAATTCGTCATCGAAGGAGTCTAGGATGTTGGTGTTGAGACTAGCTGCCAACATCTTCTCCCTTATCCTTTCTTTGTGGCTTTAATAGCCTTCAGAAAATTGGGAGATGATGTGGTTAGTTAGCTCAGGTGATTCCTGATACTCCTCGATGATCTTCCATTTATCGGCTTCGACGGCAGTCGATTTCTCGAGCTTCAGCTGTTTATAATCCTCCTCCAGATCCGAAGTCGCCCTCATAAGATTTCTCATCTTATGGATTTGTACGAATTAACTAGTCTTCAAGAGTTTTATATGTATTTTCAATGCTTCATTATCTCCCTTCAGTTCAGCCCGATCCACAAGGATTTTTTCTTCCTGCTCAGTAAGCTCGGAGACCTTCCATTTCAACTCCTTTACTTCAAACATCAGCGTCTTGGAGTGGAGTCGGGTGGTGTTGTATTTGCCTCTTTCTTCTGTAAACTTAGAAGAGGACTTCTCGAGTTCTATTTAGAGTCGTTTGGAAATTGCCGTGGTGGGTAGGGTGAGCATAGTGCGGTTTGAAGTCCAATCCGTACCCAAAACCGCTTAGGTACGGTTTGACAAATCCAAAATCGCACATGAAACCGCTTGTGATTGGTGCAGTTTTAAACTGTGCGGTGCGGTTTCAATTGGTGTGGTTTCGATTCCAAAACCAATTGAAACGACAAAAAGGTCTAAGCCTTCAATAGAATTTAACACAGAGCTCACATCGAGCAATTAATGTGACGCCCCCAAAATTAGGTATACATCACCCATCTTGGGTCGTCAGATACATTGTACAGAATACAAATACAACTTACTAATATAACTGTCGTGTACAATACGACAAAACATAAACTGTGAGTTTGAATACAAATATTATCTTCTAGAGAGTATTCATACTCAAAAGGAGTCCTCATTACATTTATTAACACACCATTACATAGAATAGTGAGGACTACTAACTAATACTATCATTCGGACCATCACTCCGTTTCCCGACTTGCCCCAACTACGTTCTCATTTCCTGAAGAGAACAGTGAAAGAAAGGGTGAGCTCAACTAGCCCAGTAAGAAATATTATGACTAAGATAATGCAGAATAAATTATCATTAGCCTTCAACAATGTTAAACTGATAAAATATAATAGACATCAAGTTTAACTGCAGCGGAACAAGCAATCCATTAAAAGAGTCAAGTAGAAAATAAACTCTACTATCTTTTATGATTTAAAAGGTTTTTCAACACTGTGATCGCTGGGACTCAGCTTAATAAAATAATCCACATTATCGAATCACCCCTGCACTACGGCCAAGGATATTCGTGTATTCAATAATGGTCATGATCATGCCAACAGCTGTCCATCAACGCACTACGGCCAATGAGGACTTTTACCACATCATTTATAACATTACGGTCATGATTATACCGAATAATCCCTGGTCATAATCATACCAAGTCCATCTATGCACTACAGGCCACAGATGACTTTTAACATTTTATAAACATGAGGATGATGACAATGATATAAGAATTCAATAAAACAAGTTCAAGAATTAATTTATCCAAGAATTAACAACGTCCAAATTGTAAACATGATACTGCTTTGTGGAGTAAAATTCAAGAATGCTTAGAAGAATATTTTCATGAAAAGATACTGGATTAACCGCAATTATCAAGGATATTCCACAAATTTCATGAAGTATAGAAGTCAAAACTTAACCAACTAAGTATAATAAAGAATGGAATAACAAAAGAAATCACCATGCATGCGACAGACCGCACAGACAGGTTATTCCAACAGAATAATAAATAATGGAACCAGGTCCGGCGTAAAACGCACAGACAGGATATTCCAACAGAATAATAATAAAGACAAAACCAGGTCCGGTGTAAAACACACAGACAGGATGTTCCAACAGAATAATAGTAAAGACGGAACCAGGTCCGGTGTAAAACACACAGACAGGATGTTCCAACAGAATAATAATAAAAACGGAACCAGGTCCGGTGTAAAACACACAGACAGGATGTTCCAACAGAATAATAGAAGAATGTCACCAAGTATAGGGTAGACCGCGTATACAGGTTATTCCAACAGAATAATAAGAAATGGAACAACAACAGTTCTCTTCATGAATAAGAAAGAATAACACCCCTTACCGTTTTAAAGAAGAGCTGAAATAAGGAAGTAGTTAAGTAGCAGAATACTCTTCTTCTCTCTCTCTATAGTTTCTCTCTATAGTTTCTCTCTCTAGAGTTCAGTGAATTCGTAAGAAATAATGAAGAAATGAGCTGCTATTTATAGAAAAATAGAATGCATAGTAACTAATCCATGAACGGTCCAGATTAATTACTTTAATCTGACGGTCCATATTTAAAGAAAAATCTTTTAAATAAAATATAATATATTCTATTTATAGAATAACTTTAATAAAGTATTCTGTTTTATATAAAAAGATGTTTCTATTTTATTACGTTAATAATACGAATAAAACAAAACGTCATTATCGCTAATTAAGTCATATTATTAACTGACAATAATTGAATCAAACTGAGTGACTTCTCACATAAGCATTAATAATCAATACCGTGTGCTACTATGCAACCACACGTATTACTGTACTTTTACTACCGAGTAGTTCAACAGTATCAATGGTAAAACTTCCGCCGTTATTTTTAATAAAATATTTTTGTCGTTTTCTCAATCCGACAATAATTTCGTTGTGGGGTCCACCAATGATTGTACCGTTGTACGAATATTTCCTGTTAAAACGAATATTCCCCGACCAATTGAATATTATATAACAACTTGCGTACTTTGCAAAATTTATAAATATTACCCACATTATATCAAATTAACTCCATAATATTCGAAAATGATATTTATAGAAAATTCATCTTTATTTATAAAAGTTGGGGTCTTACAATTAACTTAGTGATAGAGTCGACAATGAGAATTATATCAAGCATAGAAACAAAGCTCCTTCTGCCAAACATGTCAAATTCACCATCAAATCATAGAACAGTGAGACACATAAAATAGTTTTAGTTTATAATAAAGGAATGCTGCTTTAAAACTAAAACATACGCTATATAAAACAACAGAGACCGTATATTCGATAACAAGTAAGAAGGTTTATCTAGTTTCCAAAAAAATTAAAGTATATACTGGAGATAGAATGAAATTTTATCTTATATATTGTAGGGAGGACTTATAGAATATAATCCTAACTTTACCTAATTTGAAAAATAATCTATTAGACTATTACTACTATAGCATAGACCTTAACTAATGCATCAAGTGATCGAACCAACGAATTTGGCCCCTCAGCTATAAGCCCCTCCAGTAACGCATCAAACAAATCTGAAATTCCAAACTCAAATGCTTAATTTTTGACTCTATAACCTTTAACCATCTTCTTTTAATTGGTTAAAAAATGACAATGCAAGACTGGGGTTTTCTCTGAGCGTGTTCAAGTGAAAAGTAAATTTAGAATTTACTAGAGATAATACATACATACACACACATGGTGCAGTTTTGGTTTTATGCGTGCAGTTTTGGTTTTATGCGTGCGGTTTTGGCTAGTAACCAGACCAGAACTGTAAATTTGGTTATTCAATCCACCTAAAACTACCACATACGCCGGAACCATTGGTGCGGTTCGTACGATTTTTGGTACGATTTCAATTTCAATTTAGTTACTTGCTCTGCCCTAGTAGTGGGCCTTCAGAGGTCAATGGATTTTCGAGATGTGGAAGAGGAGGAAGAGGACGAATTTGGCTAGTTTCTTCTATTCGGGCCTTTTTTAGAGGGGGTTTGGTTGCAATTTCTTCAATTTAGGAGTCAGATGGAACTTTTTGGATGATTGTTGGATAGTGGATTTGGGGATCGTCGTTGATAATAGGAGCTTCGGCAATTGAATTAGAAGAAGGTGTGGATGTTTTGGTTTGCCTTCTTCTTTTCTTCTTCATCAAACCAGCTTGTTGGATCTAGTCATGTCCACAGATTTTTTGGTAGACAATTTGATCGACATCGGGACAATGGTTATCGATTGTATGATAAGGAGTGGTTCGACATGTTGGAGAGGAGCTCAGGGGTGTTGATTGGAATTTCTTTATAAGGATGATACGATCTCGGTTTCTAAGCTCTCATCGGTGATCGGTCGAGGAATTGTTTCAGTTAGGAGGGGCGGTTGTGAGCTAAAAGCATTGAAGCTTTCTGGTTTAAAGATTGATATTGCAAATATAAAAGGAGAATTAAGTAAAAGATAATTAATAGTTTTGAACTAAAATGGAAAAGGTTTGTATAAGCACTTACAACCATGACTGTAGAGCCAAGTCGGGTCGGATAATACTTCAATGGGCCAATCAAATGTCTTTATCTTACTATAGAAGGATCAGAATCCATTGATTTGGCACTTAGGAAATTTGGTGACTTTGAGAATGGGTTCATTTTGGGAAGCCCAGTTTGGTAGGAGTTTCAGATCGGTGTCCTTGATGAAGATCCATTATGGGTGTCATCCTTTATTACTAGATGGAGTCTTTATATATGTGGTTTTTCCAAGACAAAGTTTTAGTTGGCGTAGACTTGGTTCTTTACATCGGCCTACGCTATACAGCGCAAAAAAGAAGTATAATCCATGAGTGATCTTAAGCTCTTGACAGAATGCGATGAATGAAATCGTATGAATATATGTGTTCGGCACCAGCTCTGCAAACCCAGTTCCAATAAGCCCAAGGAAAGAGGAGATGAATTTATATAGGGAAAATCAGATGTTATACTTAAGGGCCAGAAAGGGATGGCCATCCATTCTCCCTTCAGGCGCCAATACATCCTCTCGTGGAGGTGGGGGCTCGGATGGAGTATTCGTTTTGTATCTGGAACTGCTTTTGGATAGCATCCAGTTATAAACTCTGTATGGAGGATGGGATGTTTACATGAGTGTAGGCTTTGCTGGATGCAAATTATTTTTGGATTTGTATCTCAAGGAGTTCGGTAGGTGCCAATGGTGATGCTAGGGGATCAGAAGATGATGAAATGACTTTAGCCTGGAGTTTCGATGGTGGTTGACGGTGGAATATCTATAGGAATAAGATCGTTGGTTGCAATGGAAGAGGTTATAACGGTGGTTAAAGGGGTGTAGATAGGGGCAGTGTTAGTGGGGCTAATTTTGGAGCTAGGTACTGTAGGAATATTGGTGGAGGTGGAAACGTTTGTGGTGACCATTGATGCTCAGAAGTAAAGGATCCTTCAAAAGTTCTTGTCGAAGATGGAGTTTGACAGTGGAAACGAAAGAGCACAGAGCAAGCTTAGACGATTTTGAAAAATTAGACCTAAAATGTGGCAATTATTTTTTGGGAAGAGGTTTTGAAATGGTCGACCATTTATATTCGCACGTTTCCCTAAAAACGGCGTAATAAGTTGTCTGACATAATGTTAATATTAATGGTGAGACCGGACAATAAATGTTGGTGAACGTGGAGTGATGTAGGGGCCTTGCAATTAGTGTTGGGTACGTTACCGAGGTATCTGATTTTGAACTTGGTCTATTCATATTTATTATGCAATTATTGGGCTTTTAATGAGGAACTCTTACATTAAATGTCCCATTATAATGGAAAACTGGGAGGGCAATGTTAGGGCATGCTTATTTGGACCCAGATGATTCTGTGGGCCATGATCCACGTGGAGAAAGTCTCCCCACGTTGGAACCTGTTTAGGCAATTAAAAATTTTTAAGGAATCCAATTTTTCTAATTGAATTTGATTTCTAATTCCTAAGGAAAATGTCATAATAGAATCCGACTTCCTACCTTTAAAGAGATTCAGTTCAATCCCATTAAGGAATCTAACCTAATGAGGATTCCTATTTTCATATGGGGAAGTACATCTAGAAGAGGTGTTATCACTATAAATACAAGGTTATACACTGGTTCTCAGGTACACCGAAATCATTATTATTTTCCGACACTAAATATCTTAATTGTTAAACATTGTCCAGCATGTACATATTCTCGCTATCCTCCGACGGCCCAAGCCGTCAAGTTCTACGTGTAATTTCATTTATGTGCAAGATTGGACGAGTTTTTAGTAATTGTGGCGCGTGGACAAATATTGTTGTTAACAGTAACAAAAATAAAAAGAAAAGGCAAATAAAACATACAGATATGGAGTAAAGATGGTGCAATATATATGTGTACAAAATGAGCAAGTAAAACAACTTCCGCGCCCTAAAAATATCAATTTAACAAACAGGGATTCAATAATTATGATG
Source organism: Panax notoginseng (assembly GCA_016801055.1). Lineage (NCBI taxonomy): Eukaryota > Viridiplantae > Streptophyta > Magnoliopsida > Apiales > Araliaceae > Panax > Panax notoginseng. The sequence continues at coordinate 164,009,102 of CM029018.1, read as the reverse complement.
AATTTGGATAAAATAAAAACAATATATATTAGACGCTATCATATTAAGGAAAAAATTACAACAGGTGTAAAAGAAGTTACATATTCCTATTTGATTCTTTTGCCATCCATATCACTAACATCAATAAGGAAAAGAGGTAAGAAAAATCAACCAAGGATGCGTCAACATTCCTTCTAGTTACAAAAAATGGTGTAAATTAAGTCACTACTTTACCAGTAAGTTCTAGCATGAGTAAACCAATAAATATATATCTTTCTTAATTCTTGCAAAAAAAAAAAAAATTCAATTGTTACTAATTCCTTGCTCGAACCAAAGGAGAAGGAAGAGGCGAATGAGGAGACATAATCATATGTGGAGTCATCATTCTTGGCGTCTTCATAATATCATCCCACCTTCGGAACGACAACTTGAGCTGAAGATCATTGTGCCACATTTGTTTCTTCTTAGCCATTTCCCTTTCATTTTCTTGGAGCACAAACTTCTTAATCCGCCGCAACGCAACCCTCATTGTCTCATCATCCATATTCGCGTAACAAACCCTAAACCAGCCCGGCTCTGAGCAATGAAACGAAGAGCCAGGTGAAACGTTTAGCTTAACTTCGTTGATTATAACGCGCCACAGCACCAATTCAGCTTCAACGGTAGGCTCTTTAAGTAGCTTACGCAAGTCCATCCAGAAAAACAGACCAGCATTGCTATCTAAATTTCCTATTCGGACTTGCATTAGTCCACGAGTGAAAACCCCGTGCCTTGCAGCTAGCCTTTTCCTGCTTTCGGATATGTATTTCTCTATAAACATGTCATCGGACAGCATTGATGCTATCAAATGTTGTGTTTGTGTGGAAACTAATCCGAAACTTGACATTTTCCTTGCGCAATTTACTACTACGTCGTTGTAGGAGTAAATTATTCCAATTCTAAATCCCGGGAACCCCATGTCTTTAGACAAACTATACACCAAGTGTATGAGATCTTTGTTATATCGTTTGTCTTCTTCTATAATCTCGGCTATGCTGATATAACTGGGCTTGCTGAAAACTGTGGCAGCATAAATTTCGTCGCAGATAAGGTGAATGTTTTTCTCGTTGATGAAATTCACTAGGCTTATTAATGTGTCACGGTCTAAAATTGTGCCCAAGGGATTTGATGGATTTGTTATGAGCAAGCCTTTTACTCTGATGTTTGATTCTTGTGCTTTTTGATATGCTTCATCCAAGGCTGCTCTTGTGATTTTGAAATTGTTAGAACTCTTGCAAATAACCGGGAGAAGTTTGACTCCGGTTCGCCACCTTAAATCGCGGTCAAATCTGCCATAAAATTAAATGGAAAAAAAAAACTTTAGCTAAATTTGAAATTATCAAGTATTTTCCATTGATTGTCAAAAATAAAATTTAAGTGAAAAAGATAAAATAAATTATTTAGCTCAATTTGGAATTGTCAAGTGTTTAATTTTCGGTCATTGTCATGTAGGGCCAAGCGATAATGAAGGGTCTATGTAATGGGGACTGCTTATTTTAGTTATTCTTTGCTAGAAAAATAAATGTATTGCCCCACGTCTACACCATGGGTAGGTTTGAATTTATTTTTACATATAATATATTTAAGTTTCTTAATTATTTATTAGCAACTACCAGTGGGATAGGATTGACCACAAAAATATAAGAATTAATTAAGTAGGGTATATAGTCGTTTTCTTATGACAAAGCATTGGCCACATGCCTGGCTTTGCGCTTACGTCCGTAAGACTACAACAATACTGGTAAAAAAAGAAGAAATTTGAATAATATAGATGAATTGGAGTACCATGCAAAAGTGTACCCTGAGTTTATCATTTTGTTCAGATTTGATACCTGATTTTATAATATAGTAGCAGTTACCTTATGATAGAATTAGTCGTATAAAATTATACATACATTTCGAGTCCGTTTATATATACTTTAATTTTACTATTTTCTACTAATTAATATTTATAGGTTGAGGAAAAGAAATGTTAATTAAAGACAAAAACACAAAAAATTGATAGTTTTGTATTTTAGTCGATGAATTATTACGTACCCCGGATAATATGGAGTTGGCACCAGAAAGGCATCGCCGGGATCAGCCAAACAGAAGGCCATCATTTCATGAGCTCCTGTTGCTCCACCACTCATAACAACTCGGTCAGGATCAAATGTTACTCTATCTCCTCTCACTTTTGCCATAAACTTTGCAATGGCCTGTAATTAAATTCATATAGACAAAAAAGGTACAAATAATGTCAAGATTGTTTGCAAATAAGTCACTTAAATTGTCAAAATTTTCAAAAATGTCAAGATTATTTGTAAATAAGTCAAAAGGGTAGCCATACATACATTTCTGAATTCAGGCAAGCCATGATAATCTTGAAAAATAGCAATTTCTTTGAAGTCGTTTATTCCTTCAGTAGTGCAAATGGAGGCTCTTGGGTTATTAACCAACCATTCTTGGATCAAATCAAAGCAAAGCTGCAATGGGAAAAATAAATTAAAAACAAAACAATAAGTAATTTTTCGTCTTAATATTATAAATTATAACACACAAAAGAAAACATTTTACTTTGTTTAGTAAATTAATAATTACCTGATTTTCTGCAAGTCCCATCTGGATAACCCCTAGAGGATTCTCAGTAGGATGATAAGGATCACTATCGTACGCCTTCCAACCATCAAAATAAGGCGAATTTTCGCCATGTCCGCCGCTGGTAGCAACCTTTGACAACTGCTGTTGAAAATGTAAGGCCATCTAATTATATGTAGACTAAATTTTAGATGATGCTATGAAAAAATATGAATTTATAGACAAATGAGGAATTAATTTGTGCTTTAAAGCTAGTATAAACTGCTAGTTTATGCTGTTGTATATATATGAACAATCACTTAGATATATGCTTGAGATATGAACTTTGTTAATGGATTCTCATATATATTTACATATATATTTATAAGGTTTGTGCAGGTATGAATATAGATGAAGGTTCCTAGCTATGAAGGAACAATTTTGATTTATTTTCCCTTACAAAAAACCATGAGAGGTCCAGCAGGCGGCTAGTCTTAATGGTCTAATAATTAATACTTAGTTACTAGGTCCCTCCATCCCATGAAGACTGAATTAGATTATATTTATAAATTAAATTAATCATTTTTTAAATCAAAATTGATATCATTTTTTACAAATATAGAGGAATAAATTATAACCATAAAGAACATGATCGAATTTATTATTAATTACAAATGTTTATGAGTTCAACATTTTAAATAAATATATTTAATTATTAATTTTAAAAATTGTCAGTTTGACTTGAAAAGGAATATAATTTTTTGTGTGATGCAGAAAATGGTCCACAATTCAACATTTTCACTACAATTCTGTGTAATTGAATGACATCAACACATGCACCTTTAAATTTGGACACATATAAATCAGCAGAAAAATACTGCTCCCTTCGTCCATTAATATAAGATTTTTTAGAGTTATTCATAAGTATTAAAAAAATAATTGTATAGCATTAAATATAATATCAAATATCTATATTGCCCTTGTATTGAAAAAAATATTGTTATTTATTGGACAAAAAATAGTGAGATAACCAAAGTTATATTTAATACTTAGGTTAATATTGGAAATTAAACAATTAATGTTTACTTGGAATTCTAAAACGTCATATATTAAAGGACAAAAAAATTTCTCTAAAACGTCTTATATTAAGGGACGGAGGGAGTAGTCAGCTAAATAATTAAAATCTTTCTATAAGAAGAGAAACATTTTTAGCCCCAATATCACTATATGTTCTTCACGGATTTCTAAATTAGGAAAAGTAGATATATCTGCCCTCCCAATTTATGTTTCTCCAAACCTTTGTCCAACATTTAACACCACACCAACCTGCCTATATTTCTTAATTGCTAACTTAATTTAGCAACTGCAATTCTAATACTTCTGCTTAAACTAAATTTTTGTGGTTTGTGTAGAACTTAAGTGGTGTAAGGTCATATATATGGGGTCATAAGAGTATGTTTACTTCTATAATTTGACACATTTGGGGCATGTTCTGGGTTATATATATAGTTGCAGTGGTTGCTTTTAGTGTGTTTAGTCACCGAATTAAAAATAGACTATACGTGTTTGAACTCTAAACGTTATTTTTGTGAGTTAAATAAGATAAAATAAACTGCTTCTAAAGAAAAGATATTGAAGTGCAGCAAACATACTAAATGATCGATTTGAAAACTGATAAACGAACAAACACTTGGCAGATCTTTAATTGATCACAAGATGCGATTTTTGGGGTCTTGGATTTTAAAAATGTAGCATGCTTAAAATATACTCCCTCGGATCTTAAAAGGATAATTGAAGGTAAAATTATTTTTATTTCTAAAAGAATGAAAAAAAAAATATAAAGTGAATGATAATTATGCTATTTATTAGAATCTATTACTATTAAAATTACTCATTATTTTATGTATTTTATGAATTTTATGAGACCACCAAGAAAAAATTTAAAATTTTATTTATTCTTTTTTGTAATACGTGAAATTTATATTTTACTTATTTTTTGAGCACCGAGGAGTAAACGGATCGATCCTGTTATCATGAAGTTAATTTTATAATAAATTAATCAATTAATCAATACAATACTGACACATAAAGATAATATATTCCGACCTACGTCTCGATATTATATTAATCAATTTACAAAAATTAATTTCATTCGAATGACTCCGGGAATAAACCAATTGGACTACGTGCAATATATTGGTGCAGTCGTACCGTAGGCATCTTTCATATCAGTAGGTGTACTCTTAATGTTGAACGGTCAAAGGCTTCATATAAATATATATAGTTTAGTTTAGTCAGTTCTTGGCTAATGGTTAGAATTCAAAGAAAGGCTTAATCCAAATATTAATTCAAAGTCTAGAAGATTCCACTTATCCACTGTACATGATCCATACATGTTTAATAGCCTAGAAGAGTTTCACCTGAAACAGTATTATTCATTTAATTATTTAATTAATTAATACCAAAATCACGCTTTGAAGTCAATTTATGAATTTAATCAAGGATTTGGCGTATTAACTGTGTTTTTAAGTTTTTTTTAGGGGAAATGAAAGGAAAGAAAGGGGAGGGAAAATAATTTAAATCCCTACAAATATTATGTTTTTGAGCTTTTTAGGGAGGACTGGAAGATATTTGGACATAAAGTTGATTTTATTTTTGACTCAAAACTTTGCTCCTAAAAGTAGGAGAATTTGGAGGGATAGTAAAGGATGGGAAAGTTAAATATTTTATATTACATAAAGTAACCTTTTAAAATAAATCATGTCATTTATTACACTAATATATAAGGGTAATATAGTAATAGTGTAATTTAAAAATAAAAATATTTCCCTTCCTTTCCCTCCTACACTCACAAGCAAAAAAAATATAAATAAAATTTCATCCATTTAATTCCTTCATTTCTAAAATTCATAAACATGACAAGAAAAAATTATAATTTATTTTTATCCCTTTCTATACTTTTCCTTCTTATCATATCTCTCCAAACTCACAAACTGTACTGATATTTTATGGTAATAAAGCAGTTGGCCACCCTCCTTTGTCTACTCGGTCTATCGATTGTTTGTAAAAATAATGAATGAGATAAAATTATTTATTTTAATTTAACATCATATTGTATATATCTCACGATGAATTCGTTATTTAGTCACACTGATTATTTATTATCATTTCTAAAGGAATTAAATATCAAACTAATCATAAAATAAAATTATTCACAGTGTAATAAATTAATACAAATAGTCATATCTCACCTATTATTTTCACAAATAGTTTACTTATATAACAAAAAAAAGGCTATTTTCGACGACTTTTCTATCAGAATGAACTGATTTTTTGTTGGAAATAAGTCAATTCCAACGGGAAAATCCATCGTCAAGTCGGTCGGGACTAATGTGGTCAAAAATAATTCCCTCAGCGGTCAGAAATAATTAAACTCGATGGAACTGTTTACGACTGAATTTTCGTCACGTATAAATATTCCAGATAAAAATATTCGTTTGTATTGATTTCGACGAAATTAGCGACAAAAATCTTAATTCCGATGAAAATAGTTCTGACGGATTATTCCGTAAAGAATATCTTAATTTCTACGGAATTTAGTCAGTCAAAAATAATTTCGTCGGAATCGAGATTATTCATTTTTCTTGTAGTGGCTTTGTAATATGGACTCAACAAATCCTAGAGAAAAAAAAAATCATTGATAGGCCATAAGTATGAATGCATTTATTTTTTGAACAATAATACTACGGTACGGTGGCTAAAAAATTGTTATAAAAAAGATATAAGATGATGTATATGTCTTTGGTTAATTACAATCACTGAATTCACTCTTACATGTTGAATTATTCACTAATTATATTTTAATACATTATTTTATAAACTAATTTTTATAAAAAAAAATTGTAAATGTAACATGACTCTTTTTTGAATATTTTGTTCACTTTCCATTAAACTGTCATGTTGGAGATACCTGTAGTATGTTGTGTTGACACGTATCTTCTTAATTCTAAAAGTCAATGCAACATATGTATTTAGAGGTCCGATGCCCCAAAACATAGAAAATGAAGAATAATGGCTAATTAATTATGATAGTAACTAATTAATTCCGATACTACATGCAACAAAAATGCTTAATTTGCAGTGCTTCCTAGAGAATTGAAACTAATAAAAATGTTTAAATGGTTTATTTTTGGCGATGGCATACTTGATAAACATATTATTTTACCTTTTTTTAATGAAATAGTCAGAAAGACTGAAATATATTAAAATTATAATATGTTATAAAAGATTAAAAAATTGTAAAAAATAAACTCAAATAGTAATTCTTTAAAAAAAAGAAAAAAGGGTCATCAATCGTAGCAATATCGCTAATGGACACCAAATAAATTCCTGAAATATAATCATATCCGAAAAATAATAATAGAATACGCAGATAAGAGTTTGTTTTCAAAAAAATAACCATCCATCTACTTCTTGGTTGTGATATGTTTAAAACATGTCTCAATTTAAAACCGACTAAATAAATACTTATCAAAAGTACTCATCTATAAATTATGATTTATGACACAATTAAGTGATCATGACTCATGAGTTCCCTTTGTGATATGTTGGCCAATTTTGAATTTGGTTACTATGAAGTTAAATTTATGATAAGTTTGGTCAATTAATCAATACAGTATTGATATGCAGAGAGAGATCACATTTCAATTTGTGTCGATATTGTATTAATTAATTGATCAAAATTAATTTCATCTTAATCACTCCCGCCAATTTTAATAGACTGACATACTCATTGATCTAATCTTAGTTAGTATTGAGTGTTAGGCAGAATATATGACAAGGATTAGGCACGTATGAATGTCCTTTATGTGGACCAAATTCACCCAACCACATTTATATCATGTTTGCGGTAGAGTATATATAAAGTTCTTATTCCTCTTTTTTTTTTCCTTTTTTTTTTCCTTTTGTATGCACATTTATACCAAATTCATGGAACCACATTTATAGTATGCTTGTGATAAATATAAATATTATGGTCTTTTCTCTTTCTTTTTTTTGCACAAATACCCTTTTTATGTAGACCAAATTCATCGAACCACACATTTATAGCATGCTTGTGATAGAGAATATTATGTAAAAATTGCTGTTTAATTTAGCTGCATGAACTACTCGATACTCGACTAGATTCAACGTGACTTCCTAGTTGAATTGATGAGTTCCATAATTTTTCTATGATTGTTATTATTAAGTTGGTGACAACTCAATCAATCGGATTTTATATTTATATATATATATATAGTCCGCTTCTCCAGCGAATTAAAAGGAGCGAACTAAGAACGAACAGTTTATACCGACCAAAAAAATCATCGATATAACATAGAAAGCCTGTTTTTTATGCTATAGCGACGGAAAAGACCATCGATATAGCCGGTTCGCTCTTAGTTCGCTCCCCCCAGTTCGCTGGAGAGAGCCGGGAAATATATATATATATATATATATATATATATATATATATATATATATATATATAGAGTCCGGATCCAGTCCGGGATCCCGGACTCTATAAAATATGGACCTTTTTTTTTTTTTTGCTTTTTTTTTTTGAAACAACTAAAAAAAAAAATTTATGGAATTGAAATTTTTTCATAATACAGTGTTTTGGGTGTGATTTGGGTACGTATAACAAAATATGGTGGTACTGTCTGTGCAGACTGTACCACCATTTTTGGGTATAGGTATTCAAAACACGTCCAAAACATTGTATTATAGAAAAATTTCAGTTCCATAAAATATTAAATATTTTTTTTTAGTTATTTTAAAAAAAAAAGCAAAAAAAAAAAGGTTATATATATATATATATATATATATATATAAAGTTCTCTTGTGTTTCTACTAAAGACCATGTATTTAAATTATTTTCATTCTGAATTATCTTTAAAATCGATCTAAACTATTTTAATATTAAAATATGATGTAATTTAGTTATTCTTTGAAAACAATTAAGTTTGAAATTAGTAATATTTTTTAAATAGTTATTAATTTTTAATTTTCCCAAAGTACCCGTCTGCGACTATCATTTTTGGTATGCATTGAAATTTCCTCACCTCAAAGCATCATTATAGAGATTTTGATTCCATAACATATAACTGTCGATATTGATCATGATCCCAAGCTAGCCATCCATAGTTGTCAGTCTCTCTTACCCCCACAAAGTTCATTGAAATTCAATTCAATGAAAGGGGCAGAATTATCACGATAGCAGATAACTCTTTCAAGCAGTGACGAAGTCTGGAAAAAAATTTAATGAAGTCAAATTATTAAATTGCATTCATAAAAAAATCTATTACATTATTTGTAAGACCCCGAATTTTATGAAATAAAAGTATTCAATTTTTCTTATAATTACAATTCAGTAAATGGTTAAATTGATAAAAAGTTAAAGTTATGGGTGAAATGTGAAATTTTTTTCAAAATAAACAAGTAGTTATAAAATAATCATTGTTGTCGGAGAATATTCGTTGGTCGGAGAATATTCTTTCTGTCGGGGAATATTCGTACGACGGCGCAACTATTTGTGGGCCCCATAACGGAAAACGGTCGGATGAAGATAACGACAAAAATTGAATTTTTATAATTAACGGTGTAGTTATTACCGTTAACACTGTTGGAATACCCGTTGGTTAAAATACAGTAATACGCGTTATTGTACAGTAGCACACGGTATTGCACAGTATTTTTGAAATTATTGATTCATACGTAAGAAGGCACTGCTGAATAATTGTCACAGTAATTACTGTTCAATATTTTATTTATTGATTGAATAATTACTGCATTGATATTTTATATTATTGTTATTTCAATAATTGTTGCTGCACATCATCTCTATTATCAGATCAATAATTCATATTATTTGAATAATATTATTAGATGGCATTATTGGCAATGTCTAGAAAGTTCTATCTAAGGAGAGGTTTAGTCATCTAATTGTGCGCCAATAAGAAGAAATTCTTATTGGAAAGCCCCCTCTTTCCTGGGAACGGCCTGGTTGTCATAAATGTGATTCTGTAATATTATTTGTGAATAATTAATTATTGATTCATATGATAAGGAAATATTTATTTTATATAGATATAAATGATGGATATATTTATTTTTATGTGGATAAAAATGAAGGAATTAATGCTGAAGTATTTTATCAGTATTTTATCGGTGTGGAAGTATTAAAAATCATCCATTTGTGAATTTCGGTCAATTTCTGTTTGAAATTTGGAAAAACTTTCTTCTGCAAAGTTGTAGAGAATTGAATTTCCTATAAAAAATCGCGAGATTCGAAATTTATGATAAAAGACCTATTTTCTATGAATTTTTGACATTTCAGAAAATAAAATAATTTTTATTAAATTATGGGTGGGACCCACTTTTGTTTTACAACATGTGGGCTACCAATTTATTCAAATATGGCTGATGGCTTTCAAAGTTGGTTGGTGGCATGCGTAGAAGGTGAGAAATAATAATAATAATATTTTATTATTTAGTCTCCTTTGGCGTTCTAGCATTTTTCTATAAATAGGTGCTTAAGTTAGAATTGAAAATCACACTAGAAACAAGTTCTCTCTCTCTCTATATTATCAAGCATATTTTTGTGAGTATTTAGATATCTTGAGTGTTGCTCAGCGTTATATCCGATATTCAAGTCAGAAGTACTGCTCTTTTGAGGTAAGGGATTTTAAGGGTTATTATATTTTTCAGTTCGTAATTCTTCTGACCTTCAGAAAATTCTGAAAAAAATTTAAAATGATATTTTGATGAGTTTTATTGATTGTGTCCAAAAATGGTGATTTTTGGATGTATAGATTAAGAGTTATGAATTTTATGAGAAAATACTATTTTAAAAGTAACCGCTTATAACTCCTTGTGGTTAACTCCAAAATTGATGAAATTTTTATTGGAAGTATATCCATATAATATTAGTGTACTCTGTGAATTTCAGAATTTTTGGATAAAATTACAATTTATGATAAATGTCTAAATATTCAGCTGTTTTGGCCATATGAAAAATAGTAAATGAGTTTTAAAAATTCTGAGAAAATATATGTTCAATATGAGACTATATTCTGCTAAATTCTAGAAAAAAAATATTTTTGGAACTGATTTGGTATTTTTTATGAAAATAGACTATTTATGAGTAAATGAATTAAATATGTTATGTGAAGTAAGAAAATTGGAAAATAGGATTTTATGGCTTGAGAATCCTATATGAGGTATATGCAGATTTTTGATGAGGATTTTGGTTATTGGTAATGAAATCTTATGCGTTTGACATTTTAGGATGATTAAATGCATTATTCAGTAAAGTGTAAACAATTAAAATAAATTGTTTATAAGTTTAAGAAATATTATTCTTTCAATATCATTATACCGAAATATTGGTATGTATTTTATTGTGAAATTTCTACTTTTTTGTGTCGGGTTTACTATTCACGAGTTACTATTCACGAGTTACTATTCACGACAAAATTGGTTTCTTTTTCTAACCAAATTATAGTTGATTTATGAATATTACTCTTGAGATTAAATCTATATGTTGATTATATTGATTTTATTATTATATATAACATTTTTATAACCCTAATAATGATATTTCTCTTTGACTTGAGTGTAAAGATGGGTAGATTTTTGGTATGATCATGACTATGGGTTCCCTTTGGGCAGTAGTGTAAAGTTGAATTGTTGACTGGTATGATCATGACCATTGAATTTATAATTGAATATCTTTAGCTTAAGTACAAAGGTGAATTGATCAACATGGTTATAATTGTTGTTTATATAAATTCTGAAATGATTATATATTTCTTTGAGATATTAATATATTTGGCCTGTAGTGCAAAGATGACCTGTGGTTGAATATCTTTGGTCAGTAGTGCAAAGATGAATTGTTGATGAATATCTTTGGCCCGTAGTGCAAAGATGACATGTTGTTGAATATCTTTGGCCAGTAGTGCAAAGATGAACAGGTGTTGAGATGAACATGACCAACTGGTGATACAAATAAATATCTTTGGCCGTAGTGCAAAGATGAAGTTATTAGTATGATTATGAACAGGAAATGTGATTTGGTGTAACCATGATCTTTGATGTTTCAGGTAAAGATAGGTGATGAAAATTATCTTCGTCCTGGATGAGAAGAGGAATGTAGAACTACAACTATGATTATGAGTTATTCATATGATTGTGGACCATAATTGTTGATTGATGTTACAGAGATAAAATATTGTTGGTAGATTTTTAACATGGAGAAGATAATAGATGTTATAGTCTATTTGACTCTTTTAATGGATTGCTCGTTCCGCTGCAACTATGGTTAAAATTTTTATCATCTACCATATGTTCTAAATCTCTGATTTAATTCTGTTGAAGGCTATTGATAACTTATTTATCTTTAGTCATGATATTCTTTACTGGGCTAGTTGTGCTCACCCTTCTGTTTCACAATTCCTTTCAGATAATAAGAGTGTAGCTGAGTCGAGCGGGGGTAACAGGGGAATAGAACGGTGGTCATCATTTAGTAGTTATATTTGGTGAATCATCTAGGGTGAAGCGAACCCAACGTTGGAAGGGTGTTTTGTCACTATCATACCAGATGTCTAATGACATACAACCTCGTGTCATCATAAGACAGGGATGTGCTCATCCACTTGCTGAGTATATTTACGAGCACTACCTATATAATCTTGGTGTTTATTTGAAGTATAAATTAGAGACAGTGGAGATAATGATAAGTCACGAGAAGACTCACCATTGGGAAGAATATGATAGTAATCTTCTTGTTTTTCTTTGGGGTCTATTGGATCAATCAAGGATAATTCTGTGGTCATATGATATCTATCATAACCTAGACGCATGGCCTCCTATGTACGAAGGTTTCCTTGAGCACTTTCCAAAGATTCTAATTTCTAAAATAGTTTTTGACTATACCTTTATGTAAGGTGTCATTGTGAGGTGTTGTCCACGGTTGGGACATGAGTCACATTTAGTATATATTTGTATCCAAACTCACAGCATATGTGTTGTTGTATTTTACACGACAATTGTTGTAATAAAGTTGTAGTTATTTTCTGTACCACGTGTTTGACGACTCAGAATAGGTTGGATGGAATGAACCTATTTTGGGGGCGTTACATTATATATATATATATATATATATATATATATATATATATATATATAATTCAATAAGGTCAAATTATTAAATTACACCCACAAAATATATAATACATCATATATAAAAAAAAGACAAAAGGTCAAAAAAAAAAACCTGATGTTTACCCCGATGTTCCACTTGAACCCTAAACTAAATTTTTTTTCAAAAGTACACTTAACGTTATATTTTTGGATCGCCCGTGCCCCTACCGTTAACAGAAGACAAACAGGATTAAAATGTAATGACGTGGCAGGCTTAAATATAAAATATATTCTAAATAAAATAATATATATCATTTAATCAAAATAAAAAATATTAAAATTCAAAATAAAAAAGGCATAACATATATACATCATTTAATCAAAATAATAAAATTTAAATTATTTTGTTAACTAATCAAAACAACTAATTAAATAAAATAAGTTGTATAACATATTTACATCATTTAATCAAAATACTAAAATTCAAAACATAACATATTTACATCAAATACTAATTAAAAAAAGTACTAAAATACTAATTAAAAAATACTAAAATACTAAAAAATCAAATTAAAAAAAATACTAAAATTCAAATTATTTTTGTGACACCCCCAAAATAGGTATACAACACTCATTCTGAGTCGTCAAAATACATGGTACAAATACAACTACAACTTTTTTAATACAACATTAAAACTGTGAGTTTAAATACAAATATTGTCATCTGGATAATATCCACACTCAAATAAGTCCTCATTACAATTATTGATACATTATTATATAAAAATGGTGAGGACTACTAAAACGACTTTCTAGAACCTTCATTCCATACCCCGACTAGTACTCGCTACATTCTCGCCTCCTGAGAAGAAAAATGGAACAAAAGAAAAATGGTGAGCTCAACTAGCCCAGTAAAGAATATTATGACTAAGATAATATAGAACAAATTATCGTTAGTCCTCAACAGGAAAAAATCTAATAGAATACAATAGACAACAAGTTTTAAATCAATATTCGTAGCGAAAAATAATAATTCATAGAAGAGTTACGTAGATAATGAAATCTACTATTATCTATGAATTTAAAAGTCCATCATCAACATTTTATCCCTATAACATCAATCAATATTCATATTTGCACTACAAGCCAAAGATATTCATCAGTTGATCATGTTCATTTAAACACCTGTTCATCTTTGCACTACGGGCCAAAGATATTCATCAGAAATTATTCATCATTGCACTACAGGCCAAAGATATTCAGTAATATCATCATTTAGGACTGAGGATGATGAAAATATTTTAAAGAAACGAATTCAGTGAAACAAAATAACAAATATTAAGAATTCGTATTTTGGTTTATCCATATCCAAAAATACCTCATAAGTAATCATAGTGGAGTAAAATTTAAGAATGATCAAAACATGGATACAATCAAAGCTAGTATCCATAATAGATATTTTAGACAAAAAACAAAAATTTAATTTTCTGTGAATAGTGTCGTATTCGTGAATAGTGCCGTATACGTGAATAGTAATTCCGACACAAAAAGTTTCAAATTTGATAAAAATTCAGATCAATACTTCGGCATAATGATATTAAAAAAAATAATATCATTTAAGAAGAAATAATATATCTTACCTCGTAAAGACAGTACTTCTAGTTGAAACACTAGATATAGGCTATGACTTGAACTTGCCCGTATAGCAACACTCAAAGTATTAAAATACTCACAAGAATACGCTCAATATATCGAGAGAGAAAGAGAGAGAAATCTTTAGTTTCTGGTGTGATTTTCAATTTTAACCTAAGCACCCTATTTATAGGAAAATACTTAGAACATCAAAGTAGAAAATTTAATAAATTAATAATATATTTATATAAATTTTCAAGCCAACCGTAGAAAATCTGAAATCAGCCCATTCAACACACATGTGGAACACACCATAATGAAAAAAACGTTTTTGTTATTTAAAAAATTTTAAACTTCCAAAAATTAATTATTTCGGAACTCTGGAACTTCAATAATTCATAATAAATAGCCCTTTTATCAGAAAATTCGATTCTCGCAGTTCTTTATAGAAAATTCAATTCTCTACAACTTTGTAGAAGAAAGTTTTTCCAAATTCCAAACAAAAATTGACCGAAATCCACAAATGGGCGATTCTACAGGCTATAATCAAATTTCACTCAAGAAATGGGCCCACAGACATGTTTAACATGTTTTAAATAACTTTTACAACAAGAATACTCTTCCTCCTCATATACTCATATATCCCACATTCATTATAAAAATATCATTATTATTATATTATAATAATATGTAAGACCCCGAATTTTATGAAATAAAAGTATTCAATTTTTCTTATAATTACTATTCAGTAAATGGTTAAATTGATAAAAGTTTAAAGTTATGAGTGAAATATGATTTTTTTTCAAAATAAGCAAGTGGTTATAAAATAATCATTGTTGTCGGGGAATATTCGTTTGGTCGTGAAATATTCTTTCTATCGGGGAATATTCGTACGACGGCGCAGCCATTTGTGGGCCCCATAACAGAATAACTGTCGGGTGAAGAAAACGACAAATTTGAGTTTTTACAAATAACGGCGTAGTTGTTACCGTTAACACTATTGGAATACCCGGTGGTTAAAATACAGTAATACGCGTTATTGCACAGTAGCACACGGTATTGCATAGTATTTTTAAAATTATTGATTCTTACGTAAGAAGGCACTACTCAATAATTGTTATAGTAATTACTGTTTAATATTTTATTTTATTGATTCAATAATTGCTACGTTGAAATTTTGTATTATTGTTGTTCAATAATTGTTGCTGCACAGTATTTCCCATTATCAGATCAATAATTCATATTATTTGAATAGTATTATTAGATAGCATTATTGGCAATGTCTAGAAAGTTCTGTCTAAGGAGAGATTTGGTCATCTAATTGCGCCCCAGTAAGGAGAAATCCTTATTGGAAAGTCCCCTCTTTCCTGGGAACGGCCTGGTTGTCATAAATGTGATTCTGTAATATTATTTGTGAATAATTAATTATTGATTCATATGATAAGAAAATATTTATTTTATGTGGATATAAATGAGGGATATATTTTTGTGGTTAAAAAATGAAGGAGTTAATGTTGAGATTTTTATCCGTATTTTTGTCGGAATGGAGGTATTAAAAATCAGGGTTTTTGAGATATTTTGCGGGGGTTATAATTTTTAATCCGACCGTTGGATCGTGGTAATTTTTGGATATGTTATACATATATAAGTTGAGTATATGTCCACAAATTTTGAACCGTTAAAAATGAACGTATGATTTGTTATGAATTTTACGAGATGACTGGTTCAGAAATTGTTGAATTTTTGGAGTTAGTCATTTTGGTGGAAAATTCTAGAATTGGTGGGCCCCACTTGTGGTTGGTGAAGAAATGTGCTGAATTATATTTCAAATGTGGTGGGTGAGAATAGTAGCAGGTAAAGCCATCAGGTTACAGGTCAAACCTACCAAAATTTTCCTATAAATAGAGGGCTAAGTTAGAATTGAAAATCACACCAGAAACATAAGCTTTCTCTCTTTCTCTCTCTATATTATGAAGCATATTTTGTGAGTTTTTAGATACTTGGTGAGTTGCTATTCATCAGTGCAAGTTTTCTTCAGCATCATATCCGATATCCAGTCAGAAGTACTGCTCTTTTGAGGTAAGGGATTGTAAGGGATAGTAAGGGATTGTAAGGGATAGTAAGGGATATTAAGGGATTTTAAGGGTTGTTATGATTTTCAGTTTCGTAATTTTTCTGATCTTTAAAAATTCTGGAAAAATTTGAAATGATATTTTGATGAGTTTTCTTGATTGTGTCCAAAAATGGTGATTTTTGGATGTATAGATTGAGAGTTATGAATTTTATGAGAAAAGACTATTTTAAAAGTAACATCTTATAATTCCTTGTGGTTAACTCCAAAATTGATAAAATTTTTATTGGGAGTACATGTATATGATAGAAGTATACTCTGTTAATTTCAGAATTTTTGGACAAAAGTACAATTTTTGATAAATGTCTAAATATTCGGCTGTTTTGGCCATATGAAAAATAGTAAATGACATTTAAAAATTCTGAGAAAAATATATGTTCATTATGGGACTATATTATGCTAAATCCCAGAAAAGAAATATTTTTAGAACTGATTTGGTATTTTTCATAAAAATGGTCTAGTTATGAGTAAATGAATTAAATATGTTTTGTGAAGAAAGAAAATTGGAAAATAGGATTTTATGGCTTGAGAATCCTATATGAGGTATATGCAGATTTTTGATGAGGGTTTTGGTTATTGATGATGAAATTGTAAGAGTTGGCATTTTATGATGATTAAATGCATTAATTAGTAAAGTGTAAACAATTAAAATAAATTGTTTATAAATTTAAGTAATGTTATTCTTTCAATATCATTATACCGAAATATTGGTATGGATTTTATTATGGAATTTTTATCTTTTGTGTCGGGGTTACTATTCATGAGTTACTATTCACGATTTACTATTCATGAGTTACGAATATTACTCTTAAGATTAAAACTATATGTTGATCATATTATTTTTATCATCATATATAACATTTTTATAACCCTGATGTTGAAATTCTCTTTCACTGGAGTGTAAAGATGGGTAGATTATTGGTATGATCATGACTAGGGTTCTCTTTGGCCTGTAGTGCAAAGTTGAATTGTGACTGGTATGATCATGACCATTGAATTTATAATTGAATATCTTAAGCTTAAGTGCAAAGGTGAATTGATCAACATGGTTATAATTATTGTTTATATAAATTCTGAAATGATTATATATTTCTTTGAGATATGAATATATTTGGCCTGTAGTGCAAATATGAATTGTTGATGAATATCTTTGGCATGTAGTGCAAAGATGGCCTGTTGATGAATATCTTTGGCCTGTAGTGCAAAGATGAACTGTTGTTGAATATCTTTGGCCCGTAGTGCAAAGATGGTATGTTGATGAATATCTTTGGCCCGTAGTGCAAAGATGACCTGTTGTTGAATATCTTTGGCCAGTAATGCAAAGATGAACTGTTGATGAATATCTTTGGCCTGTAGTGCAAAGATGACTTGTTGATGAATATCTTTGGCCCGTAGTGCAAAGATGAAGTTATTAGTATGATTATGAACAGGAACTGTGATTTGGTATAACCATGATCTTTGATGTTTTAGGTAAAGACAAGTGATGAAAATTATCTTTGTTCTGGATGAGAAGAGGAATTTAGAACTACAATTATGATTATGAGTTATATATGTGATTGTGGACAAGAATTGTTGATTGATGTTACAGGGATAAAATATTGTTGGTGGATTTTTAACATGGAGAAAATAATAGACTTTATAGTCTATTTGACTCTTCTAATGGATTGCTCGTTCCGCTGCAACTATGGTTGAAATTTTTATCATTTACCATATGTTCTAAGTCTCTGATTTATTATTGATGAAGGCTATTGATAATTTAATTATCTTTAGTCATGATATTCTTTACTGAGCTAGTTGTGCTCACCCTTTTGCTTCACAATTCCTTTCAGGTAATAAGAGTGTAGCTGGGTCGAGCGAGGGTAACGGGAAATAGAACGGTGGTCATCATTTAGTAGTTATATTTGGTGAAGAAAATAGGGTGAGGCGAACCCAACGTTGAAAGGGTGTTTTGTCACTATCATACAAGATGTCTAATGACATACAACCTCGTGTCATCATAGGATAGGGTTGTGCTCATCCACTTGCTGAGTATATCTATGGGCACTACCTATATAATCTTGGTGTTTGTTTGAAGTATAATTCTCAATTAGAGACAGTGGAGATAATGATAAGTCAAGAGAAGACTCACCATTGGGAAGAATATGATAGTAATCTTCTCGTTTTTCTTTGGGGTCTATTGGGTCAACCAAGGATAATTCTGTGGCCATATGATATCTATCATAACCTAGACGCATGGCCTCCCATGTACGAAGGTTTCCTTGAGCACTTCCCAAAGATTCTAATTTCCAAAACAGTTTTTGACTATACCTTTATGTAAGGTGTCATTGTGAGGTGATGTCCACGGTTGGAACATGAGTCACATTTGGTATATATTTGTATCCAAACTCACAGCATATGTGTTGTTGAATTTTGCACGACAATTGTTGTAATAAAGTTACAGTTGTTTTCTGTACCATGTATTTGGCGACTCAGAATGGGTTGGGTGGAATGGACCTGTTTTGGGGGCGTCATATAATATAATAAAATATTATTTTATCAAAAAAGATAAAATATCAATTTTTAACAATTGTCACTTTAAAAATTTTCTCCATCTATATCCACATAAAATCAATATTTTTCTCATCATATAAATCAATAATTAATTATTCATAAATAATATTACAGAATCACAATAATGACAACCAGGCCGTTCCCAAGAAAGAGGGGCTTTCCAATAAGGATTTCTCCTTACTGGCGCGCAATTAGGTAACCAAACCTCTCCTTAGACAGAACTTTCTAAACATTACCAATAATGTTATCTAATAATATTATTCAGATAATATGAATTATTGCTCCGATAATGGAAAATACTGTGTAGTGACAATTATTGAAACAAAAGTAATATAAAATATCAACGCAGCAATTATTAAATCAATAAAATAAAATACTGAACAGTAATTACTGTAACAATTATTGAGTAGTGCCTTCTTACGTAAGAATCAATAATTGGTGCAATACCATGTGCTACTGTGCAACAACGCGTATTACTGTGTTTTAACCACCGGGTATTCCAACAGTATTAACGGTAAAAACTACGTCGTTATTTATAAACAAGTTATACTTGTCGTTTTCTTCATCCAATCACTTTTCGTTATGGGGCCCACAAAAGACTGCGTCGTCATACGAATATTTCCCGACAGGAAGAATATTCCACGACCAAATGAATATTAACAATGAATATTTTATATCCACTTGCTTATTTAAAATATTTGCGTATTTTACCCATAACTAACCTCATTAATCAATTCAACCCTTACTATTTCAAAATAATAAATAGAAGAAATTAAATTTCATTTATTAATAATTTGGGGTCTTACAACCTCCTCTCCTTATGAAATTTCGTCCTCGAAATTGACGTACGTACCTGGTGTTTCGAAAAGATGAGGATACCTAGTTTTTATTTCTGTTTCCAACTCCCAGGTCATTTTCTCAATAGCATGGTTCCTCCACAAAACTTTAACTTATGGTATGAACTTTGTGCGTAGGACATGCTCTTTCCTATCCAAGATCTTGACAGGTACCTCCTCGTACGTTAAGTCTTCAGCTATCTCGTCCGGTTCTAACTCAATGACATGGTTTGGGTCTTTCACATATTTACGAAGCACAGATATATGAAAAATATTATGAACACGAGACATACTTGGAGGTAACGCGAGTCTATAGGCCACATTTCCTACTCGGTCAAGAATCTAAAATGGAGCAATAAATCGTGGATTGAGCTTTCCTCTTTTCTCAAATCTTGTAACTCCCTTCCATAGAGCCACATGCAATAATACATGATCCCCAATATTAAATTCCACGTCCTTTCTATGAAAATTCGCATAACTCTTTTGTTGATCATGTGCCGTTTGTATACGTTGTCGAATCATTTGGATCTTTTTCGTAGTCATACGTACCAACTCGGGTCCTAATAATGTTGCTTCTCCCACCTCATCCCAACATATTGGAGAGCGACACTTTCGTCCATATAATACTTCAAATGGAGCCACACCTATACTTGCCTGATAACTGATGTTGTAAGAGAATTCCACCAATGATAGGTACTTATCCCAACTCCCTTTGAAATCTAGGACACAAAGTCTTAATAGATCTTCAAGAGTTTGAATAGTCCTCTCTGATTGCCCGTCCGTTTGAGGATGGTATGCCGAACTGAATCGTAAATTCGTGTCCATAGCTTTTTGCAAGCTAATCCAAAATTGTGAAGTGAATCTTGGGTCACGATCCGAAACTATGGATACTGGCATGCCATGCAATCTCACAATCTCATCTACGTACATACGAGCAATACGTTCAAGGGAATAAGTCTCCCGTATCGGCAAGAAATGAGTAGACTTGGTTAATCTATCAACAATAACCCAAATAACATTTATGCCTTGAGAAACTATGGGAAGACCCGTAACAAAATCCATGGTAATATGTTCCCACTTCCATTTCAGAATCTCAAGTGGTTGCAATGGACCCTTTGGTACTTGATGCTCCGCCTTTACACGTTGATAAGTTAAACACCTCGAGATAAACTTTGCAATCTCTCTCTTCATATTATTCCACCAAAATATATGTCGAAGATCACGATACATTTTGGTACTTCTAGGATGAATTGCAAACGGTGTATTATGTGCCTCCATCATGATCTTGTACTTCAAATCAGAATTGTTAGGAGCATAAAGTCTGGAGTGGACTCGAAGTATTCCTTCTTCATCGATTCTTGCTTCTGGAATAGCACCTTCTTGCACTTTCTTCTTTATACGCATCAGCTCCGGGTCTGTGGCTTGAGCAACTTTAACTTTTTCGATTAAAATTGGTTCTATACGTATACTTGACATCATTACATGGGTCCCCGGAGTCTTGAATTCTATCTTCATCTTTTGTAAATCACACCAAATGGGTCTGTGTTGATAACATCGCACTTGTTCCCGCATATGATCTTCTACTCAATGCGTCGGTTACCACGTTCGCTTTTCCAGGATGATATTGAATGGTATGGTCGTAGTCTTTCAACAGCTCAAGCCAACATTGTTGCCGCATGTTGAGTTCTTTTTGACTGAAGAAATATTTGAGGCTTTTATGGTCTGAATATATCTCCACTTTCTCCCCATATAGATAGTGCCTCCAAATCTTTAGCGCGAAAACGACTGCTGCCAACTCTAGATCATGAGTAGGATAATTCCTCTCATATTCTTTAAGTTGTCGTGAGGCATAGGCTATAACTTTCCCACGTTGCATGAGAACACATCCTAGCCCTTTGCCTGAAGCATCACTGTAGATAACAAATCCATCCGAACCAGATGGTATGGTCAAAACAGGTGCCGAAATGAGTCTCCTCTTAAGCTCTTGGCAACTCTTCTCGCATTCCTCGCTCCATAATCCTTCCGAGTTAGCTGAGTTAATGGAGTAGCGATTCGAGAAAATCCTTCCACAAATCTTCGATAATAACCAGCTAAGCCCAAAAAGCTACGTACTTCGATCACCGATTTCGGTTGCTTCCAACTTTGTATTGCTTCAATCTTCGCCGGGTCAACAGATACTCCATGTTTTGACACCACGTGCCCAAGGAATGCTACTTCCTCAAGCCAGAACTCGCATTTCTTCAACTTAGCATATAGCTTGTTATCACGAAGCCTTTGGAGTACCAGCTTCAAATGGTGCTCATGATCTTCACGACTTTTGGAATATATGAGGATGTCATCAACAAGACAACAACGAACTGATCCAAATATTTCTTGAATACTCGGTTCATCATATCTATGAAAGCCGCAGGAGCATTAGTCAATCTAAAAGACATGACTAAGAATTCATAATGCCCGTACCGAGTTCTAAAGGCAGTCTTTCGAATATCCTCAGTTCTAATCTTCAGCTGATGATATCCAGAACGAAGATCAATTTTTGAAAAGAATTATGCCCCTTGTAACTAGTCTAACAGGTCATCAATACGAGGTAGCGGATACCTATTCTTGATAGTAACATGGTTTAATTCCCGGTAGTCGATACAAAGTCGCATACTCCCGTCTTTCTTCTTTACGAATAAAACAGGAGCACCCCAAGGAGATGTACTAGGACGAATGAAACCGATGTCCAACAACTCCTGTAATTGGACCTTTAACTCCTGAAGTTCAATAGGATCCATTCGATATGGAGTTTTAGAAATGGGCTTTGTACCAGGTTCAAGATCTATAAAGAATTCAACTTCACGTTCTGGGGGTAGACCGGGAAGTTCTTCAGGAAATACGTCAGGAAAGTCACTAATAACAGGAATATTATTCAAATCTGATGTGTCTTTATTCAAATCCATAACATGGGCTAAGAAAGCTTGACATTCGTTTTTTAATAAACGAATAGCTTTATGACTTGATATAACAGTGATTAATTTTAATGGCTTAGTTGCTTGAATTCGCACAACAGGTTGCTTAGGAATATGAAAACTAACAACCTTACGAAAACAATCAATTTTGGCATGATGAGTAGTTAACCAATCAATCCCTAAAATCACGTCAAATGCAAGTATCTTTAAAGAGATAAGGTCAACAGGTAAGGTGATGGTGCCAACTTGGATCAAACAAGATTTATAAACAGTGGATGTGATGAAAGTTTCTCCTAACGGAGTCTCCACAGATAA
Organism: Panax notoginseng; assembly: GCA_016801055.1. Classification (NCBI taxonomy): domain Eukaryota; kingdom Viridiplantae; phylum Streptophyta; class Magnoliopsida; order Apiales; family Araliaceae; genus Panax; species Panax notoginseng. The sequence continues at coordinate 163,985,931 of CM029018.1, read as the reverse complement.
ATCAAAGTCTAATTTCTCCGGAGTCAAGTTTAAACGTTGAGCACAAGCAGGAGAAATAAATGAATGGGTAGCACCGGTATCTAGCAAGGTATAAACTTCACATGAATTTATGATTAGCTTACCCGTGATCACCTCGTTTGGGTTCCTCGCATGTTGACCACTCACGACAAACGCTCTTCCAGGAACCGTTGACTTTGACTTTTCTGGGACAGCCTTTTGAGTCACCATCCCCGCTGGACTTGGTTTCGCTACAGTGCAATCTTGAGCGATATGTCCTTCATTTCCACAGTTGTAACATACCTTAAACTGTTGTGGGTAGTTTGGCCTAATATGTCCTTTTTTCCACACTTATAGCATATGACCGGTGGTCGTTCTCCTCCCTTGGAACCAGTTGGTGCCGACGTCTTCGTATTGTCATTGTTGAATCTCCTCTTTTTAAAATCTCCTCCCGACTCGCTTCTTCTATTCTCATGGCCATGATTACCACCAAAGTGGTTGCCGCTCTTGTCCGTATTTTTCTTTCTCCGCTGGTTATCGTTGTTCTGATGACTGCTGTCACCGGTATGATCCTGGTTGTGGTCCCTCAGTTGAACGTACTCGTTATCTCGCTCTAATAATTGAGCCTTGTTGACAACATCTGAATAGAGAGAAAATTTATGTGAAATGAGATATTGACGTATGCCGGGTTTCAAACCTCTCATAAATATCCGTGTCATACGTTCTTCATTTTTCACCAAATGAGGTGCAAACCTTGACAACTCTGCAAATTTCGCCTCGTACTGGGTCACCGTCATGTTATTCTGCTCCAGTCTAATAAATTCTACCTCCTTCATATGACGAATACTTTCAAAAAAGTACTTGTCATTGAACAGTTTCTGAAATGTCTCCCAAGACATGCTGAGTGCGGCAGGCTGAGTACGTTTCACAGACTCCCACCAGTAGTCTGCCTCGCCACGGAACATAAAGGTGGCGAATGGAACCTTCTGTTCCTCCGTGCATCCCAAGACATCGAATATCTTGGTAATTTGCTTGACCCACGTTTCTGCCATGATCGGATCCGGTTTTTCCTTAAATTCTGGTGGTCCCAATTCTTTGAACTGCTTGGCTGTGACAAACCGTGAATTGCTGTCATTTTCTCCTGTATTTTGAACACGAGTCTCCTTCGTTTGGTTTTGCATGAATTGCAAAAAGCTTCTACACATCTCATCGTTCATCATCTGCTCATTGGTGTTGTTCACAGGAGGAACATTGTCAGCCTGTTGCACGTTCTCCTTGTTGGTGAGTACAGACGTCTCTACGGTTTCATTTACTCCACTGTTAACATTCTCAGTCGACATTCTCAATACTGTCATAAAACAAGGGTTTATTTAACAAATTAACATATCACATAATATCCCTATATTATAACCGACCAACAAATAAGCTTAGGTAGGACACACTAGCGAAGGATTTACTCGTCTCTCCCCTCCTAGTTCTATTCCCCGATCTCCGCCAGAGATCATATCCCTAAGCTCTGATACCAACTGTGACACCCCCAAAATAGGTATACAACACCCATTCTGAGTCGTCAAAATACATGGTACAGATACAACTATAACTTTTTTAATACAACATAAAAACTGTGAGTTTAAATACAAATATTGTCATCTAGACAATATCCACACTCAAATAAGTCATCATTACAATTATTGATACATTATTATACAAAAATGGTGAGGACTACTAAACCGACTTTCTAGAACCTTCATTCCATACCCCGACTAGTACTCGTTACATTTTCACCTCTTGAGAAGAAAAATGGAACAAAAGGAAAAGGGTGAGCTCAACTAGCCCAGTAAAGAACATTATGACTAAGATAATATAGCATAAATTATCGTTAGTCCTCAATAGGGAAAATCTAATATAATACAATAGACAACAAGTTTTAAATCAATATTCGCAGCGAAAAATAATAATTCATAGAAGAGTTACGTAGAGAATGAAATCTACTATTATCTATGAATTTAAAAGTCTATCATCAACATTTTATCCCTGTAACATCAATCAATATTCATCTTTGCACTACAAGCCAAAGATATTCATCAGTTGGTCATGTTCATCTAAACACCTGTTCATCTTTGCACTACGGGCCAAAGATATTCATCAGAAATCATTCATCTTTGCACTACATGCCAAAGATATTCAGTAATATCATCATTTAGGACTGAGGATGATGAAAATATTTTAAAGAAACGAATCCAGCGAAACAAAATAATAAATATTAAGGATTCGTATTCGGTTTATCCATGTCCAAAAATACCTCATAAGTAATCATAGTGGCGTAAAATTCAAGAATGATCAAAACATGGAAACAATCAAAGCTAGTATCCATAATAGATATTTTGGACGAAAAATGAAAATTTAATTTTTCTGTGAATAGTACCGTATTCGTGAATAGTGCCGTATACGTGAATTGTAATCCCGACACAAAAAGTTCTAAATTTGATAAAAATTCAGATCAATACTTCGGCATAATGATATTAAAAAAAATAATATCATTTAAGAAGAAATAATATCCCTTACCTCGTAAAGACAGTACTTCTAGTTGAAACACTAGATATAGGCTATGACTTGAACTTGCACCGTATAGCAACACTCGAAGTATTAAAATACTCACAAGAATACACTCAATATATCGAGAGAGAAAGAGAGAAATCTTTAGTTTCTGGTGTGATTTTCAATTCTAACCTAAGCACCCTATTTATAGAAAAATGCTTAGAACACCAAAGCAGAAAATTTAATAAATTAATAATATATTTATATAAATTTTTAAGCCAACCGTAGAAAATCTGAAATCAGCCCATTCAACACACATATGGAACACACCGTAATGAAAAAAACGTTTTTGTTATTTAAAAAATTTTAAACTTCCAAAAATTAATTATTTCGGAACTCTGGAACTTCAATAATTCATAATAAATAGCTCTTTTATCAGAAAATTCGAATCTCGCAATTTTTATTGAAAATTTAATTCTCTACAACTTTACAGAAGAAAGTTTTTCTAAATTCCAAACAGAAATTGACCGAAATCCATAAATGGGCGATTCTACAGGCTATAATCAAATTTCAGTCAAGAAATGAGCCCACAGACATGTTTAACATGTTTTAAACAACTTTTACAACAAAAATACTCTTCCTCCTCATATACTCATATATCCCACATTCATTGTAAAAATATTATCATTATTATATTATAATAATATAATAAAATATTATTTTATCAGAAAAGATAAAATATCAATTTTCAACAATTGTCACTTTAAAAATTTTATCCATCTATATCCACATAAAATCAATATTTTCCTCATCATAAAATTAATAATTAATTATTCATAAATAATATTACAGAATCACAATAATGACAACCAGGCCGTTCCCAGGAAAGAGGGGGCTTTCCAATAAGAATTTCTCCTTACTGGCGTGCAATTAGGTGACCAAACCTCTCTTTAGACAGAATTTTCTAGACATTGTCAATAATGTTATCTAATAATATTATTCAGATAATATGAATTATTGCTCCGATAATGGAAAATAATGTGTAGTGACAATTATTGAAACAAAAGTAATATAAAATATCAACGTAGCAATTATTGAATCAATAAAATAAAATACTGAACAGTAATTACTGTAACAATTATTGAGTAGTGTCTTTTTACGTAAAAATCAATAATTAGTGCAATACCGTGTGCTACTGTGCAACAACGCGTATTACTGTGTTTTAACCACCGGGTATTCCAACAGTATTAACGGTAACAACTACGCCGTTATTTATAAACAACTTATACTTGTCGTTTTCTTAATCCAATCACTTTCCGTTATGGGACCCACAAAAGACTGCGCCGTCGTACGAATATTCCCCGACAAGAAGAATATTCCACGACCAAACGAATATTTCCCGACAACAATGAATATTTTATATCCACTTGCTTATTTAAAATATTTGCGCATTTTACCCATAACTAACCTCATTAATCAATTCAACCCTTACTATTTCAAAATAATAAATAGAAGAAATTAAATTTTATTTATTAATAATTTGGGGTCTTACAATTTTGTTAATTAATCAAAACAACAAAAATTCAAATTACATCATTAAAATACTAAAATCATAATACTAAATACTAATTGATATAAAAATTTAAAATTACTAAAATCAAAATGCTAAATAATATTTTTAAACTATATAAAAATTTGATGATGTAATAATCTATACATAACAGTATATGTTATAAATAATATAATTAATTTGATGATGTAATAATATTTTTTAAAAATATATTCAAAAATTCAAATTACATCATAATATTTTTAAATTGATATGATTTTAAAAATTAATATTAAAAATTACTAAAATAATCATAATACTCCAGTTTTGAATTTTAAAAATATTATTTAGTGTTATGATTTTAGTAATTTAAAAATTTTATATCAATTAGTATTTAGTATTATGATTTTAGTATTTTAATGATGTAATTTGAATTTTTGTTATTTTGATTAATTAACAAAATAATTTGAATTTTAATATTTTAGTATTTTTTTTAATTTGATTTTATTAGTATTTTAGTATTTTTTTTAATTAGTATTTGATGTAAATATGTTATGTTTTGAATTTTAGTATTTTGATTAAATGATGTAAATATGTTATACAACTTATTTTATTTAATTAGTTGTTTTGATTAGTTAACAAAATAATTTGAATTTTATTATTTTGATTAAATGATGCAAATATGTTATGCTTTTTTTATTTTGAATTTTAGTATTTTTTTGTTTTGATTAAATGATATATATTATTTTATTTAGAATATATTTTTATATTTAAATCTGTCACGCCATCACATTTTAATCTCGTTTGTCTTCTGTTAACAGCTGGGGCACGGGTGACCCAAAAAATATAACGTTAATGGTACTTTTAGAAGAAAAAAAATTAGTTTAGGATGGTAGTGGGACATCGAGATAAACATCAAAGATTTTTTTGACCCTTTGCCCATAAAAAAAATATTCAGTGGGGTCAATTAACCCCACAGTAGTACACCTATCTTCGCCACTACAGTGTGAAGTCTACAATTTTTATAATTATATTATCTAAAAGAAATTTTGGGTAAAATTATAGTCTAAATCTAATAAAATTCCTATCAAATTCAAAATAATTTTAAATTTACTTCAAAAGTAAAAATCAACCTTTGTTTTGTAATGGAAAAATTATTTAAATTACAAAACTCAACTTAATTATTTGACGCAAAACTTTATACTATTAGTTTTGTAAAACAAACCCACCCATAAGCTAGAAAAGAAAATATTACCTCTATGTTTTCCATTAAATTCAAAATTATATAGACGTTATAAATTCACAAATATTTCGTACTATAAATATGTTTGATGAGCTTTTCATAAGAATTTTACATTTTCTTGCATGATATATTCCTTGCACATCACGTTATAAGGCCATAGGCAGCAATTTGACCCAAGTTATCTATTGTACTTTTTAGCAACAAAGCGTGTTTGAAAGTGAGTATAGAAAAACATAAATGGGGTCAACTTACAACCATGCATGATGCATGTGGGTGGCTCTTAATTTACTTTTGAGGCAGCTAGAATCATTCAAGTCCTTTTATTTGTGGGGTCTCATTTCCATCCATTTTCCACCGATATTCGATCTATTTTGTCAACACCACTAAAAAGTCAAACATCAGGACTTTTGCCTCTTGGAAATTTGAGTACTATTTTTCTTGTACTAGTACAATATTTTACTTAATGAGTGTTTGATTTCTAAGCTTTGAAATGGTCCACCATAACACAATCTAGATGGGACCTCAATAATAAAGTCCAATTTTAAAATTATATTCAAAGATGTTAGAATCTGTATGTTTAAATTTGCATTTTTAATTTGATGATAATATGATTAATGTATAATTTTTAAGTAATTTTTATAAAGTCCTTCATAAAAATATCATGTACAAGGACTAATTAGAATAGAAAAATTAAACTTGTTAGGTTGATCATATTGAGCTGAATTGATGTATAGATGATAGGATCAAATTGATCATATAATAATGTTAAGCAATCGTAAAGTTACTCATTATGTTCGTAGAGTTTATTAAAGATAGAGAGTTAACTATGCTATCGTACGTAAAATATGCATCCAGTAGAAGATTGCAGAGTCTATCAGAAGTTCGCAGAGTTAAGTCAAAGAACGCATAGTCTACAGCAAGATCATAAAGCCCTCTAAAGGAACGTAAAGTAAAGTGAAAATCATAGAGCTTACTCTAAGATCGTATAGTGAAGAAAATTGCAGAGTCTGCTCAAAAATTGTAGAGTGCTCATCGTAGATAGTCATTCGGAGCACAACGTAGAGTGTCTCTCTACTCGTAGAATAAGCAATTGTAGAGTACAAGATCGTTGAATAATTCAAGTCTCAAACTCTACGGCCATCATGAAGTTCTACGATCTGTCTAAGTCGTAGAACATCGTAGAACATGTCGGACCTGTCATAGGATTGACAATGAGGAGTTTGGCAAGATTTCAAGATTTTTGCCAATTATTCCTAATTCAAATAAAAGATTAGATAGTGGTGTGTCTAACTGCTATCTTGGAGATGTGACACCACTCAAGTGGTAAGTAAAGTTGCAGTCTGATGTGACCAGTCAGAGTTGAAAGCAAACTGACATATTCACTCTAAAAGTCAACATAAGAGAACATCTAGGAGCGGAGCATTAAATGTAACGACCGAGAAATTCAACTTAGCTTGTAACTAAGGTTTTTGAATATTATTTTCTTAAATAAAGTTTTAATGATTATTATTCTAAGTTATGTGTTTGAAAGTCGTTTTATGACTTAGGATGATTGTTTACTTGTATTATTATGATTAATCTAGGCATTCATAACATGTATTTAAAACTATTGATAATAAAACTATCTTAGAACATTTTCAAGTTATGGGGTCTAGAAGGATAGTATTGTAATTTGAAAATATTACTGTGATTAGTTAATATTATAATTAATTCAAATTTTTATTATTTAACTTCAACAAAAAAAAAAATAGTTAAAAATCCGCCCAAAATTCCTACATCCGACCCGGTAGACAATTATATAGTAAGAATAAGATGAGGCAAGGCCAGCACAGCCATGAGGTAACTTTCTATCTCCCCTACCCCCAAACACAGTAAACAAACCAAACTGCAGTTCGTCTAAATGCCTCAATCGAGTTCGTTTGAATAAGAAATCTTATTCATTTAATTAAATGAACTGAGTTTGAATTATATGTATCCAGGATCTTATTCAATCAATTAAATAAACCAAGTTTGAATTATGTGTTCGTCTCGACCTCAACTCGTTTAGATTTGATGTTTTAAGTTCAGCTCGAGCTCTTTTAACCACAGCTCGTGTAATATTTAAATAATTAATGTTTAGTTTATATATATATATATATGAAAATAATTAACGTAATAATTAATTTAATTTAATTTAGCTTGACTAGCCTCGCTTAAACTCGACTCGTTGAATTCAAACTACACACTTTTAAATAGAATAATGCTAGAGACCCAAACTATTTTACAAATATTTTAAAAATTGTTGATGTGGCATACTCCACCTCAGTATATTATGTGGGACCGAAGACTACATTGAAACAATTTATTGATCAATACGCTGAGGTGGAGTATGCCACATCAACAGTTTGTAAAATAATTTGTGTCTGTAGTACTAATCTTTTAAATATAGGCTCGTTTAAAACACTGATTCAGCTCGGCAAGCCAAAACTCTCTCTCTCAGACACACGTGTGTGTGTACACACACACCAAATTGGCATTATGTAATGATGATGGTAAGTATATTTATGAGAATTTAGTACACAGAATCATCTTACTTCCTCATAAGAAGAACAACAGTGTGTGCTGCAATACTCCTATTCTCCCCAAGGCTATCCACCTTCTCATGAGTTTTTGCTTTCAGGTTCACAACGGAAGGGTCTGCCCCGAGCAGTAGAGACAAATTGGCCCTAATAGTCTCCTTGTGGGGGCTTAGCTTTGGTCTCTGAAGAATCAATGTCGCATCTAAGTTTCCCAGCTCGTACCCGGCCTCATGCATCAGTTTCACCTGATATAAAATCCACATAAATGCCAATATGAGTCATGGACATTTGACACACACAATGAAAAGAACAAAGTTAATCAAATACCAACTACCATTTTGAAGATAACAATCTATTAATCAACATATTGTAAAAATATAAAAAAATAAATAAAATCAAGCAATACTCATTAGAACGAGTGTCCAAATAATGAAACAAGAAAGGAAAAGATGGGTTCTTTGCCATGATTCATCCATTTTGTTTGAAACTAGAAAATCGAAAAATGTTTATGATAATGGAAGAAAAATGCAAAAGAAGACTGAAGATGGTTTTTGGCATTTGAGTTAACAGACTCTAATATCAACTTCATATGCTAGTCACCAACCCACCATAACTGTCTACTTACTTGATATTGATACAAGTAGCTATGTAAATTCTGTTTAAATGCTCCAACAATACATCAACTTCAAAGGAGTAATTGTGTTGCCAGAGACGAGTACTAAAGATATTATCTCGTATTTGTGAAGGAGGTCTATAAAAATCCATAATTAAAGAGTACTAGAAGTTGGAGAGGTGGGAAACAAACTTCCAAATGTATGAATATTCACTATCTACATAAGGACACGAGTTACTGGATATTACATCAATGCTCCTTTTTAACGTTGAAATAACTAAATATGGGAAAGAAGCTTGCAATCCAGCAGCTATGTGTAGCTAAAGCAACAGGTGTAAAACCATACCCCATCTAGCTGTCAACTGATGAAGGAAAAGTGGAATCATTTGCAATGCAGCTAAATTAACAAATTTAGGGGAGAGGAAGGAAAGCAAACAAAGTGAGACCTGATATTATGTTTGGATTACAAATGAGTGAAAGGAAAACAAAAACATGGAATGGCGGCATTGACCTTTTAGACACATCTACCGCAGCCAAAAACCCTTGAGCATACTTAAAGAATTCAACTTTTGGTAAAGCCTAGTTTTTTTTTTTTTGCTAGTTTGAACACACACACACACCCACCCACCCACAACTCAAACCCCCAACCTCATGGCAAACATGGGTTGTGTCATACCACTGAGCCAAAGGCCACTCAGTTAAAGCCTAAGTTTCTAAGTGGGAAAGAATAGAAAACCTTAAAAGGGTGCTGAGCCAATCCAGACCATAATGTTCTGAAAATAACACACCTGCCAAATTTCCACTAGTGCTCGAGAAGTCCCTAGCAATGCTGTCAGGAGATTTACTTACAAGGAAAGGACATAAAACCTTTATAACATACAATTCTATGTTCAACTACGTCAATATCAACCTAGGTAATGTTGTTGGCCCATGCTCCAATAATTCGTTACATTATTGCTTTGGCATATTATCTTGTCTTCTCCAATTCAACTTACCAAACAATGGCCATAGTTCATGTATAATTATTCTTGCATTACAAACTTCCTCATACATGGGCTCCAAATGAGCAATACTTAAGTGAGCATGTATTTGATTTCAAGTCTTCCTCCCTGGTCTCAACTAACTGATAATTAAATAATTTCTACCTTCAAGTTACTGTCAAATCAATCTAGAGTCTAGACTACACAAGTTCACAAATTCTACGCATAATATTTTTTGAGAACCTTAACATCTTTCTCCCACTGTTGACAGGAGTAAATGTTCATTATTCTGAATATTTCATCCATGGATCTATTTTTATTATTTCAAAACAATAATGTACTCTTTTTTGATGAGTAAAAAAACACTGATGTACTCTATGACAAAGTCAAGGGTAAGCTCACAATCTAGAAGCGGTACTTTCTAATGTCCTTTGTTCTACTGGGTGGATGCATTCTTGAACAAGACTAACTGAATTAGTATTTTACAGATGGTTTAATTTTAGGAAGACATTGACAAAGTGAGCCAAATGGCATAACAATCTTGCAAGATCAATAGAGGATTCCAATCCACTAAAATGTCTTAGAAATGACGGAAACTTTCTTCTTCAAGAATCAATTCAAAATAATCTGAAGGTTAGTGGCTAACCTAAAGATCAGATAAACTACAGCTTCAGAGTGGATGATGAAATCGAATTATTGAATAAATCAACTTTCATACGCGCACCGCAAAATCTAAATAATAATTAACAAAAACCATAATAAAACTCTAAAAAGAAGTTTCTGTGGAGTGAACAGTACTTCATGGGAGGAGATTGATAGTTGTAAAGGAACCAGGACAGAAATTTTCTTGTCCACATACACTACAAGTGTTCTATGGTTCCCTTGAATTGTTCTATTGATAAAGTTATGAGAATTGTATTTCCTATAATGCTATGTTAAAATATTGCTCGAAAATTCTTATTCTTGGATCTTCAAAATGTGAATGGTGACAAATGAGCTCTGGCTCTAATGGAACCCTGCTCAGCTCCTTGAAAGGAGTTGCAGGATTCAAATCCCGTCAAGGATTTAACAATAGCCTAAAGGCCTTCTCTCATAATCTATGTTACACGAACTCTTCACTTTGTCCTAAGGTATCCGTGTCCAACACTCAACACTCGGACAAGGGTATGGATATTAGACACTTCATTTAGTATAAAAAATTGTCAAAATTGAGGAGTACCTGTGTTCATCTGAGTCTGTGTAACATAACTCGTAACCCCATAAGGGGGTCCAGTGTTCCTTTTTTTTAGGATCGAGGTCAGTTTTTTCCCCTTTACCCACCTTCGTCATAATAAATTTTGTTAAAAAATATGTGAAGAGGAAAGGGAGTTAACAATTAGTGATTACTCATACTATATCATATTTTATGGCAACTGACTCCTCATTTACTGGAGAAATTTCTAGTTAGTATGATATTAACCTTCTGATCACATAACAAAACACTATCAATTCCATATTTTCTATTCTTTACCTTTCTGGAAAATAGGAAGGATTACCCAAAACACTTCATTCACGTCCAAAGAAGGAAAAACCTACCTTTTACCATTTCTTTTCTCCTTTCATATCCCTCACCTAACCTTTTCCTCCAAGTTCCCAATCCAAATCCAAAATTGTGCCCAACCGTAGCTGCTTATTACTATATCTACCAAATATAGTTCAGTTCAATAGCTAAATTTATCGAGTTGTGCAAATGTCACTCCACAATACATATAGTTACATGAACAATTTTATCAGTAAGTCACAATCTAAAACAGTTGAAAAATAAATCAAATAACAATTTGATACTGAATAAATCTTACAGCTTCTTTGATGAAAACAGAAGAAGCTGCCCCTTTCCATTTAGGATCCGAGTCTGGGAAAATCTGCCCAATGTCAGGAAGTCCCAAAGCACCCAAAATTGCATCAACAACACAATGAAGTAACACATCACCTATGCCACAACAACAACAAATTACCAATAGAATCAAATTCCAACAAAAAAAATACTCCCTCCATCCCAAAATAGAGCCTATCTCTAAAATTTTCATACAGTTTCCAACTTAACCCCGTAGTTAAGATTTACTATTTATTTATTTAAGTTTGGTAGTTCTAGTTTGTCCTAGTATTTAGGGATTTATTTAGTTGAAAAGATCGTGCTTTGTGGGTACAAAAACTGGTTTTCATTGTCCAGTTTTTATTTTTGTATCAATCCCAACTCAATTTGCATAACAAAATTTCGTTTCTGTTCACAGCAGCAGCTAATTCCAGTCTTTTTTGATGGAGAAAACAAAGAAGAAATGCAGCAGCCTCTACAACAACAAATTCCAGCAGCTAATGATCCCGAAAACTCACCAACTCCAACAGCTGCTGAAACTTCATCAACAGCAACAGAATCTATTGATGCAGCAGCTGAATCACGTCTTCGCCGTGTTCGAAAGAGGCCCGGATGGAGGACAGATTTTGAGGTACACGGAATTGACCAATCCGAGAATCAAAATACTTTGCATTTTTTTTAGAATGTGATTCTAAAGTTTTTGAAGATGCTGTCAAAAACTGAAAATGGTGGGAAGACGATGGATGATGAAATTGCCGCTATTGAAAAAAACAACACTTGGGAGTTTACTGATCTTCCAAAAGGACACAATACTATTGGTGTCAATAGGGTTTACAAGACAAAATTGAAGGAGAATGGAGAAATTGATAAGTACAAGGCTCGACTTGTTGCAAAGGGGTACAAACAAGAATTTGGCATCGATTACAAAGAAGTGTTCGCTCCAATAGCAAGGCTTGACACTAATCGGTTGGTGTTATCCACTGCTGCCCAAAACTCATGGCATGTCTATCAGCTTGATGTAAAGTCAGCATTTTAGCACGGGGAATTGGAAGAAGAGGTGTACATAGATCAACTTCCGGGATATATGAAGCAAGGTCACAAAAACCAAGTATACAAGCTAAAAAGGCATTATACAGACTAAAACAAGCACATAAAGCTTGGTATAGTCGCATAGATGCTTACTTTGCTAAAGAAGGTTTTCTTAAATGTCCTTATTTACATACACTCTATATTAAAGTTGGAGCAGATGGGAAGATGGTTATTGTATGTTTATATGTTGATGACTTTATTTATGTTAGTAATGATAGAGTCATGCTTGCTGATTTTAAGAAATCTATCATAAATGAATTTGACATGTCAGATTTGGGGTTGATGCACTATTTTCTTGGCATCAAAGTAGTGCAATCTCCTACTGGTATCCTTATTTCACAAAAGAAATACGTCTTGGAAATTTTAGACAAGTTCCAAATGAAGAATTGCAATCCATTTTTTACTTCATTGAACCCGGTTTGAAACTCACAAGATATGGAGAACAGAAAAAAAGGTGAATGTCACTCTTTACAAGTAAATTGTTGGGAGTCTTATGTATTTGACGTCGACAAGACCAAATATTATGCATGTTGTTAGTTTAATCAGCCAATACATGGGGAATCCAATTGAAGTTCATCTCTTATCAACAAAGAGAATTTTTCACTATTTGAAAGGTACTACATATTTTGGAATTTTTTATAAAAATGGTGGAGAATCAAGTTTGATTGGTTTTTCAGATAGCGACTATGTTGGAGATATTGACGATTGAAAAAGTACTTTTGGTTTTGTTTTTATGATGAGTTCAGGAGCTCTATCTCTGTCAACTACAGAGGCTGAATTTGTTGCAGCTGCTTCATCTTTATGTCAAGCTATCTAGTCGAAGAGATTGCTTGAAAGTTGAACCACTTTAAAGTCAGCAGCAAGGTCCAACAACAATCCATTGTGATAACATTTCGGCAATCAAGATTTCAAAAAATCCAATTTTGCATGGAAGGAGCAAGGTCTAACAACAATCCATTGATGTTAGATAACATTTTTTGCATGATCTTTGCAATGATGGTATAATTGATTTGGTGTTCTGTAAAAGTGAAAATCAGGTGGCTGACATTATGACTAAACCTCTTAAGCAAGCTGCGTTTGTGAAGCTTCGAAGAATGCTTGGTGTATGTTCTTCAAAGGATGTTGTTCAAGGGAGGGCATAACAGAATTGTTGAAGTCTGTTTATTCCTAAACTGATTTCTGCAGATATCAGTTAAATCAGTTTAAGGGAGGGTGTTAAGATTTATTATTTATTTATTTAAGTCTGGTAGTTCTAGTTTGTCCTAGTCTTCAGGGATTTATTTAGTTTAAAAGATTGTGCTTTGTGGGTAGAGAGAGTTGTTTTCATTGTCCTGTTTTATAGGATCTTAAGTTAGTGGTAATTTTGTTTTGTTATTTCCCTTTCTATGTAATGCCTATTTATAGGCTACTTTTATCAATGAAAAGACATGAGCTTCCCGTTTTTATTTTTGTATCAATCCCAACTCAATTAGCATAACAAAATTTGGTTTTTAAATATATCATAGTTTAGCTACTCTTCATGCTGATTTTAGAATTTAGGTCTTTTCTTAAAACACGGGAAAATGAAGATTTTTCAAACATACAAAAATCACATCCTGGAAAGGAGGATTACTCGTAGTTCATGTTGGGCCATAATACTTTTAATACTGTACCAGGCCGAATGGGTTTGTCCTTTGAGCTATGTCACTTTGGTCATGTTGGGTCAAATGAATTGGGCCCCGCTACTTGACTACCATATTGGCTTAGTCATTGGATCGACCCATTACGTAAGGTGTTACTTATCCTATCTTTGACCGGTAATCATCACAAAAGGCAGCAGTTGATGTCTGCCACCTTTCTGATGGGACTCCGATTGCCGGCGGGAGGTAACAGTGGTAGAAGGTAGGAAAATAAGCTACATGCTTTTGGCTGAAATGACCGGAGAGGAGAGGAGGTGTCAGGAGATAGTGGGTTGCACCCGGGTCTTGAGAATGTATGGGGCAAGGAACAAAAAAGGAGGTAACAAAGCACTACACATTATTATTTTTCACACACACTCGGACACTAGTGAATATTTTCCTCCATTGTTAACCTTGTGATCGACTCTCACGCCGGAACTATCCCGACGGTCAAACCGTCAAGTTTTTGATGTTCACTTGTTGAACTATGCAGGATCAGAGCGTCTTACGTGATTGGGACGTAAGAGAAGATCTTGTCGTTAACGGTTCATATATATGTATATACAAACAAATTAGTAGTACACAAATTTACAGGTATTTAATTATAGATTACCGTCGGAGTGAGCCTCGCAACCTTTCTCAAAAGGAATGTTGATGCCACCGATTATTAGAGGGTAACCAGGTTCTAATCGATGCAAATCGAAGCCGTGGCCAACTCTGAAAGGGAGGGATTTCGACGGAGTGGAGGCACTTTGCCGCTCAATTTCGACGGCGCTTGTAGTCGCGGCGGCGACGGCCACCGCCGGAGAAGGTCTTGGGTTGGAGTGGAGAGAGAAAGAAGAGGATGAAATTAAAGTAGGAGTAGCAGAGTACCTTGTGAGGCGATTTGAGATAGATTTAGTTGGAATAGAAGTAGCGGCATAACAGAGTGAATTCGCCATGGCCAATTGATTGATTTGGTTTGAGTTTTATGTGCGCGGTGTTTAGTTATTTCGGTTGCAGAGCTCACTGTATAACTTGGGGTCGAGAGATTCAGAAAACAACAACTGGCTCTGCCTCTGCGGCTCGTTTTCCACGGGTAGTCTATCTACGGCGACAGTAAGTTCTGTTACTGTCCGACAGGTCTAGCGACCGGTCCACAAAATATTATTTATTTTTTTATTTTTGGTTCGACTCTTAACAAATTTATAGTGTTTATTACTACTGAAATATTTATAGAAATAGGTGATTTAAGTGTAATTTGAATATATATAAAAAATAATGTTACACTGTGATGCCCTTAAAATAGGTATACATCACCTATTCTGAGTCGTTAAATACATGGTATAGAATACAAATGCAATCTTTAATATACAACAAGAGAGCTGTGAGTTTTAATACAAATACTGTCTTCTAGACAATATCCACTCTCAGAATAAGTTCGTATTATATTTATTGTCACACTATTTAACAGAATAGTGAGGACTACTAATACTATCATCTGGACCGTCACTCTGTTCCCCGACTAGTCCCGGCTACGTTCTCATTTCCTGAAGAGAACAGTGAAAGAAAGGGTGAGCTCAACTAGCCCTGTGACAACCCCAAAATAGGTCCATTCCACCCAACCCATTCTGAGTCGTCAAATACATGGTACAGAAAATAACTACCACTTATTACAACAATTGTCGTGAAAAATACAACAACACATATGCTGTGAGTTTGGATACAAATATATACCAAATGTGACATTGGACACATCATGTATCAGCACCTCACAAAGGTACCTTACATAAAGGTACAGTCAAAAACTGTTTTAAAAATTAGAATTTTTGGGAAGTGCTCAAGGAAACCTTCGTACATGGGAGGCCATGCTTCTAGGTTATGATAGATATCATATGGCCACAGAATTATCCTTGGTTGATCCAATAGACCCCAAAGAAAAATGAGAAGATTACTATCATATTCTTCCCAATGGTGAGTCTTCTCTTGACTTATCATTATCTCCACTGTCTCTAATTGAGAATTATACTTCAAACAAACACCAAGATTATATAGGTAGTGCTCGTAAATATACTCAGCAAGTGGATGTGCACAACCCTGTCTTATGATGACACGAGGTTGTATGTCATTAGACATCTTGTATGATAGTGACAAAACACCCTTCCAACGTTGAGTTCGCTTCACCCAAGATGATTCACCAAATATAACTACTAAATGATGACCACCGTTCTATTCCCCTGTTACCCTCGCTCAACCCAGCTACACTCTTATTACCTGAAAGGAATTGTGAACAGAAGAGTGAGCACAACTAGCCCAGTAAAGAATATCATGACTAAAGATAAATAAATTATCAATAGTCTTCATCAGTAATAAATCAGAGATTTAGAACATATGGTAGATGATAAAAATTTTAACCATAGTTACAGCGGAACGAGCAATCCATTAGAAGAGTTAAATAGACTATAAAGTCTATTGTCTTCTCCATATTAAAAATCCACCAACAATATTTTATCCCTGTAACATCACTCAACAGTTCCTTTCCACAATCATATGAATAATTCATGATCATAATTGTGATTCTAAATTTTTCTTCGCACCCAGGACGAAGGATATTTTCATCACCTGTCTTTACCTGAAACATCAAAGATCATGGTTATACCAAATCACATTTCCTGTTCATAATCATACTGATAAATTCATCTTTGCACTACGGGCCAAAGATATTCGTCAATAGACCATCTTTGCACTACAGGCCAAGTATACTCATCAACAGGTCATCTTTGCACTACGGGCCAAAGATATTCATCAACAATTCATCTTTGCACTACAGGCCAAAGATATTCCTCAACAGTTCATATTTGCACAACAGGCCAAATATATTAATATCTCAAAGAAATATATAATCAATTCAGAATTATAAAAACAATAATTATAACCATGTTGATCAATTCACCTTTGCACTTAAACTAAAGATATTCAATTATAAATTCAATGGTCATGAACATACCAGTCAACAATTCATCTTTGCACTACTGGCCAAAGATATTCCTCAGTCACGATCATACCAATAATTTACCCATCTTTACACTCAAGTGAAAGAGAAATTCATCATTAGGGTTATAAAAATGTTATATAAGATAATAAAATCAATACAATCAACATATAGATTTAATCTCAAGAGTAATATTCATAAATCAACTATAATTTGGTTATAAAAAAAAAACCAATTTTATCGTGAATAGTAACTCATGAATAGTAACTCGTGAATAGTAACTCATGAATAGTAACCCCGACACAAAAAAGTAAAAATTCTATAATAAAATTCATACCAATATTTCGGTATAATGATGTTGAAAGAATAACATTTCTTAAGTTTATAAATAATTTATTTAAATTGTTTACACTTTACTAATTAATGCATTTAATCATCATAAAATGCCAACTCTTAAGATTTCATCACCAATAATCAAAACCCTCATCAAAAATCTGCATATACCTCATATAGGATTCTCAAGCCATAAAATTCTCTTTTTCAATTTTCTTACTTCACATAACATATTTAATTCATTTACTCATAACTAGTCTATTTTCATAAAAAATACCAAATCAGTTCTAAAAATATTTCTTTTCTGGGATTTAGCAGAATATAGTCCCATATTGAACATATATTTTTCTCAGAATTTTTAAAACTCATTTACTATTTTTCATATGGCCAAAACCGCCGAATATTTAGACATTTATCATAAATTGTACTTTTATCCAAAAATTCTGAAATTCACAGAGTATACTGATATTATATAGATATACTTTCAATAAAAATTTTATCAATTTTGGAGTTAACCACAAGGAATTATAAGCGGTTACTTTTAAAATAGTTTTTTCCCGTAAAATTTATAATTCTTAATCTATACATCCAAAAATCACCATTTTTGGACACAATCAATAAAACTCATCAAAATATCATTTCAAATTTTTTCAGAATTTTCTGAAGGTTGGAAGAAGTACGAACTGAAAAACATAACAACCCTTAAAATCCCTTACTATCCCTTACCTCAAAAGTGCAGTATTTCTGACTGGAATGCAAAGCCGAAGGAAACTTACACTGAATAGCAACTCTCAAAGTATCTAAATACTCACAAAATATGCTTCATAATATAGAGAGAGAAAGAGAGAAAGCTTATGTTTCTGGTGTGATTTTCAATTCTAACTTAGCCCTCTATTTATAGGAAAATGTTAGCACGCTGAAGCAGACTTAACATGCAACCTGATGGCTTTACCTACTACTATTCCCACCCACCACATTTGAATAAAAATCTCAGCATATTTCTTCACCAACCAAGAGTGGGGCCCACCAATTCTAGAATTTTCTATCAAAATGATAAACTCCAAAAATTCAATAATTTCTGAACTAGTCATCTCGTAAAATTCATAACAAATCATACGTTCATTTTTAACGGTTCAAAATTTGTGGACATATACTCAACTTATATATGTATAACATATCCAAAAATTAACACGATCCAACGGTCGGATTAAAAATTATAACCCCCGCAAAATATCTCAAAAATCCTGATTTTTAATACCTCCATTTCGACAAAAATACTGGTAAAAACCTCAACATTAACTCCTTCATTTTTAACCACAAAAATATCTCCCTCATTTATATTCACATAAAATAAATATTTTCTTATCATATGAATCAATAATTGATTATTCACAAATAATATTATAGAATCACATTTATGACAACCAGGCCGTTCCCAGGAAAGAGTGGGCTTTTCAATAAGAATTTTTCCTTACTGGCGCGCAATTAGGTGACCAAACCTCTCCTTAGACAGAACTTTCTAGACATTGCCAATAATGTTATCTAATAATATTATTCAAATAATATGAATTATTGATCTGATAATGGGAAATACTGTGCAGCGACAATTATTGAACAACAATAATATAAAATTTTAACGTAGCAATTATTGAATCAATAAAATAAATTATTGAACAGTAATTACTGTAACAATTATTGAGTAGTGCCTTCTTACGTAAGAATCAATAATTTCAAAAATACTATGCAATACCGTGTGCTACTGTGTAATAACGCGTATTACTGTATTTTAACCACCGGGTATTCTAACAGTATTAACGGTAACAACTACGCCGTTATTTGTAAAAACTCAAATTTGTCGTTTTCTTCACCCGACAGTTATTCTGTTATGGGGCCCACAAATGGCTGCGCCGTCGTACGACTATTCTCCGACAGAAAGAATATTCCACGACCAAACGGATATTCCCCGACAACAATGAATATTTTATAACCACTTGTGTATTTTGAAAAAAAAATTCATATATCACCCTTAACTTTAACATTTATCAATTTAACCATTTACTGAATAGTAATTATAAGAAAAATTGAATACTTTTATTTCATAAAATTCGGGGTCTTACAAGCCCAGTAAGATATATTATGACTAAGATAATGCAGAATAAATTATCATTAGTCTTCAACAATGTTAAACTGATAAAATACAATAGACATCAAGTTTAACTGCAGCGGAACAAGTAATCCATTAAAAGAGTCAAGTAGAGAATAAAATATGCTATCTTTTATGGTTTAAAAGGTTTTTCATTACTTTTATCACTGAGACTCAGCTTAATAAATAATCCATATCATCCCTGCACTACGGCCATAGATATTCATTATTATCACGACCACATATTATCCATGCACTACGGGTCAAGGATATTTATGTATTCATCAATGGTCATGATCATGCCAGCAACTGTCCATCAATGCACTACGGGTCAATGAGGACTTTTATCACATCATTTTTAACATTACGGTCACGATTACACCGAATATTCCCTGGTTATAATCATACCAAGTCCATCTATGCACTACATGCCACAGATGACTTTCAACAAAATATAAACATGAGGATGATGACAATTGTAAGACCCCGAATTTTATGAAATAAAAGTATTCAATATTTCTTATAATTACTATTCAGTAAATGGTTAAATTGATAAATGTTAAAGTTACGGGTGATATATGAATTTTTTTCAAAATAAGCAAGTGGTTATAAAATAATCATTGTTGTCGGGGAATATTCGTTTGGTCGTGGAATATTCTTTCTGTCGGGGAATATTCGTACGACGGCGCAGCTATTTGTGGGCCCCATAACGAATAACTGTCGGGTGAAGAAAACGACAAATTAAGTTTTTACAAATAACGGCGTAGTTGTTACTGTTAACACTGTTGGAATACCCGGTGGTTAAAATACAGTAATACGCGTTATTGCACAGTAGCACACGATATTGCACAGTATTTTTGAAATTATTGATTCTTACGTAAGAAGGCACTACTCAATAATTGTTACAGTAATTACTGTTCAATATTTTATTTTATTGATTCAATAATTGCTACGTTGAAATTTTGTATTATTGTTGTTCAATAATTGTTGCTGCACAGTATTTCCCATTATCAGATCAATAATTCATATTATTTGAATAATATTATTAGATAACATTATTGGCAATGTCTAGAAAGTTCTGTCTAAGGAGAGGTTTGGTCATCTAATTGCGCGCCAGTAAGGAGAAATTCTTATTGAAAAGCCCCCTCTTTCCTGGGAACGGCCTGGTTGTCATAAATGTGATTCTGTAATATTATTTGTGAATAATTAATTATTGATTCATATGATAAGAAAATATTTATTTTATGTGGATATAAATGAGGAATATATTTTTGTGGTTAAAAAATGAAGGAGTTAATGTTGAGATTTTTATCCGTATTTTTGTCGGAATGGAGGTATTAAAAATCAGGGTTTTTGAGATATTTTGCGGAGGTTATAATTTTTAATCCGACCGTTGGATCGTGGTAATTTTTGGATATGTTATACATATATAAGTTGAGTATATGCCCACAAATTTTGAACCGTTAAAAATGAACGTATGATTTATTATGAATTTTACGAGATGACTGGTTCAGAAATTGTTAAATTTTCGGAGTTTATCATTTTGGTGGAAAATTCTAGAATTGGTGGGCCCCACTTGTGGTTGGTGAAGAAATGTGCTGAATTATATTTCAAATGTGGTGGGTGGGAATAGTAGCAGGTAAAGCCATCAGGTTGCAGGTCAAACCTACCAAAATTTTCCTATAAATAGAGGGCTAAGTTAGAATTGAAAATCACACCAGAAACATAAGCTTTCTCTCTTTCTCTCTCTATATTATGAAGCATATTTTGTGAGTTTTTAGATACTTGGTGAGTTTCTATTCATCAGTGCAAGTTTCCTTCAGCATCATATCTGATATCCAGTCAGAAGTACTGCTCTTTTGAGGTAAGGGATAGTAAGGGATAGTAAGGGATAATAATGGATTTTAAGGGATGTTATATTTTTCAGTTTCGAAATTTTTCTGATCTTCAAAAATTCTAGAAAAATTTGAAATGATATTTTGATGAGTTTTCTTGATTGTGTCCAAAAATGGTGATTTTTGGATGTATAGATTGAGAGTTATGAATTTTATGAGAAAAGACTATTTTAGAAGTAACAGCTTATAATTCCTTGTGGTTAACTCCAAAATTGATGAAATTTTTATTGGGAGTACATGTATATGATAGAAGTATACTCTGTAAATTTCGAAATTTTTAGACAAAAGTACAATTTTTGATAAATGTCTAAATATTCGGCTATTTTGGCCATATGAAAAATAGTAAATGACTTTTAAAAATTCTGAGAAAAATATATGTTCACTATGGGACTATATTATGCTAAATCTCAGAAAAGAAATATTTTTGGAACTGATTTGGTATTTTTCATGAAAATGGTCTAGTTATGAGTAAATGAATTAAATATGTTTTGTGAAGAAAGAAAATTGAAAAATAGGATTTTATGGCTTGAGAATCCTATATGAGGTATATGCAGATTTTTGATGAGGGTTTTGGTTATTGATGATGAAATTGTAAGAGTTGGCATTTTATGATGATTAAATGCATTAATTAGTAAAGTGTAAACAATTAAAATAAATTGTTTATAAATTTAAGTAATGTTATTCTTTCAATATCATTATACCGAAATATTGGTATGGATTTTATTGTGGAATTTCTATCTTTTGTGTCGGGGTTACTATTCATGAGTTACTATTCACGATTTACTATTCATGAGTTACGAATATTACTCTTGAGATTAAAACTATATGTTGATCATATTATTTTTATCATCATATATAACATTTTTATAACCCTGATGTTGAAATTCTCTTTCACTGGAGTGTAAAGATGGGTAGATTATTGGTATGATCATGACTAGGGTTCTCTTTGGCTTGTAGTGCAAAGTTGAATTGTGACTGGTATGATCATGACCATTGAATTTATAATTGAATATCTTAAGCTTAAGTGCAAAGGTAAATTGATCAACATGGTTATAATTATTGTTTATATAAATTCTGAAATGATTATATATTTCTTTGAGATATGAATATATTTGGCCTGTAGTGCAAATATAAATTGTTGATGAATATCTTTGGCATGTAGTGCAAAGATGGCCTGTTGATGAATATCTTTGGCCTGTAGTGCAAAGATGAACTGTTGTTGAATATCTTTGGCATGTAGTGCAAAGATGGCCTGTTGATGAATATCTTTGGCCTGTAGTGCAAAGATGAACTGTTGTTGAATATCTTTGGCCTGTAGTGCAAAGATGGTTTGTTGATGAATATCTTTGGCCCGTAGTGCAAAGATGGATTTGTTAGTATGATTATAAACAGGAATTGTGATTTGGTATCCTGTTGATGAATATCTTTGGCCTGTAGTGCAAAGATGAACTGTTGTTGAATATCTTTGGCATGTAGTGCAAAGATGGCCTGTTGATGAATATCTTTGGCCTGTAGTGCAAAGATGAACTGTTGTTGAATATCTTTGGCCTGTAGTGCAAAGATGGTTTGTTGATGAATATCTTTGGCCCGTAGTGCAAAGATGGATTTGTTAGTATGATTATAAACAGGAATTGTGATTTGGTATAACCATGATCTTTGATATTTCAGGTAAAGACAGGTGATGAAAATATTCTTCGTCCTGGGTGCGAAGAAAAATTTATAGTCACAATTATGATTATGAGTTATTCATATGATTGTGGAAAGGAACTGTTGAGTGATGTTACATGGATAAAATATTGTTGGTGGATTTTTAACATGGAGAAGATAATAGACTTTATAGTCTATTTGACTCTTCTAATGGATTGCTCGTTCCGCTGCAACTATGGTTGAAATTTTTATCATTTACCATATGTTCTAAATCTCTGATTTATTGTTGATGAAGGCTATTGATAATTGAATTATCTTTAGTCATGATATTCTTTACTGAGCTAGTTGTGCTCACCCTTTTGCTTCACAATTTCTTTCAGGTAATAAGAGTGTAGCTGGGTCGAGCGTGGGTAACAAGGGAATAGAACGGTGGTCATCATTTAGTAGTTATATTTGGTGAAGAAAATAGGGTGAGGCGAACCCAACGTTGGAAGGGTGTTTTGTCACTATCATACAAGATGTCTAATGACATACAACCTCGTGTCATCATAGGACAGGGTTGTGCTCATCCACTTGCTGAGTATATCTATGGGCACTACCTATATAATCTTGGTGTTTGTTTGAAGTATAATTCTCAATTAGAGACAGTAGAGATAATGATATGTCAAGAGAAGACTCACCATTGGGAAGAATATGATAGTAATCTTCTCGTTTTTCTTTGGGGTCTATTGGGTCAACCAAGGATAATTCTGTGGCCATATGATATCTATCATAACCTAGACGCATGGCCTCCCATGTACGAAGGTTTCCTTGAGCACTTCCCAAAGATTCTAATTTCTAAAACAGTTTTTGACTATACCTTTATGTAAGGTACCTTTGTGAGGTGCTGATACATGATGGTGTCCAATGTCACATTTGGTATATATTTGTATCCAAACTCACAGCATATGTGTTGTTGTATTTTGCACGACAATTGTTGTAATAAAGTTGTAGTTGTTTTCTGTACCATGTATTTGACGACTCAGAATGGGTTGGATGGAATGAACCTATTTTGGGGTCGTTACATTTGGTATCAGAGCTATAAGTAAAGAGCCCCGAGCCTCTCGCTGGTGACTTCCTGTTGATGGGGGATGCACTGAAGCCAGACTCTCCGTAGGGGACGCCGTTCTGCGGTGGCAAACTGATAGGTATCAATGTAAGGTGCTGACATAGGTTGGTGTCCAGAGTTACATTTGGTATCAGAGCTTAGGGATATGATCTCTGGCGGAGATCGGGGAATACAACTAGGAGGGGAGAGATGAGTAAATCCTTCGCTAGTGTGTCCTACCTAAGCTTATTTGTTGTTCAGTCATAATATTGGGATATTATGTGATACGTTAATTTGTTAAATTAACCCTTGTTTTGAAGCTGTATTCTAGAATGATATTTGAAATACAGGAGATGAGCAATGGAGAAATTATGATGACAGGAAAGATGGAATTTGAAATGAAAGGAAGGTATTCTCAACTCTTTGAAATACCAGGTACGTAAATTTCGGGGACGAAATTTCATAAGGAGGGGAGATTGTAAGACCCCGAATTTTATGAAATAAAAGTATTCAATATTTCTTATAATTACTATTCAGTAAATGGTTAAATTGATAAATGTTAAAGTTATGGGTGATATATGAATTTTTTTCAAAATAAGCAAGTGGTTATAAAATAATCATTGTTGTCGGGGAATATTCGTTTGGTCGTGGAATATTCTTTCTGTCGGGGAATATTCGTACGACGGCGCAGCTATTTGTGGGCCCCATAACGAATAACTGTCGGGTGAAGAAAACGACAAATTGAGTTTTTACAAATAACGGCGTAGTTGTTACCGTTAACACTGTTGGAATACCCGGTGGTTAAAATACAGTAATACGCGTTATTGCACAGTAGCACACGGTATTGCACAGTATTTTTGAAATTATTGATTCTTACGTAAGAAGGCACTACTCAATAATTGTTACAGTAATTACTGTTCAATATTTTATTTTATTGATTCAATAATTGCTACGTTGAAATTTTGTATTATTGTTGTTCAATAATTGTTGCTGCACAGTATTTCCCATTATCAGATCAATAATTCATATTATTTGAATAATATTATTAGATAACATTATTGGCAATGTCTAGAAAGTTCTGTCTAAGGAGAGGTTTGGTCATCTAATTGCGCGCCAGTAAGGAGAAATTCTTATTGAAAAGCCCCCTCTTTCCTGGGAACGGCCTGGTTGTCATAAATGTGATTCTGTAATATTATTTGTGAATAATTAATTATTGATTCATATGATAAGAAAATATTTATTTTATGTGGATATAAATGAGGAATATATTTTTGTGGTTAAAAAATGAAGGAGTTAATGTTGAGATTTTTATCCGTATTTTTGTCGGAATGGAGGTATTAAAAATCAGGGTTTTTGAGATATTTTGCGGGGGTTATAATTTTTAATCCGACCGTTGGATCGTGGTAATTTTTGGATATGTTATACATATATAAGTTGAGTATATGCCCACAAATTTTGAACCGTTAAAAATGAACGTATGATTTATTATGAATTTTACGAGATGACTGGTTCAGAAATTGTTGAATTTTCGGAGTTTATCATTTTGGTGGAAAATTCTAGAATTGGTGGGCCCCACTTGTGGTTGGTGAAGAAATGTGCTGAATTATATTTCAAATGTGGTGGGTGGGAATAGTAGCAGGTAAAGCCATCAGGTTGCAGGTCAAACCTACCAAAATTTTCCTATAAATAGAGGGCTAAGTTAGAATTGAAAATCACACCAGAAACATAAGCTTTCTCTCTTTCTCTCTCTATATTATGAAGCATATTTTGTGAGTTTTTAGATACTTGGTGAGTTGCTATTCATCAGTGCAAGTTTCCTTCAGCATCATATCCGATATCCAGTCAGAAGTACTGCTCTTTTGAGGTAAGGGATAGTAAGGGATAGTAAGGGATAATAATGGATTTTAAGGGATGTTATATTTTTCAGTTTCGTAATTTTTCTGATCTTCAAAAATTCTGGAAAAATTTGAAATGATATTTTGATGAGTTTTCTTGATTGTGTCCAAAAATGGTGATTTTTGGATGTATAGATTGAGAGTTATGAATTTTATGAGAAAATACTATTTTAGAAGTAACAGCTTATAATTCCTTGTGGTTAACTCCAAAATTGATGAAATTTTTATTGGGAGTACATGTATATGATAGAAGTATACTCTGTAAATTTCAGAATTTTTAGACAAAAGTACAATTTTTGATAAATGTCTAAATATTCGGCTATTTTGGCCATATGAAAAATAGTAAATGACTTTTAAAAATTCTGAGAAAAATATATGTTCACTATGGGACTATATTATGCTAAATCCCAGAAAAGAAATATTTTTGGAACTGATTTGGTATTTTTCATGAAAATGGTCTAGTTATGAGTAAATGAATTAAATATGTTTTGTGAAGAAAGAAAATTGAAAAATAGGATTTTATGGCTTGAGAATCCTATATGAGGTATATGCAGATTTTTGATGAGGGTTTTGGTTATTGATGATGAAATTGTAAGAGTTGGCATTTTATGATGATTAAATGCATTAATTAGTAAAGTGTAAACAATTAAAATAAATTGTTTATAAATTTAAGTAATGTTATTCTTTCAATATCATTATACCGAAATATTGGTATGGATTTTATTGTGGAATTTCTATCTTTTGTGTCGGGGTTACTATTCATGAGTTACTATTCACGATTTACTATTCATGAGTTACGAATATTACTCTTGAGATTAAAACTATATGTTGATCATATTATTTTTATCATCATATATAACATTTTTATAACCCTGATGTTGAAATTCTCTTTCACTGGAGTGTAAAGATGGGTAGATTATTGGTATGATCATGACTAGGGTTCTCTTTGGCTTGTAGTGCAAAGTTGAATTGTGACTGGTATGATCATGACCATTGAATTTATAATTGAATATCTTAAGCTTAAGTGCAAAGGTAAATTGATCAACATGGTTATAATTATTGTTTATATAAATTCTGAAATGATTATATATTTCTTTGAGATATGAATATATTTGGCCTGTAGTGCAAATATAAATTGTTGATGAATATCTTTGGCATGTAGTGCAAAGATGGCCTGTTGATGAATATCTTTGGCCTGTAGTGCAAAGATGAACTGTTGTTGAATATCTTTGGCATGTAGTGCAAAGATGGCCTGTTGATGAATATCTTTGGCCTGTAGTGCAAAGATGAACTGTTGTTGAATATCTTTGGCCTGTAGTGCAAAGATGGTTTGTTGATGAATATCTTTGGCCCGTAGTGCAAAGATGGATTTGTTAGTATGATTATAAACAGGAATTGTGATTTGGTATCCTGTTGATGAATATCTTTGGCCTGTAGTGCAAAGATGAACTGTTGTTGAATATCTTTGGCATGTAGTGCAAAGATGGCCTGTTGATGAATATCTTTGGCCTGTAGTGCAAAGATGAACTGTTGTTGAATATCTTTGGCCTGTAGTGCAAAGATGGTTTGTTGATGAATATCTTTGGCCCGTAGTGCAAAGATGGATTTGTTAGTATGATTATAAACAGGAATTGTGATTTGGTATAATCATGATCTTTGATATTTCAGGTAAAGACAGGTGATGAAAATATTCTTCGTCCTGGGTGCGAAGAAAAATTTATAGTCACAATTATGATTATGAGTTATTCATATGATTGTGGAAAGGAACTGTTGAGTGATGTTACATGGATAAAATATTGTTGGTGGATTTTTAACATGGAGAAGATAATAGACTTTATAGTCTATTTGACTCTTCTAATGGATTGCTCATTCCGCTGCAACTATGGTTGAAATTTTTATCATTTACCATATGTTCTAAATCTCTGATTTATTGTTGATGAAGGCTATTGATAATTGAATTATCTTTAGTCATGATATTCTTTACTGAGCTAGTTGTGCTCACCCTTTTGCTTCACAATTCCTTTCAGGTAATAAGAGTGTAGCTGGGTCGAGCGTGGGTAACAAGGGAATAGAACGGTGGTCATCATTTAGTAGTTATATTTGGTGAAGAAAATAGGGTGAGGCGAACCCAACGTTGGAAGGGTGTTTTGTCACTATCATACAAGATGTCTAATGACATACAACCTCGTGTCATCATAGGACAGAGTTGTGCTCATCCACTTGCTGAGTATATCTATGGGCACTACCTATATAATCTTGGTGTTTGTTTAAAGTATAATTCTCAATTGGAGACAGTAGAGATAATGATATGTCAAGAGAAGACTCACCATTGGGAAGAATATGATAGTAATCTTCTCGTTTTTCTTTGGGGTCTATTGGGTCAACCAAGGATAATTCTATGGCCATATGATATCTATCATAACCTAGAAGCATGGCCTCCCATGTACGAAGGTTTCCTTGAGCACTTCCCAAAGATTCTAGTTTCTAAAACAGATTTTGACTGTACCTTTATGTAAGGTACCTTTGTGAGGTGCTGATACATGATGGTGTCCAATGTCACATTTGGTATATATTTGTATCCAAACTCACAGCATATGTGTTGTTGTATTTTGCACGACAATTGTTGTAATAAAGTTGTAGTTGTTTTCTGTACCATGTATTTGACGACTCAGAATGGGTTGGATGGAATGAACCTATTTTGGGGTCGTTACAACAATGATATAAGAATTCAATAAAACAGATTTAAGAATTAATTTATCCAGGAACCAACAATGTCCAAATTATCAATATGATACTGCTTTGTAGATTAAAATTTAAGAATGCTCAAAAGAATATTTCCATGAAAAGATACTGGATGAAGTGCAGATATCAAAGATATTCCACTAATTTTATGGAGTATAAAAGCCAAAACTTTAACCAACTGAGTATAATAAAGAATGGAATAACAAAAGAATTCACCATGCGATAGACCGCACAGACAGGTTATTCCAACAGAAAAATAAATAATGGAACCAGGTCATGTGTAAACGCACCGACAGGATATTCCGACATAATAATAAATAATGGAACCAGGTCCGACGTAAACGCACCGACATATTATTCCAACAGAATAACAAAGACGGAACCAGGTCCGGCGTAAATGCACAAACAGGATATTTAAAGACGGAACCAGGTCCGGCGTAAAACGCACAGACAGGATATTCCAACATAATAATAAAGAGGGAACCAGGTCCGGTGTAAAACGCACATACAGGATAGTCCAACAGAATAATAAAAAATGGAATAACAGAAGAAGTTCACTAAGTATAGGGTAGCCCGCGTATACAGGTTATTCCAGCAGAATAATAAATAATGGAATAACAGAAGTTCTCTTCATGAATACAAAAGAAATAATACCCCTTACCTTAAGAAGAAGAGTACTGGATATATGAGTAGTGCAGTAGCAGAATACTTTTCTTCTTTCCCTCTATAATTTCTCTCTCTAGAGTTTCAGTGAATTCGTAAGAAATAATGAAGGAATGAGCTTCTATTTATAGAAGAATGGACTGCATAGTAACTAATTCATGAACGGTCCAGATTGATTTACTTTTAATCGGACGATCCATATTTAAAGCAAAATTTTTTAAATAAAATATAATATATTCTATTTATAATTTAATAAAACGAATAACTTTATAAAAGTTTTCTGTTTTATATAAAAAGATTTTACTATGCAAATACTATGCAGACACTATGCAAACACTATGCATAATAAAATATAATATATTCTATTTAAAATCTAATAAAACAAATAACTTTATAAAAGTATTATGTTTTATATAAAAAGATTTTACTATGCAAAACATTATGCATAATAGAGTATAATATATTCTATTTATAGTCTAATAAAACAGATAACTTTATAAAAGTATTCTGTTTTATATAAAAATCTTTTCTGTTTTATTACATTAATAATACTAATAAAATAAAACTGAGTGACTTATCACATAAGCATCAATAATCAATACCGTGTGCTATTATGCAACCACGCGTATTACTGTACTGTTACTACCGAGTAGTTCAACAGTATTAACGGTAAAACTTCCGCCGTTATTTTCATAAAATATTTTTGTCGTTTTTTCAATCCGACAATAATTTTGTTGTGGGGTCCACCAATGATTGTGCCGTCGTACGAATATTCCCTGTTAAAACGAATATTCTCCAACCAATCGAATATTATACAACAACTTGCGTACTTTGGAAAATTAATAAATATTACCCACAACTATAACATTATATCAAATTCATTCCATAATATTTAAAAATGATATTTATAGAAAACTCATCTTTATAAAAAAAAAGGGTCTTACATGCACATACTGTACAATACTATATATAACCAAATTATACCTAAATTACTGTAAAAATTTCAGTTCAAATAAATACTATATATTTTTTAAAAATCAAAGCAAAAGAAAATTTTTGGACCGGTCGCTGAACCGGTGTATATTATTTGTTTGGAACATGCGGCCTGATTTCAACAGCTCAAGTGGTTCTATGTGTCTGCTCAACACTTCAATATTTTGAGAAATAAAAATTCTACATAGACATGAAATTGAACATAAAAATTAGATACGAATGTATTTAAATTTTATTTATTTATATTTTGACCCTCAATGATGGGTTAAAATATAAATAAATAAAATTTAAATATACTCATGTCTAATTTTTATGTCTAATTTTCATGTTCACCTATAAGAGCTCATTTTAAAATGACATAAAAAATGTACTCCCTCTTTTAATATATGTCATTTTAAAATTATGCATAAATATTAAAAAAATAATTATATAACATTAAATAGAATATTAATTTTCTATATTATCCTTATATTAGAAAAAGAAGGTGTTATTTATTAGACAGAAAATAGTGAGAGAACCAAAATTATATTTAATACTCGTGGTAATATTGAAAACTAAACAATTAATACTTAATTGAAATTCTCAAACGATAAATATTAAGAGACAAAAATACTTTTTTAAAACGACGTTTAAAAAGAGATAGAGGGAGTACCAAGTTTTGGGATTCATTTTTTTCACAGTCCTTCTAGAGGGACTGGACTTTGCCGACGGATATAGCTACCGGCCAAATTTTTTTTTTATGACTCCTAAATAATTTATAATATTTATTGAAACTGAAATTTTTACAGAATTCAGTTATTTGGATACATGTAAAAAATAGGGTTGTACAGTCTGTGCAACTCTATTTTTTATATGTATCCAAATGATACCTAAATCACTGAATTCTGTAAAAATTTCAATTCCAATAAAAAGTATAAATTATTTGGGAGCCATTAAAAAAATGTCCGATCTCTAGACCTTGGACAAAGTCCCTTTTTTCATCAACAGAGTTGGGGGAGTTGGGAAAAGCTTAGTATAAACTTGACTTATTTTTTAAGGGTGTTTTGAATTTTGATGTGCTACTAACAAGTAAATTCAAATATAAGATCTTGCACAATGAAAAAAGAAGAAGAAGGTATTTATTGTGACGCCCTCAAAATAGGTATACATCACCCATTCTGAGTAGTCAAATACATGGTACTGAATACAAATACAAACTTAATTATACAATATTAGCTGTGAGTTTTAATACAAATATTGTCTTTTAGACAGTATTCAAACTCAAAATAAGTCTTTATTATATTTATTGTCACACTGTTTCACAGAATAGTGAGAACTACTAATGCTACCATCTGGACCATCACTCCGTTCTCCGACTAATTTCAGCTATATTCTCATTTCCTGAAAAGAACAATGAAAGTAAAAAGGGTGAACTCAACCAGCCCAGTAAAAAATATTATGACTAAGATAATGCAAAATAAATTATCGTTAGCCTTCAACAGTGTTAAACTGATAAAATATAATAAACATCAAGTTTAACTGCAGCGGAACAAGCAATCCATTAGAAGAGTCAAGTAGAGTATGATATCTACTATCTTCTATGATTTAAAAAGTTTATCAAAAGTTTTATTAAAAATACACATCATCGAATCATCCCTGTACTACGGCCAAGGATATTCATTAGTATCACGACCACAAATTATCCATGCACTACGGGCCAAGAATATTTATGTTTTTATCAATAGTCATGATCATGCCAACAACTGTCCATCAATGCACTACGGGCCAATGAGGACTTTTACCACATTATTTGTAATATTACGGTCATGATTATACCGAATAATTCCTAGTCATAATCATACCAAGTCCATCTATGCACTACGTGCCACAGATGACTTGCATTATAATATAAGCATGAGGATAATGACAATGATATAAGAAATCAATTAAAAAAAAACAAAGGATAAATTTTTAAATATTTATAATTTAATTTATCCAAAATTTAATAATGTCCAAATTATCAACATGATACTACTTTGTGGAGTAAAATTCAAGAATAATATTGTATCAAAAATGATTTGGACTGAAAAAAATCAATTTTTATCATGAATATTTTCCCGAGTAAATAGTAACCGAGTGAATAGTACTTCAGGAATAGTAACCTCGTGAATAGTACTCCGGCACGAAAAATGTTAAAACTTATCAAGAATTCTCAGAATAATATTTTCATGAAAAGATACTGAATGAAGCACAAATATCAAGGATATTCTACTAATTTTATGGAGTATAGAAGTCAAAACTTTAACAAAATGAGTGTAGAATTCGAAATCTAAAACGAAATGATATTACTTACATACTACAGAGTATGGAAGAAAATATTATTTTATATGAATACTGAATAAAAATAATATCCCTTATGTAAGACCCCAACTTTTATGAATAAAGATGAATTTTCTATAAATATCATTTTTAAATATTAAGGAATAAATTTGATATAATGTTATAGTTATGGGTAATATTTATAAATTTTATAAAATAAGCAAGTGGTTATAAAATATTCATGTTGTCAGGGAATATTCGTTTGGTCGTGGAATATTCTTTTTGTCAGAAAATATTCGTACGACGGCGCAGCTATTTGTGGGCCACATAATAGTATAACTGTTGGATGAAGAAAATGATAAATTTGAGGTTATATAAATAATGACGTAATCGTTACCGTTAGCACTGTTGGAATACCTGATGGTTAAAATACAGTAATACGCATTATTGCACAGTAGCACACGGTATTACACAGTATTGTTAAATTATTGATTCTTACGTAAGAATGCACTACTCAATAATTATTACAGTAATTACTGTTCAATACTTAATTTTATTGATTCAATAATTGGTACGTTGATATTTTATATTATTGTTGTTTCAATAATTGTCACTGCACACTATCTCCATTATCAAATCAATAATTCATATTATTTGAATAATATTGTTAGATAGAATTATTGGCAATGTCTAAGGAAGTTCTGTCTAAGAAGAGGTTCGGTCACCTAATTACGCGTCAGTAAGGAGAAATCTTTATCGAAAAGCCTCCTCTTTCCTGGGAACGACCTGGTTGTCATAATTGTGATTCTGTAATATTATTTGTGAATAATTAATTATTTATTTATATGATAAGAAAATATTTATTTTATGTGGACATAAATGATGGATAGGATAATATTTATTTTATGTGGTTATAAATGAAGGACTTAGTTTTGAGGTATTTTATCAGTATTTTGTCGGAATGGAGGTATTAAAAAATCAAAACAGTGTTCTTAAAGCTCTATTGTGTGAGTTATAATTTTGATCCGACCGTTGGATCGTTGTGATTTTGAATTATGTTATACATAAATAAGTTGAGTATATGTCCACAAATTTTGAACCGTTAAAAATTTACGTATGATTTGTTATGAATTTTATGAGGTATTAAAAATCATCCGTTTGTGAATTTTGGATACTTTCTGTTTGGAATTTGAAAAAACTTAAACTTATAAAATTGTAGAGAATTCGATTTCGTGTGGAATGGACATAAAATTCGTATTTTTTTGATATAAGGGCTATTTATTATGAATTATTGAAGTTTCAGAAAATAAAATATTTTTATTAAAATTGGGTGAGACCCACTTTTGCTTTTTTAAAACATGTGGACTGCTGAATTTTTTTTTCCAAGATGACATGCTGGTCTTGAATGGCTGGCACGCATAGAAATGTTGAATAATAATATGTTATTTTATTATTTAGTCTCCTTTGGTGTTCTAGCATTTTCCTATAAATAGGCGCTTAAGTTAGAATTGAAAATCACACCAGAATCAGAGAATTCTTCTTCTATAATTTTGAGCGTATTTCTTTAGAGTTTTAGAAAGCTTTGAGCGTAGAAATCAGTGAAAGTTTTTTTCAAGAATATCCCCGCTATACCAGTTGGAATACTCTTCTTTTCAAGGTAAGGGATGTTATTTCTGTTCAATATTCGCTTGAAATAATATTTTCTTCCACACTCTGTAGTATGTAAGTAATATTATTTCGTTTTAGATTTCAAATTTTATACTCGTTTGTTAAAATTTTGGCTTCTATACTCCATAAAATTAGTAGAATATCTTTGATATTTATGCTTCATCCAATATCTTTTCATGAAAATATTATTCTGAGCATTCTTGATAAGTTTTAACTTTTTCATGCCGGAGTATTATTCACGGACTTACTATTCCCGAAGTACTATTCACAGAATACTATTCACCCGAGTACTATTCACCCGGGGTACTATTTATGATAAAAATTGATTCGTTTTCGGTCCAAATTATTTTCGGTACAATATTATTTTTGAATTTTACTCCACAAAACAGTATCATGTTGACAATTTGGACGTTATTAATTTTTGGATAAATTAAATTATAAATCTTTAAAAATTTATCCTTGAACTTGTTTTATTGAATTCTTATATCATTGTCATCATCCTCATGTTTATATTATATTGAAAGTCATATGTGGCCTGTAGTGCATATATGGACTTGGTATGATTATGACTAGGGGTTATTTGGTATAATCATAACCGTAATGTTACAAATGATGTGGTAAAAGTCCTCATTGGCCCGTAGTGCATTGATGGACCGTTGTTGGCATGATCATGACCATTGATGAATACACGAATATTCTTGACCCATAGTGCATGAATAATTTGTGGTCGTGATACTAATGAATATCCTTGGCCGTAGTGCAGGGATGATGTGGATTATTTATTAAGTTAAGTCTCAGCGATAAAAGTGATGAAAAACCTTTTAAATCATAGAAGATAGTAGATTTTATTCTCTACTTGATTCTTCTAATGGATTGCTTGTTCCGCTGCAGTTAAACTTGATGTTTATTATATTTTATCAGTTTAACATTGTTGAAGGCTAACGATAAATTATTCTGTATTATCTTAGTCATAATATTTCTTACTGGGCTAGTTGAGCTCACCCATTGCTTTTATTATTCTCTTCAGGAAATGATAAATGGGAGTGACGGTCGGGGAACGGAGTGACGATCCAGATATTTGCATTAGTAGTCCTCGCTATTCTATAAAATAGTGTGATAATAAATGTATTGATGACTTATTTTGAGTTTTAATACTGTCTAGAAGATAATATTTGTATTAAAACTCACATCTCATGTTGTATATTTAAGTTTGTATTTGTATTCTGTATCATGTATTTGACGACTTAGAATGGGTGCTGTATACCTATTTTGGGGGCGTCACACCTTACCTTAAAAAGAAGAGTATTCTAACTAGTATAGCGGGGATATCCTTAAAGAAAATTTTCACTGTTTTATACGCTCAAAGCTTTTTAAAACTCTAAAGAAATACGCTCAATATTATAAAAGAAAATTTCTCTAATTTTGGTGTGATTTTAAATTCTAAACTAAGCATCCTATTTATAGGAGAATGGAAATGATACTATTTGAATACGGACGCACATAAGAAATCACGGGCGCGGAATCCTTTGGCCGATTTTCTAAAAAAATTGATTTACTATGCAGCACTATACAATAAAATATTCTAATAAAATAAAAATTTAAATAAAATATAATATATTCTATTTATAATCTAATAAAATAAAACTTATAATATATATATATATATATATATATATATATATATATATATATATATATGTAGGCCGGATCTTAAGCTCACCCTTAATCCAACTCACCCGAGCTCACCCCCTTTTAGCGATGGACTCGGCGATACTTTTAGCGACAGACAACATATAGCGTCGCTAAAAATATAGACGACGGTTGTATGATCGAACCGTCGTCGGGTCCGTCACTAAAGGAGGGGTGAGCTAGTGTGAGTTAAATAAGGGGTGAGCTTAAGATCCGGATCGTGTATATATATATATATATATATATATATATATATATATATATATATATATATAACCATATATTCAATTATATACAATTTAGGCTAAGATACGGAAGAACTTGGCTACAATTATACTACCACTGGCGGAACTAGGGGGCAGGGGGGGCAGTTGCCCCCGGTAGCTGGACGCCGGAAGCTGGTAAGGAGGCGGTCGCCGGTCAGGCGGTGGGCGGAACTAGGAGGTGGGCGGAACTAGGAGGGGGGCAGTTCTACAAAATCCTCTTTGATCATGACCTCACAATCCTCTTACCAACCAGTCAATCAGCCTTACCAGTCCAACAATATCATTGTCAAATAAAATATCTTATGTGATCTCTTTTCCAATATTTTTCTTTCAACCACAGAGAAAATATTTTAATAAAATAAAATAATTTGTAGATTTCGGAAAATAAATAGTATGCATTTGCTAGGCTACCAGTGTTAACTTTGCATAATAAACCAACTCAGGCAGAATCATTAGTGTAGTAGATGTAGGGATTGCAAGCTTCCCACAAGTACTAGAGTTTGATGTTGATTTAGAACCTATACTTGGAACCCTGTCCCAATATGAGTACTGTAAGTATTTTTTTTGAACAAGGAACCGAACACCAAACGTCTCACAAAAAAATTGGTTTATGGCTTCTTCAGTACTCTTCACAGTTTCACACTTCACGTTCTCTTCTTCAGTACTTTTCTCATCACATTCTCTTCTTTAGTACTTTTCTCATCACATTCTCTTCACAGTTTACACTTCACATTCACTGCTCCTACTGCCCGTCGCCGCTTGGTTTAAAATTTTTGACCTCCCTACAAAAAGGTTCTGGTTCCGCCACTGCTACTATATAATTAGTTTAATATTAAACTAACATATATGGTTAATAAAGCAGCCACCATGATAGTCATGGTCTAGAATTTTATATCCTGATGGACTAGTAATTATTTATAGGTTTAAATACTAACCCATATAATGTAACCTGAGGGACCATGCATGCACACATATATGATTACTTACTAGTGTGCTTTAATTTGTAAAATTTAGGATGCATGAAAACTTGTGCTTCAGCTTTCGTTAGCAGTGATGAGGACTCGTACCAGGATATATATAATACTTATATCTATAAACCCACCTGTGATCATTTATATATATATATATATATATATATATATATATATATATATATATATATATTCTGGATCTTAAGCTCACCGCTTATCCAACTCACCCGAGTTCACCCCCCTTTTGCGACGGACTTGGCGACGGTTCGATCATACAACCGTCATCTATACTTTTAACGGCACTATATGTTGTCCGTCGCTAAAAGTATAGACGACGGTTGTATAACCGAACCGTCGCCGGGTCCGTCGCTAAATGGGGGTGAGCTCGGGTGAGTTGGATAAGTGGTGAGCTTAAGATCCGGATCGTATATATATATATATATATATATATATATATATATATATATATATATTGAATAACTTTCTACTGTTTATTTTTAAAAAATGAATAAATGGGAGTCCATAAAATAAACAAAATTTACATCAAATACTTCATAAAAATTCCTCAATATTTTTAACAACATTTATTCATCATTATTATTATTCGTAATATTTAACAACCAGATCATTCACAGGAAAGAGGGGTCTTTCCAATAAGGATTTCTCCCTATTGGCGCTCAATTAGGTGACCAAACCTCTCCTCGACAGAACTTTCTAGACATCGTCAATATTGTAAATAATAATATGAATAATTGTATCGTCTCAATTATTGATTTAATAATATATAAAATATTGATAATAATTGAATTAAATAACGTGAGATACTATGCAGTAATTACTGTAGCAATAATTAAATAAAACTGAGTGACTTCTCACGTAAGTATCAATAATCAATACCGTGTGCTACTATGCAACCACGAGTATTACTGTACTTTTAACACCAAGTATTTCAACAATTTAACGGTAAAACTTCCGTCGTTACTTTTATAAAAAGATATTTTTGTCGTTTTCTAACTCCGACAATAATTTCGCTGTGGGGTCCACCAATGATAGTGCCGTCGTACGAATATTCTCTGTTAAAACGAATATTTTTCGACCAATCGAATATTATATAACAACTTACATACTTTACAAAATTTATAAATATTATCCACAACTATAACATTATATTAAATCCACACCATAATATTCAAAAATATATTTCAAAAAAAATATTTATTTATAAAAATTAGGATCTTACATTTATCATCAATTATCACCTTGATATGAGTCGCTACACTTAACTCTTATTAAAAGGGATAATTTTATGACATGTAATTTATTAATGTAATAAAGCCATATTATTTGAGATAATATTTAACACAAAAAATTTAACCCTGAATAATACCCAAATTATAATAGTAGGATTGCATATTTGTGGAACTAATTTTATTTGGGTGATTATTCAAAAAGTGTCCATCATATACAGAGTCGGTCCTAGATTTTTTAAGGCCTAGGGTAAATTTTCTCAAGTGGACCCCTTTATACAAATTAAATAAAAAAATAAATAAATTATCAACTAATTATTTTTATTAAAATTATAAGAATTTACAAAAGATAAGAAAGAACACTTTAAAATGTCATCGAATCAAACAATCATCACATGTACCTACAAAATAAAAATATCAATGAAATCGGTAATACTAGTGAAATACCCACTGTAGTTGGTAAGTTTTACTGATTACACAATTGAACTTTTAATTTTTCAAATTACCCTACTAAACTAATTATTATTTTGAAATTGGGTTATTCCGTTAAAAAAAATAAACGGACGTTAATTTTTTATCTACAAAACTAATGAATTGCTCACTGTAGTTGGCACGTTGTACTGATTATACCATTGAACTTTTAATTTTTCAGATTAACCCATTAAACTAATTAAAAAATAATTATTTTAAATATTTTTAAAAATAATTATTATTTTCAGTAAAAAATATTAGAAACTTTAATTTTTTTTTCCATAAAATGAGTAAAGTTTTATAAAATATAGATTTAAAAAAATTAAAGTTTTATGAAACCTTACTGATTTTAAAAAAAAAATCTTTTTTTTTTCTTTTGAAAATAAAGTTTATTTTTTTGAATCTATATTTTATAAAATTTTACTCATTTTTTTAAAAATATGAAGAGTTTTTCAATTTTTTTCTTGAAAATAATATTTATTTATAAAAATTATTAATTTCTTTTTTGAAAAAATTGAATCAGTTTTTTTATTTATCTTTTACTGTTTTTTTATTTTAATTTCTATTTTTAGTTTTTTTAAAAAAATTCTAATATTAAGAATGGGTCATTCTGTTAAAAAATTAAGTAGACATTAATTTAATTTAAAATCACTTTAATTTTTTTGAACCTATATTTTATGAAACTCTACTCATTTTATGAAGAAAAACAAGTTTCTAATATTTTTTACTTAAAATAATAATTATTTTTAAAAATATTTAAAATAATTATTTTTAATTAGTTTGATGGGGTAATTTAAAAAATTAAAAGTTCAATGGTATAATTAGTAAAATGTGTCAACTATAGTGTGTAATTCATTAGTTTTGTAGATAAAAAATTAACGTCCGTTTATTTTTTTTAATAGAATGACCCAATTTCAAAATATTAATTAGTTTAGTGGTGTAATTTGAAAAATTAAAAGTTCAATGGTGTAATCAGTAAAACCTATTAACTACAGTGGCTATTTTTTTAGTTTTGCCCAATGAAATCTAAACCACAAAACATCATTTAAAATGTATTGTTGTTGCACTTTTAGATGCAAAATCATGATTTATACTATCATATTTAATATTTTTTAACATATCATTTTTAATGCATAATATCGCTAATCTTTTTATTATTTTATTTTTTTTATACACATAAATACATAAGCTTATAAAAAAATTTGGGTCATCATCAACTGTGGGCTTTGGACAGTTGCCCTACTGGCCCTTGCCCAGGCCCGGCTCTGGTCATATACAAGGATAAATTCATGCGATATAAATATTGGGATCAATTACATATTTTATTACATTTTTAAAAATAATTACAACAATAGTGCACTCATAAAATATTTACATAATTAATACAATATCATATTTATATTACAATATTAGTACAAGTAAGATTCCTTAATTTAAGGATTAGTTATGCCATTTCTTCTCTCTCTCCTCATCTATAACATATATATATATATATATATATATATATATATATATATATATATATATATATATATATATATATTAGGATG
Source organism: Panax notoginseng (assembly GCA_016801055.1). Lineage (NCBI taxonomy): Eukaryota > Viridiplantae > Streptophyta > Magnoliopsida > Apiales > Araliaceae > Panax > Panax notoginseng. The sequence goes on along the minus strand of CM029018.1, from coordinate 163,945,325 downwards.
ATTCTAGACCAAAATAAAAAGTTGGCAGGTAGCCCTTCATTTTTTTTTGAAAGTTGTGGTGGACTTGCGTCGAAATTGATGAAGTGCATGTCTTTTTTCCAAGAGTATTTGTGCCAAGACAGTTTGCAAACTTCAAAGTTTGGAAACTCAACTGCAAGCAAATAATCAGCACAAAAGTATAAGAAAATCAAATATTCAGATCCCAACTGAAGGTTCCTTTCGTCAAAATGCGAACAAGGTAACAAAGGATCTCTTAGATTTCAAATTGTTTGGTTAAAAAACTTTGTTTCTGCTGGTCCAAAACCATCTTGCAGTTCAGAAGTGGATGATGAGGATGTTCTCGTGTAACAAAGACGACGTGATGCAGAAGCACCACAGAGACAGAGATGTTGGTAGCCAAACTTTTATACTAAGGTAACCAAACTGTCATATCAAAGTAACCAATCAATCTCCACACTTTTAATTTTTTCTTAGTGCAGTTGGTAACCAAACCTTCATACCAAGGTAACCAATTCAGTTTTATTGGGTTACAAATTAATTATAAAAAAAATTTAAAAACAGTCTCAAAGTGTTACGTGCAGATGGTCTCCGAAATGTCATATCTAAGTTTCCATTTATGTAGCTGTTAGTTACTTATAAATAACCTTTTAAAAATAAAATTATTTTGAATATGGTGCAGTTGGTAACCAAACCTTCGTACGAAGGTAACCATTTCAGTTTTTGTGGGTAACCAAATGTTCATAAAAAAATTTTGTTCGTGATTTGCTCTTTATTCGGCTACTCTGAATTCGTTTTGGATCTGTTCTTGATGGTTTGGTAACTCCAACTTCTTAATTTTTGATTTGTTTTGGTAACTCCGAAATATATTTTAACTTCTAAATATGTGTCGCTTTGCAAGACATTTCTGTCCCATCTCTCTCGCACTTACACACGGTACAGAGCTGTGCAGCATCGGAGAGCAGTGGCCATGGACGACCTTCCAATTGAGAAGATACAAATATCGGGACCCACACTCTCCTCTCTCATCCATCGCGTCTCCTCTGCCTCCGGTGACATAGGCGGCCTCCTCTTTGGCTCCGTATCCTATATTACTCCTTTCAATCTCTCCGACGATTCCTCCGCCGCCGGCGCAACTATTCCAGATGAAAATTCTCTATCTCTCATCGCAGTTATCTGTTGTTAGATTCAAATATTTGAATTTGAATTATTAATTATATCAGTTATTTGTCCTTGATTTTAGGTTTCCTTATTAATGTGAATTGTACTATTTTTGTAATATGGGTCCTAATTATACTCTTTTTATAATTATTTAGTTGATGCACTTTTCTTGTAATTACTTTCTATTTGTTGTATAGTTATGTAAAGCACCCTAAATATTGATGTGTGCGGGTACATAAAATAGGAGATTGAAAAGAAGGGAACCGTACATATTTTGTTATATTTTTTCGATTACAACTATACGTTAGTCGCAATTTATATTTTATTTAAAAGTTTATTTTTCTAATATAATTGTTATTTTTAGAATTTTGTAAATGAAAAGATGGTAAAGAATTAGCAATGGTGCGATGCGGTAGCAGATTGCAAATGATTTAGTACCGCATCGATCTTAAAAATTTTTGCATGTCATTAGTCTACTAAAGCAGGTGCCTGAACTGGAGGTGAAGCGTAAGCCACTTAAAAGGTTAAGAGGTCGAGGTCGAGGTCGAGGTCGAGGTCGAGGACTACTTCGATTGTTGAATCGGGCAGACAAGCGGGTGAAGATGTCTATAAAAAAGAAAGGAGTCGAAACCAAATAGCACGACTACCAAAATCTCACCAGGTGGTTCATCCTCCTAAATCGCACCGCGCCAACAAATAATTATAAATAAAATAAATTATAATATTGCAATAAATAAAACAATATCATCAAATATTAAGAATTTGAATAACTTAATAATTGTTTCGTATAACAAGCAAGTATCATAAGTACCTCATCATCATAAGTTAATTCAAAGCATAAATTAAGAGTATTTTCAATTTGATTTTATCCAAACCCATGGATACATATTTAATATTTTAATATATGCATAATACATTGGTTAAAAAGTGTTGCACCACTAGTTCATGCATCTAGTGCAGTCTGATAGGGTGCATCGCTAGATTTAAAAGTTCAGATTTAAAATTATTAGATCTAAGGTCTAAAAGTTATCACCTCATTTAAAAATCATTAACATAAATCTAGTCACCTCATTTAAAAACCAATGAGGGACATAACAAAGTGCCCATTTATTATTAATAGTGTTTTAATTTAATATAATACTAATATATTATTATTATTATTATTATTATTATTATTATTAGCACTTTGTTATGTCTTTCATTGGTTTTTTTAATAATTATTTATTATTATTATTATTAACAAATGATTATCATAATAATCAATGAGATTAAACATTAAATAAATTTTTTTATAATATTGCTATACTAGGTCCTATCGCGTCCATATATCATTTTTACAAACAAAAATATTATAAGAAAAACAATTATTTTTCATGAAATTATTTCTCACAGAATGAGTTCCGTTGAGATTATTTAACTTATTCTCGATTGAAAATTCCGTCGAAAACACTTCTGTCGAGACGTACTAAATATTTCAAATTAAGTGAAATTAAAAATAACAACTTTGTATTATAAATAGAAAAGAAGGGGTTTGGACAAGTAAAGAAATTCTTTAGACTGTCTTGGGCTCGGAAGAATTAAATACCAAAATTTATCTTGCCCCAAAATTGTATGCAATAAATTTTTTAACTTAAAATTCTGAAAATTTATTTAACAAAATACAACTGATTTTGAATTTTCCGCTCACCCTAATAAATCATCTGGATCGTCCAAAATTTAGAATAAATCACACCGTCCATGTAGTGCCGGAGACACGAGACACATCTAGTCAAAAATATAATAGCATCTCATCATTACCAAAATTGAAAATTATATGTACTCCCTCGTTTCAAATTATATGATTATTATTGACTTTTAGATAATTTATAATATTTATCATTGTATTAATTAAAATTAAAAGAATTTATATCAATTTAATGTTTAAAAATCTCTCAAGTTGATTTTAAAAAATTAACAACGATCAAATAATATGGAATAGATGTGTATTTGATTTTACTTATATACTCTTTATCAAAGATCTAAATTTATACAAATAATATCATAAAATTGAGTAAACTAAAATTTCAAATATATTTTTAAAATCAAAATTTATTAATGATTAAACTTTACTTATTGATTTCAACAGTAAAAGTACATCCCGCATTCATTCTTCTAATATTTGTTTTTTATATCAATTTTACATTTTTTTAAATGTATAATATTTTACATTGAATGATTAAAATTCACAATACATTAATATATTTTTTTATTTCTACCGTCATTTAGACTTTCCAACCAATGAGGGACATAACAAAAACCAACAGGGACATAACTTGAACATGAAATAAAACCTCATTTGTTAATAATAATAATAATACATAATTATTAAAAAATTGTAAGATCCCAACTTTCATAAATAAAGATTAAATTTTATCAAAATATATTTTTGAATATTATGGTGTGAATTTGATATAATATTATAGTTGTGAGTAATATTTATAAATTTTGTAAAGTATGCAAGTTGTTATAAAATATTAGATTGGTCGGGGAATATTCGTTTTAACAGGGAATATTCGTACGACGACACAATCATTGGTGGACCCCACAATAAAATTATTGTCGGAGTTAGAAAACGACAGAAATATCTTTTTATAAAAATAACGGCGAAAGTTTTACCGTTAACTGTTGAAATACTCGGTGATGAAAAGTACAGTAATACGCGTGGTTGCATAGTAGCACACAGTATTACTTATTGATGCTTACGTGAGAAGTCACTCAGTTATACTAAATTATTTTTACAGTAATTATTGCATAGTATCTCACGTTATTTGATTCAATTATTGTCACAATATTTTATATTATTAAATCAATAATTGAGATAACAAGTTATTCATATTATTATTTGCATAATTAACAATATCTAAAAAGTTATGTCGAGAAAAGGGGTTTGGTCACCTAATTGCGCGCCAATAGGGAGAAATCCTTATCGGAAAGCCCCCTCTTTCCTGGGACCGATCTGGTTGTTAATATTGCGAGTTATAATAATATGAATAAATTTTGTTAATAATATTAAGGGGATTTTTATGAAGTATTTATCGTAAATTTTGCTTATTATATAAACTCTCACTTGCTTATTTTTCAAAATAATCGAAAGGAAATTATTTAGCATATATATATATATGTGTGTGTGTGTGTGTGTGTGTGTGTGTGTGTGTGTGTGTGTGTGTGTGTGTGTGAGTATGATGTGGGTGAATAAGATGTGACACTCCCAAAATAGGTATACATTACCTATTCCGAGACGCTAAATACATGGTACAGAAATAACTACAACATCATTACTACAATTGTCATGCAAAATACGACAACACATAAATTGTGAGTTTAAATATAAATATTATCTTCTAGATAATATCCACACTCAAATAAGTCCTTATTATAATTATTGAAATACTGTTTTACAAAATAGTGAGGACTGCTAATACAACTGACTGGAAACATCACTCCACACCTCGACTAGTTCCTGCTATATTATCGCCTCCTGAGAAAAATGGAACAAAAAGAAAAAGGGTGAGCTCAACTAGCCCAGTAAAGAATATTATGACTAAGATAATATACAACAAATTATCATTAGTCTTCAACAGGGAAAAATCTGATAAAATATAATAGATAACAAGTTTTAGATCAACAACTGCAGCGGAAACAACAATCCATTAGAAGAGTCAAGTAGAGAATGAATTCTATTATCTTCTAAGATTTAAAAGTTCATCATCAATATTTTATCTCTGTAACAACAATCAATATACATCTTGAATCAAATATTCATCTTCGCATTACAGGCCAAAGATATTCATTTGTATCACCAGTTGGTTATGTTCATCTAAACACTTGTTCATCTTTGCACTACGGGCCAAAGATATTCATCAGTTAATCATTCATCTTTGCACTACAGGCCAAAGAATCCGTAATATCATCATTTAGGACTGAGGAAAATGAAAAATATTTTAAAGAAACGAATTCAGTGAGATAAAAGGACAAAGATTAGAGATTCGTACTTTAGATAATTCAAGTTTAAAAACGCTCCATAATATACCATAGTGGAATAAAATTCAAGAATGAAGATAAAAACATGGATACAATCAAAGATAGTAACCATAATAGACATCCTGGACAAGGAAGAAAAAATTTTATTTTTCTGTGAATAGTGCCGTATACGTGAATAGTGTCGTATACGTGAATAGTAACTCCGACACAAAAAAGTAGAAATTTCACAATAAAGTTTAAATTAATATTTCGGCATAATGGTATTGAAGAAAATAATATCATTTACGAAGAAAATAACATCCCTTACCTCAAAATAACAATACTTCTGATCGAAATATCGGATGTAAAGTCTAAAGAAACTTGCACTGAATAGTAACTTTTAAAGTATCTAAATACTCACAAAATACGCTCGATAATATATAGAGAGAAAACTTATGAATTCTGGTGTGATTTTCAATTATAACCTAAGCACCTATTTATAGGAAAATACTTAGAACGCCAAAGCAGACTAAATTAATAAAATAATAATATTATTTTTTTCTTTACGCATGCCAAGACCAAGACCATCTGAGCATGCCATTCTTGAAAAATCTCAGCACATATTTTCACAAAAAACAAAAGTGGGTCCCACCCATAATTTTAATAAAAATATTTTATTTTTCGAAACTTCAATAATTCATAATAAATAGCTCTTTAATTAGAAAAATTTAAACCTCATGTCCTTTCCATAGAAAATTTAATTCTCTACAATTTTGTAGAAGAAAACTTTTCCAAATTTCAAACAGAAAATATCCGAAATTCACATACAGATAATTTTTAATACCTCTATTCCGATAAAATACTGATAAAATACCTCAACATTTATTCTTTAATTTATGTCCACATAAAATAAATATTTTCTTATCCATCCACATAAAATAAATATTTTCTTATCATATAAATCAATAATTAATTATTCATAAATAATATTAAAGAATCACAATTATGACAACCAGGTCATTCCCAAGAAAGAGGGGGCCTTCCGATAAAAATTTTTTTTACTGGCGCGCAATTAGGTGACCAAACCTCTCCTTAGACAGAACTTCCTTAGACATTACCAATAATGCTATCTAATAATATTATTCAAATAATATGAATTATTGATCTGATAATGAGAAATAATGTGCAGTGACAATTATTGAAATAATAATAATATAAAATATCAACGTAGCAATTATTGAATCAATAAAATAAAATATTGAACAGTAATTATTGTAACAATTATTGAGTAGTGCCTTCTTACGTAAGGATCAATAATTCAACAATAATGTGCAATACCGTGTGCTATTGTACAACCACGCGTATTACAGTACTTTAACCACCGGGTATTCCGACAGTGTTAACGATAATTACTACGCCGTTATTTGTAAAAACTCAAACTTGTCGTTTTCTTCATCCGACCGTTTTCTGTTATGGGACCCATAAATGGCTGCGCCATCGTACGAATATTCTCCGACAACAAGAATATTCCACGACCAAACGAATATTCCTCGACAATAATAAATATTTTATATCCACTTGCTTATTTTGTAAAATTTGCACATTTCACCCATAACCAAAGCATTATATCAAATTAACACCTTATTATTCAAAAATAATAATTAGAGGAAATTCGATTTTATTTATGAATAAGTTGGGGTCTTACATGGGATGTGTGTGAAAGTGACATGTGGGTGGGAATGTGAAAGGTGGGTTTGTGCAGGAGAATGTGTGTGTGTATGAAAATAAAGGTGGGTGAATGAGTTTGCCTTTGCCGTAAGGCAAAGGTTATATATATATATATATATATATATATATATATATATATATATATATTATAAGTTGTTTGAATATTGGTGTAGTAATTTGAAAATGGGCGTCTTATATGCTTTTCTTCCGTCCGTGATTTTTCGTCAGAAATATTACTGTGCAGTCTGTGATTTTCTTTTTCAAATAGTATCCTTCCATTCTCCTATAAATAGAAAGATCAAGCATGTTAGGTTGATCTTATAGTGTAATAGATAGGCTTGTCTGATCGTCGAGTACTGCACCAGAAATCGTAGTCTGCCATGAGAGTCAAGGAAAACTCGGGAGCTATCGAGGCAGAATCGTAGTCTGCAAGATAGTAGATCTCAGAGTTCGTACACTGTCAGGAGAGACGAGGAAGGATCGTAGTGTGTCGAAAAGAACTTCCTCGGAGCCGTAGTCTGCTAAGGAAGTCATGTTCAGAATCGTAGAGACAACTTGCCTACGAGCCGACCGAGCATCTGCCGAAGCCAAGTCAAGAATCGTAGACTACACCCGTAGTCGTAGAGTCTACTGATGCCAAAGCCAAATCAGGATTGTAGACTACACTCGAAGTCGTAGAGTCTACTGATCATATCTGAGGCAGAGATCGTAGTCGAGCAAGATCAGATGAAGACAACGAGCACAAGGACAGAAATCGTAGTGTGTCAAGATCTGATCTCGGAGTCGTAGTGTCTGCACAATCGAAGCTGAATCATAGAGTGTAGAACTAAGACTTCAATAGATGTGCTCACAACGCCAAGGCAGAATCGTAGAGTATATACGATTCTCAATAAATGAGCACTCCTAGAATATCCAAAGAAATGAAGTCTCTGGTATAAGCTGCAAAGATACATCCCACCTCAAGGAAACCAGAGAGCACTCAACGAATGACATGCAAGCTAACAGAAGATCTAAGCACCAACCTAATCAACATCCAGATTGAGTTGTGAAGCCATTCGAGATGAAGTCTTCCACAAGTTGATCAGAAGAAGACTTCAGTAACTGACTAAGGAAAGTCAGCAAGTGCAGTAGCTGTCAAGTGAATAGAAGACAACGATCTTGGAAGCAACTAGGATCGTAGTATTTGCCGAATAAAGAAGGAACTGATGGAGTGTACACAGAGATACTGGTCAGCCTTTGAAGAACAAGGCTAAACTGATTAAGCATTGGGTCAGTCCATTGATGATAAGTGAACGAGAGATCACAAGGAGAAAGCGAGCTGGACACGCCACAAATCTGAAGTGTCTTTCTATTCAGAAGGGGCCAGGACAAGGGGTCAAGCCATCAGTATATGAGAGTAGTTGAGACAAACAAAAGCGTTGAAGCACTGCACAGAAGAAGGAAGAGGTGTTCTACATTAAAGATCCAATAAACACTCTTCAGGATCGTAGCGTTGACTCTACCAGTCAATGAGCAACATTCAACAAGACACTACGATCAGGTCCAAGAAAGCATGCATCAGAATCGTAGAGTTCGGTTATCCAAAGATTGAAGCATTGGTAACGGTTTAATCTGAAGATTGATATTCGGACAAGAGCTTATTGAGAGCATCGATGCAAAAGGACAACCTCTGATCAAGAAATTAGAAGGAGGAAATTAAGTCGTTGACCTGCCCAACTCATCAAAGTGATATCTCTGACGGGATAGGTGAAACAGTAGACTGCAGTGTCAGAAAGTCAAAAAAGGAGATGTCATGTCACATCTGCAGTCTACACTAAATAACTCGAGATCTGTGAAGCAATTCAAATAGCTTCCAACGACTATATACCAATGGAAAGATTGGGAAGGAGTATAAATACGCCAGAGCTTCAACGATCAAGAGTTACTGATAATTGCTACGTTGTAGAATCGTTGAGTTGGTGAATACTATAATGTTGACTCTACGAGTTCCACCAGAGCTAAACAAGAACAAGTCTCAGTGACAGTGAGACTACAAAGGTGGAAGTGAAGGAGCTTTGAAGAAGGATCTGAACAGACTAAAGCTTCACTCAACAAAGATGAGAATGCCATGTCAATTGGCATCTATGCTAAGAGCCGAGAAGGACAAGGAGATAACATTCAGTAGAGTGGTAGAACATAAGGAAGATCCAGAGAGCCACTCTACGATTCACCATGAACCTAAAGCTGAACCAAAATAAGTGCAGAACCATGTCTGCCAACCAGTCAAGAAGGGCTCAGGGAATGGTGATGGTGCACAGCTGACATCATATGAAAATGAGCTGAACAGAACGAAGATCAGCTGCACCAAAGAAGATGTGGTCCAGACTCGAAGCAGAATGTAAAGAGGACCACACCAAGCTGCTAAGTACACAAGATGTTCATGCTTAATGACATCTTAGCAGCTCAGGACCAACAACAACAACAAACAATAACAACAAGAAGCTAGGGCCTGAGGGGTCCTTGTCCGAAGGGACTAAATGAAGTTCCAGGCTTGCTGGGCTTGAAGAATTCCTAGGGAACTAGAGAAGTTCTAAGGCTGTTGGCCTTGAAGAGTTCTTAGTGAACTGAAGTTCCAAGGCTGCTAGCTTTGAAGGAATCTTAGTGATTCGGGGTGCTGCCATTCCTTAGTGGAAATCTTGCTAGTTGAAAGCAGAAGAGTGGATTAGGAGCTTGAGTCTCTGAACCACTTAAAATCCCTTGTGTCTTTTACTTTATGTCATTTACATTATGTATTTAACTGCTATAATTGCTATATATGTATTAACTGCTTACCACTGAACTAACTCTAAGAACAATGTATGTATGATTATGAATATATCAATGAAGGAGATCTTTTACTTATTCTGCTGTGCTTACAAAGATTCTTATGTTTGTCATATACTAAATCATTAGCAATACAAAATAAACGAGAAAAGTATTTAAAATTAAAAAGGATCTATTCAACCCCCCTTCTAGATCTATTATGTGCCTACTAGGAACTAACAATATATATATTATAAGTTGTTTGAATATTGGTGTAGTAATTTAAAAATGGGCGTCTGATGTACTTTTCTTCCGTCCGTGATTTTTCGTCCGAAATATTACTGTGCAGTCCGTGATTTTCTTTTTCAAATAGTATCCTTCCATTCTTCTATAAATAGGATGCTTAGTTAGAATTGAAAATCACACCAGAATCAGAGAATTATTCTTCTATAATATTGAGCATATTTCTTTAGAGTTTTAAGAAGCTTTGAACGTAAAAAATAGTTCAAGTTTTCTTCAAGAATATCCCCGCTATAGCAGTTGAAATACTCTTCTCTTTAAGGTAGGGGATATTATTTTTGTTCAGTATTCGTAAGAAATAATATTTTCTTCCATACTCTATAGTATGTAAGTAATATTATTTCGTTTCAGATTCTGAATTCTATACTCATTTTGTTAGAGTTTTGGCTTTTATACTCCATGAAATTAGTAGAATATCCTTGAAATTTGCGCTTCATCCAGTATCTTTTCATGAAAATATTATTCTGAGCTTTCTTGATAAATTTTAAGCTTTTCATGTCGGGATACTATTCATGGGTTACTATTCTCGAATTACTATTCACGGAGTACTATTCACCCGGAGTACTATTCCTGATAAAAATTAGTTTCTTTTCGATCCAAATCATTTTTGGTATAATATTATTCTTGAATTTTATTCCACAAAGCAATATCATGTTGACAATTTGGACGTTTTTGAATTCTGGATAAATTAAATTATAAATTTTAAAAAATTTATCCTTTGCTCTCATTTAATTGAATTCTTATATCATTGTCATCATCCTCATGCTTATATTGTTATGAAAGTCATCTTTGGCTTACGTGCATACATGAACTGTTGATTGGTATAATTATGTCTAGGGATCATTCGATATAATCATAACTGTAATGTTACAAATTGTGACGCCCCCAAAATAGGTATACATCACCCATCTTGAGTCGCCAAATACATGGTATAGAATATAAATACAAACTTAATTATACAACTGTAATGTAATATACGACAATACATAAACTGAGAGTTTTAATAGGAATATTGTCATCTAGACAATATCCACACTCAAAGGAGTCCTCGTTACATTTATTGTCACACTATTTAACAGAATAGTGAGGACTACAAATGCTATCATTTGGACCGTCACTCCTTTTTCCGACTCGTCCCAGCTATATTCTCATTTTCTGAAGAGAACAGTGAAAGAAAGGGTGAGTTAAACTAGCCCAGTAAGAAATATTATGATTAAGATAATGCAGAATAAATTATCAATAGTCTTCAACAATGTTAAACTGATAAAATACAATAGACATCAAGTTTAACTGCAGCGGAATAAGCAATCTATTAGAAGAGTCAAGTAGAGCATGATATCTACTATCTTCTATGATTTAAAGTATTTTCATCAATTTTTATCGCTGAGACTCAGCTTAATAAATAAACCACATCATCTAATCATCCATGTATTACGGGTCAAGGATATTCATTAAATAATCAACGGTCATGACTATACCGAATCATCCCTGGTTATAATCATACCAAAAACTATCCATCATTGCATTACAGGTCACTGAGGACTTTTACCACATCATTTATAACATTACAGGTCATGATTATACCAAATGATCCCTGGTCATAATCATACTAAGTCCATCTATGCACGTAAGCCAAAGATGACTTTCATTACAATATAAGCATGAGGATGATGACAATGACATAATAATTCAATAAAATAAGTTCAAGAATAAATTTTAAAGATTAATAAGTTAATTTATACTGAACTCAATAACGTCTAAATTGTCAACATGATAGTGCTCTGTGGAGTAAAATTCAAGAATGCTCAAAAGAATATTTCTACGAAAAGATACTAGATGAAGCGTAAATATCCAGGATATTTCACTAATTTCAAGGAATACAGAAGCCAAAACTTTAACTAACTGAGTATAATAGAATGTATGAAACTACAAATAGATTTTCACCTGACATGCGGTAATCCACGTATACAGATCATTTCCACAATTTAATATGGAATGAATACAAAGGATCATTCACCATGCATATGGTAATCCACATAGACAGGTTATTCCAACAGAATAATAAAGAATGGAATAACAGAAGGATTCACCATGCGTGCGATAGACTGCACAGACAAGTTATTCCTAACAGAATAATAAATAATGGAACCAGGTCATGCGTAACGCACAGACAAGATATTCCGACAGAATAATAAATAATAGAACCAGGTCCGGCGTAAACGCACCGACAGGATATTCCGACAAAATAATAAATAATGGAATCAGGTCTGGCATAAACGCACAGACAGGATATTCTGACAGAATTATAAAGAATGGAATAATAGAAGAATTTCACCATGTATGCGGTACTTCGCATAAACAGGTTATTCCAATATAATAATGAGGAATGGAATAACAGAAGTTCTCTTCATGAATACGAAAGAAATAATACCCCTTACGAGTACAACAAATAATATCCCTTACCTTAGAAGAAACTGGATATTGTAAAAGTGAAGTAGCATAATACTTTTTTTCTTTCTTTCTATAGTTTCTCTCTATAGAGTTTTAGTGAATTCGTAAGAAATAATGAAGAAATGAGTTTCTATTTATAGAAGAACTGAGAGTGGCTCTTGGTCTTAACGAAGGGTCAAAATGACTCTTGGTAATATTGAAGAGACAACTATTATTTGCGAAGGGGCAAATAACTCTTGGAAAACTGAAGGGACAAATAACTCTTGGAAAACTGAAGGAACAAGTTACTATTAAAACTTTAAATCAACAATTCATATTGATTTACTATTATAATTTCAACCAACGATCTGAAAAATTAGCACATCTCCTCATAAAATAATATTGTATTCAAAAATGATTTGGACCGAAAAGAAATATATTTTTCGGGTGAATAATACTCCGTGAATAGTAACTTATGAATAGTAACTCGTGAATAGTAACTCATGAATAGTAACTCGTGAATAGTAACTCATGAATAGTACTCCAACACGAAAAGTGCCCCGAATACCCGATTGAACACTATAACTTCCAGACATCAATTAATATCGAAATAAATGTCGATTTTCACTAACACAAATAATTTTAACACAATGGAACTATCAAATTCATCTTTAATCAACACGAACTTATTCATCATTAATATTATAACTTATAATATTTAACAACCAGGTCGTTCCCAAGAAAGAGGGGGCTTTTCAATAAGGATTTCTCCCTATTAGCGCGCAATTAGGTGACCAAACCTCTCCTTGACAGAACTTCTAGACATTATAAATATTGTAATTTAATAATATGAATAACTTTGTCGTCTCAATTATTGATTTAATAATATGACATATTATGCAGATGATACTGTGACAATAATCGAATCAATAATATAAGAGATATTATGCAGTAATTGCTGTAGTAATAATTGAGTATTACTGAATGACTTCTCACGTAAGCATCAATAACCAATACCGTGTGCTACTATCCAACCACGCGTATTACTGTACTTTTACTACCGAGTAGTTCAACAGTTTTAACGATAACACTTCCGCCGTTATGTTTATAAAATGATAATTCTGTCATTTTCTTACTATGACAATACTTCCGTTGTGGGGTCCACCAATGATTGTGCCGTCGTACGAATATTCTCTGTTAAAACGAATATTCCCCGACCAATCAAATATTATATAACCACTTGCTTACTTTGAAAAATTTATAAATATTATCCACAACTATAACATTATATTATATCCACACCATAATATTCAAAAATATATTTCGAAAGAAATTAATCTTTATTCATAAAAGTTGGGGTCTTACAACCTCCCCTTCTTATGAAATTTCGTCCTCGAAATTAGGGTGCGTACCTGGTATGTCGAAGAGGTGAGGATATCTTGACTTCATCTCAGATTCTAACTCCCAGGTCATTTCTTCCACATCGTGGTTTCTCCACAAAACTTTGACTTGAGGTATAACTTTAGAACGTAGAATATGATCCTTCTTATCCAAAATTTTAACAGGTAACTCTTCATACGTTAAATCTTTCTCTATCTCATCTGGTTCTAATTCAATAATGTGGTTCGAGTCTTTCACATATTTACGTAACATAGATATATGAAAAACGTTATGAACATGAGAAATACTTGGCGGTAAGGCGAGTCTATAGGCCACAGTTCCTACTCGTTCGAGGATTATAAATGGGCCAATGAATCGAGGATTGAGCTTTTCTCTCTTTTTAAATCTCGTAACTCCTTTCCATGGAGCAACACGTAACAACACCTGATCTCCAATATCGAATTCCACATCCTTTCGATGAAGATCGACATAACTCTTTTGTCGATCTTGGAGGTTTTTATACATTGCTGAATCGTTTGAATCTTTTTCGTAGTCATACGTACCAAATTCGGTCCCAACAACATTGCTTCACCCACCTCATCCTAGCATACTGGAGAACGACACTTTCTTCCATACAACGCCTCAAATGGAGCCAAGCCAATACTTTCTTGATAACTATTATTGTAGGAAAACTCCACCAATGGTAAGAACTTGTCCTAACTTCCCTTGAAGTCAAGGACACAGAGTCTTAATAAATTTTCAAGAGTTTGAATAGTCCTCTCTGATTGTCCGTCCGTCTGAGGATGATATGCCGAACTAAATCGTAAATCCGTGCCCATAACTTTTTGCAAACTAACCCAAAATCTTGAAGTGAATCTTGGGTTTCAATCAAAAACTATGGATACTGGCATACCATGCAATCTTACAATCTCGTTTATATACATACTAGCAAGACGTTCAAGTGTATAAATTTCTCGTATCGATAAGAAATGAGCAGACTTGGTCAATCTATCAATAATGACCCAAATCACATCTATGCCTTGAGAAACCTTGAGAAGACCAGTAATGAAATCCATGGTAATGTGCTCCCACTTCCATTCTAGAATTTTAAGTGGTTGTAATGGACCTTTTGGCATTTGATGCTCTGCCTTGACTCGTTGACAAGTTAGACACCTTGAGATAAACAACGCTATCTCTCTCTTCATATTTCTCCACCAAAATGTATAACGAAGATCACGATACATTTTGGTACTCCCAGGATGGATTGCAAACGGTGTGTTGTGCGCCTTCATCATGATTTTATACTTCAAGTCAGAATCGTTAGGAACATAAAGTCTGGAGTTTACTCGAAGTATTCCTTCTCCATCGATTCTTGCTTTCGGAATAGCACCTTCTTCCACTTTCTTCTTCATATGCATCAGCTCCAGGTATGTAGCTTGAGCAGCTTTAACTTTATCGATTAAAGTCGGTTCTACTCGTATATTCACCATCATCATATGGGTCCCTGGAGTCTTTAACTCCATCTCTATCCTTCGTAAGTCATACACAATGGGCCCTTGCGTTGACAATAATGCACTCGTGTCCGCATATGATCTTCTACTCAACGCGTCAGCTACTACGTTCGCTTTTCCAAGATGGTATTGGATGGTATGATCATAATCTTTCAACAGCTCAAGCCAACGTTGTTGCCGCATGTTGAGTTCCTTCTGAGTGAAGAAATATTTGAGACTTTTATGATCCGTATAGATCTCCACCTTCTCTCCATACAGGTAATGCCTCCGAATCTTAAGCACAAAAATGACAGCGGCCAACTCTAGATCATGAGTAGGATAATTCCTCTCATATTCTTTGAGTTGTCGTGAGGCATAGGCTATGACTTTTCTATGTTGCATGAGAACACATCCTAACCCTTTGCCTGAAGCATCACTGTAAATGACAAATCCCTTCGTGCCAGATGGTATTATCAGAACAGGTGCTGAAATGAGTCTACTCTTGAGTTCTTGAAAACTCTTCTCACATTTCTCGCTCCAAACGAATTTTGTATCTTTTCGAGTTAGCTACGTTAATGGAGTAGCGATTCGAGAAAACCCTTCTACAAATCTCTGATAATAACCAGCTAAGCCGAGAAAGCTACGCACCTCGGTCACCGACTTAGGTTGCTCCCAGCTTTGAATTGCTTCAATCTTTGCTGGGTCAACAGATATTCCATGACTTGATGCTACGTGCCCAATGAATGCTACTTCCTCAAGCCAGAACTCGCATTTCTTCAACTTGGCATATAGTTTGTTTTCACGAAGCTTTTGAAGTATCAGCCTCAAGTGTTGCTCATGGTCTTCACGGGTTTTGAAGTATATGAGGATGTCATCAATAAAGACGACCACAAAGTGATCTAAATATTCCTTGAATACTATGTTCATCATGTCCATGAAGGCAGCAGGAGCATTAGTCAATCCAAAAGACATGACTAGAAATTTATAATGCCCGTACCGAGTTCTGAAAGCAGTCTTTGGAATGTAATCAATTTTAATCTTCAACTGATGATATCCAGGACGAAGATCGATCTTTGAAAAGAATTTGGCGTCTTGCAACTGGTCAAACAGATCATCAATACGAGGTAACACATACCTATTTTTGATGGTGACATGATTCAACTCCCGATAATCAATACAAAGTCGCATACTTCCATCTTTCTTCTTAACGAATAGAACAGGAGCACCCCAAGGAGACGTACTAGGACGAATGAAAGCAATGTCTAACAATTCCTGTAGTTAGGTTTTTAACTCCTGAAGTTCAATAGGAGTCATTCGATATGGGGCTTTGGAAATGGGTTTTGTACCGAATTCAAGGTCGATACAAAATTCAATTTCAAGCTCTGGGGTTAGGCCAGGAAGTTTTTCAGGGAATACGTCAGAAAATTTATTAACAATAGAAATATCATTCAAAACTAACGTATTTTTGTTTAGATCCGTGACATGTGTAACGCCCCCAAAATAGATCCAATCTATCCAACCTATTCTGAGTCGCCAAATACATGGTACAGAAAACAACTATAACTTTATTACTACAATTGTCGTACAAAATATAACAACACATATGCTGTGAGTTTTGATACAAATATATACCAACTGTGACTCATGTCCCAACCGTGGACATCACCTCATAGTGATACCTTACATAAAGGTACAGTCAATAACTGTTTTAGAAATTAAAATCTTTAGAAAGTGCTCAAGGAAATCTTTGTACATGGGAGGCCATATGTGACACCCCCAAAATAGGTATACATCACATATTCTGAGTCGCCAAATACATGGTATAAAATACAAATACAATCTTAAATATACGACATGAGCTGTGAGTTTTAATACAAATATTGTCTTCTAGACAGTATTTAAACTCAAAATAAGTCCTCAATACAATTATTATCACACTATTTTATAGAATAGTGAGAACTACTAATGCTATCATCTGGATCATCACTCCGTTTCCCGACTAGTCCCTGCTACGTTCTCATTTCCTGAAGAGAACAATGAAAGTAAAAGGGTGAGCTTAACTAGCCCAGTAAGAAATATTATGACTAAGATAATGCAGAATAAATTATCGTAAGCCTTCAACAGTGTTATACTGATACAATATAACAAACATCATGTTTAACTGCAGCGGAACAAGTAATTCATTAAAAGAGTCAAGTAGAGAATAAAATCTACTATCTTTTATAATTTAAAAAGGTTTTTCATTACTTTTATCGCTTAGACTCAGCTTAATAAATAATCCACATCATCCCTGTGACGCCCCCAAAATAGGTATACAACACCCATTCTGAGTCGCCAAATACATGGTACAGAAAGCAAACTACAACTTCAATAATACAATTGTTGTGCAAAATACGACAACACATACTGTGAGTTTAAATACAAATATTGTCTTCTAGACAATATCCACACTCAAATAAGTCCTCAATACAATTATTCAAACACTATTTTACAGAAATAGTGAGGACTACTAAAATATATTTCTAGAACCATCACTCCATACCCCGACTAGATCCTGCTATGTTCTCACCTCCTGATAAGAAAAATAGAACAAAAAGGAAAAGGGTGAGCTCAACTAGCCCAGTAAAGAATATTATGACTAAGATAATATACAACAAATTATCATTAGTATTCAACAGGGAAAAATCTGATAGAATATAATCGACAACAAGTTTTAGATCAACAACTGCAGCGGAAACAGCAAACCATTAGAAGAGTCAAGTAGAGAATGAATTCTACTATCTTCTAAGATTTAAAAGTCCATCATCAATATTTTATCCCTGTAACATGAATTAATAATCATCTTTATCCAAATATTCATCTTTGCACTACAGGCCAAAGATATTCATATGTATCACCTGTCAGTCATGTTCATCTCAACACCTGTTCATCTTTACACTACAGGCCAAAGATATTCATCAAGTAATCATACATCTTTGCACTACAGGCCAAATATATTCAGTAATATCATCATTTAGGACTGAGGATGATGAAAAATATCTTAAAGAGAACGAATCCAGTGAGACAGAAGGATAAATAGTAGGGATTCGTATAACAGTTTATCCAAGATCAATAATACTTCATAATAATCAATTGTGAAGCAGAATTCAAAAATAAAGATCAAAACATGGATACAATCAAAGATAGTAACCATAATAGATATCTTGGACAAAAAGGAAAAATTTTATTTTTCGGTGAATAGTACCGTATTCATGAATAGTAACGTATACGTGAATAGTAACGTATACGTGAATAGTAACCCCAACAAAAAAAGTTCTAAATTTGATAAAAAGTTCATATCAATATTTCGGCATAATGATATTGAAGAAAATATCATTTAAGAAGAAGATAATATCCCTTACTTCAAAATATCAGTACTTCTGGTCGGAATACCGGTATAAGGCTGAAAGAAACTTGCTCTGATGAATAGAAACTCTCAAAGTATCTAAATACTCACAAAATACACTCAATAATCTAGAGAGAGAAAGAGAGAAAACTTGTTTCTGGTGTGATTTTTAATTCTAACTTAGCCCTCTATTTATAGGAAAATGTTAGCACGCCGAAGCAAACTTAACCTGCAACCTGATGGTTTTACCTGCTACTATTCCCACCCACCACATTTGAATAAAAATTTCAGCACATTTCTTTACCAACCAAGAGTGGGGCCCACCAATTTTAGAATTTTCCACCAAAATGATTAACTCCGAAAATTCAACAATTTCTGAACCAGTCATCTCGTAATATTCGTAATAAATCATACATTCATTTTTAACGGTTCAAAATTTGTGGACATATACTCAACTTATATATGTATAACATATCCAAAAATTACCACGATCCAACGGTTGGATTAAAAATTATAACCCCTGCAAAATATCTCAAAAATCCTGATTTTTAATACCTCCATTCCGACAAAAATACTGATAAAACCTCAACATTAACTCCTTCATTTTTAACCACAAAAATATATCCCTCATTTATATCCACATAAAATAAATATTTCCTTATCATATGAATCAATAATTAATTATTCACAAATAATATTACAGAATCACATTTATGATAACCAGGCCGTTCCCAGGAAAGAGGGGGCTTTCCAATAAGGATTTCTCCTTACTGGCGCGCAATTAGAGGACCAAACCTCTCCTTAGACAGAACTTTCTAGGCATTGCCAATAATGTTATCTAATAATATTACTCAAATGGACCAATAAATCTTGGATTGAGCTTTCCTCTCTTCCCAAATCTTGTAACTCCCTTCCATGGTGCAACACGTAATAATACATGATCCCCAATATTAAATTCCACGTCCTTCCGATGAAGATCCGCATAACTCTTTTGTCGATCCTGTGCCGTTTGTATACGTTGTCGAATCGTTTGGATCTTCTCTGTAGTCATGCGTACCAACTCTGGTCCCAACAATGTTGCTTCACCCACCTCGTCCCAGCATACTGGAGAATGACATTTTCTTCCATACAATGCCTCGAATGGAGCCACACCTATACTCGCATGATAACTGTTGTTGTAGGAGAATTCTACCAATGGTAGGTACTTATCCCAACTCCCTTTGAGATCTAAGACACAGAGTCTTAATAGATCTTCAAGAGTTTGAATAGTCCTCTCTGATTGTCCGTTCGTTTGAGGATGGTATGCCGAACTGAATCGTAAATCTGTGCCCATAGCTTTCTGCAAGCTAACCCAAAATCGTGAAGTGAATCTTGGGTCACGATCCGAAACTATGGATACTGGCATGCCATGCAATCTCACAATCTCGTTCACATACATACTAGCAAGACGTTCAAGGGAATAAGTCTCACGTATAGGCAAGAAATGGGTAGACTTGGTTAATCTATCAACAATGACCCAAATCGCATCTATGCCTTGAGAAAACCTAGGGAAGACCTGTAACGAAATCCATGGTAATGTGTTCCCACTTCCATTTCGGGATCTCAAGTGGTTGCAATGGACCCTTTGGCACTTGATGCTCCGCCTTTACACGTTGACAAGTTAAACACCTCGAGATAAACTCCGCGATCTCTCTTTTCATATTGCTCCACCAAAATGTATGTCGAAGATCGTGATACATTTTGGTACTCCCAGGATGGATTGCAAATGATGTGTTGTGTGCCTCCATCATTATTCTATGCTTCAAGTTAAAATCGTTAGGAACACAAAGTCTGGAGTTGACTCGAAGTATTCCTTCTTCATCGATTCTTGCTTCTGGAATAGCACCTTCTTGTGCTTTCTTCTTCATACGCATCAGCTCTATGTCCGTAGCTTGAGCAGCTTTAACTTTATCGATTAAAGTCGGTTCTACTTGTATATTTGATATCATCATGTGGGTACTTGGAGCCTTCATCTCTATCTCCATCATTTGCAAGTCATACAAAATGGGCCTTTGTATTAACAATATTGCACTCGTACCCACATATGATCTTCTACTCAATGCGTCAGCTACTACGTTTGTTTTTCCAGGATGATATTGGATGGTATGATCGTAATCTTTCAAAAGCTCGAGCCAACGTCGCTGCCGCATATTGAGTTCCTTTTGGGTGAAGAAATATTTGAGGCTTTTATGATCTGTATAGATCTCCACTTTCTCCCCATACAGGTAGTATCTCTAGATCTTCAACGCGAAAACGACTGCTACCAACTCTAAATCATGAGTAGGATAATTCCTCTTATATTCTTTGAGTTGTCGCGAGGCATAGGCTATGACTTTCCCATGTTGCATGAGAACACATCCTAACCCTTTGCCTGAAGCATCGCTGTAGATAACGAATCCATCCGAACTAGATGGTATTGTCAGAACAGGTTCCGAAATGAGTCTCCTCTTGAGTTCTTGGAAACTCTTCTCGCATTCCTCACTCCATACGAATTTTGTTTCTTTCCGAGTCAGCTGAGTTAACGGAGTAGCGATTCGAGAAAATCCTTCCACAAATCTCCGATAATAACCAGCTAAGACCAGAAAGCTACGTACTTCGGTTACCGACTTCGGTTGCTCTCAACTTTGTATGGCTTCAATCTTCGCCGGGTCGACAGATACTCCATGTTTTGACACCACGTGCCCAAGGAATGCTACTTCCTCAAGCCAGAACTCACATTTCTTCAGTTTGGCATATAGCTTGTTTTCACGAAGCCTTCGCAATATCAGCTTCAAATGGCGCTCATGATCTTCACGACTTTTGGAATAGATGAGGATGTCATCTATAAAGACAACAACGAACTGATCCAAATATTTTTTGAATACACGATTCATCATATCCATGAAGGCAGCAGCAGAGCATTAGTCAATCCAAAAGACGTGACTTAGAATGTATAATGCCCGTACCGAGTTCTGAAGGCAGTCTTTGGAATATCCTCAGTTTTAATCTTCAGCTGATGATATCCAGAATGAAGATCGATCTTTGAAAAGAATTGTGCTCCTTGCAACTGGTCAAACAGGTCATCAATGCGAGGTAGCGGATACCTATTCTTGATAGTGACATGATTCAATTCTCGATAGTCGATACAAAGTCGCATACTCCCGTCTTTCTTCTTTACGAATAACACAGGAGCACCCCAAGGAGATGTACTAGGACGAATAAAACCGATGTCCAACAACTCATGTAGTTGGACTTTTAACTCCTGAAGTTCAATAGGAGCCATTCGATATGGGGTTTTAGAAATGGGCATTGTACCGGGTTCAAGATCAATAAAGAATTCAACTTCACGTTCTGGGGGTAGACCAGGAAGTTCTTCAGGAAATACATCGGGCAATTCTCTAACAATAGAAATATTATTCAAATCTGACTTGTCTTTGTTCAAATCCATAACATGGGCTAAGAAAACTTGACATCCGTTTTTCAATAAACGAATAGCTTTGTGGCTTGATATGACAGTGACTGATTTTAGTGGTTTAGTAGTTTGAATTCGTATGACAGGTTGGTTAGGAATATGAAAACTAACAACCTTACGAAAACAATCAATTTTAGCATGATGAGTGGTTAACCAATCAATTCCTAAAATCACATCAAAAGCAAGTATCTTTAAAGAGATAAGATCAACAGATAATGTGATAGTGCCAACTTGGATCATGCAAGATTTATAAACTGTAGATGTAACGAAGGTTTCACCCAACGGAGTTTCAACAGATAAGTCAAAGTCCAATTTCTCCGGAGTCAAGTTTAAACGTTGAGCACAAGCAGGAGAGATAAAAGAATGGGTAGAACCGGTATCTAGTAAAGTATAAACTTCACAAGAATTCAAGATTAGCTTACCCGTGATCACCTCGTTCGGATTTCTCGCGTTTTGGCCAGTCACGACAAACGCTCTTCTAGGAACCGCTGATTTTGACTTATTCGGGACAACTTTTGGAGTCACCATCCCCGCTGAACTTGGTTTTGCTACAGGACACTCTCGAGCTATATGACCCTCCTTTCCACAGTTATAACATACCTTAGATTGTTGTGGGCAGTTTGGGCTGATATGTCCCTCTTTCCCACATTTGTAACATACGACCGGTGGTCGTTCTCCTCCCCTAGAAATAGTTGATGTTTGTGCTGACGTCTTCATATTATCATTGTTATACCTTCTCTTCTTAAAATCTCCTCCCGACTTGCTCCTTTTATTATCACGACCACGATTACCACCAGAGTGGTTATCGCTTTTGTCCGAATGTTTTCCTCCCTGCTGGTTTTTATTACTTCGATGACTATCGCCACCGGTATGACCCTAGTTGTGGTCCCTCGGTTGCACATACTCATTATCTCGCTCTAATAATTGAGCCCTGTTTACAACATCTAAATATAAAAAAATTTATGAGAGATAAGATATTGTCGAATCTCGGGTTTTAGACCTCTCAGAAACATCCTTGTCATTCGTTCCTCATTTTCGACCAAATAAGGTGCAAACCTGGATAACTCTGCAAACTTCACTTCTTACTGGGACACCGTCATGTTGTTTTGTTCCAGTCTGATAAACTCCACCTCCTTCATATGACGAATATTTTCAGGAAAGTACTTGTCATTGAACAGTTTTTGAAATGTTTCCCAGGACATGTTGAGTGCGTCAGGCTGGGTACGCTTTACAGACTCCCACCAGTAGTCTGCCTCACCGCGGAACATAAAAGTGGCGAATAGAACTTTTTGTTCCTCCGTGCATTCCAAGACATCGAATATCTTGGTAATTTATTTGACCCACGTTTCTGCCATGATCGGATCCGGCTTTCCCTTAAATTCTGGTGGTCCCAATTCTTTGAACTGCTTGGCTGTGATAAACCGCGCGTTGTTATCATTTCCACCTGTATTCTGCACATGAGTCTCCCTCGTCTAATTTTGCATGAACTGCAAAAAGCTCCTAAACATTCCATCTTTCATCGTTTGCTCGGTAACGTTGTTTACAGGAGGAATATTGCCTTTCTGTTGCACGTTTCCCTGGGTAGTGATCAAAGGTGTCTCCACGGTTTGATTTACTCTATTATTAACGTTCTTAGCAGCCATTCTTAAATACTGCCATAAAACAAGGGTTAATAGTCATGTCATATATTATCCCTATACTCTGACCGACCAAATAAATACCAAATAAACTTAGTCAAGTCATACTAGCGAAGAAATTCCCCGTCTCTCCCCTTCTAGTTCTTGTCTCACATCTCAGCCAGGGATCATATCCCTAAGCTCTGATACCAACTGTGACGCCCCCAAAATAGGTATATAACACCCATTCTGAGTCACCAAATACATGGTACAGAAAGCAAACTACAACTTCAATAATACAATTGTCGTGCAAAATATGACAACACATACTGTGAGTTTAAATACAAATATTGTCTTCTAGACAATATCCACACTCAAATAAGTCCTCAATACAATTATTCAAACACTATTTTACAGAAATAGTGAGGACTGCTAAAATATATTTCTAGAACCATCACTCCATACCCCGACTAGATCCTGCTATGTTCTCACCTCCTGATAAGAAAAATAGAACAAAAAGGAAAAGGGTGAGCTCAACTAGCCCAGTAAAGAATATTATGACTAAGATAATATACAACAAATTATCATTAGTATTCAACAGGGAAAAATCTGATAGAATATAATCGACAACAAGTTTTAGATCAACAACTGCAGCGGAAATAGCAAACCATTAGAAGAGTCAAGTAGAGAATGAATTCTACTATCTTCTAAGATTTAAAAGTCCATCATCAATATTTTATCCCTGTAACATGAATTAATAATCATCTTTATCCAAATATTCATCTTTGCACTACAGGCCAAAGATATTCATTTGTATCACCTGTCAGTCATGTTCATCTCAACACCTGTTATCTTTGCACTACAGGCCAAAGATATTCATCAAGTAATCATACATCTTTGCACTACAGGCCAAATATATTCAGTAATATCATCATTTAGGACTGAGGATGATGAAAAATATCTTAAAGAGAACGAATCCAGTGAGACAGAAGGACAAATAGTAGGGATTCGTATAACAGTTTATCCAAGATCAATAATACTTCATAATAATCAATTGTGAAGCAGAATTCAAAAATAAAGATCAAAACATGGATACAATCAAAGATAGTAACCATAATAGATATCTTGGACAAAAAGGGAAAATTTTATTTTTCGGTGAATAGTGCCGTATTCGTGAATCGTGCTGTATACGTGAATAGTAACGTATACGTTAATAATAACCCCGACACAAAAAGTTCTAAATTTGATAAAAAGTTCATATCAATATTTCGGCATAATGATATTGAAGAAAATATCATTTAAGAAGAAGATAATATCCCTTACCTCAAAATATCAGTACTTCTGGTCGAAATACCGGTATATGGCTGAAAGAAACTTGCTCTGATGAATAGAAACTCTCAAATTATCTAAATACTCACAAAATACACTCAATAATCTAGAGAGAGAAAGAGAGAAAACTTGTTTCTGGTGTGATTTTCAATTCTAACTTAGCCCTCTATTTATAGAAAAATGTTAGCACGCCGAAGCAGACTTAATCTGCAACCTGATGGCTTTACCTGGCTCAATATTTTATTTTATTGATTCAATAATTGCTGCGTTGATTTTGAAAAATCCATAACTCTTTGTGCATAATGAGTTAGGAGATGAGCCATATATCAAAAGAAAGCCCTGGAAGTAAGCTAACCATAGAATTTGGAATCACCCAAAAATTCTTTGTGGATATTTCATGGTGAATTTTCGAATGAAATTGGTCCGAAGGATTTATAATTCGATAATCAGTGTTTTTAAGATATATTACGTGAGTTATAATTTTTGATCCGACCGTTGGATCGTGGTAATTTTTGGATATATTATACATATATAAGTTGAGTATATGTTGACAAATTTTGAACCGTTAAAAATGAACGAATGATTTGTTATGAATTTTAAGAGGTGACTGATTCGGAAATTAGGTTTATAAATAATTTTGGTGGAAAATTTTAGAAATGGATGTGCCTCACTTTTGGTTGTTGGAAAAGATGGCTAATTTTTGGTGGGTAGAATAGTAGCAGGTAAAGCCATCAGGTTGCAGGTTAAGTCTGCTTCGGCGTGCTAACAATTTCCTATAAATAGAGGGCTAAGTTAGAATTAAAAATCACACCAGAAACAAGTTTTCTCTCTTTCTCTCTCTAGATTATTGAGTATATTTTGTGAGTATTTAGATACTTGGTGAGTTGCTATTCATCAGTGCAAATTTCCTTCAGCGTCATATCCGATATCCAGTCAGAAGTGCTGCTTTTTTGAGGTAAGGGATATTAAGGGATGTTATATTTTTCATAATGATGTTATTCTTTCAATATCATTAGATTGAAATATTGGTATGGATTTTATTATGGAATTTCTACCTTTTTGAGTTGGGATTACTATTTACGTATACGGCACTATTCATGTATATGGCACTATTTACGTATATGACATTATTTACGTATACGGTACTATGTACAAATACGGAGTACTATTCATGAGTTACTATTCACAAGTTACTATTTACAAGTTACTATTCATGAGTTACTATTCACGGATACTATTCACGAAAAAAATAGTTTCTTTTTCTGACCAAATTATCGTTGATTTATGATTGTTGCTCTTGAAAATAAATGCAGTTGTTGATCATATTATTTTTATTATCATATATAACATTTTTATAACCCTGATGTTGAATTTCTCTTTCACTTGAGTGTAAAGATGGGTAAATTATTGGTATGATCGTGACTGAGGAGGAATATCTTGGCCTGTAGTGCAAAGATGAATTGTTAAACTGGTATGATCATGACCACTGAATTTATAATTGAATATCTTTAGCTTAAGTGTAAAGGTGAATTGATCAACATGGTTATAATTATTGTTTATATAAATTCTGAAATGATTATATATTTCTTTGAGATATTAATATATTTGGCCTATAGTGCAAATATGAACTGTTGTTGAATATCTTTGGCCCATAGTGCAAAGATGACCTGTGGTTGAATATCTTTGGCCAGTAGTGCAAAGATGAATTGTTGATGAATATCTTTGGCCCGTAGTACAAAGATGACATGTTGAATATCTTTGGTCAGTAGTGTTGAGATGAACATGTGTTGAGATGAACATGACCAACTGGTGATACAAATGAATATCTTTGGCCGTAATGCAAAGATGAAGTTATTAGTATGATTATGAACAGGAAATGTGATTTGGTGTAACCATGATCTTTGATCTTTCAGATAAAGATAGGTGATGAAAATTATCTTCGCCCTGGATGAGAAGAGGAATTTAGAACTACAATTATGATTATGAGTATTTCATATGATTGTGGACCAGAATTGTTGATTGATGTTACAGGGATAAAATATTGTTGGTAAATTTTTAACATGGAGAAGATAATAGATTTTGTAGTCTATTTGACTCTTCTAATGGATTGCTCGTTCCGCTGCAACTATACTTGAAATTTTTATCATCTACCATATGTTCTAAATCTCTGATTTAATTCTGTTGAAGGCTATTGATAAATATTCTTTACGGGGCTAGTTGTGCTCACCCTTCTATTTCACAATTCCTTTCAGGTAATAAGAGTGTAGCTGGGTCGAGCGGAGGTAACAGGGGAATAGAACGGTGGTCATCATTTAGTAGTTATATTTGGTGAATCATCTAGGGTGAAGCGAACCCAACGTTGGAAGGGTGTTTTGCCACTATAATACAAGATGTCTAATGACATACAACCTCGTGTCATCATAAGACAAGATTGTGCTCATCCACTTGCTGAGTATATTTACGAGCACTACCTATATAATCTTGGTGTTTGTTTGAAGTATAATTCTCAATTAGAGACAGTGGAAATAATGATAAGTCAAGAGAAGACTCACCATTGGGAAGAATATGATAGTAATCTTTTCGTTTTTCTTTGGGATATATTGGGTCAACCAAGGATAATTCTGTGGCCATATAATATCTATCACAACCTAGAAGCATGACCTCCCATGTACAAAGGTTTCCTTAAGCACTTCCCAAATATTCTAATTTCTAAAATAGTTTTTGACTATACCTTTATGTAAGGTGTCATTGTAAGGTGCTGTCCACGGTTGGGACATGAGTCACATTTGATATATATTTGTATCCAAACTCACAGTATATGTGTTGTTGTATTTTGCACGACAATTGTTGTAATAAAGTTGTAGTTGTTTTCTATACCATGTATTTGGCGACTCAGAATATGTTGGATGGAATGGACCTATTTTGGGGTCGTTACATTTTGGTATCAGAGCTTAGGGATATGGTCTCTGGCGGAGATCGGGGAATAGAACTAGGAGGGGTGTGATGAGTAAATTCTTCGCTAGTGTGTCCTACCTAAGCTTATTTGTTGGTCAGTCATAATATCGGGATATTGTGTAAATGTTAATTTGTTCAATTAACCCTTGTTTTGAAGCTGTATTCTAGAATGATATCTGAAATACAGGAGATGAGCAATGGAGAAATCATGAGGACAGGGAAGATGAAATCTGAAATGAAAGCAGTGTATTCTCAACTCTTCGAAATACTAGGTACATAAATTTCGGGGACGAAATTTCATAAGGAGGGGAGATTGTAAGACCCCGAATTTTATGAAATAAAATTATTCAATTTTTCTTATAATTATTATTCGGTAAATGGTTAAATTGATAAAAATTTAAAGTTATGGGTAAAATATACAAATTTTACAAAATACGCAAGTGGCTATAAAATATTCATTGTTGTCGGGAAATATTCGTTTGGTCGTAGAATATTCTTTTTGTCGGGAATTTCCATACGACGGCGCAGTCATTTGTGGGCCCCATAACAGAATAACTGTCGGATGAAGATAACGATAAAATTGAGTTTTTATAAATAACGGCGTAGTTATTACCGTTAACAATGTTGGAATACCCGGTAGTTAAAATACAGTAATACACGTGTTTGCACAGTAGCACACGGTTTTACACAGTATTTTTAAATTATTGATCCTTACGTAAGAAGGCACTACTCAATAATTGTTACAGTAATTACTGTTCAATATTTTATTTTATTGATTCAATAATTATTGCGTTGATATTTTATATTATTGTTGCTCAATAATTGTCACTGCACATCATCTCCATTATCAGATCAATAATTCATATTATTTAGAATAATATTATTAGATAACATTATTGACAATGTCTAAAAGTTCTGTCTAAGGAGAGTTTTGGTCATCTAATTACGTGCCAGTAAGGAGAAATTCTTATTGGAAGCCCCGCTTTTCTGGGAACGGCCTGGTTGTCATAATTGTGGCTCTGTAATATTATTTGTGAATAATTAATTATTGATTCATATGAGAAGGAAATATTTATTTTATGTGGATATAAAATGATATATTTATTATGTGGTTATATTATAAGACCCCAAATTATTATAAATTGAAATTTGATTTCTCTATTTATTATTTTGAAATAGTAAGGGTTGATTTGATTATGTGGTTAGTTATGGGTAAAATTCGCAAATATTCCAAATAAGCAAGTGGTCATAAAATATTCATTGTTGTTCGGAGAATATTCGTTTGGTCGGCAATATTCTTGTTGTCGGGAAATATGCGTACCCCATAACGGAAAGCGATTGGATGAAGAAAACGATAAGTATGAGTTGTTTATAAATAACGGCGTAGTTATTACTGTTAATACTGTTGGAATACCCGGCGGTTAAAAAACACAGTAATACGCGTTGTTACACAGTAGCACACGGTATTGCACCAATTATTGATTTTTACGTAAGAAGGCATTACTCAATAATTGTTACGGTAATTACTGTTCAATATTTTATTTTATTGATTCAATAATTGCTGCGTTGATATGTTATATTACTGTTGTTTTAATAATTGTCACTACACAGTATTTTCTATTATCGGAGCAATAATTCATATTATCTGAATAATATTATTAGATAATATTATTGACAATGTCTAGAAAGTTCTGTCTAAGGAGAGGTTTGGTTATCTAATTGTGCGCCAGTAAGGAGAGATCCTTATTGGAAAGCCCCCTCTTTCTTGGGAACGGCCTGGTTGCCAATACTGTGATTCTGTAATATTATTTGTGAATAATTAATTATTAATTTATTGATGAGGAAAATATTCATTTTATGTGGATATAGATGGAGGAAAATTTTTAAAGTAACAATTGTTAAAAATCGATATTTTTATTTTTTGATAAAACAATATTTTATTATATTATTATAATATAAATAATGATGATATTTTTACAATGAAATGGGGGATATATGAGTATATGGAGGAGAAAGAAATATTTTTGTTACAAAAGTTGTTTAAAACATGTTAAAATGTCTGTGGGCCATTTCTTGACTGAAATTTGATTATAGTTGTGTGAAATCGTCCGTTTATGGATTTAGGTCAATTATGTTTGGAATTTGGAAATTTTTTTTCTGCAAGTTGTAGAGAATTGAATTTTCTATAAAAACTCGCGAGATTCGAATTTTCTGATAAAAGGGCTATTTATTATGAATTATTGAAGTTTCGAAGTTCCGAAATAATTGATTTTTGAAAGTTTTAATTATTATTTTGAGAGGAAAAAACATTTTTTGTGCAATTAGTGGGCTCACATGTGTTATAAATGATCTGAATTCAGATCTTCAAAGGTGGGCTTGACAAATATTTAATTATATTATTATTTTATTAAATTTCTGCTTTGGTGTTCTAAGTATTTTCCTATAAATAGGGTGCTTAGGATAGAATTGAAAATCACACCAGAAACTACAGATTTTTCTCTCTTTCTC